>CM065594.1:198511357-199711357 GCA_033119425.1 Bufotes viridis
TATTTTCTGTCACTCAGCAAGTTACTTACCCACATACAGACATTTTCTCCCAGTCCGAGCATCCTCATTTTATATACTAACCTTTTATGAGGTACGGTGTCAAATGCTTTGGAGAAGTCCAGATATATGGCATCCTTTGGTTCGCCGCTGTCAAGTCTAGAACTTACCTCCTCATAGAAGCTGATTAAATTCGTTTGGCATGACTGATCCCTCATGAAGCCATGCTGATATGGTGTTATTTGCTTATTTTCATTGAGATACTCCAATATATCATCTCTTAGAAACCCTTCAAACAGTTTACCAACAATAAATGTTAAACTTACCGGCCTATCATTTCCAGGCTCTGTTTTTGGACCCTTTTTGAATATTGGCACCACTATTGCTATGCGCCAATCCTGTGGAACATTCCCTGTCAGTATAGAGTCCGTAAATATCAGAAATAAAGGTCTGGCTATGACATCACTTAATTCCCTTAGGATACGGGGGTGTATGCCATCCGGTCCTGGCGATTTGTCTATTTTAATCTTTTTAAGTCACTGTTGTACTTCTTTCTGGGTCAGACAGGGCACTTTTAATGGGGAATTTACTTTTACATTCTGCATTTCATCTGACAGTTTATTTTTCTCAGTGAATATAGTGGAGAAAAAAATATTCAATAGTTTTTTGCTTTATCCTCGTCGCTCTCTGCAACACCCCCCTCATTGCTATGTAGAGGGCTGACTCCTTCAGATTTATATTTTTTACTATTTATATAATTGAAGAACATTTTAGGGTTAGTTTTACTCTCTTTGGCAATTAATCTCTCGGTCTCTAGTTTGGCAAATTTTATCAGTTTTTTACATATTCTATTTTTTTCCTTATAGTTTATCAGTGCTTCCTGGCTCCCCTCCTGTTTTAGTGATTTATATGCTTTCTTTTTGTCATTTATTGCTTTCTTTACGGTTCCATTTATCCACATTGTTTTTTTTGTTTCTTAGCCTTTTATCCCTATAAGGTATGTACTTCTCACAATTAGATGTTACAATGCTTTTAAAAATCTCCCATTTTATGGATGTATTTTTATTTTTGAGGACTTTGTCCCAGTTAGTTAGGCCTATGGCCTCGCTTAGTTGGCTAAATTTAGCTTTTTTGAAGTCTGGTATTTTTGTTCCTCCCTTTAGAAACTCTCGCTTGAAGGATAATTGGAAGGTTATAACTTTATGGTCACTATTTCCCAGGTGTCCCCCAACCTGCACATCTGTTGTTCTATCAGGTCTATTGGTTAATACTAAGTCCAGTATGGCCGTCCCTCTAGTTGGGTCCTGAACCGGTTGGGAAAGGAAATTGTCTTTGGCTATTGCCAAGAACCTGTTTCCTTTTTGGGATGTACAGCTTTCAGTTTCCCAGTCTATATCTGGGTAGTTGAAGTCCCCCATAATAACGACTTCATTATGATTTGCCGCCTCGTCTATCTCGTTTAGTAATAGATTTTCTGTGGACTCTGGTATATTAGGTGGTTTATAATACACTTCTATTAGTATTTTATTATTGTTTTTTGCTCTATGTATTTCTACCCACAGTGACTCCACATGTTCATGTCCCTCAGAGATGTATTTTCGAATTACGGGATTTAGACACGACTTCACATAGAGGCAGACCCCTCCACCTCTCCGGTTTTGACGATCCTTTCTAAACAGATTGTAACCTTTTATATCATCCAGCCATGTCTCCCACTCCCCCAGTTATTCCCACTATGTCATTGTCCTCCTTACACATCACTAATTCCAGTTCACCAGTTTTGTTAGTCAGGCTTCTGGCATTAGTATACATACATTTGACAGGTTTATGTGTATTTTTTACCCTACATCTTTCATTCTGAGTTATTCTAGTCCCCCCTTCCATTCCTCCCCCAGTCACAATACCTTGCCCCTGGTCTCTATCTGCACTATCTACCCCTCCTATAATGTAATTACCCTCCCCCCAGTCCCTAGTTTAAAAACTCCTTCAACCTTCTAGCCATCTTTCTCCCCAACACAGCTGCCCCTTCCCCATTGAGGTGCAGCCCATCCCTACGATAGAGCCTGTAGCCGACAGAGAAGTCGGCCCAGTTCTCCAGGAAAGCGAACCCCTCCTTCCTACACCAGTTCTTGAGCCACTTGTTAACCTCCCTAATCTCCCGCTGCCTTTCTTGTGTGGCTCGTGGTGCAGGCAGTATTTCAGAAAATACTACTTTTGAGGTCCTTGCCATAAGCTTGTTACCTAAAACCCTGAAATCATTTTTAAGGACTCTCCACCTTCCTCTAACTTTGTCATTGGTTCCGATATGGACCATGACCGCTGGATCTTCTCCAGCCCCTCCCAGTAATCTGTCAACCCGATCCGCGATGTGTCGAACTCTAGCGCCAGGAAGACAGCTCACTGTTCGGTGATCACGATCTTTGTGACAGATCGCCCTATCTGTACCCCTAATAATTGAGTCTCCCACTACCAGCACCTGTCTGGCCTGCCCTGCTCTCCTGGTCCCCTGCTTACTGGAGCTGACATTCCCCTGACTGGCAGAGGAAGTGTCCGGCTGCAGCAGTGCCTTTTCTGAACTGTCATCCCCCTCATCTGCCAACCGTGCAAACTTGTTGGGGTGTGTCAGATCAGGGCTAGCCTCCCTGGCACTTTTCCCTCTACCCTGCTTTCTTATTGTTACCCAGCTAACTACCTCACTCTCCTCAGCCTCCTCGCTACCACCCTCCCCCACATCTACCCCATAGAGTGCTTGCTCAGTGAGCAGCAATTTTTTTTCCAAATTGTCAGTGGCTTTCAGTGTTGCAACTCGCCTGTTTAGAGACTCGATGTGCGATTCCAAACGGGTAATTTGCTCACATTTTGAACAAACATATACACCCTCGAACGGCTGTTCCAGTACTGCATACATCAGACAAGATGTGCACTGGACGGCGCTGTCAATAATGGAAGTCATACTAAATGGGGATTAAGCAGGAAAAGAGAGGGAAAAAAAAATACAATATAGAGCAGTGATATCAAGATACTTACTTACTGTGGTCCCTTACAGCCGTAGGAAGACTAGCTAGAATCAAACCAACTGTATACAAGGATGATCTAATGACTCTTTGTTTCTTGCTCCTTTTCTTAAACTCCGGTTTCTTTAACTCCACTTATGAAAGCAGCCACTTTATAATGCAAGCCTCAGGTAGAGCAGGCTCTGGAAGAGTTGAGTGGTCTAATTTATAGCACCTGTTAGGCCCAGCCACTCCCCCTCACCTAGCAGGAAAAAAAAATGCTTTAAATGACACTACACAACAGAGAGAAAAAATGCGGTTTAAATTGGCAGAACTAAACTGCAAGTACTTAACTTTCTAGGTTAGCAGCTTCATGCCACACTCAGACACTTGCAATCCCAACAAAAAGACACTCAGCAGTAGAACTCCGGTTTCTTTAACTCCACTTATGAAAGCAGCCACTTAGTAATGCAGGCCTCAGATAGAGCAGGCAATTAAATTGCCAAAATAGAAATACCATAAATCAGTGGTTTCAGCTGTGGCTGGCCAAGTTTCATAGTGTCCTGCAAAGGATATATTTTGTTCTGCGGTAAAATTCAATTGCCAAAATAGCAATACCATAAATCTGGTGTCCCAGCAGCGGCTGACAAAGTATAATAGTGTCCGGCAAAACATATATTTTTTTTCTGGAATGAAATTAAATTGCCAAAATAGCAATACCCTGAATCTGGTGTTCCAGCAGTTGCAGGCCTAGTTTAAATCTGTCTGTAACATGGATATATTCCTTTCTGGGGTGAAATTCAATTGCCAAAATAGCAATACAATAAATCAGTGGTTTCAGCTGTGGCTGGCCAAGTTTCATAGTGTCCTGCAAAGGATAGAATTTGTTCTGGGGTGAAATTCAATTGCCAAAATAGCAATATCATAAATCAGTGGTTTCAGCTGTGGCTGGCAAAATAGAATAGTGTCTGCCAAAACATATATTTTGTTCTGGGGTGTAATTCACTTGCCAAAATAGCAATACCCTGAATCTGGTGTCCCAGCAGTGGCTGGCAAAGTATAATAGTGTCCGGCAAAACACATATTTTATTCTGGGGTGAAATTCAATTGCCAAAATAGCAATACCATAAATCAATGGTTTCAGCTGTGGCTGGCCAAGTTTCATAGTGTCCTGCAAAGGATATATTTGGTTCTGGGGTGAAATTCAATTGCCAAAATAACAATACCATAAATCAGTGGTTTCAGCTGTGGCTGGCCAAGTTTCATAGTGTCCTGCAATGGATATATTTTGTTCTGGGGTGAAATTCAATTGCCAAAAAATAGCAATACCATAAATCAGTGGTTTCAGCTGTGGCTGGCCAATTTTCATAGTGTCCAGCAAAGGATATATTTTGTTCTGGGGTGAAATTCAATTTCCAAAATAGCAATACCCTGAATCTGGTGTTCCAGCAGTTGCAGGCATAGCTTAAATCTGTCCGTAACAGGGTATATCTTTTTCTGGGGTGAAATTTAATTTCCAAAATAGCAATACCCTGAATCTGGTGTTCCAGCAGTTGCAGGCTTAGTTTAAATCTGTCCATAACAGGGTATATTTTTTCTGGGGCGAAATTTAAATTCCAAAATAGCAATACCCTGAATCTGGTGTTCCAGCAGTTGCAGGTCTAGTTTAAATCTGTCCGTAACAGGGTATATTTATTTCTACATTTTATGCCTTGGAGGTGCTTGCCTGCCCGGCGGCCAGCGTTTTGTCTGGACGTGTATTAAGCACGGCAGGGGGCGTCATTTCTGACAAACGCAGCCGCCTGTCCACAGCCAACATGGACAAGCTGACGTTCATAAAAATTAACCAGGCATGGATCCCACAAGACCTGTCCCTCCCTTGTGCAGAATAGACATTTATAACTGCCTCCACCTCAACAATGTATTCTTGTACTCCGGGGCACTTTTTTATTGAATCCTAATTTTTTTAACTTTACCATGATCTTGCGGTGCAACCCAAAGTTGAATGAACCTCTCCTCAATCTGGGCGTCGGGGCCTAAATAACTGAAAGTGGCCTGTTATAATGGTGGGTGACATGAAGCCTGAACCTCTGCCATGCGACCTCTCTCCTCTGTCTGGGTGCTGGGGCCTAAATAACTGAAAGTGGCCTTCTCCAGTGGTGGGTGATATGACGCCTTACTTCTTGCTGTGGGACCTCTCTCCTCTGTCTGGGTGCTGGGGCCTAAATAACTGAAAGTGACCTTCTCCAGTGGTGGGTGATATGACACCTTATTCCTTGCTGTGGGAGCTCTCTCCTCTGTCTGGGTGCTGGGGCCCAAATAACTGAAAGTGGCCTTCTCCAGTGGTGGGTCATATGACGCCTTATTCCTTGCTGTGGGACCTCTCTCGTCTGTCTGGGTGCTGGGGCCTAAATAACAGAAAGTGACCTTCTCCATTGGTGGGTGACCTAAAACCTGATTCTCTGCTATGGGACCTCTCTCCAATTGATATTGGTTAATTTTAATTATTTTATGTTATTTTAATTCATTTCCCATTCCATTTGTTTGCAGGGCATTTACCTACATTTTGCTGCCTTTTGCAGCCCTCTAGCCCTTTCCTGGACTATTTTACAGCCTTTTTAGTGCCCAAAAGTTCGGGTCCCCATTGAATTCAATAGGGTTTGGGTTTGGGATGAAGTTCGGGTCGAAGAAGCATATGTGCAATAAAACAATTTCAGTGAAAAGTTATCCATGCCCTTTTCCTAATAAATCATGAGCTGCATTTGGCTAGAGCTTCTGCTTCACCTGTTGTCGAAAACTTCTCTTCTTCCTCTGCTCTGGGCTGGTTGCCTGTCACTTGGATTTTTTATCCCAGGCTTCAGTTCATTAGTAGCCTGCTCACCAGAGCACACAAAGGAATAATGGTGAAATTACATAAGATAATAGAGAAGATGAAATAGTATACTCTAACACCTCGCTGTCCGCACTTAGTAGTTTAAGCCCCACTTATCCTGGGTTAGTTCATTCATTACCATATCAGGTTGGGAACTGGGAGGGGGGGGGGGGCCCACTAAACTGGTCTATAATCAGTGAAAAAAGTAAAGGTATAGTGTTAGATTTGCTTTTTCTAGTGACAAGTTAAAGGATATACACAAAATATGACGTTTGATTTGAACAGAATTGCTTTATAGCATATGTAATGTATTGCATTTTTTCATTCTGAAAGTCTGTGTTAGTATGCTGTATGAGTCAACTATCTATGTGAAATAAGGAGCATTGCCCTACCTGACACATGCACTGCTTGAAAGATAGCAGGGCAGTTTAATTTGACATCTCCTAAATAAAGTGCTCCGCTCAAGTTTCATAAAAAATAAATGTAGATTCTGAAAGAAATGTGTTTGAGAATAGAAAAACTGAATTTTTCATTTAACATTTATTTTCTTTTACCGTCTTCATATGGCCATATTGTGGCTCAGTGCCAATGCTATTTAGTACCAAAATTGGGATTGGGTTCCCTCAAGAAAATTCGGGAATACTTTCCCAAACAGTCACACCTTGGCCCTCATTTGAGAATTTCCATGGTTTCAGCTTTTAAATTAAAGGGACACTGACAGGGCCAAAATGCATTTTTAACCCTAAATATGTGGGCATAGAGGGTCTAATGAGTATTTAAACCATATAAGGATAACCTCTGTCGACCTTATAAACAGCATAAAGTCAAGTTTTATTACCTCTCCAAAGCGATCTTCTGTTGTGCCCAGCCGCACCCTAACTGCTGGATTGTAGCGCTGCCCAGCTCATCAATATTCAGTCTGAAGATGCCTGAAGATTTGTGGACGCAGGCGCAGTATCGCTGCTGCCTCTGTGAGCGCCGACATCGTATCCCGCGCATGCCGAGAAACTGCTACTGAGGCCGTTGCCCATAGCTTTGTAATGGGCATGCGCGGGACCTTGGGCACAAACATTTTATGCTGTTTATAAGGTCGACAGGGGTTATCCTTATATAGTTTAAATACTCATTAGACCATCTATGCCCACATATTTAGGGTCAAAAACGCATTTTCGCCCTGTCAGTGTCCCTTTAAAGGCAAGTCACCGTATAATCTCTGTAAACTGAAAAGTAAGATGATACCGAAAACTTCATCTGCAATGAGAATGAGCTGCCACAGAGATTATACCACCAACTCAAGTACTGGACCCCAAAATATTGTCATTACTTTGGGGGAAATATCCCCTTTAAATTTGCTACCATTGAGTGTTTGAACACAGATTATTGGATCCATTTAGATTTTCGACTTGTGTCAAGTAAAAAGATAGATGACTTGCTAATTGTGTTAACACTGACTTGTTCTACAATTTCTCTGGGTTCTCCTTTGCTCCATTCATGAGAAACAGCATATAACATGGATAGAGACAAAGAGAAGTAGCACAGTAATCACAGTAATTAATTCTTTGGGACACAGATACACAACACTTTGGTAATGTCTTTTCTCTAGATGTTTCAGGAATGTTGTTTTGCCTATGATATAATATTCCCATTGTCTAGATTCTTTTTTGCAATTTAAAATAGTTATTTACCTCAGGCTAGTTATATTTATTCATTATTATGGTAATATGTAAAAGATACCAGTTATCATATTGCATAACTACCACTGATCATCTGAACAATCTTTTTGACAATGCAGACACACACATTTAAGTCCATATAAGGCTTTACAATCATTCATATTGGCCATACAAAAGGCAAGCTTCAAACAATCTTTCTGGATCGTTTATTAATAAAAAATTTGCTTTAGACAAACAAAACAACTTTAATCTCAATATCGGACAGCAATCTCAAACACAGACAACTTATCTCCAGGCAATGACAGTGTGTTAATGGTAGACTAAAACTATAGTTTGTTACTAAATTTTACTTGAGGAACGTTCTTGTTGATTTAAACCATCCTGTTTCATGAATTTCAGTCTAATGTGTATGAGCACCTCTAGAAAAACATACACATTAAATAAATGTCAGGTGGGAGTGGCTGACCATCTAAAGTGTATGGGGGGTGTCCCAAAATTATTCCACTCTGCTCTACTGAGAATCCATATGCAGTCAGCCAAACTGAGTGTGCATCTGTAGGGGGGTAGTGTGGGCCAAACAAGTTGTCTGACTGCTAGCTAAGGTGTAAAGCCACCTTTAGACTATAATGTAGAAATGTGTAACAAAGGACCCTAACTTAAGCAGTGATTGAAAGTTTGTGAAACCTTCAGAATGTTCTATATTCTGCTAAAATGACATCAGATTCTCACACAATTCCTAAAAGTAAAGATAACCAAATTAAATGAATTAGTAAAAAAAAATTGACCTCAACATTCATTTATGGAGAAAAATGATCTAATATCCACTTGTCTGTGATGGATCATTAAGATTAGCAGATAAAGTAGTCAAACTAGTGTCAGGGGTTTTCAATCAATGGGATGACAATGAGGTGTGAGTGGGCAACCAGTTTTATTTAAAGTCTGATTTTAAAAATACATGTTTGTGGAAGTATATAATAGCACAAAAAAGGAGATTTCTGAGGTGTAACGATGGTCACCCATGTTTGCCACTGCCCCACTTTCCGGAGCAGGCATCAATTCTGTTTCTCTTACCTGACCCTGCATTCAGCTTCACCAGTGTTCCAGACCCACGGGTCCTGTTCTGTCATCTGCTGCGGGTCCAGCTGCTGGAATTCCATATGCTCACTCTTACTCCTTACTCTTAAAGGTCCAGCACCTGCACGTTCAAATTCTTCCCCTAGTTGTCCCTGAGTATTTAACAAACCTTCCCTAGTAGAAGGTGCTTGAGCTTTAGTTTTACAAGTCTCAAGCGACCATTTAATGTGTATGTCCTGTCTGAACACTGAGGTTCTGTACGCCTGTCTGGCTATCAACTCTGACTTTTAGCTGCCTGCCCTGACCTTAGCCTATTTCTCGGATTGTCATACTGCACCTGCCCTGACTTTGCACTTCTCTCACGGATACACTTGTATGCTGCCGGTCTTCTTCTATGGAACATCTCCAGACTATGCATATTGCTTAACCCCCTGCTTCTTCGCACTGCTTTCTTTGACCCCTGTGGGTCAGTCGCCAACAACACAGGGACTACCTCAAGAGATAGCATCCTGGTAGTTCCCATGCAACAAAGTCTAGATCCCTGTAAAGGGGTTAAAGGATGAATACTGGGGAACTGCCAGGATAATGTCTTTAGAGTTAGCCCTAAACCAAACCTGTTGGTACAATGAGTCCACACCCACTGTTGGTAACATGGTCAACCACCAAACAGCAAGGTGTGTAATAGTGTGCAAGGTCACAAAGGAACTCAAGTTAAACTCACACCAACTAAAGGCCTTTCTCACATTAGCTAATGTTAATACTCATGAGTTCACTATCAGAAGGACATTGAACAACAATTTTGTGAATGGCAGGATTGCAAGTAGAAAGCTGCAGCTTTATGTTTAAGCGTTATGTTTGGAGAAAGGAAAACACTGCATCCCAGCATTAAAACCATATCCCATCTGTCGTGGTAGTATCATGGTTTGGACCTGTTTTGCTGCATCTGGGCTGGAAAAGCATGCCATCATTGATTGAACAATGAATTCTAAATTATACTAGCAAATTCTAAAGTAAAATGTCAGGACATCTGTCTGTGAGCTGAATATCAAGAGAATGTGGGTCATCAACAAGACAACCCTAAGCACACAAGTCGTTCTACCAAAGAATTATTAAAAAAAGAGCAAAGATAAAGTGTACCAAAACCCTTCCATATACTTTATTAAAAACTATTTTAAATGCCATAAAATAAATTTTTATAATATACTTTATTTTTTTAACATTTTTCCAGCAAAATAGGCACCTGAAATTTAGGTGCTTATTACGCTTTACAATCTGTACTCCCATAAATTGCTGTGTACAGAAATATAGACTCCCTTGCGGCCACACTGAGCACTGTACATGCAAGAGCATCAATGCTCCTACCTATACCAGCACTGCATAGATTGGCTATGTTAGGCTTTAGCTTGGTGGGCACAGGCAGAAGGGTAATGTCTTATGTGAGGTCCTGGGCTCTGTCCTACTAATAGCCTGCTTACCAAATCAATACAGTCTATCGATAGAACTGAGTGCAGGGCAGGAGCACACATAAGATATTGCTCCTCTGCTGTGCCCCTGTGCTAAAACATAGCATAGCCAATCTATGCCAGGCTTTAGGAAAGCAGCACTGGTTCAAGCAGGGGCAGCAAAACTTCTGTCTGTACAACACTCAGTGTGGCCACAGCAGTGTATGGGAGTACGGATTCTAAAGTGCAATAGGCACCTTAAATTCAGGTGCCTATTTCGCTGGGAAAACATAAAAACTATATTAGAAAAATTAATGAATTAATTAATAAAGAATTTAAGCAGTTTCTGAACTAAAATTCCGCCAATACCATTTAGCTGCAGTTATCTCTTCACGAGGGTGTCACACCAGATTTTGAAAGCAAAGGTTCACATACTTATGCCACTCAGACATGTGCCATTGAATCATTTTCCTCAAAAAATAAATATTTTTGGTTATATTTATGTACTTTCAGCATGTGTGTAAAAATGTGGTGTCATTGTAGGTCAAATTTATGCAGAAATATGGAAAACATTGAAGGCTTCACAAACTTTCAAGAGCCATTGTAGATAAAAATAATGATATGAATGAATACAGCTTACATTACAGGGTTATTTGGTTTGTGGTGTCTGGTTCTAATGCCTCATAAGAAAGAATTGAAATACTTTGTTAAGTGAACACTTTTAAAATATTTGCTCCTGGAGTTTTAAAATTGAAATAATATTTAGTATGAGTAGCTATACTAATATTCCTTTGCTTTCTGTCATTCACAAAAAAATGTATAGTAGATGCTGAAATGAAACAAAGTAGAGGCTTAGGCTACTTTCACATTAGCGGCAGCCTTCTCCGGCAGGCTGTTCCAGAGTGTGAACAGCCTGCCAGATCCGTGCTGCCGCTAATGCACTCATACCGCTGGAAGTCCGCTCCGGCCCCATTCACAATAATGGGGGTGAGCCGGAGGTCCGGCCACAGCACGGCAAACATGCCGGGAGGTGGCCAGAATAAAACTACTGCCACTAATGTAAAAGTTGCCTTACTTTGATTATACCAGGACAGATGAAAAGTCTTTAAAATGTAATGACAACATTGAATATTAATTCTGTTTAAAACATTTATCACTCTAACCTACATTCTTTCTGAATTCTGGCTTTATGTCCCTTTAAAAATTTTAAAAACATCCAAGAGTCACACTTGTTCTGCTGTAAAACTAATGAATAATCTGGAATCTCCTAAAAGGAGGAGACTGAATAATGATTAAAGAGGTTCTGCATGAATTAAACATTGATGGCTTATCTTTATGTACTTTCACACAATTTCATTTAATAGAGAATGTTGTAACTAACACATTTCTAAATCACTTCATCTGAAAATATGCATGCACCCACCTGAAAAATCTGTAAAATCATGGCTACTAAAGGTCTCACTTCCACCTAACCTGCATTCCATTGCCTGTTGTCAGACAAGATCCATCTCTGATAACAGAGACTCAGAAGATGGCTAAGATGAAGTGGGGTGTGTCAAAGCTAGCTGAGATCCTGAACCTGATAAAATAACTGATTCTAAACATCACAGGGGCCTCTTGATTTTCTGTAAGTGTGAATTATTTCTCCGTATCAGCTTTTTGAGCTCCCTAGAAGAAAACAAGGTATAAAGTAAGAGAAGTGAGGTTACTGCATACAATGCTAGCAGAAGAGAAACACCCTCTGCTTCTGAGAGAAATAAATCTAGCTGGACAGCTGAAATAGGGATTAATATGGCCTGAAACAGACTTTAGGGAAACCCAAACATAACTGTTCCTTCACAGTTATGAATGTGCAAAGAAGCATAGCCATTATGCAATTTTTTTTTTAGAACCTAGATACGCTTTAAGTAACCATTACACAACTACAGAATTATTACCTAGGAAAATAGCTCACCCTCAAGGAAACAATGCTAACCATATATCTTCACTATAGTGCTGTTTGGAGTATCTACCTATTTGTACGCTCCCGGGACTCTAAAATGGCCTACGCATGAACCCTAATTCTTTCCAGCCAATGTCTGGCCACCTTTGGGTACTTAAGGCAAGTTTCCCTGTGAGTAGGTGCCTAAGCAATAGGTTCTAGAACACTATTGTCCTGTGACTCCTGTGCGTCAGGAGTCACGTGAACAGAGACCACTCTAACAGGTAGCACACTGGTGGTTCCCATGTATCAAAGTCATGATTCCTGTGTAGGGTTTAATTAATGAAAACCATGGGGGGAACTTTTATAACACCCTTGGGAGTAGCCCCAAGCCAAATCTGTTCAAGTGACATAGTGGGTCCACAATCATTGTGGACAGAACAGGAAACTACGACCAAATATTAGACCTAGTGGTCAGTGTGAAAATTGCAGTATTATATACATTTTTTAAATGTAGTGGCAAAGAAGAGTCAAACTCATCAAAGATTCTTAAAATTATGTTTAACAAAAAATGTGATTTAAGCAATTGATATTTTTTGATGACACATTCCCATTATTGTTAGTGTCTAATATTGTATAGTATACTTCCTCTAAAATGGTCTTGATATGCTGAAGCCATAAGTGTTCCCTTCTGTATCATGTATTTATAGCATATCTGAATGGTCATGTCCTTCAGTTGATGATCCATCATCGCTGCTGCTAATTATATGTTTGTACATTTGTGCCTGTATTTTCATCCTTGTTTCTTTTCTCTCCCTGTAGAGTGATTGTTTTTGCTGAACACTGTTTCCCAAAGTTGACAAATGTCTATTTACTTGACTCTTTCTCTCTGTATGACCTTGAGGGAATCACTTTTTTTTTCTGTGTTAAATAATGAGTTTGCAAGCTGTTCTGCAGTGAGGTGTGTATGTGGGAGTGTGAGAGATAAACCATTGCCTTCAGTTTTAGGAACATGCAGGATTTTCACCCATTAAGCTATGTCATCGAGTGGAAGAACTATTCTTCGAAGGTAGCAGTACCAGGCACAAACATCGTATGTGTAGTCAATAAGTCAAAACATCTTTATATCCAAGGTGATATGACATGCATGTGGAACAGTCAGCCACAGGGCTGACAGAGTTAATTTCCAAGGTAGATCAATGGTACAATGATATTAATGACGGATTGCTAAGTTTTGTCCTATACATAGTTCACAGAAGGTATTTGTAATGTCAAAATATTTAAATAATATCCATATAGCATTCCATTATCCTATAACAACAAAGGATTTTTCTGGGGCATTAATATCCACAGCTTGAGCCACATATATATCTTGACGTGGCGAGTTGACTTCTGGGAGACCTACCATTCACCAGAATGAAGTGTAAATAATGAAGAAGACATGGTAGTCAATGTAGTGCCACAGTTCCTTCATTCTGCTGATTGGTGGGATTCCCCAGAGAGAAAAGCTGCACAATTGATTATTAATCACCCATCCTGAGAAGGCATGGCCTCTGTGAGGGATTTTTAATGTTTATTTTTTGTAATGGATCCCATTGCACTTGTTCAGTATTTTTGTTTTTTAAATCTGCCCCCCAAGCCCTTGGAATCCATGGAGAAATCCATACTCACTAAGACCCCACCACTCGGTTCTAGCTCCTGGCTGCCACAGGACATCTGTTCCAGACTGTCAACTTTCTGCACAGACGAGATCACATGTGCTGCTGCAGCCAATGACAGGACTCAGCTGTGATGTGTTTCCATTGGGGAGGCAGATTAAAAAAAAAAAAGCCCAAGACAACTCCTTTAAGGTGGCCATCAAAGGTTGTAGTATTTATCATTCTTAGAAAAGTGTTCCAGACTTCATTATTGTTGTCCCACAAAAAACACAGAAATCTGATGGGAATTCTGTGTGCAAGTGTGGACAAAGCCGGACAACAATGGAGAAATCTAGAGAACACCAAATATAATCAATTCTTCCATCTGTCAAGTATTAAAATTACAATTATTCCTAATTCGAATATTAATGGACAGCATGGTAGCAGCATGAACAGCACGGTGGCTCATTGGTTAGAACTGGTGCCTTGTAGCTCTGGGGTCCTAGGTTCGAATTGACCAAGTAGAACATCTGCATGGAGTATGTGTGGTCTCCTCATGTGTGTGTGGGTCTTTTCCGGGGTACTCCAGTTTGCTCAAATGCTCCTGACATTCTGATAGGAAACTTAGATTATGAGCTCCAATGGAGACAGTAAGTGATGGTAATTTCTATAAAGCGCTGAGGAATATGTTGGCACTATATAAGTTAGTAAATAAACACTGGATTTTTATGGTTATAAACAGAGATGAGCGAATTTTTCAAAAAACATTTTTCACATTGACAGGGTGAGTCAAGCAGACAAAAGCATCACATCTATAGAAACAGGGGGATAAGCCCCTATATTTTTCCCTTATTTTGAATTTAAAGGGAACCTGTCACCGGGATTTTGTGTACAGAGCTGAGGACATGGGCTGCTAGATGGCCGCTAGCACAGCCGCAATATCCATTCCCCAAAGCTCTGTGTGCTTTTATTGTGTAAAAAAAATGATTTGATAAATATGCAAATTAACCTGAGATGAGTCCTGTACATGACTCATCTCAGGGACAGGACTCATCTCAGACTAATTTGCATATGTATCAAATCAGTTTTTTTACACAACAAAAGCACACAGAGCTATGGGGACTGGATATTGCGGCTGTGCTAGCGGCCATCTAGCAGCCCATGTCCTCATCTCTGTACACAAAATCCCGGTGACAGGTTCCCTTTAAGTTTAGATTCTTAAAATTTAAATTTAAAATTTTAATCAAGTTTTGGTTCAATTTAATATTTTAAATTGAATTTAACTGATTGAAGAATGGGGACAATTCGACATGATAATTGGCAGCAGTCCTTATAATTATCTGTGGTTAACCCACACCGGAAAGGCCTTTACAGGGGCAGTGTACAACTGTTATTTTACTCTCTGCAATTACTCAATAAAGGGTTGCCTAAGACGGGAGAAATTGGCCAGTATTTTGGTTATTCGAGAACTTGGTTGCGATGGAGAAAGCATTCCAAAAAAATAATTTCTCTTCACCTGGAGACGAATCCTGTCAAGATTGATGCAAGTGCGGTATCAGCTGCTCATCGAGCCAGATATTTCTGGGGGAACCTACCTGGCATAACAGTCCTCTAGTAGCTACAGACAATGAGAAGACAAAGCTTCAAGATTGCTTGGAGCACGGAAGAGTAGTGAAGTTCATCAAGATTAAAACCATAACTACCAGCCCCTGGTCTCTTCGCCAGGGAAAAACTCACGAGTTCCCAGTCATCATGGATGGAAAGGAGGACATACTGTGGTGCACAGAGATGGAGAGCGTCTTTGAATTTCCCCCGCACTATACGGACATCTCAGAAATGAATCAATGCTCCCGACAGAAGCTCCTGGGAAGGTCATGGAGTGGCCAAGTCATCCGGCATCTATTCGCCCTGCTGAAGGATTATTTTTAAAGTGTATAGAAGCTACACGGAGGCCCCGACGCTGCAGATTTATCATGAAGACATCGGATTTTATAATATTACATTATTATATAAATAAAAATAAATAAATAAGCCCCTTTTTCACCCGGCTCCCAAGTGTGATCAGCTACATCATCATCATCGAGTACTGTCTGCATGTCACTGATGTCCTCCTCAACCGTCTCTGGGTCAGGAGCCTGACCGCTCACAATACCAGCTCCCATGCCACTCTCCTTATCACTATTTGCCCACCTAGTGGAGGAAGCAGTGGATGTCTCCTCCACATCTTGGCTGTCCAGTAGCTGCTGACTGTATTATAGTAGCTTGTCCTCACTGTATAATGGAGCTGAGCCCGCAGCGTACAATACTTCTCTGGCTGAGAGACAGAGGAAGGTTGAGGACAGGTGAGGGCACAGGGCCTGCTCCCAGGCCATGCCAACTAAGGGTTGTGTCTGAAAAACCCACTGACTCTTGGCTAGGGGTGTCTGATGTCACTTGCGACAAAGTCGAAGATTGAGTCAACCATTCAAGAACCGCAGGGTTTCTGTTCACAACACGACCACTAGCTGACACAGGGAGCTCAGGCCTGTCGAAGTAACCCCTGCTGCCATGGCCCCTTACTCTGCTGCGACCTCTGCCTGTGCCAGAAACATTTAGGCCTCTGCCAGCCCCCTGTGCAGGGCCTGGCACTTCCCTGTCTGACATACTGTTAGATCAAATAATCAAATGCTAGATCAAATATTTTTATTTCACCAATAATACACTGCAAACTGGGCTTTTCAATATATCACTGCACCGCAGAGTGGCAAATAGGCCCTAATTTTTTTCCACTTTTCCACAACACAAAAGGCTTTTCAACAGATAAGTGCAACAATGAATATATTTTTATTTCGCCACTAATATACGGCAAACTGAGCTTTTGAATATATCACTGCACTGCATAACAGCAATTAAGCACTAATTTGTTTCCACTTTTCCACAACACAGATAAGTGTAACGATGAACGGCGAATATATTTTTATTTTGCCACTAATACACGGCAAACTGGGCTTTAGAATATATCACTGCAGAGCAGAACGGCAATTAGGCTCTAATTTTTTTCCACTTTTCCACCACACAAAAGGCTTTTCAACAGATAAGTGCATTGATTACGGGGAATATATTTTTATTTTGCCACTAATACTCGGCAAACTAGGCTTTTGAATATATCATTGCACCCCACAAGGGCAAATATATTTTTCTTTTGCCACTAATACAATGCAAAAAGGGCTTTACAACATATAACTGCACTGCAAAAGGGCAAATAAGACATACTGTAGAAATATTTCCTTGTAATAAACCCTGTTAATATTTGTATCAAACAGTACACCAATTACAAAAATGGCTTGCTAGAATGACAGAGCTGTATAATGGCAATTTGGATCCCAAGTCAGTGCACCAAGTGCAATAGGATTGTTTCTATTACCCAGTTTGTAACCTTCCCTACTACACCCTGTTCTACATAAATGCTGTGGAACGATTCCTCTCTATCCTTTCCCCGCACTTATAAATAGTTTTTTCACCACAATCTAGTCTTTCCTATCACTGTCCCTAGCGCCTGTAGACACCACTCTCCCTGCACTAAGTATGCTGGTAAATGTGGCAGAATCTAAGATGGGTGCCGTATTTATAGGGCTGTGACATCACAGGTATGGCTGGCTGCATGCAGGTGATCCCGCCTTACCAGAGTTCCTTTTTCCATGTCCTCACACATGCAGCTGCCATTTCAGGAAAAACTGTGATTCGTTACCATGAAGCGTGAGGAAATTGCTTATCTCTAGTTATAAAATTTGCTACATTTTATAGCTTTCTTCCCTTGATTCATCAAAAAGGACATGTCTTGTAACGTAATGTAGGAGAATCGAAGAAACAGCTGTTCATCAGCATGTATCCTCACACGGTAAAATGGTGAACGTAAAATTTTCTATTCTTGTTCACAATGTGACATCAGTCACGTTCTGAGCTTTCTCAATCATAAAAATTCTATGTAGTTTCCTGCTTCCAAATGGTTAATTCTGTGTAAAACATCTCAAATTTTTTGCCCCTAGTCATTGGGGAAAGAGATGTAATATTTTGACATCTGCTCCACTGGATCTGAAGCCCGTGGGATCAGATGTTCTACATTTACTAAAAAAAAAAAATTGTGTTTTTGTCGGATCTGCATAGAATTTCTAAGTGCCCAATTTAATATGTTGCAACTTACTATATATATATTTTTTTTTTACTTTGGGAATACCCATCTAAACTCCTAAACATTGAGACATCTCGATTTATTCACTATTGCATATGAGAGCTACATGCAGAAATACACTGACTTACAGGGGCGGATTGGCCATAGAACCTACAGGGAAATTTTCCAGTGGGTCGATGACCAGAGGGCCACTGAAGCCCTCTTGATGGCCGTAGGCCAAGTACATAATTATCTGATGCTCAATAATTTTGTGCTGCCCTGTGGTATTTGGTTCTGCTGGGGCAGTATTCTGTATTCTGTACAGAATGAATCACTATGCGCCATTCTTCTGTTCAGACACTCTATTTGTTCAGAGGTTCATGAACCTCTTTTCACCCCTTGCTGTCATTTCAGTGGGCAGTCTGACTAAGTTATGGAGAGCTATTTCATATGTACAGTTTTGAAAGTATATATGCCTTTAATTGATAGGACCACCCACTGAACTGCTAAGTATAGAAAAAGGTAGGATTTCAATAATTAAAATACAAGTTTTACAGACTCTTTTCCCACAAATCTGTATATCAATCTGTTCCTTCTCTGTCACATGTTGCCTACAGATTAAGGTGCAGTATAAGCTGAATTCCCATGGTGCCAGTTGGATTTACAGTTTTGCGTATTTTTTCACTGTATTGTTTGGGTGATTTGTTTTTGAGCAAAAGCAATGCAGCTTTTTTCCACTGCAATTATTTTAATTTGCAATGCACAAAAAATGAGAGTAGAAGGCATTACAGTGAATTAAATTTATATAAATCCAATTCACATTGTGTGCTGTAATTACCCGTGATTTTAGCTACAGTCAAGACATAACTTCAGTAGAGAAAACCTGCAGACCATGAAATAATGTGGTTTTCCATATCAAGCAGTTCTAGGATTATTTCTATAAAAAGAAACTAGTGAGCACGATCAGAACACATATAGCATGCATGTTTGCTGTAATGGTGCATCTGAGTGCTACATAGCCAATAGAGATGAGCGAATTTTTCAAAAATTCAATTCGGCCGATTCGCAAAATTTTCCGAAAAAATTTGCTTTGATACGGATTTATTCATGGTGAATCTCATTAAAAAACGGCTATTTCCAGGCTGCAGAGAGCCTTTATAGGGGTGCAGAACACTGAGCTTTGCAGTAACATGCATAGGGAGTCTGCTGTGTGTCGGAATAATAATAATTCAATTAAGAATTATTAATTATAGTCATAAAAATTATTAACCATTAATTTTTAATTCTAAAAATCATGACCTGGTGAATTGTAGATAACCCAATCGATACAATTCACATCCGAGGCTGACTATTTCCTCAGATAATTTTATTTTAAGGTTATTTTCATGTGAGATGATATTAATGCTAAATATATAGTTTTTACATTAAATAATAATACGCAGGTATTATAAAAACATGCAGATTTATTGGTTACAAGGTTATAAATATAAATAAACAAATGATATATGACAATGAATATATACAACGTTGATATAAAGCAGGGATGCTCAACCTGCGGCCCTCCAGCTGTTGTAAAACTACAACTCCCACCATGCCCTGCTGTAGGCAGATAACTGTAGGCTGTCTGGGCATGCTGGGACTTGTAGTTTTGCAACATCTGGAGGGCCGCAGGTTGGGCATGCCTGATATAAAGCATTACAAGCTTAAAATAAGTAAATAAACACAAGACATGTGGGTAGAAGCAACTTGTCACATTATAACAAAGCTATTATTTGGTTAGGATATCAAAACAAGAAGTTAAATCATATACATCACTTCTGTCCAGAGGAAACCTCATGATATCAGGATGGGCATGTCTAATCCTACACATCAATATCGAATGGTGAATACATTTTGCCCCCCTCTAACCAACTACACCTCACAGGACTTCAGGAATGGGAAAATCCATCCAAGGATATAACATAGAAGAGATAACTGTATCCTTCTGCCCCATCCTGGACTATTTTCACATGTATGACTTGGTAAGACTATTAAGACACACAACATAAATGGGATGAACTTGGAACAAGTCTTTCCAGTGGGAATTTATCACCTAGCTTGGCGAAGAATGCTACTATCAATATATATATTATGAGTCTTGATTCTTCTGCAGGTAGAATGAAGCCTCACAATATCCTAAGACTACATCTCAATATGGAGATGATCAATTAATTAATGTGTTTATGTATTCGCCAATCTAGATTATATGATTTCACCCACATTATCTAATTAGTCTTAATAAAATGAAATATCATTCTTTATGTCTCTTACCAAGTCCTAGCAGGAATCACACTTCTGCTCCTAGTTAAGCTGGGTGGTCCATCATTGCATGTCTCACCAATCCATCACTTTCATATTGATAGACCCCTCTCTCCTGGGTGTTCTGGCTATGATGATGATCCTGATGCTCTATCCTGGAATGTTGGAATGTTCTCTGCTTATTACAACAGTAATTATCCCAATCCTTATCTCATGTCACATCCTCCTGGATTAAGATCTTCCAATCATACGCTCATATGGTAATCATCCTATGAGATCATATTTACCCATAATGCGACTGTGGAAAATGGTGTACTAATATCCATCTGTCTCCGGATGGCACTGTTGTGCAAGCTATTAGCACCATACTATAAAGAGTTAACTATGGCACTCTTGTATTATATACATTTGACCCTCATCATTGTAAATTAGAGATAAGGATTAACATGGACATTTTAAAATAACTAAAGACAGACCTCTAGGCATCTCTCAGTGTTTCTCACACTGTTGATCTATGGACCATAATGATATGAATGGGCCTTGTTCTCTTTAGACGGACATGTCTGGAGAATCCAGTGTACTCCCAACAGATAAGACCACATCTGTGGCAATAACTTTTTAAAATACAATGTTCTTTGTATTTAGTATAAACTTTTGCACAGACTGAACTCTGTGTGACTTTAAATCTTGGCCTGTTCCAGCCATGTATCAAAACTTTGGTTCAGCCTGTCTCCTAAAGACAATGAGCATCTATTTTGGACTATAATATGATCAGGTATCATATACACCAGGCATCCTCAAACTGCGGCCCTCCAGCTGTTGCAAAACTACAACTCCCAGCATGCCCAAACAGCCTACAGGTATCAGCCTACAGCAGGGCATTGTGGGAGTTGTAGTTTTACAACAGCTGGAGGGCCGCAGTTTGAGGATGCCTGATATACACTCATGAAAATGCCCGACATGTGAAGTGAACAAATAACTGAATGACAAATAACATGGCGTCCTCAAAGTGCCTGAGCGAACGACAGGTGTCACGCAGGAGCTGCTGCTGGCTGACATCGAAGTTACACAGGGGAGTACTCCTGTCCGTTTGGATCATCAAGAAATCGCTGATGGCCTTTCTCTGTTCGTATAGTCAGTCCAACATATGGAGGGTGAAATTCCAACAGGTGGAAACGTCGCATACCAGCATATGCTGGGAGATGCCGTTCTGCCGCTGCAGCTCAAGGAGGGTGTGCTTTGCGGTGTACGAGTGGCTGAAGTGCAAGCAAAGTTTCCTGCCCATTTTTAGGATGTCTTTAGGGTGGAAGACTTCAGGAACCACTTGACAACCAGATTGAACATGCATGGCTCAGCCTTCCTTGACGCAGCGCCGACACCATGTTCTTCCCGTTGTCGGTCACCATGGTTCTGATTTTCAGTTGTTGCGGAGAAAGCCAGGATTCGATTTCTTGATGACAGTTCCTCCCCTGTGTGACTCCGTTCGCCAAGGCAAACCAGGTGCAGAACAGCGAGACACCTCCATGCCCTGCATATATGGTATGCTGGAGGGGCACTGTGACTTGTCCCTGCAGTTGAGGCTGAGGATATGGTGGAGGATGAGGAGGCAGAGGCGGACATTGTCGCAGGACCAATGGCATGAGAACGTGGTGGCGGAAGAGGTGTGATCTGTCCAAGTTTCTGGTGTGGCTGTGCAGGAACCACATTCACCCAGAGGGCCGTAAAGAGCATGTATTGTCCCTGACCGTAGTTACAGCTCCACACGTCGGTGCTGCCATGCACTTTGGCAGACACCGACAGGCTCAAGGACTGGCCCACCTTCTGTTCTACATATTTGTGCAGGGCTGGTCCTGCCTTTTTCACAAATAAATGACGGCTTGGGACTCTCCACATCTGCTCGTCACAAGCCATCAGTTCTCTGAAGGGTACAGAGTCCACCATTTGGAAAGAGAGGGACTGCAGCACCAGCAACTTGAACAGGAGCACATTCAGCTTCTGCACCGTTGGATGATTGCACGCATACTGTTGTCTCTTGGCAATTGCTTCGGTGATCGATTGCTGACGGAATGACAGACGAGGAGGAGCAGGAACATCTGGACCAGCAGAAGATGGGAATAACAGACAGCTTCCTTCGGCTGAGGTGGTGGAGCTTTGATTGCCTGAAACCGGATGTGTGCCACTGAGTGATGCAGCGGTTGCTGCGGGAGGCTGGACCACGACATCAGAGCCACGGTTCTCCCAGGCCACTGGATGGCGATGCTGCATATGTTGACTTAGGGCCGTAGTGCCAACATTGGCACCCTGGCCATGCGCCACCTTCTGTCCACAGATTCTACATATGGCCATGTTCACCTCCTCCGGTGGCTTAACAAAAAACAGCTACACCGCCGAGTAGGTGATTTTCCCCCAACAGTCTGCACTGACTGACTGCTACTGCCGCGTCATCCGTGAACCCCTACACCACTACTTCCCGGGCAGGTAGGCTGCTGTGAAGCAACATCATCTCCCACTCCACTCTCCTCATCACTACTTGCCCTCCTAGCGGAGGAAGCGGCAGATGTCTCATCCATATCTTGGCTGGGCAGTAGCTGCTGACTGTCCTCTAGTAGCTCTTCCTTGCTTTATAGTGGAGTTAAGCCCACAGCATACAACACTTCTGTGGCTCAGGGAACTGCAAAGGGCAGAGGCAGATTGAGGACAGGTCAACTACGGGTTGTGTCTGACGAACCCAACAATTGTTGGCTGAGGGTGTCTAATGTCACTTGGGATGAAGTGAATGACCGAGTTAACCAATCAAGAACTGCTGGGTTGCTGGTCAAGATACGCTAGATGACACCGGAAGTTCAGGCCTCTCACTGCTACTCCTACTGCCACGCCCCCTTACTCTGCTGTGACCTCTGCCTGTGCCAGAAACATTTAGGTGTATATATTTTTCTTTTTGTACTGAAATAGGCCAATAAACGCTTTCACCACAAATAAATGCAACAGTGAAGTGCGTATATATTTTTCTTTTTGTACTGAAATAGGCCACTAAATGCTTTCAACACATATAACTGCAGAAGTGAACTGAGAATATATATTTTTTTTCGTACTGAAATTGGCCACTAACCGCTTTCACCACAAATAACTGCAACAGTGAAATGCATATATATTTTTAATTTTTGTACTGTCATAGGCCACTAAACGCTTTCACCACAAATTACTGCAACAGTGAAGTGCGTATATATTTTTCTTTTTGTACTAAAATAGGCCACTAAATGCTTTCACCACAAATAACTGCAACAGTAAACTGCAGATATATTTTTCTTTCTGTACTGAAATAGGCCACTAAATGCTTTCAACACATATAACTGCAGAAGTTAACTGAGAATATATTTTAATTTTTGTTCTGAAATAGGCCACTAAACGCTTGTACCACAAATAACTCCAACAGTGAAATGCTTATGGATTTTTCTTTTTGTACTAAAATAGGCCAATAAATGCTTTCACCACAAATAAATGCAACTGTGAAGAGTGTATATATATTTTTCTTTTTGTACTGAAATAGGCCACTAAAATCTTTCAACATATATAACTGCAGAAGTGAACTGAGAATATATTTTTATTTTTGTACTGATATAGGCCACTAAATGCTTTCACCACAAATAACTGCAAGCGTGAAATGCATATATATTTTTCTTTTTGTACTGAAATAGGCCACTAAACGCTTTTACCACAAATAACTGGAACAGTGGAGTGCGTATATATTTTTATTTTTGTATTGAAATAGGCCACTAAACGCTTTCACCACAAATAACTGCAACAGTGAAGTGAGTATATATTTTTCTTTCTGTATTCTGTACTGAAATAGGCCACTAAATGCTTTCACCACATATAACTGTAGAAGTGAAATACGTATATATTTTTCTTTTTGTACTGAAGTAGGTCACGAAACGTTTTCACCACAAATAACTGCAACAGTGAAGTGCGTATATATTTTCCTTCTTGTACTGAAATAGGCCACTAAAGGCTTTTCAACATATTACTTGCACCCCAATAACAAGAGCAAATTGCTAGAATGACAGAGCTGTATAATGGCTATTTAGATCCCCAAATAATCTTTCCCTGCATTTGTAAATTGCTTTTCTAGAACTGTCCCTAGCTCCTTCTGATGTGTCTCCCTGCAAGATACTGTGAAATGATTTCTCTCTATCCTTTCCCTGCACTTATAAATCATTTTTCACGTTTTTTTCTTCCTTCACAATGAGGTTTATCCTATTGCTGTCTTCTCACCATTGGCGGATCCAGAATGTGGGCAGCAGTGGCGGCGGCGGCAGGGCACAGGGAGATAAGCGCTTCCACTGTGGAAGCACTCATCTCCATAGCCATCTGTATCGCCGTCCTCAGGACAGCGATACAGATGGCTGTGCTGCGGCAGGGGAGGGAGAGGCATCTCCCTTCCCTGCCCCTCTGATAGGCTGCCGGCACAAGGCCCGCAGCCTATCAAAGGCCGGTTCAGGTGGCGTGATGACGTCATCGCGCCGCCTGAGCAGTACAGAGCGGGACACAGGCCGGAAGAGGCCTGCATCGCATCACATGTAGGTAAGTATAAGTGTTTATTTTTTTATTACTTTAATATTTAACATTTGACAATTTTACTGGCACATGGAGGGGGTGTGGGGCAGACTGAGAGGACTTAAATCCCTGGCACATGAGGAGGGGGAATAGGAGACTGGCACATGATGAGGGGGGTGGCACTTATCACTGGCACATGAGGGGGGGGGGAGAGGAGACTGGCACATGATGGGGGGGGAGAAAAGCACTTATAACTGGCACATGGAAGGGGGGGTTGTAGAGAGGCTGGCACATGATGGGGGGGAGAGTGGCACTTATCCCTGGCACATGAAGGGGAGGGAGAGGAGACTGGCACATGATGGGGGGGAGTGGCACTCATCACTGGCACATGGAAGGGAGTGTTGCATAGAGAAGGCTGGCACATGATGGGGTGGGGGAGAGTGGCACTAATCACTGGCACATGAGGAGGGGAGAGGAGACTGGCACATGATGGGGGTAAATGGCACTTATCACTGGCACATGCGAGGGGGAGAGGAGACTGGCACATGATGGGGAGGGAGAATGGCACTTATAACTGGCATATGGAAGGGGGTTGCAGAGAGGCTGGCACATGATGGGGAGAGTGGCACTTATCACTGGCATATGGAAGGGGGGGTTGCAGAGAGGCTGGCACATGATGGGGGGGAGAGTGGCACTTATCACTGGCACATGAGGGGGGGGAGAGGAGACTGCCACATTATGGGGGGAGAGTGGCACTTATCACTGGCACATGAGGGGGGGGAGAGGAGACTGGCACATGATGGGGGGGAGGAATGGCACTTATAACTGGCACATAGAAGGGGGGGTTGCAGAGAGGCTGGCACATTATGGGGGGGGAGTGGCACTTATCACTGGCACATGAGGGGGAAGAGTGGCACTTGTTACTGGCACATGATGGGGGGAGGGGGAGAGGCACTGTTCACTAGCACATGATTGGAGGGCATCTATGGGGGCACCTCTTACTGGCACATTATTGGGGGGCACTATGGGGACATCTACTGAGGCCATAAAGAAGGGGTATTTTATATGGGGGCTCTGTGTGGTACTAGTATTATCAGGGGTATTATCTGTTTCTGCAGTATAATATTGGGGACCACAGCGGCACAGTATTGGGGGTAGTAGGATGATTTGTCCAGAAGATAGTTTTTTTTGTTGTCAAACTGCAGAGAAGAAAACTGTTGGTCTGGTCTGAAAGGAGAAGATGAGGACAGAGAACATCTACCTCACAGGAGACGTCGCTGGATGTAAGAGGTAAGTGGGGCTGTATTTCTGTAGTGATCGGAGCAGGGGCGCATCGATTGCCGGAAGTGCCCCTCCCGAGACCAGGCTCTGGATCCGCCACTGCTTCTCACGTCTGTCCCTGCACTTAGAATGCTGGAAAATGTCTAAACCCAAGATGGCCGCCGTATTTATAGGGCTGTGACAACACAGGGCTGGCTGCTGATTGGCTGAATGCATGGCAATATGGTTCATCCCACCTTCCCTTCCCCATGTCCTCCACATGTAGCCGCCATTTTAGCAAAAATTGCGATTCATTACCACGAAGCGCGAGGAAATTCGCATTTGTTGCGAATCAAATTTTTCCTGAAATTAGTAACGAATTCCACTTCCTCAGCTTTGATTCGCTCATCTCCAATAGCCACCATTGTGTTTTTGGATACACATTTATTTACTGTGCTATTTCCATGAATACTACATGACATTATTTTTCATATTTAAAGGGGTTGTCCAATCTCAGCCTTTCACAGCAGATTTGGTAATAATCACTCAACTGATGGGACTCCCCCATTTTCATAACTCCCATAGCAGTGAATGAGAGCTACACAAAAAACACATATCAGCAAGCCACACTGTTTCTATAACTCCCAAGATACTGAAATAGTGTAACTTGCTGTGCTATGGTGCTTTGATAGTTTCAATTCTCTGCTTTGGTAGTTAAGGAAACAGTAGAGTGCCAGCTGCTCGGCCATTTTTGGAACTCCTCCTCCCTTGGACAATGCTTACTATGGTTATTCCTATCATTCCCATGAAAGTCCAAGATGGGGTAACCCTCTTAACAACAGTTTTATGTTGTGTTTATTTTTAGATTTACATCTTTTTGCAGTAAAATAGCTCATATGTCTACTATGTGGAATCATTTTGGCTCGTTGCACAAGAAGAAAGCATGCACAACTTGCTTCCACTTCCACTATTATATATAATTTCAATGGATATGTTCACCTTATCAACCAATTTTTTGATCTAGGGCATCTAAAATAAGCAATAAAGCACAAGTATCCTAGGATTTTTTTGTGTCTACAACTCCTATGCAGAACAATACATCTCCATGGTTGCAGACTAAAAGCAAACCTATGTAGTCTAATCCTGTAGTTCTGCTCACTTTTATCGCTAATTTTCTTCTTGCTAAAATCATTTAGTATATACAGGAGATGACTACAAAAGAAGTGTGTGAAGAGAGTCTTTCTGTTCTTCTCAAGGTCCAGTTGCTTTGCTATTTTTGTTTTTAATTTTGGCAAATGCAAACAGGATTCTGGTCTCTGGTTTAGTGTTATCCAGAGAAGTTATCATTTCCCTTACTTTACACTGGCCATGAGGGGAGATAATCTAACACAGCTGGAAAAGATATCCTTACCAATAGATTTATTTGACAATCTTGACAAAAAATTTGACAAACAAAAAGTTAAGAGGAGGTTTTTCTCCATAAACTCCACAAATACAGATGTAAATGCACTATGTGTAAATCCTACTTCAACCATGCTTATTAAAGACCTTTGCAGGTCCTCTGATCATACCCTACATGTTTACATCCAGTACATCTCTTTGTAGTATGGCAAGTGCGCCTTATAAACATTATTGTGATTAAACAGTTAAAGAAATGTTCAGGTTGCCAGCCCTGTAATTACCATAGAAGCTGCTGAGCGTAATACAATACATGATATACATAATCAACGACATGGCTGATGGCTATAATAATGTGATTTGCCAGTAAGCTTTTGTCTGCTGACACAATTATGGAGCAATGAATATTTAAAAAGTGAGGTGTGCTCAAAATACAGGGGAATATTCTAGCATACAAACATCTTTACATTTATTTAATAGTGATTAAACATGTCTTGTTTCATTGGATAAGTACAATAATCCTTTAAATAAAACCAGGTAAAGGGAGTCTGTCAGCAACACTGACCATGCAAAACTGCTGACAGCTCTAGGTAGGGCCCAGGGAGTGCATGGCAAACGTACCTTTTGTGGAATTTTATTATCAGTAGTAGTTTTTGTCTCCTGGTTGAATACTACAGCTGTCACTCAGAGCAGAGGTCAAAGAAGTGAGTTGAATGCTATAAACTCACAGGATGTGTCAGTGCTAGTGTTGTACAAACTGAAGCATCTGAAGCAGAATTCGATCCACAGTTTAGAAAAAATTAATTTGGCCACAAAGCCTATTTCCTCGCGTTTTGTGGTATTGAATCAGATTTTTTCTAATGTCTGCTGCACTTGTTACAAAGTAAAAGTAAGAATCACGAAAACACGATACGACCCATAATGCCGTGCAGCTAGCCAATCAACAAATAACCATCCCCTGTGATGTCACAGCCCTATAGAAAGCCTCATCCTGTGCGGTCTCTGCCATTTCACTGTGAGCTAGGGGGAGTGTTGCTGAAAGCTTCTAATTGTAGAATATTGGATCGGGAGAGTGCAGTAACAGTGTAGGGAGAGCATAGGGAGACTGCAAGATGAGTGTAATCGCCATGTGCATCTTGTTTACCTGCTGCCACAATCCCAGTTAATCTGGTAATTTTTATAGAGAATTACTGTGCCTCAGTATTAAAAGGGCGGTCTAATATTATCGCCGTCTGCATCTTGTTCAACTGCTGACAATCCCCGTTCATCTTTTAGTTGATATATAGAATTACTGTGTCTCAGTATTATGGGGCTGTCTAATATATCACCGTCTGCATCTTGTTAAACTGCTGGCACATTCACAGTTCATCTCATATTTTATATCTAGAATTACTGTGCCTCAGTATTAAAGGACAGTTTAATATATAGCCATCTGAATCTTGTTGATCTGCTGACACAATCGCAGTTAATTTCTTAGTTGATATATAGAATAACCGTGCCTCAGTATTAAAGGGCGGTCTAAAATATCGCCATCTGCATCTTGTTCAACTGCTGCCACGATTCCCATTCATTTCTTAGGGTATGTTCACATCAGCGTTCAGCAACGGATAGCAGTAACGGATACGTTAAAAACTGATACAAATAATGTCCGTTCAATCCATTATGTCAGTCCAGGAACTGATTCGTTTTCCCTTTTTTCTTTTGTCCCTCCCACATCTACATGCTTTAATTTCAATGGTGCTATATTGTCATTTAGTATCAGTTTGCTTGAAGTGGAACAATGCTGCATGCTCATGTCCTTTTTTCTGTGGACTATATGATTCGGAAACTCAGATCCAGGAGAATGGCTTCCATAAGAAGACGGTGATATTGGGTACATCCCATTACATTGTGCCGAATGACAAGTGGTGTGTTTTTCACCCTTTTTCATGAACTTAGAGAACACTCTGAAAAGTTTTCGGAGTGTAAGTGTCTCAAGCTTTGATGACCTTTTCCAAAGTTTGCGCAGACAATTTCGACGGTGTGTAACTCCTGAAGAATGACTGATGGTCCCTTTAAAGTATGTATTGTACTTTTCACCAACATCATTCCTATTTTATTTTTTTCAACTATTGTGTTTTTGTGCCTTTAGTTAACACAAGTTGTAATAAAATATTTAACCCCACTTCTAATTTTATAATATATTGAGAGTATGGGATTGAAATCAATTTAGCTCAAGAGACAATATTGCTTGGCTGAACAGATATAATCCACTGATACAGTGCAAAAAATGTAAAATTTTCTTTTAAAGACTTTTGGTTATTGGAAGCCAGAAAGGTTGTATAACATATTTTCTATACATCATGGGTAAAATACATAGGGCCAGATTTATCATTACACTTACATCTTACTCCACTTTTACATCTGCCCAAAGTCACTTTTAGTTAGTCAGATTTATTAATGGTCCTTTAATACTGTGATAAATGTGGATTGACGGTAGCAGTTTATCCTTCAGTAAGCGGCTTTACAAAAGTCGCACGTCTTTACAAAAAAGTCGCATGTTCTATTAAAAAGTCGCATAAGATAAGCATGGTCCCCCCCGGAGTGAAATTGCGCATTTTTTTGCAACTTTTTTGCGACTTTTTAAATGGTTGCAATAGTAAATCTGTCTAGAGATTCATTTACATAAGACAACACGCCTACTTTCACAAAACTGTAGAGCTTAGTGCAGAGCTTGAAAAAGTTGCAAAAAAAGGCGCAATTTTACCGATTGCGCATTTTTTTGAGACTTTTTCACTCCATTAAAGTGACTTTAGCTAATGATAAATCTGGCCCATAGTCTTTCACCAAAGTCTGGAAGCTACTATATGTTAATTTTTATTTTTATCTACATGTTCAAAGTACCTTGAAGGCTGCTCGTTAAACACTACGTAAAGTTGTTCTGCTGTATAAAAACTGTCTACATTGCTACATTATGTATAGTATGTGGTACTTTATTTTTTAGATTTGTTTTTGAGGTTTCTGGCCACTGGTGAAAGTTTTTCAAGTCTTCATTTTCAATTTCGACTTGGAAAATCAACAATTTCTTACATTGTTAAAGATACCTGACGGGCAATATGGAATGTTCTGCATGAAGAATTTGATCCCCCTCCTACTTGCCATCAGTGGATAGGCATAGCTGACAAGTTTTTTGAGGTCACCCAGTTTCCTAATTGTATTGGTGCAGTGGACGGAAAGCATATGAGAGTCATGAAGCCCCCACATAGTGGATCCTCGTTTTTCAACTATAAAAAGTATTTCTCTGTTATATTAATGGCAATAGTGTACAATACAGATTTGCGGCTATTGACATGGGAGATTTTGGACGAACAGATAATTCTTGTGTTTTAAAAAATTCTAATATGGGAAAAAGACTGTACTCTGGAAACTTTGAAATACCTGAGCCCAGGTCTTTACCTGGTACTACAAACCCCGCTCTACCATTTGTAGATGAAGCTTTCCAAATGTGTGGAAATTTACTGAAGCCATATGCTAGCCATGGTTTAAACTATCCTAAAAGAGTATTTAATTACCGACTTACTTGCACAAGAAGAATGGTAGAGTTTGCTTTTGGCATTTTGGCCGCAAAATGGCGAATATTTACTCGGGAAATACAATAACAAATAGGTGCAGTGAATGACATTATAAAAGCATGTGCTGTGTTGCACAGTTATGTATTGATCAAAGAACATTTGCTTTTAGACCCCCTGTCAGTAACTTCACCAGGAGGTCCAGTTCAAACTGTGCCAAGATCAACAATTGCTGTGAATCGCATGCGTGATCAATTTGCCAAATATTTTATCTCTTCTGCTGGATCTGTGCCTTGGCAGAATGAGCATATTTGAAGTTGTCGAAAAAACATTCATATTGTGCACTTTTATTTTATGTTTGATTTTTTTAATTCAATTTCTGTAACATTTTTGTTAGCTATAGTTCCACAAAAAATAACATCGTTAGTTTTATTACATACAGGGTATATCATAATAATTCAACTACTCTCATTTAATTGTAATATGTTTCTATATTGTAGCCTGGTTCAAAATTGAAGTTAGAGTCGACCAGTATGCATCGGTCAACCTACATTGATTGTCTGTTGTGCTCCAAACAATTCATCATCAGGGTAGTAATCTCCGACCATCATATCTTCTCTTATTGTCCCCTTTTTGGTGAATTGATTGTCTGTTATATTTTCTTTCCAATAACATGCTTACATCCTATACCCTAATGACCCAGACCGATTCATTATGAAAAATAATGGATAAAGAGAAAGCATCATTGAAAAAAAAAAAGTATTTATTAAGGAATACTTTTTTAAAATATATTATAATACTTTTACATTGTTGTGCAAAAAACGGAAGTTTGCAAATTATAAAACCTTTTATAAAAGCACACGGTACACCGATATGGGACAAGATATCACATATGGTAGATAGACGATAAAAGAAAACAGAAATCTGACTTTTGTTATAAACCGCATATATAGTATACAATGTAATGTGACATTAGTTGGCTTCACACAAGCCAGTCCATTGTGATAATCTGGCTCTGTCTGTGATTGTGCTCCTCCTCTCTATATGATGTGAGTGCATACCATTATCATGATTGCTACTGCTATGTGCTTGCTTCATTATACAGAGTTCAGAATTATGGCTCAAGCACACGACCATATGCCCTGCGAGACATGTGGTCCATGAGCGGCCATATGTCCCGTAGCGGCATAGATCGTGCAAGCAGGAGTGCACAGCATCATAGATTGCAATGATGCTGTGCAAGTCTAGCCTCACTCATATGATCATATTAGTGCTGGACAATATCCCCGCAGGCGGCACAACATGCACAGCATCATTGTAATCTAAATTACCACTACAGGACATATGGCCTGCTCACAAACATGTCTCGGAGGGCGTATGGTCCTTATTATGTAAAAGGTCTAGTAGAGACATATATCATTTGTAGTCTTGTTAATGCTATGTTCTCCAGCGATTCTACAATTAAGGATCTTGCAACAGAGAGAGATTATTGCAATGGACTCACTAGTGGAAAACAGGCCTTAAAAATGAAGTAATTATACACAACCTGCATATCCAAAGGTTCCTTAAAATAAAAATAAAACTATAAAAATAGAACATTATCAGATTTTTCCAGATTAACATTATTAAAGATCAATAAAAGTGCATAAAAGTGCAAAAATAGTTGCAGTCATCATAAGGACCTGATGAGGTATTCTGTTATAACGGTTATCAACATTAAAATTGGGTACCCTATCATGTTTGTTGAGTGGATTGCCCCATTCATGGAGCGTTAGTAATGGACCCAACATCTTCAGCACTTTGGTCAAGGAGGGATTGCATGAACAACTCTTGAGGTCTGAGATATTCACCCTGCTGATGGTGTTGTGGAGTATGTAGGGGATAGGATTTAGAACCAGATTGGTATGGAAGAGATTGGTTGGAGGAAGGGGTAGTAAAAGTGGTTGGAGTTGGAAAAATAGAGGGAAAAATAGAATCTTGTTGGGAGATTCTAGATGTAGTTGAAGTAGAAGTAAAATCAGGACTAGGTGTCTCAAGTCGATTGGGATTGTGAAGGTGCTTATAAAGAGACATAGGAAAGTAAATAGGATTGTGAATAACTTAACGACTGTGGCACACAAAAGGTTGATGTTGGTTGATAGCCGTGGGATGTGGGATGGGTTTGAGATGTGGGAAATATGTGTGACGTTGGGTATGGATGGGATGGAGGTTGGCTTTGTGACGGGGATGGTTTTGGGATGGGAAAAGGTGTGGGACTGGGGAACGTTGTGGGAGGGTGGAAAGGTATGTGCCACAGAGTAAGAGCGAGCCGGTGGTGAAGTCATTGCTGTTGAATAGGAGGTGGGTGGGGGATATGACTGTGATGGAGGACAGGACTGGGAGGGGGGTGGGTGTTTAATATTCCAGACTGTTTTAATCAATGTCACTCTACAATCAAAATTCTGCTCTGGAGTCATGTCTTCCATCCAATGAACTTAACGTTAATAGAAACTGCTGATTAGGGTTAAGGGGTTCAGGATGGCTGACACTCTCGATCTGCTGGATCATGATTGTTAACTCTTGCTTATATCAAGTTTGCTGTTCCTCTACCTAATTAAGCAATCTCTAAATATTTGTGCAAGATCTTCAAATACTCTATGTTGTCTCCGAACTGCTCTTGGCCTAGTCAAAACTCTATCAAAGGAAGAAGAAATGAACTGGCGAGTATCATCAATCTCAGCACATGTTCCCGTTTGGCGACCTTGAGACTCCAGAGCAGAATCCTGCGATTGAGAGAGTACAGAATTTTTGATTGGTAGATGGTCCCACACAGTTGTTCAGTTGAAACACCATGTTCAACAGGTTCTGCTTCAGGAGGGAGGGTGCTTGAATGAGTCCTAGAAAATATAAAGGGAAAACAAAAAAATTCTATAATCTCTGTAAGCATAATGGAATATTCCATCCACTTAATGATGACCTGTCACTCAAGTGCGCTGCTGAAATGAACGGCGGAGAAATTGGAGATGGGGTCCATATTGTTATCGTTTTCTACTTGAAGCCCCAGAACCACTTGGCGCTGTTCATTTACGATTGAGGTCACGCATAAAGCGATCATGTATTGACCTACAGCGTGTTGATATAATCTCAGCTAAAAAAAAAATATACAAGTTTAAAATCAATCTATTATAAGACTTATAACCTAACTGGAATACTGATGTATATCTGGTTTTCTGTTGACATAGGATTGCACAGATAGTGCTGCCCCTGCTTTTATAAAAGTCTGCACTATAGATCCCTTTATTTTATTATGTTTTTTGCCTGGTACATGACTGTGCAGTAGCAATATCAGCTTTTGGAACCAACATATCCTAAGAGAATGCACATTGGCATTTCAATGTTCTTCACGCGTGAAACACAAATATAAAATCCTACTTCACTATCCTAATGATGGAAACAAAAAAATATTCTAGAAGGAAATCAATGTACCACAATGCATTTGAGCCTGATGGCTCAAATCGTTTCATGTTGGTACCACATTGGCATAAACCTCTTGCCATTGGCGACGAGTGGTGTTGTGGTCCGAGTGTTTGGGGTCTGATTGGTCCCATAAAGCTGGCCTTGCTTCTACTAGCTGTATTAGCAGCTCACAGTTTATGATTGGGACAAATAGGCTATCTTCCTCATCCACGTCTTGCTGTCTATTACCCTATTTGGTTTAAAACAAATATTATCATTAATTTATAAATGTATACAGAATATGTTGAATCTGCCTGCAATGCCATGTTCATATGACTGGTTTTGTAGAAAAATGTATACAGAACATGGTGAATGTGCCAGCACTGCCCACAGCATATGATTTTTATTGAAAAATAAAAATTGTGGTTACATTTTTAATTTCTTTCCTAGTATTTTGTGTGTGTGTGTCTTTCTGTGTGTGTGGGTAAAAATATATATAATGGGGGAAGGGGGTGTGCATGTTGAAAATTTTATGTGGGGCCCAGTCAGTCAGTTACGACTGCGTCCATTAAGGGATGGTTGCTGCCATATAGAAGCATCACATAAATTTCAGGGTGGGCCAATGCCCAATAGGGCCACCGGAGCAATCCTCATGTCCAGCCAGTAGAATTTTTTTTTCTTTGGGCTGATGGCCACAGTATCTAAGAGGCGAGCTACTATACTGTATGATGTGGGCAGTGTGGCCAGCTCACATCACAGCGCATGAGCCTACTCACACGGCCTCCACGTCCTCGATGACCGTTACGCCCATGCTGTCCACGATCACCGTGCCTAGAAATTCTGGTTCGAACAGGTGATGGAGTGTCAGTTTGTTTCCTAATAAAAAATATTATTAATAGTTTTCAAAAAAAGAGGATTTCTTATTTTAGAGAACCTAAGAATTTCTACTCACATGCTCGATTTGTTGGTGACTACTTCTTGGAGTTTCCAATGCTACTGGAGTTGTTGGAATGTGTACCCTCCATATTTCTCTATATGCATTGGCCCAAGATGCACCTAGGTTTTAGAGGGGGACAATACAAACAAAATATTTTAATTACACCTCAGGTCAGAACACTAATCATAACCCCAATGTAATTAGACCTCATCTGACAGACACAATAAGACCAGACCCCACCTCAGATCAGTAGACAATGTGAATGACCAGTAGCCTCATAGCAGCCCCAAGTAGCCTCATAGCAGCTCCCAGTAGCCTCATAGCAGCCCCCAGTAGCCTCATAGCAGCCCCCAGTAGCCTCATCTCAGCCACTAGTAATGTTTTCAAGATTCAAACAGGTGTTCTGTGGTACATATGTACAGAGTTCAACATAAACTTTTCATTTGGATAAATTCATACCCTTTTCTTGTGGCTTTCACAAGCTTGACCAATGCTCCTTTCATCTGCATCCCAAAATGGTGAGTACGTAGTAGCGCTCACGTGACTTTCACATGATCCTCTCTGTTTTTTTCCTCTTCCTGTCTTCATTTGGAAGTTCCTGTTTGTTCTGCGCATGTTCATACAAAAAAATGTACGATATAAACGTAATGCATGAAAAGGCAATATTTTTAAATCCGTCTGTCATTGACTACAATGAATGTGAAGCAACGCTCTGTCATGAATCCACTTTTTTGAGCTGGGAAAAAAATCCTGCAGACAGGACTTTTTTTTTCCGTTCTAAAAAACGGATTCAGAAAGTATTAGCAATTAACAAACACAAACATATGCATACATACGTCAATTAAGGTCTATGGGAGTAAGAATGGATACGTTTTCATATTATTTTTTTACTTCCGGACGGACAATAGGAACGGAGAGCTCGAAAGCTGATGTGAACATAGCCTTAGTTTATATATAGAATTACTGTGCCTCAGTATTAAAGTGCAGTCTAATATATCGCCATGTGCATCTTGTTTAACTGCTGGGACATTCATAGTTAATCCATTACATTACTGGTACGGTGACTGTGCACTAGAGATGAGCGAATTTGTGGAAAATTCGATTCGGCTGATTCGCCGAATTTCACCCAAACATTCGCTTTGTGACGAGTTACTTGCTTGCTTGAAGATATCATCCGAAATCACGTGCGGTGTGAGATTACGCCAGCCAGCGTGATGACGTACTCGCGTGCCGCACGGGATTTCGGCCCGAGATCATCAAGCAAGATGGAGACTGGTGGCCTTTTGAGAGCAAATGGAGGAGGTAAGTTTGATTTTATTTTTTTTTTATATTATTTCAGGTTAAATCAATTAGCTGACACGAAGCACAAGGAAATTCGGCTTCTAGACGAATCATATTTATCCTGAAATTCGGTTCGAATTCCACTTTGTGGGATTCGATTCGCTCATCTCTACTGTACACTATGGCCAACAGACAGTTCCCTAGGCCCTTCAAAGGAACCACTGCATCTCTCACCGATCCACACCCCCTCTCCAGCAATCAGGGCTTGTCAATGTCAGCAGAAGGAAGCTGTTGTTCCGACCCATCAATTTCAATGTAATCTATTGCTCCTGATGCTCCTCCTCGTCACTTGTTTGGACAGCAATCTATCTCTGAGATGATTGCAAAAAGACAGTATGTGTGCACTCATCCAACAGCGCAGAAGTTACTGGTACTACAGTCCCTCCCTTTCCATGCAGTTGACTATGGAAGTAGTATGTTGTAGAATATGGAAATCATTATATTTTCAAGTCTTTAAGAATAACTGTCGCATTTTTATTTTTTTTGACTATTGGATTTAGGTGATTAATATCACCTTGTTGGCCCTGTTTTAACTTTTGATTGTTTAATAAATAACCCCTAAAAGCCACATTTTTGTCCCCAGTGTTGGCTATTGTTACCTGAGATTAAAATCAGGTTGCTAGGCATCCTCCGTCTATCAGTTTGCTCAGAGGAAGACGGAGGACGCACAAGCAGGCTGTTTGCGTGCTTGCTCACATTACTGGCCAGAACTGACAGCCAGAGTAAAAGTTGTAATGGAATGGATTAAAAGCCAGGTCTTCCCTGGCAGCTGATAACAGTGCCTGGGCTGTGTGCACTCTCCACATCCCTGCGCTTGGCAGACACTCCCTTTGCAGTGCTGGAGAATGTGGCTGGAGCAGTCGGGGAAGGGAGATCTGCCGTCTGCTCAGTGTATAAACGAAAGCATCATGTGGTAAGAGGAGAGCTTGGGCAACCGCTCTGTGTTGTAGGAGGACTACAGGCTTCAGCAAGACTCAGGAACTTCACTGCAAGACCCCCCTATACAGTGCTGGTCTTCACTAACTTAACTGCAGGCATCCTATGGATTAACCCCTGCATGACTGCATGGCTTCACCCACTTCTCTGCATCCTACAAGTAACCCCTGCATGGGTTCAGTAAGTGCAGCCCCCCATAACCTTGTATTAACCCCTGCATGGGTTTACTAAGTGCAGCCCCCCATTATCCCAGATTAACCCCCTAGCCCTACACATGGCTCTGCACTTCCTATAGATCCTGCATCACAGTCAGTAAGTTCCATATACTGTATACTGTGCCATCTGTATACACATGGCTCTTCTAAGTTCAATGCAAACATTTAGGGGGCTCTGGTTACTGGCACTTTTGGGGGGCTATTGTTACTGGCACATTTGAGGGGGGGCTCTCGTTACTGGCACATGATTGGGGGGCATCTATGGGGGCACATTTTACAAGCACAAAAAAATTCAAAAGTGGGAAAAATCTGTTTTACTTTTTAGTTACCATATTTTGACCGCCTATAACTTTTTTGTAATTATGTGTTTGGAGCTGTGTGGGGGCTCATTTTTTGCGGCACAATCTGATCTTTTCATTGATACCATTCTTTGGTGTGTATGACTTTTTGATCACATTTTTTTCTATTTTTTTTGAGGAAATGAAGCATCCAAAAATGGTGAATCGGCTATTTGAACATTTTTTATGTTTTTCGGTTTACCGTATGGGGATTTTTTAAAATATTTTTAAAGTATGGGCGTTTTCGCACATTGCGACACCCATGATGTGTATTTATTTTATTTTTTCATTTTGGCAAAAGGGGGGTGATTTGAACTTTTATGTGTTATTTTTTTTTTAACCTCTTAAGGACGCAGGGCGTATGGGTACGCCCTGGCGTCCTGGTACTTAAGGACTTAGGACGTACCTGTTCCCTCCCCATCACCCGCTACTCTGTTCTGGCAGCGGGTGATGGTTACCATGGCAGCAGGACGCTTTCAGAGGCGTCCTGCTTGCCATGGTGATGTAAGTCTAATCAGACTTCTGCTAAAGGCAGAAGTCTGATCAGACTAAGTCTACACTAAAAAATACAGTACAGTATACTTTATAGTGTACTGTTCTGTATTATATAGACACCAGACCCACTGGATCTTTAAGAACCAAGTGGGTCTGGGTCAAAAAAATTAAAAAAAGTGAAAAAAGTAAAAATTAAAAAAAAGCATATCACTGAATAAAAATTAAAAAAATAAAATACACTACACATATTAGGTATTGCTGCGTCCGTTTAAAAATCTGCTCTATAAAAATATCACATGACCTAACCCTAAATGATGTAAAAAAAGCCATTTTTGTCACCTTACATCACAAAAAGTGTAATACCAAGTGATCAAAAATCTGTATGCCTCCCAAAATAGTACCAATAAAAATGCCATCTCATCCCGCAAAAAATTAGCCCCTACATTGGACAATCGCCCCAAAAAATATAAAAAATATGGCTCTCAGACTATGGAGACACTAAAACATTATTTTTTTTTCTAAAATGTTGTTATTGTGTTAAAGTAAAATAAATTTAAAAAAAGTTTACATATTAGGTATCGCCTAAACCTGCTCTATAAATATATCACATGATCTAACCCCTCTGGTAAATACCGTAAAAAAATAAAAATAAAAACAATGTAAAAAAAAAATATTTTTGTCACCTCACATCTCAAAAACTGTAATAGCAAGCGATCAAAAAGTGATATGCACCCAAAAATAGTGCCAATCAAACAGTCATCTCATCCCTCAAAAATGATACCCCACATAGGACAATCGCCAAAAAAAAATATAAAAATATGGCTCTCAGACAATGGAGACAATAAAACATGAGTTTTTTGTTTCAAAAATGATATTATTGTGTAAATAAATTTAAAAAAGTATACATATTATGTATCGCCGCGTCCGTAACAACCTGCTCTATAAAATTAACACATGACCTAACCCTCAAATGAACACAGAAAAAATAAATAATATAAATACTGTGTCAAAAGTAATTTTTGGCACTTTACATCACAAAAAGTGTAATAGCAAGCGACCAAAATGTCATATGCACCCCAAGATAGTGCCAATCAAACAGTCATCTCATCGTGCAAAAAATTAGCCCCCCAAATTTAAAAATATGGATTTCAGAATGTGGAGACACTAAAAAATATTTTTTTTTCAAAAATGCTTTGTTATGAAAAACTAAAAAAAACAAAAAGTAGTCATATTTTGTATTGTCGCATCCGTAACAACCTGCTCTATAGAAATAGCACACAATCTAACCTGTCAGATCAACGATGTAAATAACAAAAAATAAAAACGGTCCCAAAACAGCTATATTTTGGCAAATTTTCCATTTTAATCCATTTTTCCAGTAACAAAGCAAGGGTTAACAGCCAAACAAAACTCAATATTTATTACCCTGATTCTGTAGTTTGCAGAAACATGCCATATGTGGTCGTAAACTGCTGTATGGCCAAACGGCAGTGCATAGAAGGAAGGGAACGCGATATGGTTTTTGGAAGGCAGATTTTGCTGGACTGGTTTTTTGACACTATGTCCCATTTGAAGTCCCCCTGATGCACCCCTACAGTACAAACTCCAAAAATGTGACCCCATCTTGAAAACTATTGGATAACTGTGTTCCTGTATACTTACTGTCAATCCTGAATGCTGCAGGCCTGCCCCTCTCCTTATCTTCCCAGCACTAAACAGAGATGCCCCGGGAACTCAAAGGGGAACACTGCGGCCAGCGATTAGCACTGGAAGCAGATAAACTGTCTGCAGGTAAGCAATGCACATCATTTTTTAGTGAGCTCCATTGCACATTTAGGGAGGCAGCTCTGGGGTAAGGAGGCCGACTTAGAAGTCTGCCTCTGCCTCATACAGTTATCCGGTATCTGCAGCATTCAGTAGAATGCTAAAGACTGATTCTCCTTAGCAACCATCAGTTAGAGAACTGAGACTTTACATATAGTTTTATAATACAAATTAACATATTTACCTATTAAACTGTATTACAAAAGCACATTCAATCCAGGTATCCTTATAGTTGACCTATGCTTCCAATGTCAGACAGTTTGAGTTTCCAACAATAACTTCTCCACAAACATGTCTTTTGGGTATTATTAATTATATTACAGAACATTTATATGACCAGGTTTTCTTCAGGAATGTGCTTTACTGTGCATGTAAAGTGGCCTAGAAGTCTACCAATGCTCTTATTCTGATGCACTGGGTCCAACTACTGTATTTTACACTCTTTAAGACACACCTCACCATAAAATACACCCAGGTTTTAGAGGAGGAAAACATCAGACCTCAGATCAAACCTGCATTCTTAATCAGACCCCCAAATCAGACCCATAATCTTCATCAGACCTCCAATCTTCATCAGCCCCCCAAATCAGACCCCCATTCTTCACCAGCCCTCAGATCTAACCCCAATCTTCATCAGACCTCAGATCAAACTACCATTTTGTATTTTACACTATATAAGACACAACTGACCATAAGATGCACCCAGCTTTTATAGGAAGAAAACATCAGACCCCAAAATCAGACCCATAATCTTCATCAGACCCCAATCTTCCTAAGCCCCCAAAATCAGACCCCCATTCTTCATCAGACCCCCAAATCAGCCCTCAGGTCTAACCCCAATCTTCATAAGATCTCAGATCGCAAACTCAAATTAGACCTCCAATCTTTATCAGACCACAGATCAGACTACCAAATCAGACCCCAAATCTTCATCAGACATCAGATCAGATTAAAAAAAATAAAATAAAATAAAATAACTTACCTCTGATGCTCCGGATGGTCCCTCCACTTAGGAGATCCAAGACACTCTTCCTTCAGTGTTGCACCGTGACCTGACGTTTCACAGTGTCTGGTCATAGTGCATGCTTATTGCATGACGTCTTGGCACTGTATGCTGTCAGGACACACCAGTGAGAAATGATCGATTCTAGCTCTAGCAGCACTACACTTATCTCTCCCTGACCCTACTGTACATAATGAAAGCTCTCTTTAGTATTTGCTTTATAAGATGAACTGCCATTTTACCCCCACTTTGGGAAGGTACATCTTATAAAGCAAAAAATAGGGTAGTTGATAAATATATTTTGCTATATAAAACATTACTCTATACATGAATAGGAAAAGTTTAGACAAATTTGGAAAAATGTGGACACGATGGTTGAAGACGGACATCACTACTGAGTAACTTACTAACTGAGTAACCTACTGATCTATGAGATATATTTCCTTGAGTTGTAAGGGGAGGTGGACACAACTGAATGAATGTGATATATGCGATTGAATGGATTTATGTGTGTATGTTATAGGTTTATTAAGAAGATTTGGTGGGTTAGTTCTGGAACAATATACTTTGTATCCTACTTATAAGGTAGTATTTATTGCTTGTTGAACATTGTTAAAATGTTTTTTTTTTTTTGTTATGTTTTTTTTTGTTATATAACAGGCCGAACTGGATTAACAGATTTCTTTTTTCGGCCTTATGAACTATGTTACTAATATATAAAATTTATAAATAAAGCTTTTAAAAAAAACTCACTGTTCATCCATTGAGAATTATCAAGCTTTTTTTATTTTCTATTTTTTCATTTTTGCTCATGAGTGAGTTAACATTGCAATATATTGTATGCAATCAATTCACTCCCTTTCACAATGTGTGAAAGAATGGAATTTTTGCAGTAATAGTACATATTGTTTCAGTGTCTTCTGACCTTAAATTTCATGTGCAATAAAAGTTAACAAACACTGTAAATTCTATAGACAGCAGACCGGGGTGTAATATATCTAAAAGCAAAATCACACCACAAAACTAATGGGCAACCTTGCCTTGCGGAGTCAGCTATGAGAGCGATATGACTAAGATTGTCCTGCTCAGCAGTCACCCATGTGTGGACTCCAGAGTAGCTCGTGTTATTAACTTATTGAACCTACAGACTGATGATGTATTACTTCTAACATCTTTTAGAGATCCACATATGAAGTGATTTTGTGAAAGAAGTTTAGATTTAAACTAATCTTCAATCTTGTGGCTTGCCAGCCATTTTAAAGTAACATTCTGACTGAAAAGTACAAATGGTTTCTTTAAAGTGGTTGTCTGAGATAATAAAAAATCTAAGACAAGCCTTATAATAGCTTAAAACATGTCATACATACCCCTTTCTCCACCGCTATTTTCTTTGGTGCTGGTCCAGTTCTCTTGCCACTGTTTGTTTACAAGCAACAGCGTTAATATGCCAAAATACGATACGTTATAGCTGCAGCCGATCACTTTCCTCAGCAGTCTACCACTGAGGACAGTGGACAGTGAGTTGCGATATTCTGACTAAACACTGTACACATCACTGTGTACGTCCAACAGTGGAAGAGGAAGTGGAAGAGTACCCCATAAATGGTGCTGGAGAAAGTGGTGAGTATAAAAAAGAATTTTTACAAATGGTGGATCTCCATAATTGTTGTGCTTCTGTACAGATGACGCGTTTCGGAAGTCAGTCCTTACTCATAACTGTGAGATATGACAAAACCTCTAACCTTCTTTTATAGCAAGCAGAGCCCTACCCCATCCTGATTAACTTCTTCCCGACCGCCGAACGCACGGATGCGTCCAGGCGGCGGCAGGTTTATTCCTCCTGGACGCATCCGTGCGTCATCTCGCGAGAGCCGAGATCTGCTGTGAACGCGCGCACGCGCGCGTTCACAGCAGAGCGCGGCTCTGCAGTTGTACTACAGCCTGCCAGCAATGATCAATCGCTGGCAGGCTGTAAATGTAAAATAAATGAGATCAAAGTGGTATATCAGACGCTGTGTTGCTAACAGCGTCTGATATACCTAATACCTGGTCCTCTGGTGGTCCCATTTACTGGGATCGACCACCAGAGGACCAGGTAACTAATGTAAAGTTGCACCAAACACTACACTAACCCCCCACCCCCTCACTTTATAACTACTATTAACCCTTTGTTAACCCCTGATCACCCCATATAGACTTCCTGATCACCCCCTGTCACTGATCACCCCCTGTAAGGCTCTATTCACATGTCCATATGTGTTTTGCGGATCCGCGACGCGGATCCATAAAACTAGAGACACCGGCAATGTGCTTTACGCATTTTGCAGATCCGCACATTGCCAGAACTATATAGAAAATGCTTTTTCTTATGCGCAATTGCGGACAAGAAAAGGACATGTTCTATATTTTTGCGGAACGGAAGTGCAGACCCGTAAGTGCGGATTCGCAATTCCGGATCCGAGCGGGACAAAGTCTGTCCCCATAGAAATGAATGGGTCCGCAATTCCGTTCCGCAAACAGAATTTCGGACGTGTGAATGGAGCATAAGGGTCCCTTATCACCACCAGTTAGCTAGCTACTTGTTAGGTAGCTAGCGCCCAGCCCACCGCAGTCACTGATTTTGGCCGAGATTTTTCATCCACATTGATTGATGCGAATGAAAAAATCTGTGCAGTTCATTTTTTTTTTTTCAGCGCAGAGGCTGAACGGAAAAAAAATCTCATTACCCGTATGCTCAATATACGGAGAATCGCAGAAACTCCTAATGCTGGCCATACGTGTAATGATTGCGGAGAGCCCTCAAATGCCAGGGCAGTACAAAAACCTCACATGTGACCCCATTTTAGAAAGAAGACACCCCAAGGTATTCTGTGAGGGGTATAGTGAGTTCATGCAAAATTTTATTTTTTGTCACAAGTTAGTGGAATATGAGACTTTGTAAAAAAAAAAAAAAAAATCAATTTCCGCTAACTTGTGCCAAATTTTTTATTTTTCTGTGAACTCGCCATGCCCCTCACAGAATACCTTGAGGTGTCTTCTTTCCACAATGGGGTCACATGTGGGGTATCTATACTGCCCTGGCATTTTAGAGGCCCCTAAAGCGTGAGAATCCAAATGCGTAAAAATGTCCTGTGAAATCCTAAAGGTACACATGGGAATTTGGGCCCCTTTGCGCATCTTGCCTGAAAAAAGTGTCACTCATGTGGTATCGCCGTACTCAGGAGAAGTAGGGCAATGTGTTTTGGGGTGTATTTTTACATATACCCATACTGGGTGAGAGAAATATCTCTGTAAATGACAACTTTTTAATTTTTTTTTATACAAGGTTGTCAATTTACAGCGATATTTTCACACAAAGTATGGGTATATGTAAATACACCCCAAAACACATTGCCCTACTTCTCCTGAGTACGGCGATACTACATGAGTGACACTTTTGCAGCCTGAGTGCGCAAAGGGCCCAAATCCAACGAGTACCTTTAGCTTTTACATGACTGCTCACAGTTTAGCCCGCCCAAAATGCCAGAACAGTACAAACACCCCACAAGTGACCCCATTTTGGAAAGAAGACACCCCAAGGTATTCACTGAGGGCATAGTGAGTCCGTGAAAAATTTAACTTTTGTCAAAAGTTAGCAGAAAGGGAGACTTTATGAGAAAAACTATAAAAATCAATTTCCGCTAACTCGTGCCAAAAAAAATCTTCTATGAACTCGCCATGCCCCTCATGGAATACCTTGGGGTGTCTTCTTTCCAAAATGGGGTCACATGTGGGGTATTTATACTGCCCTGGCATTTTAGGGGCCCTAAAGCGTGAGAAGAAAAATGCGTAAAAATGCCATCCTAAAAGGTACTCATTGGTTTTAGGGCCCCTTTGCGCATCTTGGCTGCAAAAAGTGGCACACATGTGGTATCGCCGTACTCTGAAGAAGTAGGGCAATGTGTTTTAGGGTGTATTTTTACATATACCTATGCTGGGTGAGAGAAATATCTCTGTAAATTGACAACTTTGAATAAAAAAATGTAAAAGTTGTCGTTTACAGCGATATTTCTCACACCCAGCATGGTATATGTAAAATATACCCCAAAACACATTGCCCTACTTCTCCTGAGTACGGCGATACCACATGTGTGCAACTTTTGCAGCCTGGGTGTGCAAAGGGGCCTAAAACCAATGAGTACCTTTAGGATTTCACAGGGCATTTTTACGCATTTGAATTCTCACGCTTTAGGGCCCTAAAATGCCAGGTCAGTATAAATACCCCACAAGTGACCCCATTTTGGAAATAAGACACCCCAAGGTATTCCGTGAGGGGCATGGCGAGTTTACAGAATTTTTATTTTTGGGCACAAGTTAGCGGAAATTTATATATTTTTTTTTTGTTTTTTTTTTACAAAGTCTCTTATTTCACTAACTTGTGACAAAAATAAAATTTTACATGAACTCACCATACCCCTCACAGAATACCTTGGGGTGTCTTCTTTCTAAAATGGGGTCACATGTGGGGTATTTATACTGTCCTGGCATTTTAGGGGCCCCTAAAGCGTGAGAAGAGGTCTGGAATCCAAATGCGTAAAAATGCCCTGTGAAATCCTAAAGGTACTCATTGGTTTTAGGGCCCCTTTGCGCATCTTGGCTGCAAAAGTGTCACTCATGTGGTATCGCCGTACTCAGGAGAAGTAGGGCAATGTGTTTTGGAGTGTATTTTTATATATACCCATACTTTGTGTGAGAAATATCGCTGTAAACGACAACTTTTAAAAAAATTTATACAAAGTTGTCAGTTTACAGAGATATTTCTCTCACTCAACATGGGTATATGTAAAAATACACCCCAAACACATTGCCCTACTTCTTCTGAGTACGGCGATACCACATGATGACACTTTGCAGCCTGAGTGCGCAAAGGGGCCCAAATTCCAACGAGTACCTTTAGGTTTTACAGGGCTGCTCATAATTTAGCCCGCCCAAAATGCCAGAACAGTAAACACGCCACAAATGACCCCATTTCGAATAGTAGACACCCCAAGGTATTCACTGAGGGGCATAGTGAGTCCGTCTGAGATTTTTTTTTTTTTGCCAGAAGTTAGCAGAAATGGAAACTTTATTATTTTTATTTTTTTCCTCAGAAAGTGTCATTTTCCGCTAACTTGTGAAAAAAATGAAATGATACATGAACTCACCATGCCCCTCCGCGAATACTTTGGGGTGTCTTCTTTCTAAAATGGTGTGATTTGGGGGTTATTTATACTATCCTGGCATTCTAGCACCTGAAGAAACATGACAGGTGCTCAGAAAGTCAGAGCTGCTTCAAAATGCCGAAATTCACTTTTTGCACCATAGTTTGTAAGCGCTATAACTTTTACCCAAACCAATAAATATACACTTATTGGACTTTTTTTATCAAAGACATGTAGAACAATAAATTTAGAGAAAATGTATATAGAAATGTAGTTTTTTTGAAAAATTTTACAACAGAAAGTGAAAAATGTCATTTTTTTGCAAAAATGTCGTTAAATTTTTATTAATAGCAAAAAAAGTAAAAATGTCAGCAACAATGAAATACCACCAAATGAAAGCTCTATTAGTGAGAAGAAAAGGAGGTAAAATTCATTTGGGTGGTAAGTTGCATGACGGAGCAATAAACGGTGAAAGTAGTGTAGTGCGGATTTGTAAAAAGTGGCCTGGTCATTAAGGGTGTTTAAGCTAGGGGGGCTGAAGTGGTTAAGGAGATCAGGTCGGCACCTACTAACAAAAAGGAGAAGGAGGAAAATTTAACTCATTCACCCCTAAATAAATGCACAAAACATAAAATATCAAAAAAAGTTGCAATAATAGATGTGAACACCGACATAAGTGTAATTAAAATGCACTGTTGGTGTAATCACACAGCGTGGACTCTGTCCATACACAAAGGACAGGGAAAACCTTATGTTCCATATGTTAAACGCTGTGTGTGAACACCGACTTGTACAGCTTCTAGGCAGAATGCATACTTAAGATCTAATAGTTGATAACAAAATAAACCAACAATATATCAAGACTAAGGCTAATATACATACATAAACTCTTTCCTTTTATTCAGTCATGCTGGAAACCGTGTGTTTAATTTTAGCGTCCAAAAAGCTTCTCTCAAGAGGATTAATTGTTTTAAATTACCCCCTATAGGTGGCACATTGATTTTTTCTATCGCATAACATTGAAATGATTTAACAGAACGGTTATGTTTCTGAATGAAGTGTCACGCGACATTAGAAATATTCACACAGGCCGGGTTGTCCACATAGTTTAAATGCTCTAAAATGCGAGTTTTAAACTTTCTTGTGGTGCTTCCTGCATAAAGAAGATTACAGTCCCTACATTTGATTATATATACAACTCTGGTGGAATTACAGTTTATATATGATTTAATATCGAATAATTCAGACCCAGATGAGTCACTGTAATGTTTCACCGGAGTGGCATACACACAAATTTAACATGGAAACGAGCCACACTTTGTAAACCCAGGATATTTTAACCAAGTATCAGTTTGTCTCGTACTAATTTGTGTGAACATCGATGGAGACAACACTTTGGACAAGGTGTCTGGAAATGATGTGGTCACTTGTTCCTAGCCATTCAGCAGGTCTAGAAATTATTTCAGGAGTCAGGGTTGATCCTTCCAAATGTTAATGGGCCCCAAAGGAGAAAAAATGCATTTGAGGCTGCTTTTGGAGTTAATCACTGGCCACTAGGGTCTATATCTTAGGTTTTGCATCAGTTAGACTTTATTGACATTATGGGGGATGAGCCCCGAGAATAATTTTCTCTGGTGGGCCCAGGAAACCCCAGTCTGATGCTGAGTTCAATATATTTACCAGCACAATATACAGTCTTCTAACTCTGGTTCTGGAAGCAGTACAGATGGACCTCTTGGCACCAACTAACTTTACACTTTATGGTCCATTTGTTTATACTGCCTCATGCAAGAGGCACTGGAAACCGTTAATTGTATACATAATGTATAGGCTTACTTTTTGCCATAGAACCTAGTCCTATTAAGAGAAGTTATAAAATGATAACCGCAAAGGAACAATCTGATCCTCCATTAACATGCATATGATTCTCCTATGAGACCTGAACCCTTGATCCATTAAGAACAACTTGAGGATCACAACTGATGTTTTATTTTTTCCCATTTAGCAAATCTAAGTGCATTCGACAGCTTTCCTTACAATCACGGCAGCGGACCTGTTTGCATTGTTAAATTCACCAGGTCTATGTTGGCCTACAAATGATTCAAACTGATCAAAGCATACATGGTCAGAATAAAGAGGCACAGAAGGAAAACGGAACACAGGTAACAGCTATGGTCGCTTTTATGAACTGTTTTCTCCCATAGGCAATAAGTCACTATGATGTTATGATGGCCCTGTCGCTTTCCCTTCATTTTTCTCACTTGACCTTTTTTAACATTGTTATTTTAGAATCCCATTAACTCAAGTCATTTAGCAGAAATCTTTTGCAACCCTTAAAACCGGTCAGCTGTGTTTGTTATGTCCCTTGTGACTTCCTAAGTAAAGAAAATGTTACCTGGCCAAAGACAGTATTCCTGTTTGTGGAACATTTTGGCAGAGCTGAGTAATTCCTCAAGACCATGTAATATGCTTAAGTTATAAAGTATGTGAGATCTATATCTATTAGCCTGAAGTGCATTGGTCTTGTCTACTGATGTATTCACAGGGCAATTGCTTTAAGACTAAGATTTTTTTTTTAATATATATATTCCTTGCTTACATTTAAAGAAGTATTTTAAAAATACAAGAAATTAATTTTCCAGTCCACAGCAGGGGTTTCACTGCTGTTATTTTTTTTTATCGCTCTTGGTTTCTTCTCTCCAGTCTTTTCCCTTGTGTGTTTCTTTTAATTAAACATATTTTTCTGTATAATTACTCTAATATGGATTTCAAAAAGACAGGTATACTTTTATGTATCTTTCAAGTCTGGCTACACAACTGCTTTCCATGGTACCTGCTTTATTTCTATTTCAAGCTGTTCTGGAATCAGCTGCTTAGCACGGTGACATTCATTTTTCTTCATCCGTACATAATACCTTGAAGTACTTGTTTTGTCGTCCTTATTCAGCATCAATTTTCTATTGTCTTCACATCCACATAAATTATTATTAGTGCCATACACTACATAACTTAATCCTTTCCTTCTTATCTCCTTAGCCTTCCCTTGATCGCATATTTTGGATTGCAGTTTTTTTTATATAGATATTTGTACGCAGACTTTTTCACAGATAGACACTCTGGGGCACATTTATTAAGACCGGCGTTTTTAGGGCCTACTCATATAACTTTTCTGGCCCTACATTCAGCGTGGCTGAAAAGCTTGTGGCATAGCTGCTAAATATATCAATGTGTCCTTTGGCGTACGTTGGGCAGCTATGTGTTGGCATGTTTTTTTTTGCAGTATACAAAAGGTATACAAAAAAAACATATACTGCACAATATACTTTTTCTTTTTACAATGGCCACCAATTAACAATGTATCCGAATGTACTTTTTCAGTGGGATATGTTGTAGCCTTAATTTGGAGGTACACATTGGGTGATCATCCGACATTTGCCTCCAAAGTAAGGATGCGAACAAGTGTGAAACATTTCCCCTGCTGACATTTACCAGAAATTTTTATACTCCATTTAAACACTTAATCAATACTAAAGAAAGCATTGACCACGTGTCTTTCAATTCTCCCAAACACAGGTATAACCACAACTCCACAACAAAGAGAGGTCAGATCTCACAGACGTCCTCTATTTAAAACATCCTGTAGGACATCAAAAATTTGCCAATAGTGAAGCACAGTTATTTATATCTAAGCTTATATTCGTGCTAATATACTCGATTCGCACACAGATAGCAGGCACATCAATTGAGTTGGAGTCTCCTTTTTTTATCTTCAATCAACCAACTTATATACCCTTATGTTCCTAGGAATATAAAGTTGCTTCCATAGTGAAAGACCATCAATCACCGTATAATAAAAGGGGTTTATTGTACTCACAAACGTCCTTTAAAAACAGGCATATAGACATAAATCCTGCGTCTTCAAACAGCCCGACCCGGGTTTCGCTCCATTAGCTTCATCAGGGACATACCTACAACTCCCTCCCCCTTCTTTATATAGGGTAACTCCCCACCCCCCTCATAAACATAACATTTTTAAAAACTGCACCATTTATAACATTCTTACAGCAGTATTCTCATTAATCCCCGATAATAGCAACCTTTATCCACCATAGTCCCTACATGTTCATAGAACTATTTTTCCACTCTATTTTTAAACTGCAGTGTCTGTTTCTATCCCATTAGTTAACCCTTTCCTTTTCACTATTTGATTCACCTCCTAATATGACCTCCTAATTTTTCAAACATATTCTTAAATCAAACTCAACATTTAAACCCCCTGGTTGTAAACTGTTCCTTTCATAAATCCACCTAACCTCACACTTCTCAATTTTAGCAATGGGATCTCCTCCTCTCTAGTTTCCCTTCACTTGCTCCACTCCAGCAAACGTTAACCCCTTTGGGTTCTTCTTATGGGCATTTTTAAAATGTAATGAAACTCCATGGGTTTCAAGCTCCTTCTGTATATTTCTAATGTGCTCTTGCAACCGAATTTTAAGCTTCCTCGTAGTGCAACCTACATACTGGAGGCCACATGGGCACTCCAGCATATAGACCACTTAAGTGCTTTCGCAGGAAATGTCTCCTTTTATCCTTAAATCTTTATTTCTCCTATTAGAATATATCATGGTAATTTTTTGTATTCTCTCTTTTGTATCTCTATTCTTACATGCCGCGCAAAAGCCACACCATGTGAACTGATTCTTTTTCTCCATTTTTGGAGATTGCACTATGCACTAAATGGTTGTGGATATTTGGTGCCTTTTTAAAAATCATTTTTGGACAGTCTGGGAGTTCTTCTCCAAGTACTGGATCATATTTGAGGGTAGTCCAATTTTTCTTAATTGCATTTTTTTATCAATCCAGAGTGCACTGTATGCTTTGTCATAAACGCAAATCGAAAATCCATAGTCTTTTTATTACTGTCACTTTTACTCCCCTCACCCTTTTTCACTGTCTCCTCTATATCAATCTACATTTTACCAACTTCTCTTTTAAATATCCTTTTTTCACAAACCTATCTTCTATTATCTTGCTTTGTTCCTTAAAAAACGCAGCGTCTGAATTCTCCCGATCTGTCCCTTTGGAATATTGGATAACCATGGAGCATAATGGCAACTGCTGGTGTCAATATAACTATTGACATCAGTCGGTTTAAAGTAGGTTTTAGTTTTCAATAAGTCACCTTCCAAATATATAGTTAGAACGAGAAAATTCACTGAAATATTACTGACACTACTGGTAGACCTCAGATTCCACATATTATTATTTAGACCCTCTATGAGTATTTCCAGGCCTTCCTTCTCTCCTTCCCAAATCAGAATACATATCATCGATATAACGTTTCCAAGTGACTATTTTCCATAATCCCTGCATTTCTCCTACTATGGGGGTAATGAACTCCTTCTCCCAAGCGGACATGAAAATATTCGTGAAACTAGGCGCGAATTTCGCACCCATCACAGTCCCAACTCTCTGAAGATAGAACCTATCCTTGAACCAAAAATAATTATGATCTAAACAATATCTAACGCAATCCAATATAAACTCTGCCTGGGTCTGACTCATCTCACTGTCATTACTAAGCTCTTTTTTAATGGCGTTAAGTCCCAATTCTTTTGGTCTTAATACGACATCCACCGTTGCCAACCACGTATTGGCTTGGCATCGTCCATGTTTTTTCACTACCTCAATGACACTATTAGTATCCCTGAGATAAGAGGGGGCTTTAACTACATATTTCTGTAAGAAATAATCTATATATTCGGTCACCCTACTTGTTAGGGAATTTACACCTGAAACAATAGGTCTTCCTGGGGGGTTTATCGGAACTTTTTGGAACTTTATGAATTTTTGGAAGTAGATAAATCACAGGTGTAACCGGTGCTTTTATCCATAAATAATTGTACTCTTTTTATCTATAATATTTTCTTTATAGCCCTTTCCTAACAATTTCTGTAATTCGTTCTTATAATCTTCTAGAGGATTTTTCTTTAATAAAAAATATGTCTCCTCACCCTACAATCGTCTAAGCACCTCCCCCTCATATTTTGTACATCTAGGACTACTATCCCCTCCCCCACCCCCCTTTTGTCGGCATGCTTTATCACTAGTGTTGAGCGAACAGTTTGAGAATAGTTCGGTTTCGTACCGAATTTTGGGGTGTCCGGGACACGGACCCGAATCTGGACATTTTCAAAAAAGTTCGGGTTCAGGTTCGGTGTTCGTCGATTACTTCCCGCTTTCTGAAGGGCTGCACAGCAGCCAATCAGCTAGCGTTTTACTTCTTGCCCTAAGAGCCCATCACAGCCATGCCTACTAATGGCATGGCTGTGATTGGCCAAGTGCAGCATGTGACCCAGCCTCTATTTAAGCTGGAGTCACGTAGCGCCGCACGTCACACTGCTCTGATTAGTGTAGGGAGAGGACGCAGCTTCTGTCAAGGCGAGATTAGGCAGGTTAAAGTCAGCAACAGCACCTAATGAACGGATCAATTTACAGCTGAGAATCATTGAACTTCTGCTAGTTACTTGCTCGCTGGTTTTTAGGCTGCACAGAGCATTTTTCTGTCACTTATTTTCTGGGTTGATCGGCGTCCATTTTGTGACTTGTGGTGCGCCAGAAGAAGCTGCCACCAAGTCCATCAATCCATCAATACTAGTTTTTTTTTTTGCTATATCCTACATCAGGGGCTTGGCTGTGCTAATTGTCACCCCTAGAAACTCAGGAAAGAAATTTCTATATTTTATTAAGGGGTTAAATACAATTGCCCAAATACCAATCCCCTAAATCTGGTGTTCCAGCTTTGGTTAGACAAGTATAATACTGTCTGCTGTCTGGCAAAGGATAGATTATTTTCTGGGGTTAAATTCAATTGCCAAAATAGCAATACCATAAATCAGTGGTTTCAGCTGTGGCTGGCAAAATAGAATAGTGTCCGAGGTAACGCACACACGTACAGACGCACGTACACGATTCTTGAATAGTTGTATTATCGCGATAATAAAACTAACAGTGTAAAGTTGACTGTATTGCTCTAAGTTATATTCGCGTCTGAATGTAACTTCTATTACAGCACACCAATACTAAAACTGACTAAGAGACAGCTTTAAGTTCTATTCGAACGCGATTGCAACTTTGGAACTTAAAGTGGTGTACGATTTTAAAAGTTGAGTACTAAAAAGTTGGAATCGCAATGCGATTCTTATGTATTTGCTTAATCGCATTGCGATTACAACTTTGAGCTACCGATCACCATGGGAACGCCTCCTCCAGTAGAATGTACTGTCGGATGTGAGAATTAAGTTGAAAACGCAATGCGATTATTATATATCTGCTTAATCGCATTGCCGTTTCAACTTAGCATTGCTAAATAATTCCATCCATATTCGTTAACTTACTGACTCAGTAAGTTAACGATATGGATGGTAAAGAACCATGAAAATTAGCAATTTTTACTAATGACCTATCCTCTGTCCTATCCTCTTTCCCTATTCTATCAGTATCTGATTGGTGGGTGTCCTACACCCAGGGCCCCCGTTTATCAGCTGTTTGAGAAGACAGAAGTGCTCATAGTAGCAGCTTACCCTAGCCCATGTGATGTCACATTCATTGTTCACATGGCCAAGACGCAGCTCAGCCCGATTGAAGTGAAAGGGGCAGAACAGCGATAGCAAGCACAGCCACTATCAAATGAAGCGCGGTGCCTTCTCAAACAGATGATCAGCAGAGGTCCCAGGAGTTGCACCCTCATGGATCAGATGCTGATTAGTTATCCAGAGGATAGGTCATCAGTAAAAATATCTTAAAAAACCCTTTTAAAGGGGGCAGCATAATGTAATGATGCTGATTTTAGCAGTCACTTAGAAGTTACTGCAACAAAAGTTTTTTTTAAAGAACCCACAGGTTAAACAAGCATCAGACTCTCTGGTGGTCCCAGTCTCTGATACCATAGTGGGCCCTAAAGGTCCAGGAGAAACAATAATTTGAAACTACCTTTAGAGTCAAACTTTGGCGTTAACTTGCAAATAGGGTCTATTTTTTTTAATCTAATACTATTAAACTTTATTCATAAAATGAGGATTGAGTGCCAAGAATAATTTCTGCTGGTGGGCCCAAGGAACCCCAGTCTGATCCTGGGTTAAACTGCGCAGTGCATGGCTAGCACTGCAGCAAGGGGTTCAATGTATTCACAATATGCATATGGAGAAATATTTCAATCAGTGGCTGGAGAGAGATTTAAGTTTGCATATCATGAATGCAGTGGACTCCTTCCATCATACTGGACTCCTTCTAGTCACATGTTATGAACTTTAATTCGTGAGTACCGAAAAACTATTTCATGTTAACGACTAAGTGACACACCTCTGATCAGAGTGTCTGTGTGTTTTTCACTACACTATGGTTTCTATGTAATGTTTTTTTTAATCCCTCAGTTGATCTTGTAAGGTGCACAACATATATCTTTGTAAACCTGTCATTAGTCGAAGGAATGTCTCTAATTTTTAAAATCTCTAATAAATAAATTTGTATCTGTGTACTTTAGGTTCCTGATTTGCTACTATCTATCTATCTATCTATCTATCTATCTATCTATCTATCTATCTATCTAGGAGAATCACTTTCTTCTGATATTGCAGACATGACTAACAACATGACTTGGACAGAAAGAATTGAGAGCAAAGTCAAATAGCCCAAAGCAAGACTCTGAAATCAGACAAGAACATTGCTGGAATACAGGGTAGAAAAGGAAAAAGGATGTTTGATTTTTAGAAGAGGTAAAATGCTGAAATTAAAGCTCTGTTTGTCTCCTGAGACATAGGAATTTGGAGTCAGATTTTTTTTTTTTTTTTATAGGAAGATCCTTAAGAAGGGGAATACTTGTGTATGGAGACAACAAGGCTGTATGAAATTACAATTAATACTTAGAGCTCATGCACATAGCTGTATTTAAGATTCATTGTGTATGAATCTTTCTGTTGCTCTACTGTGAAGTTTCTATCAAATGTTTACCATTAAGAATAGGGCTTGATGTGAGTGCTGCTGAGTATGTGGCCCGCTGTATAGGAAAGCAATAAGAAATAGTGATGAGCGGCAGGTGCCATATTCGATTTCGACAAAATTCGCGAATATTCGAAAGAATATTCGTTTCAAATTCGTTGAAATCGAATATTCGTCATTATTCTAGTTATCGCGATTAATATGCGATTTAAATAATCGTGTATTGCGATTGTAACTTAAGGCTACTTTCCTATTGGTTTCATATCTAGAATTATAGCGAAGATGACGGATATGACGAATGTATTCGTCATATTCCTCAAAACGAAGATAACGAAGTATTCTACATCTTCGTTTTAGCAACCTATTCGTCAACTTCGCTAATTCTAGCAATCAAATAGGAAGGTTGACTATAGAGACAACTGTGTTTAATTCGCTATGCGATTATATATATATATTTTTTAATAAATAGAATAATTATAATAATTATATCAAGTAATAAAATTATTCTATTAAAAAAAAAAATCACATAGCGAATTTAACACAGCTGTCTCTATAGTCAACCTTCCTATTTGATTGCTAGAATTAGCGAAGTTGACGAATAGGTTGCTAAAACGAAGATGTAGAATACTTCGTTATCTTTGTTTTGAGGAATATGACGAATACATTCGTCATATTCGCTATTCGCTAATTCTACCAAGCCAACCATAAACTTCCTTGCTCATGGAACGTCCCCATCACCATGGGAACGTCTCCATATACTAAAATGTACTGTTGGATTTGAGGAATTACGTTGAAATCGCAATGCGATTAATTCAAGTTATATTAATCGCATTGCGATTTCAACTTAGAGCTGGGTTTATAATGGGTCAGCTTGCTAGAATGAACGAAGTTAACAAATATGGAATATAGCAGCAGTGCTAAGTTGAATTCGCAATGCGATTAATTTAACTTGAAGTAATCGCATTGCGATTTCAACTTAGCACTGCTAGTGCTATATTCCATATTTGTTAATTCTAGCCTATGTAAGATAGCAGTGCTAAGTTGTAATTGCAATGCGATTAATATAACTTGAATTAATCGCATTGCGTTTTCAACGTAATTCCTCAAATCCGACAGTACATTTTAGTATATGGAGACGTTCCCATGGTGATTGGGACGCTCCATGAGCACGGAAGTCGGCAGAAGCGGCAACGGGCACTGACTAGAGCAGCCAGGAAGCCAGGAATCCTCAGTACAGGTAAGAACTACTTTTGGGAAGTGGGAAAGAAAAAAATATAACAAAAAAACCCAAAAAAACGAATATTCGAAATAGCGAATTTATAGCGCTATATTAGAAATATTCGCGAATTAGCGAAGTGCCGATATTCGCTAAAAGAATTCGCTATTCGAATATTCGCGCTCAACACTAATAAGAAATCGATAAAAGAAGGATTCCTGAGCTTACTCTCTGACTGCACCTAAGTACCAATGACCAGAAGCAGGGTTCTAACCAAGTCTGCTGCCCTCTAGGTTATAAGTAATATCTGTATTTGACACCGCAACACCTACCTGTACTTCTAGAGGAAAGTCTGTGATGCTGATATGTAGTCATAAATACTTGATAGTTGTCCTGATCCTCCCGTCCGGTGGAAGCAGTCAGGCTGTGTAGTTGGAAAAAGTGCCCCGGTCGGCAACACGTTTTCTATTCAAAGAAGCTTGTGCTCTGAATTGGAACGACAATGATGTCACGCTAGCTTACAGCTACAAGAGCTGTTGTGGACCAAAAATCCAATGTGGTCAATCGCATATAAAATATCCACCTGCTGACCACATTGCCCATACAGTTGATCAGCCGTTAGAGTTATATATTTACTATGTTTTACCACGTTTCACTACATGAAGCTAATCAGAATGCTAAATAACCATGAAAATTCACAACAGTTCATAAATGATCGAAGGCAAAAAACAGACCCATTTTTGCCCATTTAAGGTGTTTTAACTGGAGTTTTTTTTTGTGGGGTTTTTATGTGACTTGTGTTTTTTAAAGGAACGTATGTATCCTCCTGTACTATCCCCATGCCACTCTATAGAGGAACTGACAATACATTGAAAAATTGCAAAAGTGGCATTAAAAAACACACACACTAACAAAAAAAAATGGATGTCTATGGGACAAAACTGGAAGACGAGGATAAAAACGGCAGACCCGGAGCATACTGCAATTTAAAACAAAATACCATTGACCCAAAAAACACAACTCAAGGGTGAAAAAATGCCACTAGAAAAAAATGCCTCTTTGACCTCTGTGTACTACTATCGACAGACTTTTACGTAACATCTGGAGCTGTTGTTTTTTGAGTAAAAATGATGCAAAAAAAAAAAAGAAAAACCAATGACAGGCAGAAAACACCAGCTGCATGTTTCCTTTTGTATGGAGCCAAAATATTCTGCACATTTAAGAGCATGAGGCCTATATTGTACTGTACCTACGTATGCGTTACATTTGACACTGAGGCCCCCAGAATCTTTTTTATCATTGTGTTCTGAAAAAGTCAGGCAGAAAACTATTCTGGCATTCTCTATTGTTTTCATATTTACAGAGCTATTGTACTCTAGAAGTAGTGCTTTAATATAGAGGCCATGGCTTTGATACAGTTGCATAAAAAGCATGGCTTGGATTGCGAGACTATATGAAGATTTTTATTCATATGAATAGGAAAAAAACTTCAATTACAGCAAAGATGAAAATAAATAAAATAACATAAAGCATTAAATCCATGTTGCTGACAACTATGTAGTGAAAGCTTCTATAAATTCTGGATATCAAACATCAGAAATGCCAAGCCATAAAATTGAGATCACTGTATTTCAGGTACAAAGTCAAGGCAGTGATAAGAGCAGAGCCAATAGGGAACTGTACAATATCTGGCAGTATGATACAGATATTGATCAAAAAGCTGCAGTGACAGCTGCAAACCCAATGCCCTTAATATGAACTAAATTGCATATCAATAAAGAACAAGTTTATAAATGGTAAAGCCAATTTAAATTCAAAGGTGAAAGAGAAAATTGGTGCAATATGAAAAGAGGATTTGATCTGAATCAACTTCTACCCACAGGGAAATAAAAGTAGGAAAAAATATGAATTTTCAATTAATTTCTGTAAGCGACTAACTAAAGCCTTAGTTGAGGTTTGTGACAAGTACAGGTAAAGCACATATGGGGACATTTATCAAACTGGTGTAAAGTAGAACTGGCTTAGATGCCCATAGCAACCAATCAAATTCGACATTTCATTTTCCAAAGGAGGTGTCAACAATGAAAGGTGCAATCTGATTGGTTGTTATGGGCAACTAAGCCAGTTCTACTTTACACCAGTTTGATAAATGACCACAATGGTTTTTATATGCTTCACCTACACTTACTACAAAACCATAGCAATTTGCAGTAAATTAATGCGTTTGTGGAATGCGGGTCTCAGCCATGCATCGCTCTACATCGTTGCAGTGCAATGTGGTCTTCTTGTGTGTATTAGATCTCTTTGAATTTTCACAAGGCTCCATTATCCTCATTGCGGTATGGACACAGCAGTATATTCAGTGGGCCCCTCATTATGGTATTGGGGTTTCCTCCCCAGGACAGATAAAATTTGCAACATTTTCCCCTTCTCCACCACCCTTAATACTTTTAGAAAAAGGAAGGCCTTAGATTTTATTTTCGAGCACATGGAAATCCCAGTGATTCACCAGAATTATTACTTTTTAATAATTCTGGCCCATTGTACACCAGAAGGGTTTATTAAGTTTGTCATAAGAAACCCCAGTCTTAAAGAACTATCCTCTGTTTTTACCCCTTTTCATGTTTTTTTCTTGATTTTTGGTTCAAGTCTCCCTCCTTGCTTGCATAAATCCTGATTAGCAAAGAGTCCTGTATTGGTGCTCATTCTCACCATTAGTTGTATAGACTGCCTCTATGGTACATACACTTGAGTAACTTAGCTAAGGAAAGTCCACTGAGTAAAAGGAAAACTACATACAGTATATCACCAGGGAAACCGACATGCATATGCTGAACCATTTATTCCATTGACCTTAACTTTTATTTTTATTTTTTAAATTCAAAAATATTAACAAGGTTTGGATGTGGTCCTTCTACAATGCATTCAGAAAGTCTTCTGATCCTTTCACTTTTGCCATGTGTTTTTATGGCACAGCCTTTTGCTAAAATTAAAAAAATCTAGTTTTTAACCATCAGTCTGCAATCAATACCCCATAATGACAAAGTTAAAATAAAATGTTTAAAATCTTTGCTGTTTTGTTGAAAAGAAAGAACTAAAATATTGCATTGACATAAGTGTTCAGACCCTTTACTCAGTTCTTAGTTGAAGCACCTTTAGCAGCAATTACAGCCTCGTCTTCTAGGTTATGATACCACAAGGTTTGTGCACCTGGATTTGGGGATTTTCTGCTGTTCTTCTCTGCAAATCAAGCTCTGTCAGGTTGGATGGGGACCATCAGTGGAAAGCCATTTTCAGGTCTTTTTTCGATTGGGTTCAAATCAGGGCTTTGGCTGGGCGGCGCAAGAACATTCACAGAATTGTCCCTAAGCAACTCTTGTGTTATCTTGGCTGTGTGCTTAGGGTCATTGTCTTGTTTGAAGGTGAGCCTTCGTCCCAGTCTGACATCTAGAGCATTCTTGATCCGGTTTTCATTAAGAACATCTCTGTACATTGCTTAATTCAGCTTTCCGTTAACCCTGATCAGTCTATTTGTCCCAGCCACTGAAAAACACCCGAACAGCATGATGCTGCCACTACCATGCTTCACTGTAGGGGTGGTATTGTGCAAGTAATGAGCAGTGCCTAGTGTCCTCCAGATATGGTGCTTAGAATTGAGGCCAAAAGTTCAATCTTGGTTTAATCAGAGCAGAAAATATTGCTTCTCACAATCTGTGAGACCTTTAGGTGCTTTTTTTTTTTTCTTGCAAACTCCAGATGGGCTTTTATGTATTTTACTGAGGAGACACTTATTTCTGGCCACACTTCCATAAGGCCCAGAAGGTGCTGCAGTGATGGTTGACTCAGTTTGGTGGGGTAGACAGCTCTAGGAAGGGTCCTAGTTGTTTCAAACTTCTTCCATGTAAGGATTATGGAGGCCACTGTGCTTTTGGATACTTTCAGTGCAGCAGAATTTTGTACCTTTCTCTAGATGTGTCTCTACGCAATCTTGTCTCTGGGCTCTACAGGCAGTGCTTCCCTCCTCATGGCTTAGCTTTTGCTGATATGCATTGTCAGTGTCTTTCCAAATCATGTCCAATCAATTGAATTTACCACCAGTGACTCCAATCAAAGTGTAAAAACATCTCAAAGATAAACAATAGACATGTGAGGCCCTCAGAGCTAAATTTCAAGTGTCATAACAAAGGTACTTAATACTTATATCCATGAAACATGTTAGTTTTTTAATATAAGTTAGCAAAAATTTCATTATGCTGTATTGAGTGCAGATTAATGTCGGAAAACTGAATGTGAACAAAGTGAAAGGGTCTGGAGACTTTCTGAATGGATTGTACATTTTATCCCTGCATGCAGTTTTCTGCACTCGTGTAATTTTCATTTATGGGGGAGATTTATCAAAGACTGGTGTTTTACGCTTGTCTTTTATATCCCCTGTGCTGCAGGAGAGCGTGATTAATTTATGACGAGGCACATGCTCATTTGCACCAAACTGGATCATTTGCCCCTAGTCAAGATCTCAAGAGGCAGTATATATTGATGACTTGTCCTCAGGTCAGGACCCCCATCAATCAACTGTTTTAAGAGGACTCAGCATTTCACGGCAGAGCTACATCCTCTTCATTACACTGCCTGTCATATCAGAAGCACAATATAACTACAAGTACTCGTTCCATTCACTTGGAGGGAGCAAGAATTTGTAATTACACTATGCCATAGCTGCAAGGGAGGCGACACGTAGTGTAATGAAGAAGAAGTAGCATTTGCATGGAGCACCTCCTCCTCTTTAAACAGCTGATTGGCAGGAGTGCCGGGTGTCGGACCCCTGCCCATCAGGTATTGATGACCTACCCTAAGGATAGGTCATCAATATATAATGCCTGCACAACCGCTTTAATATGACTACAGAGGCATATTTTTGTGACTCTTCACTTACAGTACATTCTTTTTTATAATTTTTTTTATTACCAAGAAATTGTAACAAAACAAAATCATTCACGAATCATCAAGTAGAGGAAAAGTGTAAATCTCAGTTCTTGAAAGTGAAAACGCAATGTAACAGATAAAAAGCAATGACAATGGATTGTGTTTCTTGATTTATCTTAATGGTTCACATTCACACAATTCATAGATCAGTGGATCACTTTTTTTAAAATGCTATTTTGTAAAAACAGGATGAGATTTAGTCAGTATCATAGAGGAATAGATTTCCTACCATAGAACAGTAATAGAGTGTGCAAGCCATTGAGGATGTCTGGATAGGACAACAGATATCCTATGTACAGTATACAACAAACATCTTGGTTTGAACTACAGGTCCAATTTGAAAGAGCTTGGAATCACATACCCCAGGAAGATATCCAGCATATGTATGACTGTTATCATAACAACTCCAACAGAGTAACCTAAAGAGAGCAAACACTTTCCTATTTTTTCACGCTTTTGATTTATAAGGGTATTCCCATGTGGATATCCACAGGATAAGCCAAGAATGTTAGATAGGTGTGAATCCAACCTCCAGGGTCTGCACCCATCTCAAAAACATGATCATGTCTCTTGCTGCTTCATTGGAGAGGTGGCCATGCATGCACTGCTCTCTCCATTTACATCTATGGGAGATCCAAAAATAGCAGAGTAAGCACTCTCAACTATTTATCCTGTGCATATACCATAAATGTCCAGATGGGAATATGCAGCGTCCCATCGGGGCATACCTGGGGGATTCCTCTAGAGGTTTCTACGAAATATGTCCCTCTTTTAGAGTAAGTGTACGTGACTCCAGCTGTGGTTAAGCAGCGGAAGCTGACGGCTTCCTTTGTATGATGGAATGTACCAAAGATAGGGTCGGCCAGAGTGGTGTTGAATAGGCCCCAAAATCTCTGGAGATAATGGATACACTTTGTCATGGTGCTCCTACCTTTGATGATGGTAGGAATGCCAGATGTGGTGGTCCGAAGCAAGTGCAAAGGGAAGGGCTTAACTTGGATAGGGTAGAACAAAGTGATGACTTGAAGGATGTGGAAAAAAAGTTGAGTCCAGACTTGAATAAACATTGAACAGTTGTTTTTACTTGCAGTAAAATTGTAATCCAAACGGTTTCCAGTAACTTGAATTATCTGCAGTAATTAACTTCAATTGTCTCCAGTAGGTATTAGCATGAACACTTTCTGGCAGGCAAACTCCCACTCTGCTCACAAACACATCTCTGCTGCGTTCTCTCTGTAGCTCTTTCAGCTCAGCTATGTCAGTAGTAGATGATCTTTCTTTAGGCAATCCTTTCAGATGCCTTACTAGCTTTGAATATAGTAAGCTTTGGCTAAGCTTGAACTAGGAATGCAATGCAAACCAAGGTAGGGGATGCAACCAGGTGCTCAACCTCAAGTTGTAAGGATGGCATGCCAAAAAGGGCCTAATGGAAGCCTTGGAACCATTGCCCGGCAGGGGCACTGCTCCTGCACAACCTTCTCCCAATAGGGAGGAAACTAAACTCCCCACAACCTTTCCCCAGGAGGGGGAAAGCTAGACTGACCTTAGGGAGGGCACAGGGTGACTAGCCCTCACTTCCTTCTCCAGCAGGGAGGAAACTAGACTGCCTGTATTAAGCTAACTCCTCCTCTCCCTTAGAGTCTGTAGGGGGATTTCCAGACTCTGCTGCACAGCACTGCCAGTTGTGTTGCTGCCACTGAGTGGTCAACCAGGTTATTACACTTGAACATAACATTACATAGTAATACATAGCAATAAATATGCACATTACAGAATATATTTTGTAGGACATATATTAGCTTATGAAAAGTGGTAGCAAGGTGTAGAAAAGAGTTGTAGTGTCACTCTGGGACGTTACAAATACCCCATTAATACTACGTTTTTCTGTCAACGCAGGTATATTTAGTTGAAGTAAAAGAAAATATCTTGTGTGTGCATGCCACAGCCTTGGTCTTCAATGAGTAGATTATATAATTTGGGCCTCTTGCATTAGTACAAGTGTTTCAGTGCTTCATTCATACTTTTATTTGCCCGCAGTGTAACATGGACTTTTGGCACATAAACACTTGTTTTAACCTTCCATCTGTCACCATACTGAACATCATTCCTGAGGTCATATCTCTGATTCCGTGCTCGCAGCACCTGCAGATGATATGCTATTTAATGCCTGCCTGTAATGTTTGCTGTCTGTTAATGAATACAATCAAGTAAAGACATCCTGGAGTCACGGTACTGTGCATATGGGCACACGTTCTCCTGAGGGTTGTAGTCTAAAAGAAATGATAATATTCTAAGGGTTTGCCAAATATTAGACTGCATGTTCTTAGCAGGAAGGGGAAATGGAGATGTTAATGCTCCCCTCCATGTATAAATGCATAAATGTGTATTTTCTGTGCTGCCTATGTGATCCTGATATGAAGGGACAGTGTCTCCCTGTACTCTCCACCCCCCAATTCTCTCCAAGCTCATCCCCTACATCTGCGGGCGTCCCCGGGCTGTCACTTCTCATCCTCCTGACAAGAGTCAAGAACTGAGAGAATCCATCAGAGCATGAACTGGAAGGAGGAGGGAGGATGTACTGCTGCAAGGATTGGAGGGAAGGATGTTTGACACAAATGGGAGAGGGCTGTGAGCTACTGCTTTGTGAGGCGAGCTGCTTATACGGGGTCTTGTGGACTACGTCTTCATGGTTCATAGCCATAGGATTGTGTTGTTCTGCTACTGGGGACTACATAGCTCTGTTATGATTCTTAGTTAGTTAAAACACCAGATCATAAGGAGGATATCGCTTGTACTTTATATTAAAGATGGAACAGTTGGTATGTCGGGGTGACAAACTATTAGTCTTGGTCTATCTTCTATAAACCACAGGCACGTGTAAATTGGCTATTGTGTGTTTTATCTATCTGTATCTTTAAAGTTGTTCCTTATTTCTGCCAAGGATGAAAAGATGTCAACAAGTTTATCTGTGTTAAGAACATAAGCATTAAAATTTAACATGCTCATGTTTTTTTCATGGGTATTTGCAGATCAGAAAATCCTGTCGCAAGGAAAAATCAGTTCTCAGTCCTTCACTGAATCCTAAATCTGTTTCCCTGTCAGTAAAAACAGTGACTTTCTGGGTTGTCCTCTTTCTTTCTTATTACCCAAATATCATATTTCACTAATTTGACTACCATTGAGTAATGTCACCCCAGAAAAACAATATGTTTGCCTGTAATTAAAGGGAATCTGTCACCATTAAAATGCACTGCAATCTGCAGGTAGCATGTTATACAGCAAGAGGAGCTGAACACACACACACACACACACATATATACATATAATTTGGAAAGTATTCTGACCCTTTCACTTTTTTTCCTCATTTTGTTACTGTATGTTCCGGTCTTGTGCTAAAATAAAAAAAAAAAAAAAACAAGTTGCCCCCTCCCCCATCAATCTACACTCAATACTCCAGATTGAGAAATTGAAAACAGGATTTTAGAAATTTTTGCTAATTTAGTAAAAAGGAAGAAACAAAAGGTTTGCATGGACAAGTATTCAGACACTTGAAATTTGGCTCTGAGGCCTCCCATTTCTCTTTGATCATCTTTGAGATGTTTCTACACCATGATTGGAGTCTAACAGTGGTAAATTCAGTTGATTGGACATGAGCTGTAAAGACACATCCCGGTCTACATAAGGTCTCACAGCTGAAAATGTATATCAGGCAGAAACTAACCCATAAGCAGGAAAGAACAGCCTGTACCGCTCAGAGACCGGATTGTGTAGAGGCACAGATCTGGAGAAAAGTACAAAAGTTTCTACTACAATGAAAGTTCTCAAGAAAACAGTGGCCATAATTCTTAAATAGAAGAATTTTGGAACAATAAAGACTTTTCCTAGCTCTGTCCTCTCCCACAAACTAAGTAATTGGGGAAAAGGGGCCTTGGTAAGACAGGTTATCCAGAACTTAGGCTGAGTTCTAAAGATCATGTGTGCAGATGAAAGAATTTTGTAGAAATCATCACTACAGCATTCCACCAATCTGGACTTTATGGCAGAGTAACTAGAAAGAAGCCTTTCTTCAGTAAAAGGATTCTTTCTTGCAAAATAAACACCTAAATGACTCTCAAACTGTGAGAAACAAGATTCCTTGGTCTGATGAAACCAAAAACTTGGCCTCAATTCTAATCATTATATTTGGCGGAAACCAGGCACTACCCTATACTATCCCTACAGTGAAGTGGTGTACAGAGTACAGAGATATTCTTAATGTAAACTGTAGTGCTCTGAACCTCACAATGGGCTGAAGGTGCACCTCCCAACAAACAATGAACCTAAACATACAGCCAATACAACACTGGAGTGGCTTAGGGACAACTCTGTAAATGTCCTTGAGTGGCCCAGCCAGAGCCAAGACTTGAACCCCATTGAGCATCTTTGGAGAAACCTGAAAATGGCTGTCCACCGATGGTTCTTATCCAACCTCACATAGCTTGAGAGTATATGCAGAAGAATGGCAGAAAATCTCCAAATACAGATGTGCAGACCTTGTGGCATACTAGCCAAAAAGACTGGAGGCTGTAATCGCTGCCAAAAGTGTTTTAACTAAGTAGTGTATAAAAAGTTTGAATTTTAGCACAATGCTGCAACATAACAAAAATGGGGAAAACTGAAAGGGGTCTGAAGATTTTCTCACATTCAATTAAAGGTGTTTCCCACTATAAATATTCTACAGTTTTCAAACCAGCACCTGGATCTGAATGTTTTTGTAATTGCATGTAATTAAAATTTTTGTATAGTCTCTACTGAGTTAGGCTAGTTTCACACTAGCGGCAGAGGAGTCCATCAGGCTGTGTCCAGCGGGTGAACAGCCTGTCAGATCCGTCCTGCCGCTAGTTGACGTGTGCCCCCAGACTGCCGCTCCGTCCCCATTTACTATAATGGGGTCGGTGGCGGAGTTCCAGTGGCAGCACAGCAGCGCACGGCGAGAGGCCGCCGGACAAAAAGTACTGCATGTCGTAGTTTTAGTCCGGCAGCCTCTCGTCGTGCGCTGCCATGCTGCTGCTGGAACTCCGCCCCCGCCCCTATTACAGTCAATGGGACACACGTGAACTAGCAGTAGGACGGATCCGACAGGCTGTTCACCCACCTGGACAGCCTGATGGACTCCCCTGCCGTTAGTGTTAAAATAGCCTTATTGTATAAAATATATCTGAATAGCCCACCTGCTGTTAGGATATCTCTCGAACCATGTGAAGTACAGGACTAGTTCTAGCTTTGAAAAAGATTGTCATGTACTATGTGATGTCCAATTTTTATTTTTTAGAATAATCATGGACTATCCTCTTAAATTGAATTTGTGTACCCTGTATGACTGTGCTGAGCTGTCATTCAATGAGTAGGTCTGCCGACAGGATTCGTAAGCTTAGAATGAACAAAGATTTAAATGAGTAAAAATACAAGTCTTGCTGAATCTTCTCCTATAAAACTACATACCAATCTGCTCAGCTCCTCTGGCTCTATGAAATGCTGCCTGCCTGCAAAGTGCACAGCATTTTCACAGTGGCAGGCTCCCTATAAAGAATAATGTTGAAGCTCTTGTGCATACCTTTATTTGTTCATGTGCCATTTATGGGTTATATGCAGGGCCACACAGTCTATTAGACGAGGTGAGGCGATCGCCTCAGGCGGCGCGCCACTGGTGACAAGTGGGGGGCCGCAGTGGCAGGGCACAGGGAGATAAGTGCTTCCATTGTGGAAGCGCTCATCTCCATGTTTATCTGTATTGCAGTCCTCAGGACAGCGATACAAATGGATGTGCCATGGCGGGACAGGGAAGAGAGAGGCGTCTCCCTTCCCCGTTCCTCTGATAGGCCACAGGCACTAGGCCTGCAGCCTATCAAAGGCCGGTGTAGCTGGCGCAATGACATCAGCGCACCACCTGAGCCGTACAGCGCGGGGACACAGCCGGAAGTGGCCTGCATCACATCACTGCCAGACTGATGGATGTAAGTATATGTGTTAATTTTTTTTTATATAGTACAATACAGGAGAGGAGCGCTATGGGGGCACTGTGGGGACACTTGTTACTGGCACATGATTTGGGGGTGCACTTCTTACTGGCACATGATTGGGGGTGCACTTCTTACTGGCACATGTTTGGGGGGGCACTTTGAGGGCACTTCTTACTGGCACATAATTGGGGGGCATCTATGGGGGGTACTTCTTACTGGCACATAATTGGGGGACATCTATGGGGGCCACTTCTTACTGGCACGTTATTGGGTGGGGCATCTATGGGGCAATTTTTACTCACACATTATTGGGTGGCACTATGGGGCATCTATGGGGGCATTTCTTACTGGCACATTATTGGGGGCACAATGGGGGCATCTACTGAGGCCACATGAAGGGGTATTTTATATCGGGGGCTCTGTATAGGGGCATTTTATACTGGGACACACTATGGGGGGTACAATGGGGAAGGGGGGAGGAGTACTTTAGGGTCATCTATGGGGGGCACTAAGAAGGGGTATTTTATACTTGCAAATTATGGGGGGACAATGAGAGCATCTACTGGGGCAATATATAGGGGAATTTTATACTGGTACATTATAGGGGGCACCAGGAGGAAGGGGGAGAGGAGCACTATGGGGGCATTTACTGGGGGCACTATATAGGGGTATTTTATACTGGCAAATTATGGGGGCACTATGGGGACATTAACTCAAGTGGGGGCATTATAAGGGGGCATTTTTTGTACTGTCTCATTATAAGTAGAATAATTACTACTGGGGGCATTATAGTGAGCTTTATTACTACTGGGGTCTATGAGGAACATGATTACCAGTATGAGCACTATGGGGGCACTTTTACTTCTGGGGCACAGTGGGGACATGTAGGAGCACTATTACTACCATGTGTTCTCTAGCAGAGAAATATAACTATCAGTGGGACTTTGGGGAGCACTATTACTGTGGGGGCAGCTTGGCACAGTATTAGCTTACCACAATTATTTTTGGGGGACGGTATGTGTACACTATTAGTATTTACTGGGTGCAGTTATTTTAGGACACCGTGTGCCATTAATTATTGAAGGGCACTATCTGCATGGTACTAGTATTTTCAGGGGGTTATCTGTTTCTGCAGTATAATATTGGGGAGCACAGGGGCACAGTATTGGGGTGGTAGGATGATTTGTCCAGAAGATGAGAAGATTTGTCCAGGAGGAGGATGTAAAAGTAGTAAACTAAGTTTTTTGTTGTCAAACTGCAGAGACGAGAAATGACTGAAACATGGTGGTCTGGTCTGAAGGTCTGAAAGGAGAAGATGAGTAAAGAGAACATCTACATCAAAGGAGACGTCACTGGATGTAAGAGGTGTGGCGTGCCTTTTTACCCTGTATGTTCTGTAGTAATATAGGTAATGTTAGGAGGGAAGGGGTTAGGTTGAGAATTTGGTATGGGGGGGAGCACTTTTTCAATTTTCGCCTCAGGCAGCAGAAAGGCTAGGTGCACCCCTGGTTATGTGCCATCTTTATTCCTTCTTTCCCTCAGATATGGTTTGCCTAATGCAGCCTCTGAAGTCTTAGTGTACTGTGCTCTTGTGAGATGCAGCTTGAGCCCGTCTCCCTGCTTCCTGCGTGTGGTAGATTCTCCTTTTCAGCTATTACCAACAGGAGGTAGGGGTATAGTTTGAAGCTACATAAAACACTAGAGAATATGCACAAAGCACTCACTGAAAGTATGGACAGTTAATCTGAGTCAGCAGAGCTTTAAAATTTGAAAAATTTTATGCTCTCACCTAGAGATGAGCAAACCAATCGAGATTTGGTTCGGTTCGGGTTTGACGAATTTTTAAAAAAGTTCAATTTGGACTTGCTCCAATTTTCCTTGAAAATTGGTATATATTTTACATTAAGCCATGCCTCTACTCATACTCAGTTTCTCTCTATATACTCCCCCTTTGTGTCCCCACTCTGTGTTAGTATCTTTCTATGTGCAATAAACAGTAATATTGCCCCCACATACTGTAATATTTGTGCTCCTTTGTGCTCCACACTTTGATAATGAAGTATTGATACAGTTTTTGCTCCGCACGAATACTTCACTAGCGACCTCCTAAAAGTAATTATTACTCTTAGGGCTCCCGCACAGTACAAACCTCTCCAACTTCGTAAGAATGACCAGTAATGATATTAACTACTTATCTCTCCACAAATTAAAGGGGTTGGTCACTCTTTAAATACTTTGCACTATAGTGTGGCAGGCAGGGAAAAAATGAAGTTCCTAATATGCTTCATTAAACACATCTGCCTGCTTTTCTTTCAATTACGAGCCACGCCCCCTCAGTCCTGCTCTACCTTGCAGCTGAGTTCATCCATGGCTGCATGGAGGCGCTTGAGAGCAAGCTGGTCCAGGCGCCTCTGCAGTCTGCTCCTATCAGGGGTGTACTCAAACAAAACAATAGCTGATCGCAGGGAGACCAGCTACAAAAAACACGCAGAGCTTCATTTAAGAGTCTCAACACAGCAATCCAAAGTGCAAAGCTACCTGGGAAACAGTAATATGCAAAATAAATGTGGAGCCCCAGTATTGGGTCTACAACACAATAAAAGCCAGATATCCCTCAAAGTAAAGAAAACCGAGCGAAGGGGTGTCCCCATTACAAAGATCGCCAAATCCATATTAACCGCCTGCCGACCGCCTAGGCTGCGTCCAGGCGGCGGCAGGCTTGTTCCTTCTTGATGCGAGAGGCGAGATTTGCTGTGAACGCGCGCGCGTAGATGCAGGCTGTAGATGCAAAATAAAAAGCATCAAAGATGTATATCAGACGCTGTTTTGTTAACAGCGTCTGATATACCTGCTACCTGGTCCTCTGGTGGTCCCATTTGCTGGGATCGACCACCAGAGGACCAGGTAGCTATGTGAAGTAGCACCAAGCACCACACTATCCCCCCCCCCACCCGTCACTTATTAACCCCTTGTTAATCCGCAAAACATGGACACCGGCAATGTGCTTTCCACATTTTGCGGACAAGAATAGGACATGTTCTATATTTTTGTGAAACGGAAGTGCAGACCCGGAAGTGCGGATCCGCAATTCCGGATCCGAGCGGGACAAAGTCTGTCCCCATAGAAATGAAACAAACAGAATTGTGGATGTGTGAATGGGGCATAAGAGTCCCTAATCACCGCCAGTTAGTTAGCTACCGGTTAGGTAGTTAGTGCCCAGCCCACCGCACCGCAGTCACTGATTTTGGCAGAGATTTTTTCATCCACATTGATCGATGAGAATGAAAAAATCTATGCCGTTCATTTTTTTTTTTTTTCAGCCCAGAGGCTGAAACTCCTAATGCAGGCCATACGTGTAATGATTGCAGAGACCCTGAAATGCCAGGGCAGTACAAACACCTCACATGTGACCCCATTTTAGAAAGAAGACACCCCAAGGTATTCCGTGAGGGGTATGGTGAGTTCATGTAAAATGTAATTTTTTGTCACAAGTTAGTGGAATATGAGACTTTGTAAAAAAAAAAAAATCAATTTCCGCTAACTTGTGGCAAAAAATTTTTTTTCGGTGAACTCGACATGCCCCTCACAGAATACCTTGGGGTGTCTTCTTTCCAAAATGGGGTCACATGTGGGGTATTTATACTGCTCTGGCATTTTAGGGGTCCTAAAGCGTGAGAATCCAAATGCGTAAAAATGCCCTGTAAAGTCCTAAATGTACTCATTGGAATTTGGGCCCCTTTGCGCATCTTGGCTGAAAAAAAGTGTCACACATGTGTTATCGCCGTACTCAGGAGAGGTAGTGCAATGTGTTTTGGGGTGTATTTTTACATATACCCATGCTGGGTGTGAGAAATATCTCTGTAAATGACAACTTTTTTAAAAAAAATCATACAAAGTTGTCAGTTTACAGAGATATTTCTCTCACCCAACATGGGTATATGTAAAAATACACCCCAAAACACATTGCCCTACTTCTCCTGAGTACGGCGATATCACAATAGTGACACTTTTTTGCAGCCTGGGTGTGCAAAGGGGCCCAAATTCCAGCGAGTACCTTTAGGTTTTACAGGGATGCTCACAATTTAGCCCCGCCCAAAATGCCAGAACAGTAAACACACCCCACAAATGACCCCATTTCGGAAAGTAGACACCCCAAGGTATTCACTGAGGGGCATAGTGAGTCCGTGGGAGATTTTTATTTTTTTTTGCCAGAAGTTAGCAGAAATAGAAACTTTATTATTATTTTTTTTCCTAACTTGTAAAAAAAAATTAAATCATACATTACTCGCCATGCCCCTCCGCGAATACTTTGGGGTGTCTTCTTTCTAAAATGGTGTCATTTGGGGGGTATTTATACTATCCTGGAATTCTAGCACCTGAAGAAACATGACAGGTGCTCAGAAAGTCAGAGCTGCTTCAAAATCCGGAAATTTACTTTTTTGCACCATAGTTTGTAAACGCTATAACTTTTACCCAAACCAATAAATATACACTTATTGCATTTTTTTTATCAAAGACATGTAAAATAATAAATTTATAGAAAAATTTATATAGAAATGTAGTTTTTTAAAACAAAACTTTACAACAGAAAGTGAAAAATGTCACTTTTTTGCAAAAATTTCGGTCATTTTTGATTAATAGCAAAAAAAGTTAAAATGTCAGCAGCAATGAAATACCACCAAATGAAAGCTCTATTAGTGAGAAGAAAAGGAGGAAAAATTTATTTGGGTGGTAAGTTGCATGACGGAGCAATAAACGGTGAAAGTAGCGTAGTGCAGAATTGTAAAAAGTGGCCTGGTCATTAAGGGTGTTTAAGCTAGGGGGGCTGAAGTGGTTAAGTGGCCCCTATGTCAAGATTCCGCTTTTTTACAAGCTTTAAGGATGTGACAGGGAAGACCTAAGCCAGTTATCCATCCACAGACAGCTGGTTCGGGGTGTTGCCCCTCATCAGTGTGGAGTAGGATTCTGGCTAACCAGGAGCAATGCCTTGGAGACAGGGGTGGACTCCCTGCTTCTGGCTCCAACTCTTACAGGAATGAGCTGCTTGTACCCTCTCTACAAACAGCTGATTCCTGTCAGAAGCCGGCTATAATAAAAACCTTCAACGTCCCTACTGCAGTAGCTACTTAGTCAATCCCCCCCTGCTCTACCACCACGCCGCTGACCCACTAAGCCATGCCAACTGACTCATTAGGCCATGCCCCCTGCAACCAACAGGAACGCAGGGAAATCAGGAAATCTAGCCAGGAACTATGATATATATACATACATACAAACATTGGGGTCCACATGGGTTAATAAACGTTTTTCTATTTTCATCTAATGAGAGTGCTGTTTGGCAGCTTTTGTGGAAATATAGAAATAGAAGTCGTTTCGCCAGCTTATTCAGAGTTTCATACAGTAACATTTTTCACCTTCTGGTAATGAATGGTATCAGTAGATTGGTTCAACTAATATTGGTGGAAAGAGCTCATCTTGAGATGCTTTTAGCTATGGCATTCCTTATCTGTTTTTCTCTGCAGAAATTATCAGACACACACAGATTCTTGTTTGGTTTGCTCTCCAATTTATTTTTCAGGTGCCATTTAATAAAAGTTCCGCTCTCAGAATAGTCAATAGTCATTCCAGCCTTGCTGTTTAATGAGTGCTCTTTCTGGGCAGTCTAGGCTTTGGGGATAACGATCTGTTAATTGCTTGCGAAAGCCATATTTAGTCTAATGTCAAATGTTTGGTTACTTCTTATAAATTCAATAAGCAGCAAATATAGCTGGATCAATATAGTCTTGTTTTGCTCATTACATTGCTAGAATGGATCCCATGCAGGGGAAAATTGTAAGTAGGAAACACGGGGCACTTGCCCTAGGGTCTCTACCTCCCACCCTCACTGATGGCTGTTTGGTGATCCTAAGAAGAGATGAAGAGGTGGCCACGCATGCATGCTACAGGCTGTTGACGTAACGTTTTCAGCCTCCTTTGGATGTATTCCTCTGATGGTAGACTGCAAAGTACATATGCCACTGTACAGCCATACAGTGAAATATGTTGTCCATAGGCTCCTATTGTAAAAAAGTATATACATCGCTGTGTTTTTTGTTTTTTTTTGCAGGCTGTCTCTGCATGGCCAAGCATATTCTACTCATGGGCGTAACTACCAGGGTAGCAGACATAGCAGCCTCTATGGGCCCCAGCAATTAATGGGGCCCATTTCCACTCAGTCATAAGGTGCTGTTAGTGGTAAAATGTATATAAGGGGCCACCAAAAATTTTATACAACCCCGTTCTAAATTTTATTATGGAGTCCCATGGTTACATCTGCTGTTTGCATTATTCCTTCTGTGTGACAATACTTTTTGAATTTTTCTTGTGCTGGGACATCACTACATTATTCCTGTAATGTGACATCTTATGTGCATACGGCCCCATTCACACAACTGTATTTTTTATCCGCATTCGATCCATATTTTTTGCGGATTAGATGCGGACCCATTTATTTCAATGGATCGCCAAAAATGGGGACAGCACACGACGTGCTGTCCTCATCTGTATGTCCATTCCGCAGTCCCACAAAAAAGATAGAGCATGTCCTATTCTTGTACTTTTTGCAGACAAGAATAGGCATTATTACAATGGGTTAGCAAAAATGGATGCAACACCGAAGTCACACATACGTCATCTGTGGATCTGCATTTTGCGGACTGAAAAATACATATGGTCATGTGAATGTACTATTATACTGTACTTGCATATGACATCACTGTTTGTATCATTCCAGTACCGCTGAGCAAATTATCCTTCTATTATGACATCACCGAGGGAGATTTATTAAAAGTCCAAAGAAAAAATGGCTAAGTTATCCATAGCAACCCATTAGATTTCACCTTTTCAAAGTTTCTCTGGAAAATTTAAGGATCAATTTCCTTTGCGCCACTTTGATAACTCTACCCCATTGTCTTTATTATCTCTGTACTATGATATCACTGTGTGCATTATGCCAATATTGTGTGCTTACACTATGCCTATACTGTGATATCACTGTGTACATTATCCCTGTGCTATGACATCACTATGTGTACTATTCCTGTACTATGAGATTAAGGTGTGCCTTATCCCTTTTCCTTTAGGAACACCAATCATAAGCCTTTCTGAATATGTTGCTAAAAATAGTCATGGTGGAAAACGGCCCTTTACCAACTTTTGTTATGAGCTCCAATGTTACTTGTTATGCCGTTGAATCTACTACAATTTTTCTAGCATTTACCAGCCCAATGGAAGCCAAAAGCAAGCCCTTTTCTCTTTTAGTCTAAGTGAGTTACTGGCTCGGGTCACAACTTTCATAAACCTAAAAAGTGTTCTCTAATGTTAAAATATGTGGAAAAATTCAATGGTAGGGATTTTTTTTCAGTGCACTGTATGTCCATGAAAAATTTTAGTTTTTCATTTTTAATAAATTTGCACGCATTTATGAAATTCTGTTTTCACTTTCTTATTATGGTGTATTATGTGCACATTGATGGGGGGGAAACTTGATTTTTTTTTTTTTTATCACAAGACTGCAACGTAACAAAATGTGAAAAAAGTAAACAGATCAGAAGACTTTCCGAATGCATTGTAATAAAGAGAAACAACTAAATTCTAATATAAAAATAGCCTAAAAATACAGTCCCATTATAGGAAAAGATGCAAAACACATGTACTAAAGAAAAAGAAAAATTTAAAGTGCCTGTTCAAGGTGGTGGTGGTGGGAATGGTTAAAGGGGGTTATCCAAACTATAAAATATCCCCCCAAAGCCTGGTCCCCTCATACAGATTATGTTTACCCTGCTCCCCGGCATCTACATTGCTCCTGATCCCCGCACAGCCGCCGATGCATATCGGATGAACCTAGGGAGGCTCGTCCCCATCACGGCCTGCAATTGGCTGCTCCACACGTTGCCAGATGTTTTGATCTGCGCGAAGGGGAGATGCAATGATGACCTTGCAGGGATCAGGTGCGATATAGGTGCCGAGGAGCGGGATAAGTATAATCTATATGAGGGGCCTGGGGATTGGAGAAATGTTTTATAGTTTGGATAAACCCTTTAATGGCTCAGTCTTGAAATGGATAAGGGGTGGTCACCGAAAATCTGGTCTCAATCTGGAGTGGTGGTCTTCTTAAAGAGTTGGTCTTTTGGAGAAGTTCCATTGTGTATTATACTGTATAATATATGTAGGGTTATACATTTTGAGTCTGTTCATATTTCATTAAATAAAAACCAATGGCAATCTAGAGCTGCATAATGATTTTAGTTGACTTAATTAATAGTGCTTGCTTTCTAAAGATGAGGTGCAATCATCTATCTGCATGATATGGTACGTCAGACTGAATTTATAAATTTTATAGAGTGACCATATTTTATATGTCTGTGAGATCATTGGCTGTAAACTCTGCTGTAATATCTTCAAATCACCTATTAGGCCCATGGCAAATAAGTCATTGCAGCCTGCTAGAGGGAGAAACATTTTCCAGGCTCAAGTGCCTCCCTGGCAAGAATTTGCTTGCAGGGGGGCTATGGGCTGAGGAGGATGCACTGCTCAGTGTAATGGAGAAAATGCAACAGGAAGCAATTTATTGTGTGGGAGAGAAAAGATGTCTGCTAATGAATTAGTAGGACCAAGGATAGCTGGCGAGGTAATTAATTTATAGAGTCTTTAATGAATGCAACTCTTCTAGGGCACAGCAGGGAGAGACATTCCCCCGTGATCTCCGTGTTCTTAGATAAAGAGGTTTATGGAAAGCCTCAGGGAGTCATTTATCATGGTAGCCAGTGGAATAGAATTTTGGGTGGGGGGGTATTCTAGTATGAGAAAGGGAGAGCAGAAAAAGATTTAGAGGGAGGAAAGGGAAGATTGTTCCATGGCTGTGTCAGTCTCATGCTGCATCAGTGTGTGCATGTGAATAATTCAGATTATTGCATGCCGAGCTGTATGTGAGAGAACGTCAGCGGGAAGAAATGGTTAATAGAGATGTTAACTAGTGTTGATCGAGCACCAAAGTGCTTGTGTGCTCTGGTGCTTGAGTAGAACACTTTGTGATGCTTGGGTGCTCTACAGAGCACCCGTGCACAATGGAAGTCAATGGGAGGACCCAAGTATTAAACCAGACACCCCCTGCTCTGAAAAGGGGAGGGTGTTGGGGCTCTAGTTAGGCTTAGGAGTTCTGACTCCTACATCAGAAAGAGAAACTACTATGAGGTTTTTGTGACACAGTTTAGAATTCAGCTTTATAGATGAGTAGATAAGGTCCTTGCCTCTAAGGTACAAAGTTGTGAGTTCAAATCCTCCATTTCTGAAAAGTTTCTGCTGGGATTTGAACTAACAATATTTTACATTAGAGGCAGGGACCTTATCCACTCAGCTATAAAGCTGACTGCTAAACTGTGTCCGAAAAAAACTCACAGTAGTTTCTCTTTCTGATGTAGTAACTTACTACATCAGAAAGTGAAACTACTATAAGGTTTTTCTGACACAGTTTTGCATTCAGCTTTATAGCTAAGTGGATAAGGACCTGGCCTCTAATGTACAAGGTTGTGAGTTCAAATCCCAGTTGAAACTTTTCAGAAATAGAGGCTAAATTAGATTTAAATACACTGACTCGCTCTCTCAACACTAATGTAAACTAGTTTGTGTCTTGCAGAGGAAAAAAAAAAGTAGAGCACTAACAAGTAGGAAGTGAGGTGATTGTCACAGACTCTCATAAAAGCCATTTAACAGGCACTTTTTCTGATAGTAATAGGTGCCTTGATGTATGTGTTACATTTAAGATACTTACAAGTACTTTTTAAAGTAACCCAAATCTTCATGATTTAGCTGACCAGAGCGAAAGATATAAAGTCAACTAAACATTTCAAGAGTGCCTCAAGGGTCCTTTTAACTTACTTTATGACACCATTGTGTTTTGTCATGCAGTCATTTTTAATGGCTTTTCCAAGTAAAATTTAGAAAAGAGCTATATTCTGACTGCTTTACCACTTCTTACCGGCACAATGGATAACATTTTTAGGCTTTTCATTATCCCTAGGTTTGTCCAGATTGAGGCTTTGTCTATGACTAGGCCATTGCAAGATAATGTTTCCCCTTAAACCACTCCAGGATATTTTTAAAAGTATGTTTAGGGTCAAGCTTCACTGTGAAAATTGTGTTCTTGGGGTGATGTAAGTGTTGGGTTTGTGCAACACATAGCGTTTCCCATGGTGGCCAAAAAATTTGTCTCATTTGACCAGAGAAGCTTCTTCCATATATTTGAGAGTCTGAAAAATTCTCTTCGACCAACTCCAAATGTGTTTTCTTATACTTTTCTCTAATACTGTTTTACTCTTTTTTAGGCCTCATGCACACGACCGTTGTTTGTTTCCGCGTCCGTTCCGTTTTTTTTTTCACGGATAGGATGCTTCCCCATTCATTTAAATGGGTCCGTCAAAAAATGCGGATGGTCAAGCTTTTTTGTTCCACATCCGTGGTCCATGTTTACATTTCGTCCAAAAAATAGAGCATGTCCTACTTTTTTCACGTTTGCAGACAAGGATAGGCATTATTACAATGGATCTGCCATAAAAACAGATTCGCCCAAAAAAACGGTCCGCCATCCGTTTTTTTGGGCGGACGCTAAATTTGCGGACGCGGAAACAAAAAACGGTCGTGTGCATGAAGCCTTATACTGTAGTTTTTTTTCTGATTACCCTTCGATAAAGTCCTACTGTATAAAGTGTATGGCTTTTAGTGGTCCTATGGACAGATACTTCCCTTTGTGAATCTTTGGGGCTCCTAAAGGGTTATCATTGGTGTCTTTGTTGAATCTCTACTGAATGCCAACTTTACCCAGTCTGTCAGTTTTGGTAGGTGACCTTCTCTTGTCAGGTTTGTAGTTGTGTCATATTCTTTCTATATAGATATTAAATATTTGGGATATTTTTTATAACCCAACCCTGATTTATATTTCCCAATAACTTTGTCCCTGACCTATTAGGAGAGCTTCTTGGTCTTCACGTTGCTTGCTTGGTAGTGCTACAGACTCAGGTACCTTTCAGAACAGGTGTACTTATACTCACATCGTATGGCATACAAGACTATGACTGTATTAAACTAATTATATTACTTTTAAAGGGAACCTGTCACCTTCAAAAGCCGTCCCAAACTGCCAGCAGTACCTTCAAGTAGCTGGCAGTGAGTTTCTAATGATGTATTTCTTACTGAATTCAGATGAGGCAGTAGTATGAAAAACGATCTTTTATCCTCCGTCTGTGCTATTTTCCAGTCAGGCTTGAAGTCATAGGGGCAGCGGCCTCCTTGCTTCAAGTCACGGTAAGCATGCCCCCTTCCCTGCCCCTTCACTGTGACTGACAGCACTTATGCCCGGCAGTCGGCTAGTTTTACTGAACAGCCGGTTCAGTCACAGCGAAGGGGCAGGGAAGGAGGCGTGCTTACCGTGACTTGAAGCAAGGAGGCCGCTGCCCTCATGACTTCAAGCCTGACTAGAAAATAGAGCGGACGGAGGATAAAAGATCGTTTTTCATACTACTGGTAATTGGTTGGATCAGGCTTTATTTAGGGGTATCATAGCAAAGGGGATGAATACACATGCACTCACAACATTTCAGTTTTTATTTGTTCATTCTTTAAACAAGGTGTTTTTTCATTTCACTGGGACTATTTGGTCAGGTACATTACATAAAAGGGTATATTACTATTAATTAGTATTTAACATTGCACTATAATTAGATATGTTTGCACTTGCGCTTTGATACTTTTATTGTCTATATATAAAGGTCCATGCTGTGGAAATAAAAGGAAAAAAAAGTTTTTAACAATATAAAAAAATATAAAAATAAATTCACCATCTCTCCCCATAATAAATATATAAATAAATAAACAATAAAAGTAAAGATCATAGACAATGCAGCATCCCCAAACTATTAAAATATAAACATATTTATGCTGTATAGTGAACGCTGTACTGGGAAAAAAAAATCAAGAAGGACCATTTACGTTGCCTCCCCAAAAATGTTGACTAAAAAGTATCAGAAAGTCATACATGTCGCGGACATAAAATTTTCCGTTCGCGAACGGCGAACGTGAATTTCCGCAGATGTTCGCGAACGTGCGAACAGTGCGAACCGCCATAGACTTCAATAGACAGGCGAATTTTAAAACCCACAGGGACTCCTTCTGGCCACAATAGTGATGGAAAAGTTGTTTCAAGGGAACTAACACCTGGTCTGTGGCATGCCGGAGGGGGATCCATGGCAAATCTCCCATGGAAAATTACGTAGTTGACGCAGAGTGTGAAAAGTTGAATTCGCAATGCGATTAATATAACCTGCAATTCTCAATCTTCGTTATATTCTAGCAATACAACCATTAGGAACTCAGCTCTAAGTTGTAATCGCAATGCGAATAATACTTACAATTATTAATCGCTTTGCGAATCCATTTGAATCCATCTGCGATATTAATTGGTGCCTTTAGAAAGTACAACTTGTCCCACAAAAAAGAAGCCCTCATACAGCTCATACAGCTGAGTGAACGGAAAATCTAAAATGTTTTGGCTCCTTGAAGGCAGGGAATGAAAAATTAAAATAGAAAATTGCCAGGGGCTGAAAAGGTTAATGCTCCTGTGGTTAGAATTCTAGATGATCCCTAAAGTCAATAGTTTTTGCAAATAAAGTAACATTCTAAAAATGTCTGCCTCCGCTTTGTATAGTAGAGACAGTGCAAGTTATTTTTTTGTATGCATCAGTCCAGCATGGAAGGGTCACTTGGTGCTCAGGCCAATAACTAAAGTCATAAATAGAACCCGTATTTATTGCTGCAAATCCCAGACTTAATTTATTTGGTGCATCTCAGGGCATATGTATTTAGTCCAGATCCACAGAGATGTTTTATCGCTCTTTGTAAAACTGTTAAGGCTCATACACAAAGTTAAAAAATGAAAAATTGTATTTTCCTTAGCAGTGCTACGATTATACAAATGATAACACATGGTAAAATAGGTCACTTGGGTCTTATTTCGTAGTTGATTTATATACTGTATATATGTTGTTGTAAAAATGAGCTACTGTATTAGATTGTGACTGGAAGGAATGATACTTGGTACTTCCTAAAATCTACAGATGTAAAGGTTGATAAAACAAAGTGATAAAGGCAGGAACTGCCATGAATAATACAACACTAGAACATGATGCCACGGGCACCACGTACATAATGTAAAACTTTGTAAGATATGAAACTTCAAGAAACATAACACAGCGGAACAAATTACCATCAGTCATTGGTCAGGAGTCTGTAGAGTGCTGTCATGGACATCCCCATACTTTGTCACATGTTTTTGCTTGTTTTCCAATGTAATACTTTATTAGAGGTTACTTTGCCAATAGTCAGATGTATTCCTGCAAAGGGTATGATGAGACCTCTACAGGGAATATTAGTAGACAGCAAAGTGAACTGTAGTAACCAATGCCAGGCAGCTACTACCAAGGAAAATAATATCAAAAAGGCAATAGATGTGCATTGTTGTTTAGACCACATGCACATCTTACGGTAAACTGATCCAGCAAAAATGCTGGCTGTCAGCCACACCATAAACCCTGTTGTATGCAATGAATCACCACCAGATCTCATTACAGTCAATAGGGATCCAGCGGTGAACTATAGAACTGGCAAAGCTGGATCAGACGAAACAGCCTGCTGGACCGGATGCCGGAGATGTGAACAAAACCTTACTGCTTTATGGAAAAAAGTGTACAAGAAGAAAAAATTGTAGAGCTAGAGCAGGTTCTGATGTGATTAACCAAAGTTCTATACGGGATGGGGTGGACTTAGTGTGGCCACTTGCATACCCCATATAAAGTTATGCAATTTAGCTGTCGCAAGTGCTCAGGGGCAGAGTTACAGCTGCAAGTGCCCAGACCCCTCAGCTATGTGCCCAAATAACCGCTCCCCTTTCAGTCCTCTGGTCCACCCTCCTCTCCTACTTCGTCCTCCTCTTCTGGCTTTGAGATCTCGGGTGAGCGCCAGCCACCTCTGGGCCTGCGCTTGAACATTGCTCTGCCCACTATGGGCAAGGCACTGATCTTAACAGTGCGGCCCAGCGGTGATCTCACGCGAGATCTCCGAGCCAGACGAGGAGGACGAAAATAGAACATGCCCTATTCTTGTCCGTATGACAGACAAGGATAGGACTGGTCTATTGAGGGCCAGACCTTCTATTTCGTAAAAAGGTGGAACACATATGGCCAGTATCAGTGTTTTGCGGATCTGCAAAGATGGATACTGTCATGTGAATGAGCCCTAACAGTGGTAAGACTACAAACCTGCCTGAGAAGGTTGGTATTCTTTGAGTTAGGCCTCATGCACATGGCCATTCCTTGTTTTGCGGTCCGCAAATTGTGGATCCGCAAAACATGGATACTGACCATGTGTGTTCCATATTTTGTGGAATGGAAGGTCTGGCCCTTGTTAGACCAGTCCTATCCTTGTACATCATATGGACAAGAATAGGGCATGTTCTATTTTTTTTTTTTTTTTTGCGTTGCCACGGAACAGAAGTGTGGATGCACATGGAGTGCTGTCACTATCTTTTGTGGACCCATTTAAATAGGTCCGAATCTGAGCCGAGTTGCAAAAAAACGTTTGTGTGCTTGAGGCTTTATGTGAACTACATTCTGGGATTGGGGACTTAATCCAGTAATTTATTGTGTTGATTATGTTGCATTGCTTTTTGTTCCCTCCCTTTTCTTGCTTGCCTGGTTCTGTGAAAAAGCCTCTCGGGGACATTAGTGTAGTCACTCCGGACAGGGGTTGACTCAGAAACCCCCCTCCTAGTTCAGTGGATTTAAAGGTTTCAGTTTCTTGAATGTGCAACACTAAGATAAATACTCAATAATAATTTACAGTATAGGGCAAAAAAGGAAATACAAAAGAAAAATTGTACTTTTTTGAGGACACAGTAATTGGTTGCATTCATAAGCTTGAAGGGGGTTTTCTGGGATGTTAAATTAAAGGGGCTCTCCATATCTTAAAGAGGACCAACTCTTGACACATGTTTTACAAAATAACTTTATTCCCCATACAATAACAATTCTGGAGCATTTTCTCTTATAACTCTATTTTGTTTCTTTCCTCATTTATTGCTACTAGAAGTTTATCATCCTCTCTGCAAAATAGTATAAATATACAGCATGGCAGTTGTTAAATTAATGCACCATGCTAAGCATTTATGGCATAGCAGCAGCTCAGAAACAGAGCCCCCACCATCAGCGGCAGATGTCAGCTGTAACATACAGCTGACACCCTGCTGCAACAGGCGAGATTGGTGCTAACACTAGATGAGGGCTACACGGCGACAGTTGTGCGACTTCTTGTTGCATAAAAGTCGTGCGAAAATTTTTATAATGATAGTCTATGGTGTCGCACTGTGACTTACGACATGCTGCGACTGCGACACGACAGTCGCAAAAAATCCATCCAAGATGTAGCATGTCACATGTCGCAGTGCAACACTATAGACTGCCCTTCTAAAAATTCTCGTGCGACATTGGTGGGGCATCAATGTCGCCCGACACTTGTTGCAGTGTAGTTGTGCCCTATGTGTTGTACTATTTATTGTCGTCGTGTAGCCCTAGCCTTATCCTGGCTGTTTAACTCCTTAGGGCTTATGCACAAGAACATTTTTTTTTATGTTTCCGTTCCATGTTTTTTTACAGGTCCATATACAGAATCATTAACAGAAATTACTCTATGTACATTCAATGTCCGTATGTCTGTTCCGCAAAAAAATAGAACATCTCCTATTCTGTAAAAAATAGAACATGGATAAATGGACGGCTCTCACAATCATAAGGGGTATATGGATATTATTTATTCAATTCAATAGGCTAAAAATAAAATCAAATAAAATGAGGGTTATAGGTGTATATACATCAGTATTTGGTATTTATGAAATGTAGATGTACACAATCTTAGTTTTGTTATGAGGTAGTATTGGGTGGAAATAGTTCCTCAAAAGGATGAAAATAGTATATAGTAAAAGGAATAATCGCGATATTCATTAATAAAGTTCATAAAAAAATTCATCAAAACAGTAGATAAAAGGTAGAAAAAACATCCAAAAAATTCATAAAAAATTCATAGAAAATTCAGATAGTTTATTAAGAGATTGTCTACAGGAAGTTCATCAAATAGTTCATCAGGGAGTTTGTCAGGATGATTCACCCATATTATTTTACATATAGTAAGTACCACCGTTGTTAGTAGTGGGGAGTATCTCTAGTTACTGATTAAGATGACCGTATAATAAATAGTACCTAGTAAGAGAAGAGATACCTCTGTTAGAGGTACTGGGTATGTTACCTTTCCTTGTGGGGTGGAACTCCTGTTGATGCTCCTGAGATCAGTGGTGAAGTGAGGAGCATCCTCCTTGCTGCGCACGTTCAGAGCACGTGTAAGGTAGTTTGGTGCGGCGCGGCTGGAAGCCGGTGATTTCACTTCTGGTTGCGGATGTAGTCACCGGTCGGAGTGTAGCGTTCCTCGTGCTTGATTCTGGCGGGATTCCGATGTGGAGGAGTTTCAAAAGGGTCTCTCTGATGAATAATCACTTGTTGAGGGAAGGAAATCTTTGGCCAAAATATTAATATTTGAGAAGTTGATAATTCTCTGCTGTTACCGGTAGTTAGAAGGATGGGACTTATGACTGCTTTTTTCCCATACGCGTTTCGGAGCTCACAGCTCCTTCCTCAGTGGGTGTAAGCTGTCATAGTCCATTTGCCCATATTTATTCAGTTTTAGGTGATTGGTTGATTGGTAGGAGGCAGGCACTTTAAAAAAAAAAAAAAAGAGTTAACCCTTATTTAGATCAATTTGGATTGTGAATCCAGTGTAAAAGATAAGGAATGGGGTGGGGCCCTTTGGGAGTGATAAACTCATGTGTGGGGTTAATATGTGATTGAGCAAGATAAAAATAAAATAAATAAAAACTATAAGATAGGAGTGATTAGTGTTGAGCGCGAATATTCAAATAGCGAATTTTTTTAGCGAATATCGGCACTTCGCTAATTCGCGAATATTTCGAATATAGCGCTATAAATTCGCTATTTCGAATATTCGTTTTTTTTTTGTTTTTTTTTTAGTTATATTTTTTTCTTTCCCACTTCCCAACAGTAGTTCTTACCTGTCCTGAGGATTCCTGGCTTTCTGGCTGCTCTAGTCAGTGCCCATTGCCGCTTCTGCCGACTTCCGTGCTCATGGAGCGTCCCCAACCATGGGAACGTCTCCATATACTAAAATGTACTGTCGGATTTGAGGAATTACGTTGAAATCGCAATGCGATTAATTCAAGTTATATTAATCGCATTGCGATTTCAACTTAGAGCTGGGTTTATAATGGGTCAGCTTGCTAGAATGAACGAAGTTAACGAATATGGAATATAGCAGCACTGCTAAGTTGAATTCGCAATGCGATTAATTTAACTTGAAGTAATCGCATTGCGATTTCAACTTAGCACTGCTAGTGCTATATTCCATATTCGTTAATTCTAGCCTATGTAAGATAGCAGTGCTAAGTTGAAATCGCAATGCGATTACTTCAAGTTAAATTAATCGCATTGCGAATTCAACTTAGCAGTGCTGCTATATTCCATATTCGTTAACTTCGTTCATTCTAGCAAGCTGACCCATTATAAACCCAGTTCTAAGTTGAAATCGCAATGCGATTAATATAACTTGAATTAATCGCATTGCAATTTCAACGTAATTCCTCAAATCCGACAGTACATTTTAGTATATGGAGACGTTCCCATGGTGATGGGGACGCTCCATGAGCAAGGAACTTTATGTTTGGCTTGGTAGAATTAGCTGAATAGCGAATATGACGAATGTATTCGTCATATTCCTCAAACGAAGATAACTAGTATTCTACATCTTCGTTTAGCAACCTATTCGTCAACTCGCTAATTCTAGCAATCAAACAGGAAGGTTGACTATAGAGACAGCTGTGTTAAATTCAGCTATGCGATTTTTTTTTTTTAATAGAATAATTATATTACTTGATATAATTATTATAATTATTCTATTTTTTTTAAAAAAATATATAAATAATCGCATAGCGAATTAAACACAATTGTCTCTATAGTCAACCTTCCTATTTGATTGCTAGAATTAGCGAAGTTGACGAATAGGTTGCTAAAACGAAGATGTAGAATACTTCGTTATCTTCGTTTTGAGGAATATGACGAATACATTCGTCATATCCGTCATCTTCGCTATAATTCTAGATATGAAACCAATAGGAAAGTAGCCTTAAGTTAAAATCGCAATACGCGATTATTTAAATCGCATATTAATCGCGGTAACTAGAATAATGACGAATATTCGATTTCGACGAATATGAAACAAATATTCATTCGAATATTAGCGAATTTCGTCGAAATCGAATATGGCACCTGCCGCTCATCACTAGGAGTGATTAAGATAGTGAATAAAATATGTGTTAGAATATGTATATATATAATGGGGAGGATATATATGTATATATGAATGGGAAAAAAATGGGTGGATTGAATCATCAATAAAAAATGGGTAGATAGAATCATCAATAAAAAATGGGTACATAGAATCATCAACAAAAATGGATAGATAAAATCATCAATAAAAAAATGGGTAGATAAACTCATCAATAAAATCATCAATTAAAAATGAGTACAGTAGATGCTGTAGTATCTGTAGGGTCTTATGTGTTTATGTGTGATGGGGTATCTTCATATGTGGGTTGCTAGTAGGTTTAGGGTAAGAGGTAACCCGGGGAGAGGGGGTCGAGGTGCTGGTACACAGTCGGACTCTCGACTCCCCGTCACCAGGAGACATCCCATCCATGAGTGTTTATAAGAAGCCGAATAGTTCCATTTCGGCGTTAAGGCCTCTAGGTATCATGGAGTCGAATTCAAATATTCATCTTGATTCTGCCCTTGACATATTTTCTACGTGATTCCCACCACGCCAATGTCTTCTTATTCTCTCAAAGGCAGTAAATGTTAATAATGAAGGGTCACTGTTGTGATGTTCCTTAAAATGTTTGGACACTGAGTGTAACTGATATCCTTTGGCGATATTTGCCATATGTTCTGAGATTCTTTTCTTAAGAGGACGTTTTGTCCTGCCAACATATTGTTTGTGGCAGGGACATTCTAGTAGATATATTACGTCCATCGAATTACAGGAGAGGTGTTCACGGATTTGGAAGGAGAAATCATTCTGTGTGGATTTAACTGAATCTGTTCTTCTTGGAAATCTTGTGTTTTTGCAATTTTTACAGGATCCACATTTGAAAAAGCCTTTTTGTATTAGCCAGTTGGAGTTGGTTTTGATTGACTTCTTTTGTACTGTAGGGGCTCTTTTTAGACTTAGGTTCGGGGCTTTGGTGTAGGTGATTAGTGGTTTTGTTGGAAGCATGTTGCCGATTATTTTATCTCTTAACAGATAATGCCAGTGTTTATAGATAATCTTCTCTACTTTTTATAATGGATATTGAAGGGTATTATTAATCTCATGGTGTCCTGTTCCGTTTTGGCAGATTCTTCTGGTGTGGAGAAGAAAGTTTTTCTATCCATGAGTCTGACTTTCTCCAAGGATTTTTCTATTACTTCTTTAGGGTATTCTTTAGCTAGGAATTGTTCTTTTATCTGATTCTGCTTCGAATTGATTATTTTCAGTGCAGTTTCTTTTTATTCTTCTGAATTCGCTAGTTGGTATTTTGGTAAGCCATCTAGGTAGGTGGCAGCTTGAATGGAGGATATAGTTGTTCTTTGCCGTGGGTTTATGATAAGTACTACAAATGAGTTTAGAACCTGATACTGTGATTGATAGATCTAGAAATTCTATTTGTTTATTACTTATGTTGGATGTGAAGGTAATATTTCTTTCATTGATGCTAATGTCATTCAGAAATTGGTTTAAACTTTCTTCTGTATCATTCCAAATGAATATGATGTCGTCTATGTAGCGGCGCCAGAGTACCAGGCTCGTCCCCAGCTTGGGTGCTATGATTTCTTGTTCCCAATACGCCATAAAGATGTTGGCATAGCTGGGGGCGAACCTGGTACCCATGGCGGTGCCCCGTTTCTGTAGATAGTATGTTGAATCATAAGTGAAATAATTGTGAGTTAAGATAAACCGTACTTCTTCTATTACAAAATGCATTTGTTTCATGGGTAGTGAGTGGAAGTGATTAAGTTGTTTATAAAGTGATGTTATTCCTTGTTCGTTATTGATGATGGTGTAAAGAGAATTGACATCCATCGTTCCTAAAAACCAATGTTGTTGGAATTCTATTTGTTCCAGTGTCTTGATTATATCAGTTGTATCTCTGATATAGGATGGTAATTGTTTAACTGTTGGTTGTAATTGTCGATCAATGTACTGTGATAGGTTTGATGTTAATGAATTGATGCCTGATACTATTGGCCTACCTGGTGGATTGGTGGGGTTTTTTTGTATTTTGGGCAGACAGTAAAAAACAGGTAACCTATTGTGTGATCCTGTTATGAAGTTGAATTCCTGTTCTCTTAATATTCCTGTTTTCTTTCCTAGTTGTCCGTATGACAGTAAGTCCTTATGGAATTTTTCAGTTGGATCTTTTTTCAAAGTAATATAGGTTTGAGTGTCCGATAGTTGTTTTTAACATTCTAGATTGTAATCTTGTAGATTTTGAATGACCACCGCTCCACCCTTATCTACAGGTCGGATAATAATGTTTTGTGAGGACTGGAGTTCCTTAATAGCTTTTTCTTCATTCTTGGTTAGTTTACGGTATGTCCTATTTATGCTTACTTTCCTCAAATCAGTTTCCACGCATTTTCGGAAAGTCGCTATGTCCTCACCCATTTCTTGTTTTGGGTATTTTCTAGATTTTGGTTTTAGTTGTGTGTGGCCCAAATTGGAGGGCCCTAATGATTCATATGTTATAGGGTTTTTAATAAAGTACTTTTTAAGACAAAGTTTTCTTATGAATTTTTCAATTCCAATATATGTACTAAATTTATCAAGATTGTGAGTTGGAGAGAATTTTAGTCCTTTGTTCAGTAGACTTTTTTGAGATTCTGTGAGAGTCATGTTGCTAAGGTTCACTATGTTATTCTTAGTGTCTAATGTGTTTGGTGATATTTCTGTTGTTTTCTTCCCGTGTCTTCCTCGTCGTATCTTCTTTGAGGTCTGTGTTCCTGGTTTCTGGTGGTGTTCCTTATTAGTCCCTCTGATTGTTGGTGATTCCAGTGATGTTGTTGTTTGTATGGACGTCTCATTCCATGTTGTCCCCGAATTGGTGATTCTCTCTGTGTGATATTCCTGTGCCGTAGATTGTATCGATGTGTCGGGGTTTGTGATCTTATGTGTCATTTTGGTGATCGTGAGTGATAACGTGACCTCGTCCTGTGATGTGGGGGGGTCTTATCTGAAAAATGTGGTGATTCCAGGGATTCAAAGTGATTGTTTGTGGGGATATTGTATCTGGTCTGTATATTTTTCCTAATTTGTTCTAAGTTGAATTATCAACTTCTCAAATATTAATATTTTGGCCAAAGATTTCCTTCCCTCAACAAGTGATTATTCATCAGAGAGACCCTTTTGAAACTCCTCCACATTGGAATCCCGCCAGAATCAAGCACGAGTAACGCTACACTCCGACCTGTGACAACATCCGCAACCGGAAGTGACATCACCGGCTTCCAGCCGCGGCGCACCAAACTACCTTACACATGCTCTGAATGCGCGCAGCGAGGAGGACGCTCCTCACTTCACCACCGATCTCAGGAGCATTAACAGGAGTTCCACCCCACAAGGAAGGGTAACGTACCCAGTACCTCTAACTGAGGTATCTCTTCTCTTACTAGGAACTGTTTATTATACAGTCATCTTATACAGTAACTAGAGATAATCCCCACTACTAACAACGGGGGTACTTACTATATGTAAAATAATCTGGGTGAATCATCCTGACAAACTCCCTGATGAACTATTTGATGAACTTCCTGTAGACAATCTCTTAATAAACTATCTGAATTTTCTATGAATTTTTTATGAATTTTTTGGATGTTTTTTCTACCTTTTATCTACTTTTTTGATGAATTTTTTTGATGAACTTTATTAATGAATATCGCGATTATTCCTTTTACTATATACTATTTTCATCCTTTTAAAGAACTATTTTCACCCAATACTACCTCATAACAAAACTAAGATTGTGTACATCTACATTTCATAAATACCAAATACTGATGTATATACACCTATAACCCTCATTTTATTTGATTTTATTTTTAGCCTATTGAATTGAATAAATAATATCCATATACCCCTTATGATTGTGAGTGCCGTCCATTTATCCATATATATCTATCACATTGTTTAAAAAACCCTGGGTAAGCTTTTTTGGACTGAGCACCGCTGCCATTTCTCTATAGGAGAGAGCCGCCACCTGCAACATTTAAAAAATAGAACATTTCCTATGTCCTAAAAAACTGGATGCAACACTGACGTCACACGGATGTCATTCGTTTTTTTTTTTACATACGGTCGTGTGCATGGTTCCTTAAATACAGTGATCACTAAAAGGTTTTTTAATAAAAAAAAAAAAAAGCTCTCACCTCAATTTGCTCACACTTCTTACTGGATGTACAGGACAGGACCTGCGAGACGTCAACACGCTGAAGCGCAGTTCCTGTCCTTAGTTTCCAGTCAGCAGTGAGCGTTCACAGTGGTGCAATCAAATGGAGCAGGTGAGTGCTTTTTTTTTTGCAGAAGCAGAGAAGGGAGCACTATTGGGGGACATTATTCTAACTGGGGGCACTAATGGGGACATTATTCTAACTGGAGGCACTAATGGGGGGACATGATTCTTACTGGGACCGCTTTTATCTGCAGTTGTGTCAATGAAAGGAAAGGCCTTGCCCTTTGATCTTACCCAGACCGCTTCTCTGGAACCGCATACAACAGCTATTTTACATAATTATATTTAATATTTTTTAGCCCTGGTGGACAAATGTGACTTTGGATGGTAATGAATGTTTGGAAAAATGTATTCAAACTGTCTTCAAACTATGGTTATAAGGAGAGAGTACCCAAAGAAAACCAAATATAAGTCTACTTTCACACTCACGTTTTGGCTTTCCGTTTGTGAGATCCGTTCAGGGCTCTCACAAGCGGTCCAAAACCGATCAGTTTGCATTCTTATGCATTCCGAATGGAAAAGGATCCGCTCATAATGCATCAGCTTAGTCTCAATTCTGCTTTGGAGACGGACTTGGTTTCCGTCTGATGAGACTAAGCCAAGCAAATCCATCCTGTCACACAATGTAAGTCAATGAGGACAGATCCATTGTCACTGCCACAATCTGGCAGAATAGAAAACGGATCCGTCCTCCATTGACTTTCAATGGTGTTCAAGACGGATCCGTCTTGGCTATGTTAAAGATAATACTAACGGATTCTGAACTGATGCAGACGGTTGCATTATCTGAACGGATCGGTCCATGGCGGATCCGCACAAAACGCGAGTGTGAAAGTAGCCTAATCCTTATTAACCCCAAAACTGTGGTTTAAATTTCCACATATATTAAACTTTTTATTTAATAAATAAAATGAGATTTGATCTCTGCCTACTGGACCAGTGTATACTGAGAAGTAATGTCATGGTTTAGTACTGAACCCTAATTATTTGCTGGAGCTTTTATTAGCTTCTTTCTGAGTTAAAGGGGTTCTGTAGCTTTTTCTTACTGATGATCTAGCCTCTGGATAGATCAGCATCTGATTAGCGGGGTCCAATACCTTGGACCCTCGCCAATCAGCTGTTTGAAAAGGCATCTGCGATGGCAGCAGCGCAGCAGCCTTCTCGTTGTTTGTCGCAGGCCCAGTGATGTCTTACCTAGTATCACTGGTCTGGGAGCAGCTAAGCCCCATAGATAAAAACGGTGCTTAGTTGCGCCCAGGCTAGTGATGCTGTAACACCCCAAAGTGGCATTACCAGTTCTGAACTTCACTGCTATCTTCTATGGTTAACCTAATGTCATTCTGTGCATTTATTTCTAGGTCCTGGATAATGTGCATACATAATCTTGTTATGTAACCGTTTATTAAATGTAATATGCCTGGTTCACCAGCAGATGGCAGCATGAATGGCAGAGCTACAGGTACAGATAATGGAGTATTCCTTTCCATTCTAACTCCACTCAGTTTTAGGCCTCTTTCACATGAACGTATTGGTTCAGTTCCGTGCATTGGGGACCGCAATTTGCAACGTCTGTGCAGCAGCCAGGACAGATCCAGACCTATTCAACTTGAATAGGTCCATGATTTGTCCATTCCACAAAAAGATAGAACAAGTAGTGCTTCCGTGGGATTCAGTTCCGTGCTTCTGTTCCGCACCGCATCTCCAGATTTGCAGAATGCGCACAGCTGGTGCCCTGTGTATTGCGGAACAATACAGCCACGGAACCAATACGTTTGTGCGAAAGAGGCCTTAGAGTCAGTCTAGCTTATCCCTTGCTAGGGGAAAGTCTAGCTTACCCCCTGTTAGGGATATGAATCAGTAGCATTTCCCTGTTGTAGAAGCCTGGTCTAAGCCAGCTAGAGCACCTTCAGCTCTGCTGGATGTGGAGGACAAATCTTGGAGCCTCTGAAGCCAGGAGGAAGGAGTTTTCCCTGGTACCAATAAAATGTCAGACTACAGAGAGAAGTTGCAGCACCCAGAGGAAGCTAAGTTATGCAGCTTCCCTGTTAGTACAGCAGAGTCAGAGAGCAACAGACGTAGCAGAGAGGAGTTTGCCTGCCACAGTTAATGCTAAAGCCTGCTGGATCAAGAAAAAGTCTGCAAGCCATTTGGAGAAATGTTTACCAAAGTAAAGCTGTTATCATCACAAGGTCTGGACTAAATACTTTCTTCAAATCTTCGCTATATTCTAGCAAGCCAACCATTAGGAACTCAGCTTTAAGTTGATTTCGCAATGCGAACATATACTCACATTGCGAATTCAACTTAGAGCTGGGTTCCTAATGGTTGGCTTTCTAGAATATAGCGAAGATTGAGAATATAGTGCTATATTTGTGAATTTGTTATATTTATTATATTCTAGCAATAAAACCATTAGGAACCCAGCTCTAAGTTGAATTCACAATGCGAGTAATTCAGGTTATATTAATCGCATTGCGATTATAACTTAGTCAAATTTGTGAGATCGTGATTCTCACATGCGACAGTACATTTTAGCATGGAGGCGTTCCTATGCACACAGGAAGTCGGCAGAGGTGGCAACGGTCATTAACTGGAGAGGGCAGGGAGCCAAGAATCCTCTGGACAGGTAAGAACAGCTTTTGGAAAGTGGGAAGACAACCAGAGAGCAACAAGGATTAACAACTTAAAAAAATATATATATATATTCGAAATAGCGAATATATAGCGCTATATTCGCGGATTTGCGAAGTGCCGATATTTGCTAAAAAAATTCGCTATTCGAATATTCGCGCTCAACACTACTCTTTAATGTGTAATCAGAAAATGGCCTATTATGTAATTCAAATTTTTATGTTAAACATATTTTTTTAAAGAATTTATGGTGATTTTTTAAATATTTTTTTTGCGTTACTATCTATATTATAAAAATTCTGATAATCCTGTGATTTTTTACATTGCCTAGAAACTACTTGGGCCATAGACACAATGGACAGGAGTGGAGCCCACTGACTTTTACAGGAGAGTTTTTTAGGCATACCCTGTGACCTGTGCAGAGATCAAGTGTCATGTCCATTAGGGAACAGTACACTCCCTAGTCTCGAACCATATCACTGTCCCTAACTACTTGGATGATCTGTTCTAAACTAAAGCAACAGTACCTTTCCTGCTAAGTGCATGGACTTGAAGGAAGGGAAGAAGGGAGGAAAAATCGGAACCAAATCAGACAGGCACTATAAGAAATCAAAAACAGAGTCAGAAAACAAGCCAAAGTCATGGCCAGAGAATGATGCCAAATTCACAAGACAACCCCAGAGTCAGTACTATACCAAGTCAGAACCTGGAGGTTACATCAATAGTAAATTCAGCAGGCAATAGTGAGGTCAAAAGGCTAGCAAAGGTTCAAAATTCAGGAATCAAGTCGAGAAGAATAATGTTAGTGAGGTTCCAGAGAACAAATGACAGGCGACTGTGGCCAGCACTTTGCCTTTTAAATATTCCAATAGACACCAGCCTATCAGATGTTAGTACAGGCGGCGCCATGACGTCATCGTGCCGTCTGTGAGCAGTACAGCGTGGGACACAGGCCGGAAGAGGCCTGCATCTCATCGCTTTGAGTATAAGTATAAGTGTCTTGTTTTGTGTGTGTGTGTTTTTTTTTTTTTTTTAACCGGATCCACTGGCCCATAAAGGGGGGGGGGAAGAGATTTTGGCACTTGGGGGGGCGGAGAGATATGTGGGTGTGGCTTGAGGGTGGGCGGGGACACAGGGGCCCCATAAGTACTGTCCCCCCCAGATTTTTGGGGCTTCCTACGCCCATGCCTTTATTCCTCTTGTTTTAATTGTTAACCTGTTTGTTACTATGTTAGTTATGACTCTGTTTGTACTTGAACCCCCTGATTGTAAAGGTCTGCGGAATATGTTGTTGCTATATAAATAAAGAATTGATAAGGGAGTTGACAAGGGCGTAGCTATAGTGGGTGCAGAGGTAGCAGCCGCTACCGGGCCCAGGAGCCTGAGGGGGCCCAAAGACCGGTGTGCCGCATAAGAAGATACACAAAGCACTGAAGGAAGGGGGGCCCAGGCTGAACTGTTGCACCAGGGTCCATGAGCCGTTAGCTACGCCTTCGGGAGTTGATAAGCTGTAATATCACCTGTTGTGAATGGTGAATCTATATCAAGGTGTAAGGCTTCTTTCACACCTGCGGCTGGGTGTTCTGGCCATCAGGTCCAGCAGACAATGTCAGAAATGAGCCAGAAAAAACACACTGAGTGCTTATTTGCCGGGTAGCAGCAAAATCTCTGCCGGACCCCATTATACTCAATAGGGTCCAGTGGGAAGGAGATAGTATCTGGCAATGCTGACTCCAGAGAACCCCGGCAGGCTGTTTTCTACTTTATTGTGTTTATTATGAGCTAATGTACAGGACAATAAATCTAGGTAGTATGTGCATCCTACAGTTTCATAAATATCATTCAGCATTTTGTAAGATGCTGCACATTAAAGAGCTGCAAATCCCTCAACAAGACAATTATGTGAATATAAATACCAATATGGCAATATCAAATGGAATAGCAAGATAGCAAACCTTCCCTACACTGTAAGTCAGAATGGGAACTGCAGTTTTAAATTACTGTTAGTGTCTGACTTGGTATCTCAGCATTATATCTCCCCCAAAGTTAAAAAGTAATATTTATGAACGACTTGTCTTGCAACATATTTCTGACTCGCATTCTCTTGCTTCCTTTCACAGGAAGGGCTTCTATTTTCCCTACTAGGTGAATAAAATCGTGCAGTTATTACCAATCCAGTGTTCCTCATAATTATGGTTTACTTGGATGCTTTCTAATAGCAATTTACGGACAGCACATGACCGGCACTATGGTAGAACATGCCTATTCTTGTCCGCAATTGCAGACAAGAATAGGACATGCTCTATCTTTTTGCTGGGACGCAGAACAGAACTAGTGATGAGCGGCAGGTGCCATATTCGATTTTGACGAAATTCGCGAATATTCGAAAGAATATTCATTTCATATTTGTCAAAATCGAATATTCGGCATTATTCTAGTTATCGCGATTAATATGCGATTTAAATAATCGCTTATTGCGATTTTAACTTGAGGCTACTTTCCTATTGGTTTCATATCTAGAATTATAGCGAAGATGACGGATATGACGAATGTATTCGTTATATTCCTCAAAACGAAGATAACAAAGTATTCTACATCTTCGTTTTAGCAACCTATTCGTCAACTTCGCTAATTCTAGCAATCAAATAGGAAGGTTGACTAAAGAGACAGCTGTGTTTAATTCGCTATGCGATTATATATATATTTTTTTTAATAAATAGAATAATTATAATAATTATATCAAGTAATATAATTATTCTATTAAAAAAAAATCGCATAGCGAATTTAACACAGCTGTCTCTATAGTCAACCTTCCTATTTGATTGCTAGAATTAGCGAGGTTGACGAATAGGTTGCTAAAACGAAGATGTAGAATACTTCGTTATCTTCGTTTTGAGGAAGATGACGAATACATTCGTCATATTCGCTATTCGCTAATTCTACCAAGCCAACCATAAACTTCCTTGCTCATGGAGCGTCCCCATCACCATGGGAACATCTCCATATACTAAAATGTACTGTCGGATTTGAGGAATTACGTTGAAATCGCAATGCGATTAATTCAAGTTATATTAACCGCATTGCGATTTCAACTTAGAGCTGGGTTTATAATGGGTCAGCTTGCTAGAATGAACGAAGTTAACGAATATGGAATATAGCAGCAGTGCTAAGTTGAATTCGCAATGCGATTAATTTAACTTGAAGTAATCACATTGCAATTTCAACTTAGCACTGCTAGTGCTATATTCCATATTCGTTAATTCTAGCCTATGTAAGATAGCAGTGCTAAGTTGTAATCGCAATGCGATTAATATAACTTGAATTAATCGCATTGCGATTTCAACGTAATTCCTCAAATCCGACAGTACATTTTAGTATATGGAGACGTTCCCATGGTGATGGGGACGCTCCATGAGCACGGAAGTCGGCAGAAGCGGCAACGGGCACTGACTAGAGCAGCCAGGAAGCCAGGAATCCTCAGGACAGGTAAGAACTACTTTTGGGAAGTGGGAAAGAAAAAAATATAACTAAAAAAAAAATAAAAAATATTCGAAATAGCGAATTTATAGCGCTATATTCAAAATATTCGTGAATTAGCGAAGTGCCGATATTCACTAAAAAAATTCGCTATTCGAATATTCGCGCTCAACACTAAACAGAACTACGGATGCGGACAGCACACAGTGTGCTGTCCGAAATCTGTTGCAGCCCCATATAAATGAATGGACCCTCACTCGTTCCGTAAAATTGCGGAATGGTTGTGAACCTATTCATACGGTTGTGTGAATGAGTACTTACTCTCTTCAGTATTTCTGGACTTGCAGTCCTGGAAGGTTGGTTCTAGTTGCCCAATTATCCAGTTTCAGTCCTGGCAGACAGTACTGAGCTGTAAGCTGTGCCCTGAGCTATTTGGATTTTTTATACTGTATAAACTTGTATAGAAATGACTTGCATTTTGATGTGAGAGAGGTACTCATATCATCCACTTTCACTTCATCTAGAGAAGGATAATAATATGAAATTGGTGGAGATTTGAAAATGTACCTTGATTCTCATAGACAGTGAAAAAGAGAACTGCTACGTGGTCATCCTGACAGGGTGTCAAAGAAAGCTTTAGGCCTCATGCACATGACCATATGTGTTTTGTGGTCTGCAAATTGCGGATCTGCAAAAAAAACAACAACAGATGACGTCCGTATGGCATCCGTTTTTTTTTTGCGTATCCATTATTCATTGTAATAATGCCTATCCTTGTCCGCAAACTAGAAAAAAATAGGAAATTTTTTTTTCAGGGGTACGGAACAGACAGGTACGGAACAGACATATTGATGCGGACAGCAAATGGTGTGCTGTCCGCATTTTTTGCGGACCCATTGAAATGAATGAGTCTGCATCCTACCAGCAAAAAAAAACGGAACGGACAAGGAAACAAAATACGGTCGTGTGCATGAGGCCTTACACAAAATGAATGTGTCTACGTATATTAGCCTGATAGGGTTTTTTCACACAAGCAAGCTTAACGTCTGGATGCAATTTGTGTAGTAAACATATAGCTAATCCTGACCCATTTATTTCAGCTATTCTGTGTACATTTTTCACGTATCATTTTTGCGTTCCGGAAAAATCACAGCATGTTCTATATTGTGGCTCCATAGAAGTGAATGGGGATTGTGTTTAACCACCTTAGGACCGCCGCACGCAGATACGCGTGATCTCCGCGATCCTTCTGTTCCTCCTTGACGCGCGGGCGTGTCATCTCGCGAGAAGCGAGATTTGCTGTGAACGCATGTTCACAGCGGCTGAAAGATCGGAAGTTATACTGCCGCCTACCAGCGATGATCAATCGCTGGCAAGCTGTAGATGTGAAATACATCGCATCAAAGAGGTATATCAGACGCTGTTTTGTTAACAGCGTCTGATATACCTGCTACCTGGTCCTTTGGTGGTCCCATTTGCTGGGATCGACCACCAGGGAACCAGGTAGTTATGTAAAGTAGCACCAAGCACCACACTACACCCCCCCTCGCCTGTCACTTATGAACCCCTGATCACCCCATATAGACTCCCTGATCACCCCCTGTATGGCTCCATTCAGACGTCCATATGTGTTTTGCGGATCCATGGATCCGTAAAACACGGACACCGGCAATGTGCTTTCCACATTTTGCAGATCCGCACATTGCCAGAACTAAATAGAAAATGCCTTTTCTTGTCCGCGGACAAGAATAGGACATGCTCTATATTTTAGCGGAACGGAAGTGCAGACCCGGAAGTGCGGATCCGCAATTCCGGATCCAAGCGGGACAAAGTCTGTCCCCATAGAAATGAATGGGTCCACAATTCCGTTCCGCAAACAGAATTGCGGACGTGTGAATGGGGCATAAGGGTCCCTTATCACCGCCAGTTAGTTAGCTACTTGTTAGGTAGTTAACTCCCAGCCCACCGCACCGCAGTCACTGATTTTGGCAGAGATTTTTTCATCCACATTGATTGATGCGAATGAAAAAATCTCTGCCGTTCATTTGTTTTTGTTTTTTTCAGCCCAGAGGCTGAACGAAAAAAAAAAAAAATCTCATTACCCCTACGCTCAATATTAGGAGAATAGCAGAAACTCCTAATGCTGGCCATACATGTAATGATTACGGAGAACCTCAAATGCCAGGGCAGTACAAACACCTTACATGTGACCCCATTTTAGAAATAAGACACCCCAAGGTATTCCATGAGGGGCATGGTGAGTTCATGTAAAATTTCATTTTTTGTCACAAGTTAGTGGAATATGAGACTTTGTAAAAAATAATATATATATATATATATAAATTTCCGCTAACTTGTGCCAAAAAAAAAAATCGGTGAACTCGCCATGCCCCTCACGGAATATCTTGGGGTGTCCTCTTTCCAAAATGGGGTCACATGTGGGGTATTTATACTGCCCTGGCATTTTAGGGGTCCTAAAGCGTGAGAATCCAAATGCGTAAAAATGCCCTGTGAAATCCTAAGGCCCCTTTCACAAGGGCGAAAGTTCCGCGGGTGCAATGCGTGAGGAGGACGCATTGCACCCGCACTGAATCCTGACCCATTCAGTTCTATGGGGCTGTGCACATGAGCGGTGATTTTCACGCATCACTTTTGCGTTGGCGTGAAAATCGCAGCATGTTCTATATTCTGCGATTTTCACGCAACGCAGGCCCCATAGAAGTGAATGGGGCTGCGGAAAATCGCAAGCATCCGCAATCATGTGCGGATGCGTTGCATTTTCCCGCATGGTTGCTAGGATACGATCGTGATGGGGACCCGATCGTTATTATTTTCTTTATAACATAGTTATAAGGGAAAATAATCGCATTCTACTACAGAATGCAATAGCCTCGGTTAGTGGGCCATACTAAAGAGCACTAGCCTTCAGCAGAGCTGCGTCTTCAGATAGCTTGCTGCTTGAGACTGTGGTGACGTCACAGGTCCATGGTCCATCATAGAAGCATTTGAGTGACCATGTGACCCATGTGATCTCTGACATCACGGCAGGTCCTTCATCGAACAACAGATGTTCGATGAAGGACCTGCCGTGATGTCACAGGATCACATGGGTCACATGGTCCACTCAAATGCTTCTATGATTGGACCATGTGACCCTGTGACGTCACCACAGGTCCTCAAGCATCCAAACTATCAAGAGAGAAGACGTTCTGGGGCTCTGCGCGTACAATGGGAGAAGGTAAGTTAACTCTTTATTATTTTTAACCCTTTAAAGCCCGGGGAACATTGCATTCTGTAATTAGAATGCGATTATTTTCCCTTATAACTATGTTATAAAGGAAAATAATTACACATACAGAATACTCATCCCGAAACCAGACTTCAGTGATGAAGTCTGACTTCGGGTCTGGGTACCAAGCATGCGGATTTTTTCACGCGCGTGCTCAACGCACTACAAACGTTAGCACACGCGCGGAAAAATCGCGGCGATTCCCGCAACGCACCCGCATCTTATCCGGGCGTCAAACATGACGCCCGTGTGCAAGAGGCCTAAAGGTACTCATGGGAATTAGGGCCCCTTTGCGCATCTTGGCTGCAAAAAACTGGCACACATGTGGTATCACCGTACTCAGGAGAAGTAGGGCAATGTGTTTTGGGGTGTATTTTTATATAAACCCATACTTTGTGTGAGAAATATCTCTGTAAACGACAACTTTTTAATTTTTTTTATACAAAGTTGTCAATTTGTATAAGAATATGTAAAAATACACCCCAAAACACATTGCCCGACTTCTCCTGAGCACGGCAATACCACATGAGTGACACTTTTTTGCAGCCTGGGTGCGAAAAGGGGCTCAATTCCAACGAGTACCTTTAGGTTTTACATGGCTGCTCACAATTTAGCCCCGCCCAAAATGCCAGAACAGTAAAGATACCCCACAAATGACCCTATTTCGGAAAGTAGACACCCCAAGGTATTCACTGAGGGGCATAGTGAGTCCGTGGGAGATTTTTTTTTTTGCCAGAAGTTAGCAGAAATGGAAACATTTTATTATTATTTTTTTTCCTCAGAAAGTGTTACTTTCCGCTAACTTGTGAAAAAAAATGAAATGATACATAAACTCACCATGCCCCTTCGCGAATACTTTGTGGTGTCTTCTTTCTAAAATGGTGTCATTTGGGGGGTATTTATACTATCCTGACATTCTAGCACCTGAAGAAACATGACAGGTGCTCAGAAAGTCAGAGCTGCTTCAAAATGCCGAAATTCACTTTTTGCACCATAGTTTGTAAACGCTATAACTTTTACCCAAAACCAATAAATATACACTTATTGGATTTTTTTTTATCAAAGACATGTAGAACAATAAATTTAGAGAAAATGTATATAGAAATGTAGTTTTTTTAAAAAAATTTACAACAGAAAGTGAAAATGTCATTTTTTTGCAAAATTTCGGTCATTTTTGATTAATAGCAAAAAGTAAAAATGTCAGCAGCAATGAAATACCACCAAATGAAAGCTCTATTAGTGAGAAGAAAAGGAGGTAAAATTCATTTGGGTGGTAAGTTGCATGACGGAGCAATAAACGGTGAAAGTAGTGTAGTGCAGAATTGTAAAAAGTGGCCTGGTCATTAAGGGTGTTTAAGCTAGGGGGGCTGAGGTGGTTAAAAACTGAAGGCATCCGGATGCAAGTGAAATAAATCCTTAAAATTACCACTTATTATTCCACAGAATGAATGACTTCACCAATGTAACTCCTTGCTTCTATTATTTTGAGCACACCCTTTTCAATTAATGATTCAATTACTCACAATGAGCAGCATTCATGTCCTAACTGTTGGGTCTTTTTTTCTAGTGCTCTACTACACCTACAAGTAAATTATTTGCAATGTAGAAATATCACTTCTACCAGAAACAAACTTTTTAATGTCCCGCTTAGTGATGAGCTGCAGGGGCAATATTGGAATTCGCGATATTTCGCGAATATTTGGGCGAATATTCGCCATATATTCGAAAATTCGCAAATTCGTAATCTCCAGTCATTATTTTATGATTGCGAAAAATCGCATAAAAATCCACATAAATTTGCATAAAAATTTGCATAAAATTAGATACCTTTTAACCACTTGCCGCCACGCTAACGCCGATGGGCGTCAGCGCGGCGGCTCTCTCAGGTCTCAGTCACGCCTATCGGCGTCATCTTGTGAGACCTGAGATTTCGCATGAACGCGCGCGCGTCGTGCGCGCTCATGTGATCGGAGCCGGGACACTGAAACTACAGCCTGCCAGCGCTGATCATGCGCTGGCAGGCTGTAGATGCGAAAAACGCATTTAAATCGCGATATCAGACGCTGTTTTGTAAACAGCGCCTGATATGCCTGCTGTCTGCTCGCCTGGTGGTCCCTTTGTTTGGGACCACCAGAGGAAACATAGGTAAAGTGCACCAATCACTACACACACACCCCCACCCCCATCACTGATTAACCCCTGATCACCCATGTCACCCCCTGATCACCAATGTCACCCCCTGATCACCCCTGTCACCCCCCTGTCACTAATCACCCCCTACAGGCTCATTCAGACGTCCGTATGTGTTTTGCGGATCCATGGATCTGCGGATCCATGGATCTACGGATCCGCAAAATACGGACACCGGCAATGTGCTTTCCGCATTTTGCAGATCCGACACAGAACTATATAGAAAATGCTTTCTTGTCCGCAACTGCGGACAAGAATAGGACATGTTCTATATTTTTGCGAACGGAAGTGCAGACTCGGAAGCGGATCCGTAATTCCGGATCCGAGCGGGACAAAGTCTGTCCCCATAGAAATGAATGGGTCCGCAATTCCGCTCCGCAAACAGAATTGCGGACGTGTGAATGGGGCATAAGGGTCCCTTATCACCGCCAGTTAGCTAGCTACTTGTTAGGTAGTTAGCGCCCAGCCCACCGCACCGCAGTCACTGATTTTGGCAGAGATTTTTTCATCCACATTGATCGATGCGAATGAAAAATCTGTGCCGCTCATTTTATTTTATTTTTTCAGCCCAGAGGCTGAACGGAAAAAATCTCATTACCCGTATGCTCAATATAAGGAGAATCGCAGAAACTCCTAATGCTGGCCATACGTGTAATGATTGCGGAGACCTCAAATGCCAGGACAGTACAAATACCTCACATGTGACCCCATTTTAGAAAGAAGACACCCCAAGGTATTCCGTGAGGGGTATGGCGAGTTCATGTAAAATTTTATTTTTTGTCACAAGTTAGTGGAATATGAGACTTTGTAAAAAAATATATATATATCAATTTCCGCTAACTTGTGCCAAAAATTTTTTTTTCTGTGAACTCGCCATGCCCCTCACGGAATACCTTGGGGTGTCTTCTTTCCAAAATGGGGTCACATGTGGGGTATTTATACTGCCCTGGCATTTTAGGGGTCCTAAAGCGTGAGAATCCAAATGCGTAAAAATGGCCTGTGAAATCCTAAAGGTACTCATTGGTTTAGGGCCCCTTTGCATCTTGGCTGCAAGTGTCACACATGGATATGCCAGACTCAGGAGAGTAGGGCAATGTTTGGGGTGTATTTTTATATATACCCATACTTTGTGTGAGAAATATCGCTGTAAATCGACAACTTTTAAATTTTTTTATACAAAGTTGTCAATTTACAGAGATATTACTTCACCCAACATGGTTATATGTAAAATACACCCCAAAACACATTGCCCTACTTCTCCTGAGTACGGCGATACCACATGAGTGACACTTTTTGCAGCCTAGGTGCGAAAGGGGCCCAAATTCCAACGAGTACCTTTAGCTTTTACATGGCTGCTCACAATTTAGCCCCACCCAAAATGCCAGAACAGTACAAACACCCCACAAATGACCCCATTTTGGAAAGAAGACACCCTGTAGTATTCGCTGAGGGGTATGGTGAGTCCATGAAAATTTAACTTTTTGTCAAAAGTTAGCGGAAAGGGAGACTTTGCGAGAAAAACAATAAAAATCAATTTCCGCTAACTTGTGCCAAAAATCTTCTGTGAACTCGCCATGCCCCTCACGGAATACCTTGGGGTGTCTTCTTCCAAAATGGGGTCACATGTGGGGTATTTATACTGCCCTGGCATTTTAGGGGTCCTAAAGCGTGAGAAGAAAAATGCGTAAAAATGCCCTTCCTAAAAGGTACTCATTAGAATTAGGCCCCTTTGCATACTTCAGGCAGCAAAGTGTCACATGTGGTATTGTCGTACCAGGAGAAGTAGGGCAATGAGTTTTGGGGTGTATTTTATATATACCTATGTTGGGTGAGAAATATCTCTGTAAACTGACAACTTTGTATAAATTTTTTTAAAAGTTGTCATTTACAGAGATATTTCTCTCACCCAGCATGGGTATATGTAAAAATGCACCCCAAAACACATTGCCCTACTTCTCCTGAGTACGGCGATACCACATGTGTGACACTTTTTGCAGCCAAGATGCGCAAAGGGCCCTAAATCCAATGAGTACCTTTAGGATTTCACAGGGCATTTTTCCGCATTTTGATTCTCACGCTTTAGGGCCCCTAAAATGCCAGGGCAGTATAAATACCCCACAAGTGACCCCATTTTGGAAAGAAGACACCCTAAGGTATTCCGTGAGGGTCATGGCGAGTTCACAGAATTATTATTTTTGGCACAAGTTAGCGGAAATTGATATATTTTATTTTTTTTTACAAAGTCTCATATTCCACTAACTTGTGACAAAAATAAAATTTTACATGAACTCACCATACCCCTCACGGAATACCTTGGGGTGTCTTCTTTCTAAAATGGGGTCACATGTGGGGTATTTATACTGCCCTGGCATTTTAGGGGCCCCTAAAGCGTGAGAAGAAGTCTGGAATCCAAATGCGTAAAAATGCCCTGTGAAATCCTAAAGGTACTCATTGTTTTAGGTCCCTTATATCTAGGCTGCAAAGTACATCATGGTATCAGATCAGAGAGTAGGGCAGCGTTTAGGGTGTATTTTATATATACCCATACTTGTGTGAGAAATATCTCTGTAAACGACAACTTTTTAAATTTTTTTATACAAAGTTGACAATTTACAGAGATATTTCTCTCACCCAGCATGGGTATATGTAAAAATACACCCCAAAACACATTGCCCTACTTCTCCTGAGTACGGCGATACCACATGAGTGACACTTTTTGCAGCTAAGATGCGCAAAGGGGCCCAAATTCCAACGAGTACCTTTAGGTTTTACATGGCTGCTCACAATTTAGCCCCGCCCAAAATGCCAGAGCAGTAAACACACCCCACAAATGACCCCATTTCGGAAAGTAGACACCCCAAGGTATTCACTGAGGGGCATAGTGAGTCCGTCTGAGATTTTATTTTTTTGCCAGAAGTTAGCAGAAATGGAAACTTTATTATTTTTTTTTTCCTCAGAAAGTGTCATTTTCCGCTAACTTGTGAAAAAAATGAAATGATACATGAACTCACCATGCCCCTCCGTGAATACTTTGGGGTGTCTTCTATCTAAAATGGTGTGATTTGGGGGTATTTATACTATCCTGACATTCTAGCACCTGAAGAAACATGACAGGTGCTCAGAAAGTCAGAGCTGCTTCAAAATGCAGAAATTCACTTTTTTGCACCATAGTTTGTAAACGCTATAACTTTTACCCAAACCAATAAATATACACTTATTGGATTTTTTTTTTTTATCAAAGACATGTAGAACAATAAATTTTGTGAAAAATTTATATAGAAATGTATTTTTTTAAAAAAAATTTACAACAGAAAGTGAAAAATGTAATTTTTTTGCAAAAATGTCGTTACATTTTTATTAATAGCGAAAAAAGTAAAAATGTCAGCAACAATGAAACACCACCAAATGAAAGCTCTATTAGTGAGAAGAAAAGGAGGTAAAATTCATTTGGGTGGTAAGTTGTATGACCGAGCAATAAACGGTGAAAGTAGTGTAGTGCGGATTTGTAAAAAAGGGCCTGGTCACTAGGGCGGTATAAACCTGTGGTCTTCAAGTGGTTAAATACCAGTTTATGCGAATTTTTATGCAAATTTTTATGCTAATTTTATGCGAATTTTTATGCGAATTTTCGCAATCAGAAAATAATGACATTATTTTCTCACTTGCGAAAATTTGCATATAAAAAATTCTCATAAAACCGAATATTCGCAATTGCAAATATATTTTGCGATATTCTAAATATTCGCGAATTCTCGAAGTGCCGATATTCGCGATTAAAATTCGCAATTCGAAAATTCGTGATCAACACTAGTCCCGCTCACCGCCGTGCTCACTTGAATGGGTCCGCGATCTGTCCGTTCCGCAAAAAGATAGGTTCTATCTTTTTGCGGGACGGAAGTTTGGAACGGAACCCCACGGAAGCACGGAATGGTGCCGGTGCATTTCAGTTCCTCAAATGCGGTCCGCAATACGGGCACGGGGCGCACACGTTCGTGTGCAAGAGGCCTTAATCTCACATCCTCTGTTCACCACTAGAGCTGACACTTCCCCTTGTATCCTCTGCTACACCCTAATGCTCAGACTTAATCTCACATTTTCTGTTCACCCCTAGAGCTGACATTTCCCCCTGTATCCTCTGCTAGCCTCTAATGCTCAGACTGAGGGCTCATGCACATGGCCGTTGCCCTGCCGTGGCTGTATTGCGGCCACCATACGGCGCACGGGCACGGGGCACACATCGTTCGTGTGGAAGAGGCCTTAATCTCACATCCTCTGTTCACCACTAGAGCTGACACTACCCCTTGTATCCTCTGCTAGCCCCTAATGCTCATTGCTCAGACTTAATCTCACATTCTCTGTTCACCCCTAGAGCTGACACTTCCCGCTGTATCCTCTGCTAGCCCCTAATGCTCAGACTGAGGGCTCATGCACACGGCCGTTGCCCTGCTGTGGCCGTATTGCAGCCCCCATACGGCGGTTCCGCAATACACGGGGCACCAGCCGTGTGCATTTCGCATCCATTCCATTCACTTGAACCACGGTGCGGAACGGAAGTACTATGGAGTGCTTCCGTGGTGTTCCGTGCTTCCGTTCCGCAAAAAAGTAGTGCATGCACTACTTTTTTGCGGTGCGGACCATCGATGCGGATCGCGGACCCCATTCAATGGTTCCTAATGGTTGTATTGCTAGAATATAGCACTATATTCTCAACCTTCATTATATTCTAGCAATACAACAACCATTAGGAACCCAGATCTAAAGTTGAATTCTCAATGCAAATAATATAACCTGCATTAATCGCATTGCGAATTCAACTTAGAGGTTGTTGTATTGCTAGAATATACATTATATTCTAGCAATACAACCATTAGGAACTCAGCTCTAAGTTGTAATCGCAATGCGAATAATATTTACAATTATTAATCGCTTTGCGAATCCATTTGATGCCTCTATTTGATTGTATATGACGGTTGACTATGACTACCACCAACATTCTGCTGCCTCCAAAGCAAGATATCTGAACCCCCCAGGGGCCATTTGGGCATTTTTGATAGAAAACGCATCAAAAGCGCATCTGCGTTTTTATAATTTGGTTGCATATTTACATTTGGTATAGGCAAATATGGTAGTCTAGATCATTACTCTGCCCAAATCTATATTCAGCTACATGGCTTAGAAAATATGCTGTCAAACAATGATCCTAGGTTTTTGCATAGACACATGATCTAGACTACCAGATTTGCCTATACCAAATGTAAATATGCAACCAAATGTTGCAAAATACACAAAAAAATAAACTAAAAAATGAAAAAATTATAAAAAACGCAGATGTGTTTTTGATGCGTTTTTTATCAAAAAGCCCAAATGGCCCCTGGGGGGTTCAGATATCTTGCTTTGGAGTCAGCAGAACGTTGGTGGTAGTCATAGTCAACCATCATATACAATCAAATAGAGGCATCAAATGGATTCGCAAAGCGATTAATAATTGTAAGTAATTATTAATCGCATTGAGAATTCAACTTAGATCTGAGTTCCTAATGGTTGTTGTATTGCTAGAATATAACGGAGGTTGAGAATATAGCGCTAAATTCTCAATCTTCGTTATATTCTAGCAATACAACCATTAGGAAGCCATCTCTAAGTTGAATTCGCAAATAAGATGTCCCAAACAATTCACCGGCGAATAGTTCCCGACGAACATAGCTTGTGCGCGTTCGTCGCGGCGGGCGAACATATGCGATGTTAGGTCCACCCCCTATCATTGAGTAAACTTTGACCCTGTACCTCACAGTCAGCAGACACATTCCAGCCTATCAGCAGCATACCCTCCCTCCCAGACCCTCCCATCTCCTGGACAGCATCCATTTTAGAGTCATTCGGAAGCTGCAGTCTTAGTGAGAGGAGGGAGAGTGTATTTGCTGCTGATTTAATAGGGAAATCGATAACTAGGCTAGTGTATTCAGTGTCCACTCCAATCCTGAAAGACTCATCAGATCTCTGCTGTAGGGACAGCGTCCTGACAGCACCCCAAAAAGCCCTTTTTAGGGCTAGTACATCAGTCTCCCTCCCAGACCCTTCCACCTCCTATCAAAAAGCAAGGACGGCATCCATCTTAGATTCATTCTGAAGCTGCAGTGTTAGTAGTTGTAATCGCAATGCGATTAATATAACCTGTATTAATCGCATTGGGATTATAACTTAGATCTGTTCCTAATGGTTGTATTGCTAGAATATAACGAAGATTGCGAATATGGCACTATATTTTCAATCTTCGTTATATTCTAGCAATACAACCATTAGGAACTCAGCTCTAAGTTGTAATCGCAATGCGATTAATACAGGTTACAGCATTGCGAATTCAACTTAGAGCTGGGTTCCTAATGGTTGTTGTATTGCTAGAATATAACGAAGATTGAGAATATAGCGCTATATTCGCAATCTTTGTTATATTCTAGCAATACAACCATTAGGAACAGATCTAAGTTGTAATCCCAATGCGATTATTACAGGTTATATTAATCGCATTGCGAATTCAACTTACAGCTGGGTTAATAATGGTTGTATTGCAAAAATTTCTAGCAATACAACCATTAGGAACCCAGCTCTAAGTTGAATTCGCAATGCGATTAATATAACCTGTATTAATCGCATTGCGATTACAACTACCACACTCTGCGTCAACTAGGTATTTTGCCATGGATCCTCTTCCGGCATGCCACAGTCCAGGTGTTAGTCCCCTTGAAACAACTTTTCCATCACTATTGTGGCCCTTTGGTTTTTAAAATTCGCCTGTCTATTGAAGTCTATGGCGGTTCGCACTGTTCGCACGTTCGCGAACATTCGCGGAAGTTCGCGTTCGCTGTTCGCGAACGGAAAATTTTATGTTCGCGACATCACTACACTACAGCTGAGACTTTGTCTCACATCCTCTGTTCACCCCTAAAGCTGACAATTCTTCCTGCATTCTGTGCTCTCCACTACAGCTGACACTTGACCCTGCATCCTCTGTTCACCCCTAGAGATTACACTTTTGCAGCCTCCATAGCAGGAGGTGTCAGCAATGACTGGAGAGGACTGGGAGCTCTTGGTTATCGTTGAATGAAAGGAGACCACTGGAAAACAATTGAGCTTTTATGTGAAGCAGCACTTGTCATCTGATGTAAGAAGACAGCAGGGAGAGCTTGCTTCTGAAGCTAAGTACCCTGGATTTTGTATGCGGCGCCTCACACAACATCCTGATGCTGTTTAGCATCAGAACATTTTATGCACCACCGCACATATAGTGACCAGTCACTATCAGGACCTGGCATGCTGAGACCTGAAGGGTCTAATGTGGACTGTGGGGCCTGGAAGCAACTATGACTGCTGCAAATGCGTTATTTACACCAAATATTTTTAGTATATAGAAAGTGGAACACCTCAGTTTCAGACCTCCTGTATATAGCTAGCTACCAGCAGGGATGAGAAAAAGGCTGCAAACTGTAGCTGTCCACTATAAAATGTAAGCGTCTATGGCAAATATGGTGTCCTAGTGATGAGTGCATTTCACAAAATTTCTTTCAGGTCTGATTCAGTCAAAAAGATCCTCAGATTCAATATGGTTTGAATAAATTCATCCTGAATCAAAAGTGCCCGTGTTGACTTGTATTTTACTCTGGGGTCTCCTAAGGCCCCTTTCACACAGGCGAGTTTTCCGCGCGGGTGCAATGCGTGAGGAGGACGCATTGCACCCGCACTGAATCCGGACCCATTCATTTCTATGGGGCTGTGCACATGAGCGGTGATTTTCACGCATCACTTCTGCGTTGCGTGAAAATCGCAGCATGCTCTATATTGTGCGTTTTTCACGCAACGCAGGCCCCATAAAAGTGAATGGGGCTGCGGGAAAATCGCAAGCATCCGCAAGCAAGTGCGGATGTGTTGAGATTTTCCCGCATGGTTGCTTAGCAACGGGACCCGATCTTTATTATTTTCCCTTATAACATGGTTATAATGGGAAATAATAGCATTCCTAATAAAGAATGCATAGTAAAATGAAGTGGAAGGGGTTAAAAATAATAAAAGTTAACTTACCTTAGCCACTTGATCGCGTAATTGCCATCTGTCCTCTCTTTCCCAGCATCAGCTAAGAACTAAAGGACCTGTGATGACGTCACATCACATGGTCCAATCACATGGTCCATCTTACCATGGTGATGGACCATGTGATTGGACTATGTGATGTGACGTCATCACAGGTCCTTTAGTTCTTAGCTGATGCTGAGAACGAGAGGACAGATCGCAACTACGCGATTAAGTGGCTAAGGTAAGTTAACGTTTATTATTTTTAACCCCTTTCCACTTCATTTTATTAAGCATTCTTTATTACGAATGCTATTATTTCCCCTTATAACCATGTTATAAGGGAAAATAATAAATTCTCCAGAAGACCCGAAACCGGACTTCAGTGATGAAGTCTGGCTTCGGGTCTGGGTACCAAACATGGCGATTTTTCTCACGTGTGTGCAAAACGCATTACAAACGTTTGCACCCGCGTGGGAAAATCACGCATATTCCCGCAACGCACCCACCTCTTATCCGGGCGTCAAACATGACGCCCGTGTGAAAGAGGCCTAAGACTACATCTGATCCCATTTTAAAGCCAAGACAGCATTAGTAATGTCAGAGTAAAAGCAACACATAAAGCTATGGGTAAATGGATGGTAGCCGTTGGTAGCAGACAGCCTCTATTAGGAGAGCCTGTCATCTTCATAATATCCACCCTCCAACCACGCACAGTACCATAAAGCTCAAGTTATCTTGTCTCCAATATTGTCTTATGTTGTGGGATCGGATGTCCAAATTTGCAGCAAAACAACTTTATTTCCCTGGGTCTGTGTATGTAAATGAGCAGCTTGAAGTCCAGTGGGCACGCCCAGGACTCTGCATCTGAAGCCCAACACACAACAGCTGGGTGCTCTGCGTATGTGGGGAAAACAAAAGAGGACAGCGCGAGCGCAGGATATCTGGCGTGTGAGTGTAGGAAGGGGGCACGGCAAGCTTGCCTTGAAGTGTGAAGGCTTTGTTTTCAAGCTGCTAATTTACCTTCCCTCACACGTCCATATGAATGGTCCGGATCCTTTCCGCAATTATGCGGAACGGGTGCGGACCCATTCATTTTCAATGGGGCCGGAACGGACGCGGACGACACACTATGTGCTGTCCGCATCTGCATTTCCGGATCTTTACTTCCGCTCCCGAAAAAAGTAGAACATGTCCTATTCTTGTCCGCAATTGCGGACAAGAAAGGTAATTTTCTATTACAGTGCTGGACGTGTAAATGGACCTCTAATAACACACTGCACTGCTGGATTATTGTTAAAAAATATACAAAAATGTATTCCTTTTTGAGGGCAAATGCTTTCATCTGTGTCTTGTGATCTGAAAAAGGGTGGCCGTCATTTGTAGTGATTTGTGATGGACAAATCGGATTCGCCAAATTTAGACTCTTTTGGGAAATTTGTAACAAATTTCATTTGTGTAGAATTAATTTGCTCATTTCCAATAAGTCCTCATATTTTTTGTTTAAAAGTAGTAGTTATAAGAAAGGGGAAAAGCAACAAGTAGATGATACATCTTGCAACAGAGAATCACAATAAAATATCACAGTAAAATATGGCAAAAAATGGTGTCAGGCTATATGGTTGGATGACCAAACAGGTAGGTAAGATAGAAATCTCTTACATCTTGTTATAAGGAGTTCTGAGAAAGCAACATCAGGTTCACCGCCTGATTGTCCGCTTGAGTTCCAATCTCTCGAGGATCGGAGGTAAACCCATTCATTTCAATGGGGCTGCAAAAGTTGCATCTGCTCGTGTGTTCTGCGGCCTCGAAAAAAGTAAGAGAGCATTCTATTCTTGTCCATTTTTGGGTGCACTCGGTTGGGATCCTTGTTTGAGCTGCAATTTGCACGGCCATGTGCATGAATCCTAACCCAGATTAATTTCCTGAAGTCAGACTGAAATTATCATAATTTTAGACTTTTAAAGACATGGAATGATAGTCCTGGCAGATTTTGGATCAGTGTGCCTTCTGGATCTGACATCAGTTTCACATTTACTCATAAATAATCTCTCTTTTTTCAGCAGTACACAGATTCCCCTCATTTATGATTAACCCCCTTCAAGAATGTTTTTACAGGGAAAGGCTTCCTTTAAAATGAAACATAGTTTTCATGGTCTAATACCACTGTTAATATATGCAGGCGGAGCACCCCTCACCCATTTCTGCTGCCTCAGCTAATTTCATAACCCCTTCTCTGTCATAATCTTTCCTGCCCATTTCTGTTCTCTGGTAATTGCTAAACTCGGAGAGATGGAGTCAGTTTAATAACAGCCTGAAGTTAATGCACATGATTTATTAATAATGTGGAGGTGGCTGAATTTAAAATGAACATTGATTTTGTTCCGTTATTTTAGATAAAGTTTATATCAATAATTCACGCTGTGAAATCTAATCTGTGGCTGACCATAAATACTCTATACAGGCACGACAAATGGTATATAAATATACTGAACATTATCTGTTCTGGGCCTGCTAGGCAGATCTACATTTATAGTTTATAGTAATGCTCTCTGTATACTCCATGAATGATGAAATAAATTAGTTACAAAATGTCCCCTTGTATTATATGGCATGCCATGATATAGAGCAGCTAGTGGTTGCATCTGTATCCACTGCACTACCCCAATGTCTTCAATTCAGAAGGCCTCTAAGGCTAAGTTCACATCAGCATTCAGCCTTTCCGTTCTTCTGCTCCATTATAGGAGCAGAAGAACAGAAAGGACGAATTTGGCATATAACTGAGCTGTACGGAGCCTACAGACCCCATAGACTTTAATAGGGTCCATTAGGTTTCCGCTAAGGGTCCATTCACACGTCCGTGTTTGTTTTGCGGATCCACGGATCCGCAAACATGGACATCGGCTATGTGCGTTCCGCAACTTGCGGACCGCACATCGCGGCACTATATAGAAAATGCCTTTTCTTGTTCACAATTGCGGACAAGAATAGGACATGTTTTATTTTTTTCGGGAACGCGATTGCGGACCCGGAAGTGCGGATCCGCAATTGCGGACCCGGGCGGGACATCGTCTGTCCCCATTGAAATGAATGGGTCCGCAATTCCGTTCAGCAAAATGCGGAACAGAATTGCGGACGTGTGAATGGAGCCTAGAAGAAGATTTTTGAAGCGGACACAAAAGTTGTGCATACAAGACTTTTTTTGTCTCTGCTTCAAAATCTTCCTCTGAGCAGAAACCTAACGGACCCCATTATAGTCTATGGGGTCTGTAGGCTACGTTCAGCTCAGTTATGTGCTGAATTCGTCCTTTCCGTTGTTCTGCTCCTACAATGGAGCAGAATAACGGAAAGGCTGAACACTGTTGTGAACTCAGCCTAAACTGAATGTGTAAAATCTAGATTTTCTTTCCCTCTTACCCATGATCCCTCCCTGCTTCTTACTTGTGGGCCAATGTCAGTGCTGTGCTCTGTGCTTTGCATTTGCTTTACATTAGATTTTCTTTACATTAGTTAGTTAGTTAACTTATATATAATACAGTTAGTTAGTATATATATGTATATATATATATATATATATATATATATATATATATATATATATCCCAGAAAAGTGGCAGCACTCATAAGGTAAGTGGTGATGAACCAATTTATTCCAAGGCAGCGTTTCAGCCTACTCCATGAGGCCTCATGGAGTAGGCTGAAACGTTACCTTGGAATAAATTGGGTCATCACCACTTTTCTCTTCTTTTCTGGGATTTATATTTTGTGGAAGACTGTCCGTCCTCCTGAGGAACTTGAACCCACCACGCTCTTTGGGCGTGCTGCTGCTTATCTCTGGATATATATATATATATATATATATATATATTACAGATAGGTAGTGTGAGATAGTCAGAGTAGGTTAGATTGTGATATAGTGTAGCTCATAGGTTCCAGTGCAGGGTGTTAAGTAGTGTTCTACTGTCCATACAGCTACAGGCAAGATCACAACAATACTTAGTACACCAATCACTAATATGTAGTGTAAGAGGGTGCAAGGTATCATAGTCGATGGCAGGTACGTGTCACCGAGGTTCCTGGCCTCGGTGAGGTGAGAGCCGGGTTTTATGTGTCTGCAGCAGCTAGTGCTGTTTGACTTTGTTACCTAGTTTGGCTGCAAAGCTAATCCGGGCCGGCTCTTACTGGGAGTAGGCAAAGAGCTGGGTGGGTGCCTACTCCCCACGGTCCAGGCCGGACTTTATCCGGGCCTTTAAAAAGGCAGCCTCCTTAGCAGCTGTGTGGTGATTGTCCTGGAGCTGCAAACAGGGCTGTGGAGTTCTCTGACTTAGAGGAAAGAGCTCAGCAAGGAGGTGTTGTTGTTCCTGGCACCCTGAAGGTGGATTCTCCTGCGGCTGGGCCGACAGCCTGGTGCGAACCTGCACCTAAACCTCCCAGGTGACTGAACCTGTGCTCCTGTTTTGTTTTGCCTCCTTATTTCTGATGTGCATGAATTACCACCAAGAGACTGTTTGTCGTTTATTTTTGTGTCAGTGTGAATAAAACACTGTTTGTTGCACATTCTGGACTCCTTGTTTTGCCTCGGTACTGCCCCTGCACCGCTATCTACCAGAGCGACTCCCCACATTTGGTGTCGGATGCGGGCATGCGCAGTGAGGCTGGCGTGAACGCCGAAGTTTTTTTTGCTAAAGTGCATGGAATTTATTAAGCCAGCAAAGTTGCAAGCAGGAATTTCTGGCAACATGGAGGCTGCTGTGAAGGCTCTCATAGAGGCTAACGTGCAGCAGCGGGAGACCAACCAGCTACTGCTACAACATGTGATGGCGTTACAGGCGGCAGGAGCGTCCCACCATGTCCATGATGCCCGGAAAGTGGTCCGTGCGGCGATCCCAAAAATGACCCCCGCAGACGATGTTGATACATACCTGGCGGTCTTTGAGAAGGTCGCCGTGAGGGAAAAGTTACCCCGTGACCAGTGGGCCGAGGTGGTTGCTCCGTTCCTGGCATCCGGACCCCAGCAAGTTTTTTTTGATTTAGCAGATGACCAGGCTGCTGACTATCCTACCGTGAAAGGAGAGATCCTAGCCAGACTGGGGGTGAACGTGCTGGTCCGCGCCCAAAGAGTCCACCAGTGGGACTTTAAAACGACTGATCCCGCTAGGCCGCAGTACTACGACCTGCTGCACAGGCTGCAAAAGTGGCTGCAGCCCGAGCTACTAAGTCCCACTGCCATGCTGGATCGACTGTTGGCGGACATCTTTTGGAGGGCCCTGCCTTATCCCCTCCAGCACTGGATCGGCCAGGTATCGCCCACCAATGCCCTGGAGATGGTCGACCTGGTGGAGCGTTACGAGACCACCAGAAACCTGCAGGGGAGTCTTGCTGGGAAGGGGTCAGTCAAACCCCGGAGGCCTCTGCCCCAGTTCCGACGTCCGGCGACAGAGCGGCCTGCACGGAATATACCCCCTGCGAGTCCGCCTCCCGTGGTATGCTGGAGGTGTCAGGAGCCAGGCCACATCAGGGCCGACTGTCCGCATCGGGATGAGCCGATGGAGGTGAACTACGGGGGTCGCCACTCCTTGTACGCCCGGAGACTGTGTGCGACCGGCACCCCGAGACAATAGACAATCGTCATCTGTGCCAGGTGCAAGTCGGGGATAACCTGGCAGTGGCGCTGTTGGACTCAGGAGCCTGGTAACCCTGATAAGTGCTGCCCTGGTACAGCCCACCCAGTATACGGGCCGGAAAGTGGGTGTGGTGTGCATTCACGGAGACTTAAAGGACTATCCCACTGCTGTAATGTCTCTGTCCACGGCGGCCGGCACCTGGACTTGTGAAGTGGCGATCTCCACAAAGCTACCCTATGAACTGATAATTGGGAGAGACTTCCCTGGTTTTCCGTCACTGTGGCCTGAGGTGAAAGTGTCTAATAGCCCTGAGACAGGGGTAACCCTAGCAGAGTGGCCTGATACCACTGGAAGGCCAGAACCCTGGGAGCCCGAGTCTGAAGGGCCAGCGGTAGGGGTGACCACTGCTGCAGCGGTAGTGGGGAGACAACCCCACTGAGTGTAATGGTGGGAGACACGGAGGACTTGCCACCGGGACCTGAGTTGGCAGACCTCAATGTCTCCGGGGAAAATTTTGGGACCGCACAACACCGGGACCAAACCCTAACCAGGGCCTGGGAGAATGTGCTGGAAATTGATGGTAAACCCCAGAAACCAGGGGCTGAATTAATGTTCCCACGATTTATTGTTCTGCAGGATATGTTGTATCGGGTGAACCAAATCCGAGGTGAACCTGTTGAACAGTTGGTGGTGCCCACAGCGTATCGCAAGCTTGTCATGGAGCTTGCCCACCAACATGTTCTTGGGGACACCTGGGGTGGCAGAAAACCCAGGACCGCATTCTGCAGCGGTTTTATTGGCCCAGTGTGTTCAAGGAGGTAGAAAATTATTGTAAGTCCTGTCCAACCTGTCAGATAACTAGCCCCCAGCCTCATTTCCGTAGTCCTCTGGTACCTCTGCCAATTATTGAAGTACCGTTTGAGCGAATCGCTATGGATTTAATTGGGCCTGTACCAAAGTCTGCCAGGGCCACCAACACATTCTGGTAGTTCTCGACTATGCCACTCGGTATCCGGAGGCGGTGCCTCTGCGACATACCTCAGCTAAGCTCATTGCCAAGGAGTTATTGGAAATGTTTTCCCGTGTGGGCCTGCCAAAGAGGTTCTGACAGACCAAGGGACCCCTTTTATGTCCAAAGTAATGAGGGAACTGTGTAAATTGTTGCGTATAAAGCAGTTACGGACGTCCGTTTACCATCCGCAAACAGACGGTCTTGTGGAGAGGTTTAACCAAACTCTAAAAAATATGTTAAAGAGGGTGGTGTCTAGAGATGGGAAGGACTGGGATCTGCTTCTGCCCTATCTCATGTTCGCAGTGCGAGAGGTGCCCCAGGCCTCTACTGGGTTCTCGCCCTTCGAACTGCTTTATGGCAGACACCCTCGGGGCCTGTTGGATATCGCCAAGGAAGCATGGGAACAACAGCCTGTCCCCACAAAAGTGTCATTGAGTATGTCGCCCAGATGCAGGAACGGATGGAAAGGGTGTTGCCCTTGGTCCGGGAGCATATGGAGGCAGCACAACAAGCCCAGAGTAGGGTGTACAATCGTCAGGCTCGGGTGCGGGACTTCAATCCAGGAGATCGGGTTTTGGTTCTGGTACCCACCCTTGACAGCAAATTCCTAGCTAGGTGGCAGGGCCCCTATGAGGTGATCGAGAAGGTAGGGAAGTAAATTACAAAGTACACCAGCCAGGGCGGCGCAAGCCGGAGCAGGTGTACCACGTGAATTTACTTAAGCCGTGGAGAGATAGGGACACGGCCGACGACCACAGCCCCCGGCCAGGGCTTCTAGGTGAAAAGGGTCCAGCCCCACAGTTCGAGGCCTGTGAAGCCGTAACCACGGTAAAAATTGCAGACAGCCTGTCTTCCAAACAAGTTCAGGAAGTCAGGGAGTTCATCAGTCGGAACACGGATGTGTTCTCGGACCTCCTGGCCGCACGTCTCTCATCCGACATGACATCGTCACTGAGCCTCAGGCCAAGGTCGGTTAAAACCATACCGGGTACCCGAGGCTCGGCGGCGGGCCATCGCGGAGGAAGTGCAGTTAATGTTGAAGCTCGATGTCATTGAGGAGTCGAAAAGTGAGTGGGCCAGCCCCATAGTCCTAATACCCAAGCCGGATGGGACGTTGCGGTTCTGCAACGACTTTCGCAAGTTAAATGAAGTATCCAAGTTTGACGCGTATCCCATGCCCCGAGTAGACGAGCTTGTTGAAAATTTAGGACAAGCCCGTTATTTTTCTGTGCTGGACCTCACTAAAGGGTACTGGCAGGTACCCTTAACGGAGTCGGCTAAGGAAAAACTGCGTTTGTTACCCTGCAGGGCCTGTATCACTACAAGGTGTTACCCTTTGGCCTGCATGGCGCCCCGCCACCTTCCAAAGGTTAATGGACATAGTGCTGCGACCACATCGTCGGTGCGCCTCGGCCTACTTAGATGATGTAGTCATCCACAGCACCGACTGGGAAAGCCATTTACCCAAGGTGCAGGCGGTAGTGGATGCCCTGAGGAAAGCTGGACTAACCGCCAATCCAAAAAGTGTGCGATTGGGTTGGAAGAGACCAAATATCTGGGATATGTAATCGGGCGGGGAGTCATCAAACCTCAGGTAGCTAAGGTAGAGGCCGTTCGTAACTGGCCCCGACCGGTCACCACCAGGCAGGTAAAGTCGTTCCTGGGGATTGTAGGATACTACATGAGGTTTGTGCCCCACTTTGCCACAATAGCAGCGCCATTGACAGATCTGTTGAAGGGGCGAAAGTCTGGGAGGGTTAGCTGGAGTGAGAAGGCGGAGGAGGCTTTCTCCGCGTTGAAGTCGGCCCTGTGTGGGTCCCCGGTTTTGGTGACACCCGACTTCAACAAGGAGTTCGTCGTACAGACCGACGCCTCGGAGGTAGGCCTCGGTGCTGTACTGTCTCAGGAGGTCAACGGGGAAGAACATCCCGTTGTCTTCCTGAGCCGTAAGCTCAGTCCCGCCGAGTCCAGGTATAGTATAGTGGAGAGGGAGTGCCTGGCTATCAAGTGGGCACTCGAATCTCTCCGCTACTACCTGTTAGGGAGGAGGTTCCGTCTGGTGACCGACCATTCCCCTCTCAAGTGGATGAGTCAGGCCAAGGAGAGGAATGCTCGGGTCACCAGGTGGTTCCTATCCCTGCAAAATTTCAAATTCTCCGTGGAACACAGGGCAGGCCGCTTGCAGGGTAACGCAGATGCCCTGTCCTGCGTCCACTGCCTCACGTGTGTTCACCCCTCAGGGTTGAACAAAGGGGGTGTGTAAGAGGGTGCAAGGTATCATAGTCGATGGCAGGTACGTGTCACCGAGGTTCCTGGCCTCGGTGAGGTGAGAGCCGGGTTTTATGTGTCTGCAGCAGCTAGTGCTGTTTGACTTTGTTACCTAGTTTGGCTGCAAAGCTAATCCGGGCCGGCTCTTACTGGGAGTAGGCAAAGAGCTGGGTGGGTGCCTACTCCCCACGGTCCAGGCCGGACTTTATCCGGGCCTTTAAAAAGGCAGCCTCCTTAGCAGCTGTGTGGTGATTGTCCTGGAGCTGCAAACAGGGCTGTGGAGTTCTCTGACTTAGAGGAAAGAGCTCAGCAAGGAGGTGTTGTTGTTCCTGGCACCCTGAAGGTGGATTCTCCTGCGGCTGGGCCGACAGCCTGGTGCGAACCTGCACCTAAACCTCCCAGGTGACTGAACCTGTGCTCCTGTTTTGTTTTGCCTCCTTATTTCTGATGTGCATGAATTACCACCAAGAGACTGTTTGTCGTTTATTTTTGTGTCAGTGTGAATAAAACACTGTTTATTGCACATTCTGGACTCCTTGTTTTGCCTCGGTACTGTCCCTGCACCGCTATCTACCAGAGCGACTCCCCACAGTAGTCAGACCTCCCAAAATGTGAAGTTGCACGTATTGCGCCAAAATATGCGCATCATTAATTGTCGATTTGCGCAATTGCGAATATATCGGAGCACTCTATCTGCATATAAAGCTATTGTAATGTTCTGCCGTGACAACCATTTTCTTCAGTCTCAGGAAACTTCTAGCAGCTTGGAAAATGTAGCAATAGTGACGCACGCCTGTATTGCACGCGCATTAGGCGAATATTACATTGCCGATTTTCGCAATTAAGTAAATAATCACGAATAAATAACCCAAATATTCACAAAATATCGCAAACTCGAATATTGCCCCTGCCGTTTATCACTACATACCAGGATTAAAATGCTTGGAGGCTGGTATGGGGGCTCTTAGAAGAATTCCATACAACACTGGTAACTCAGCCTAGATTTTCTGTTGTGACAATCATGAGTCTGTTTCATTAAAGCGATTTATTTTTTCTGCCACTGCTCTTGAAGACACCCTTAAAATGTTGCAATTTTACAGGTTAAATGACATAAATACTTTGAATAATGATGATCTCTCATTATTGGAGATACGCTCAACCTTGTTATAAAACCAGCAAGTCAAACCTTGTTGATATTTCCCTATGAGCAGAGCCATATTTTCTACTAGTCACTGGAGGTTCAGTGCCTAAGGTGGCAGAGCCACTTAAAGGGGGATATCCTATAATTCAGTGGTTCCCAACCTACGGCCCGCGGGCCAAATCCGGCCCGTAGAGCTTTGTCATGTGGCCCGTGAGCCTCCCTGGAAAAAGTCTAAGGCGTAACAAAACTGTACGTCTTTAGACTTTTTCCCCACACTCATCAGCGAAGTGAATGGCACAGGCAGCGCAGCGATGCTGCCTGTGCCTTAAAATAAACAATAACAAAGCTCCTTACAGAAAGGAGCTTTGTTATTGGTTGGAATGGGCGCATACATGTCGAGTTAGGAAGGGGAAGCCGGCGGGAGCTTGAAGGAGGAGGGTCCGGCTCCCGTGGAGGCTGTCGAGCAGAGCATGCTGCCGGAGGACCTTGGGTAACTTAACAGGTCCGCTGGAGAGGTAAGGAGCGTGGACTCATGTAACTGGACCCCGGTGACCCTGCTTCCCCCTCCTACTATCACCACAATACTGACCCTGCTCCCACCTCCTCCTGTCAGCCTAGTAGTGACCCTGCTCCCCCGTCCTCCTGTCACCCCACTAGTGACCCTTCTCCCCCTCCTCCTGTCACCTCACTAGTGACCCTGCTCCCACCTCCTCCTGTCACTCCACTAGTGTCCCTGCTTTCCTCACCTGTCATCCCACTAGTGTCTCTGCTCCCCCCTCCTATAACCCCACTATTGACCCTGCTCCCACCTCCTATTACCCCACTACTGACCCTGCTCCCACCTCCTCCTGTCACCTCACTAGTGACCCTGCTCCCCCCTCCCCCTGTCACCTCACTAGTGATCAGGGACGTGCACAGACATTTTGAGGGGCAGGGGCTTAAATAAAAAAAAGGGCACTTGTCACATGACGTAGCAGACATGCGTCACGCACGTCCAGCCCCTGCGCTAGCCTTAAAGGACCCTGTCCCTCTAACCCTGCACTGGTGAGTGGGCGGACTTTTGAATAAATTGTATCGGTGAATAAATTGCGCTGCCGCCGGCAGGATGGACCACATACCTCTTACATCCAGGGACATCTCCTGTCATGTAGATTTTCACTTTCCTCTTCTCCTTCGTCTGACCCAAACCGCCATGGCAAATTCTTTCAGTCACATCTCGCCTCTACAGAGTTTGTAATACAGACACAGTCAGATTTCTCAATGTTTCCATCACCCTCCCCATCCTGGTGTCCCGACAATGTCATCCTGCTGCCACTCCCAATACTGTGCCCGTGGTGCTCCCCAATGTCCCAGGTACTATTCTGCTAAAAAAAATAGTGACACCAGGAGACATAACGGGGTCATTTATCAAACTGGTGTAAAAGAGAAGTGGATTTCCAAAAGAACTGTCAAAAATGAATGGTGAAATCTGATTGGCTGCTATGGGCGACTAAGCCAGTTCTACTTTACACTAGTTTGATAAATTACCCCAAATATCCCTGTGTCCACAGCAGCTATAATGTCTCCAAGAGTGTCCCAGAAATAACACCCTATATTGTGCTCCAGGTAGTATTCCCTGTATAGTGTCCACATAAATAATTGAATTGCCCCTACAGTGACTCCCCTATAGCAACACCACCATATAGTAATTTTCCCCACACTGCCCCCACATAGTAATCAGCCCATAGTAATTTGCCACCACACAGTAATTTCCCACACACAGTAATTTCCCCCACGTAGTAATTTCCCCCATGTAGTAATTGGTCCTCAAACTGCCCCACACAGTAATTTGTCCCCACACTGCCCCCACACAGTAATTTGTCCCCACACAGCCCCTACACAGTAATTGCCCACACACAGTAATTACCCCCACACTGCCACCACAAAGTAATTTCCCACACACAGTAATTTGTCCCCACACTGCCCCCACATAGTAATTTTTCTCCACGCTGCCCCACACAGCAATTTGTCCCCACCCTGCCCAAACAGTAATTTCCCCCACATTGCCGCCACAAAGTAATTAGTCCCCACATAGTAAATTTGCCCCACACTGCCCCCACATAGTAATTTGCCCTACACTGACTGCCCCCACATAGTTATTTGCCCTACACTGACTGCCCCCACATAGTAATTTTCCCCACACATTTTTGGCACTGGCAGCATTGCAGCACATTTTGAATTCCCTTCCCCCCCTTTTTACATTTCTCCCCGACCGGGCAACCCCCTCCATGGTGGCACAGTGACAGACTGACATGGTCAGCCCCACACAAGCTGACTCACCGGTGATGAGCAGGTTGCAGGCAGTTACAGTCTCTGAACTTCTGAAGACAGCTCAGCTACGGACTCCCGCGCGGCGCCCCCACGTGACTACTGAGGCACTTGACTGAAGCGCTGAACAGTGCTGTGTGGATGCGCCGCACGGTCCCAGCCCGACACACGCAGGCTTGGCGGGTGCCCGCCGCCCGGCACTTGTGAACATAGAAAAAAAAAAAGGCAGCTGCTTGTTCTGCCTAGCACTGCGACCCAGAAAAAAAAAAAAAAAGAAAAAAGGGACTTAAAGGGGCAGAGGCAGAAAGGAGCAGGGGCTCAAGCCCCCTTTGAGCCCTATGTGTCCCTGCTAGTGACCCTGCTTCCATCTCCTCCTGTCACCTCACTAGTTACCCTGCTTCCCTCTCCTCCTGTCACCTAACTAGTAACCCTGCTCCCCCCTCCTCCTGTCACCACACTAGTGGTCCTGCTTCCCTTTCCTCCTGTCACCTCACAAGTGACCCTGCTCCCCTTTCCTCCTGTCATCTCACTAGTGACCCTGCTCCCCCTCCTATTACCCCACTACTGACCCTGCTCCCCCCTCCTCCTGTCACCTCACTAATTACCCTGCTTCCCTCTCCTCCTGTCACCCCACTAGTGACCCTGCTCCCCCCTCCTACTATCACCCCACTACTGACTCCGCTACCCCCTCCTCCTTTCACCTCACTAGTGACCCTGCTTCCCTCTCTTCCTGTCACCCCACTAGAGACCCTGCTCCCTCCTCCTGTCACCTCACTAGTAACCCTGCTCCCCCCTCCTCCTGCCACCCCACTAGTGACCCTGCCCCCCTCCTTCTGTCACCTCACTAGTGACCCTGCTTCCCTCTCCTCCTGTCACCCACTAGTGACCCTGCCCCCTCCACCTGTCACCCCACTAGTGACCCTGATTCCCTCTCCTCCTGTCACCCCACTAGTTACCCTGCTTCCCTCTCCTCCTGTCACCTCACTAGTGACCCTGCTCCCCCCTCCCCCTGTTACCTCACTAGTGACCCTGCTCCCCCCTCCTTCTGTCACCTCAGTAGTGACCCTGCTCCCCCCTCCTCCTGTCTCCTCACTACTGACCCTGTCCCCCCCTCCCCCTGTTACCTCACTAGTGACCCTGCTCCCCCTCCTCCTGTCACCTCACTAGTGACCCTGCTCCCCCCCTCCTCCTGTCACCTCAATAATGACCCTGCTTCCCCCTCTTCCTGTCCCCTCACTAGTGACCCTGCTCCCCCTCCTCCTGTCACCTCACTAGTGACCCTGCTCCCCCCCTCCTCCTGTCACCTCACTAGTGAACCTGCTCCCCACTCCTCCTGTCACTTCATTAGTGATCCTGCTCCCCCCTCCTCCTGTCAACTCACTAGTGACCCTGCTCCCCCTCCTCCTGTCACCTCACTAGTGAACCTGCTCCCCCTCCTCCTGTCACCTCACATGTGACCCTGCTCCCCCATCCTCCTGTCAACTCACTAGTGACCCTGCTCCCCCCTCCTCCTGTCACCTCACTAGTGAACCTGCTCCCCCCTCCTCCTGTCACCTCACTAGTGACCCTGCTCCCCCCTCCTCCTGTCAACTCACTAGTGACCCTGCTCCCCCCTCCTCCTATCACCCCACAAGGAAGAAGCTGAACAGACTCCACCAACTATGATGGGATCCGTTCAGTTTCTGTTCGGGATCCTGTCTTTTTATCGGACACAAAAGTACAGCATACAAGGCTTTTTGTCAGCTTTTTTTTGTAAAGAATCTGCAACAGAGGCTCCAAACTCAGATTTGAAGGCCTACCTATTATGTATTTCAGAATGCTCACACGTGACCCCTCACAGTGTTTGCATTTCTTTCTGGCAACGCTACCTGGTTCCGGTCCGCAAAATTTATACCATGTCTAGTGCGGCCCTCAGACGAAAAATGTTTGGGCACCACTGCTATAATTAATGCAAAAACTTGAAAATCTGACATTGTATAGTACTATATCTTTCCAACATAGCTAAAACCAGCCCTGCAACTCTTCGCATTTATTGCTCCAAGTGCTTTGCTAGATTAAATTCAGGCTGACAGCACAGGGGGTATGTCCTTTCTCAGCAGGCATGTCTGTTTTTTCAGGGTATGTGTCCTTTCTGCTGTAGCTTTTTCCTTATCACATCTCAGAGGTGTTTCCTTTCTACTGCAGCTCTGGGGGAGTAACTTCTCAGGAGTCAAAAGGCTGGTGGCAGCTGACAAATGGAAATGAGCCTGCCTGATCACCTCAGTGAGGAGGACAAATACAAAAGGAAAATAACAGCAGGTGGCACAATACAGATAGATTTTATGAAAATAACTCAATGGCTATACAAACTTTTTAATTACATACAATTATATAACTATTCAGTAGTGTTGATCTAGCACCAAAGTGCTCGGGTGCTCGAGTAGAGCGCTTTGGGATGCTCGGGTGCTCTACAGAGCACCCAAGCACAATGGAAGTCAATGAAAGAACCGGAGCCTTAAATCTGGCACCCTCTGATCTGAAGAGGGGAGGGTGTCTGGTTCACAGAAAAAGGTCAGAAATTGATGGAAACACCACTGAAATGATTCGGGAACAGCATGGGGAGGATGTCTGGATGCATCTTGGACTCCCAAGTAGAGATGTCGCGAACAGAAAATTTTCCGTTGGCGAACGCAAACTTCCGCAAATCTTCGTGAACGGGCGAACTGCCATAGACTTCATTTGGCAGCCGAATTTTAAAACCCACGGGGACTCTTTCTGGCCACAATAGTGATGGAAAAGTTGTTTTAAGGGGACTAACACCTGGACTGTGGCATGCCGTAGGGGGATCCATGGCAAAACTCCCATGGAAAATTAAGTAGTTGACGCAGAGTCAGGTTTTAATCCATAAAGGGCATAAATCACCTAACATTCCTAAATTGTTTGGAATAACGTGCTTTAAAACATTCAGTGTGTGTATACGATCAGGTATGATGTTGTATCGATCAGGTAGTGTAAGGGTTACGCCCGCTTCACAGACATTGACAGACCAAAATCCCCTTTTAATGCACTGCAAACAGTCAATTTGCACAACGGCAAACTCCCCATTTGCACAAGGTTGGATACCAAGCTAGCCATGTCCCGTTTCTTGTCCTCACTGAGGTCATTGAAGGTCTCTTCCTCCACCCAGCCACGTACAACACCAAGGGTCCCCGAAAGGTGACAACAAGCCCCCTGGGACGCCTGCTGTGGTTGGTCTTCCACCTCCTCAAAGCCACCTTCCTCCTCTGACTCCTCTTCTTCAGACTCCTCTCTCTGCGTTGCCGCAGGTCCAGCAATCGACAATGACAAGGCTGCTTCTGGTGGTGATGTGACCACAACTCTTTCTCTTCATGCTCATCTACGGCCTGATCCAGCACTCTTCGAAGGGCACGCTCCAGAATAAATGCATATGGAATGAGGTCGATGATGTTGCCTTGGGTTTGACTGACCAGGTTTGTCACCTCCGCAAAAGGACGCATGAGCCAACATGAGTGTTCAGTAACGCGGCCAAAAAATACCCAGCTCTGCAGAGGCTGTTCTTTTTTTTTAATTAAAAAAATCTGTTCTTACCAGTTTAATCTCTGTTTTGTCCTCTATTAGGGGCTGGTGTATGGAATAGATTTTAGGAACCGGGAGATGGAAAAAGACCCATGCTCGGTCCGCTTCGTTTGAATTTTAGGTCATTGCGCGTGCGCCGTGCAAAGTACTGTGACACCATATATGAGTGGTGGGCAGTGGGCACAGTACAGTCTGTGGGCCTGACACACACTGGCAGGCAACTCCAATTATATTAAAAGGTAAAAATTAAATGACTTTTTTATCTTTAAGGTACTGTGCCACCCGATATGAGTGGTGGGCATTGGCAGTGGGCGAAGTACAGTCTGTGGGCCTGACACTCACTGGCAGACAACTGCAATTATATTAAAGGGTAAAAATGTAATGACTTTTTTATTTTCAAGGTACTGTGCCACGCTATATGAGTGGTGTGCACACAGTACAGTCTGTGGGACTGCGGCCTCTCACACACGGGCAGGCAACTGCAATTTATATATATAGAAAAAATAAATAAAAGCAGACTGATGTACCAGCCCTAAAAAGGGATTTTTGGGGTGCTGTCAGGACGCTATCCTTACAGCAGATGGCCCCTTTCACACAAGCGAGTTTTCCGCGCGGGTGCAATGCGTGACGTGAACGCATAGCATCCGCACTGAATCCTGACCCATTCATTTTAATGGGTCTGTGTACATGAGCGTTTTTTTTCACGCATCACTTGTGCGTTGCGTGAAAATCGCAGCATGTTCTAAATTCTGCGTTTTTCACGCAGCCCTAGCCCCATAGAAGTGAATGGGACTGCGTGAAAAACGCATTGCATCCGCAAGCAATTGCGGGTGCGTTGCGTTTTTCACTGATGGTTTCTTGGAGATGTTGTTTGTAAACCTTCAGTTTTTTATCACGCGCGTGAAAAACGCATCAAAACGCGTGGAAAAAACTGAACAACTGAACGCAATCGCAGCCAAAACTGAATGGCTTTGCCTGTAAAATCGCACAGTTATCACTGAAAGCATCCACAACTCATCCGGACCTAAGGCCCCATTCACACATCTGTAATTTCTGTCCGCATCCATTCCGCAATTCTGCGGAATGGATGCGGACCCATTCATTGGGAATGGGGCCGGACGTGATGCGGAGAACACACTATGTGCTTTCTGCTTCCACATTTGCGGAGCAGCGGCCCTGAACTTCTGGGTTTCGGCCCCGAAACATCCGGCCGCAGCTCCGCAAAAGATAGAGCATGCCCTATTCTTGTCCGCAACCTGCGGACAAGAATAGGCATCTCTATGGGGAGTGTCGGCATGGTGTGTTGTGGATCCGCAATTTGCGGATCCGTAACACACTACGGACGTGTGAATGGGGCCTAATCCGGACACGCTCGTGTGAAAGAGGCCGATAAGTCTTTGAGGACTGGAGTGGACACAGAACACTGGCCTAGCTAACACTTTCCTTATTAATTCAGCAGCAGCACTCTCCCTGCTCTAACTAACTCTGCAGCTTTAAAATGAATCGAAGATGGATGCTGTCCTTGCTTTTTGATAGGAGGTGAGAGGGTCTGGGAGGGAGGGCATGCTGATTGGCTGGAATGTGTCTGCTGACTGCGAGGTACAGGGTCAAATTTTTCTCAATGATAAAGTATAAGGGACGAATCGAACATTGCATATGTTTTCCTGCCACCGCGAACACGAACATGTGGTGTTCGCCGGGAACTGTTCGGGGACTGTTTGGGACTTCTCTACTCCCAGGTCGCTGCTGGGAACGATGTTGTCCGAGTAGTATGCCACTTTTACAGACTGACAATAAAAAGCACAAAACCGAAGATAAAATCGATTTTAGAGGACAAATTGTTAGGAAACATTCTTTCCTGTATATTTACTTGTATATAAAGTGCAAGTTCTACCAAAAATGACAAGGAAGAGGCACTCCGATACAACCTGTATATCACATAAAGGAGGGCTTCATTCACATTGTGGTAGAATTGTTCAGGTAGTGGAACATTCATAAAGCCTATGCACTAAGTGAAAGGGCTGCCAAAAATGACAAGGAACCGGCACTCCAATATACCCTTTATTATACATAAAGGAGGGCATTATACACACCCGTAAAATAGGATGATTGATGGCCTGCTGGTGACCCTCAAAAACATTAGGAGCAAGGGCCTGCTGGTGACCCTCTAAAACATTATGGGTGAGGGCCTGCTGCTGATCTGAACATCTAAAACATTTAGGGATAGGGCCTGCTGCTGATCTAACCATCTAAACATTAGGGGTGAGGGTCTGCTGCTGAGCTGACCCTCGAAAACATTAGGGGTGAGGGCCTTCTGGTGACCCTCTAAAACATTAGGGATGAGGGTCTGCTCCTGAGCTGACCCTGTAAAACATTAGGATCAAGGGCCTGCTGGTGACCCTCTGAAACATTAGGGGCAAGTGCCTGCTGCTGGTCTGACCATCTAAAACATTAGGGGCGAGGGCCTGCTGCTCATCTGACCATCTAAAACATTATGTGCGAGGGCCTGCTGGTGACTTTTTAAAACATTAGGGGTGAGGGTCTGCTGCTGAGCTGACCCTCTAAAACATTAAGAGCAAGGGCCTGCTGGTGACCCTCTAAAACATTAGGGACAAGTGCCTGCAGCTGATCTGACCATCTAAAACATCAGTGGCAAGGTCCTGCTGCTGATCTGACTAAAACATTATGGGTGAGGGTCTGCTGGTGACCCTCTAAAACTTTAGGGGTGAGGGTCTGATGCTGAGCTGACCCTCTAAAACATTAGTAGCCAGGGCAGCCTAATAAGAATGTTGATATGAAGGAGGAGGAGGACTGAAAAAGGAAGATTGAACCATATACCCTTTTTTGTGGTGGAAGGGGTGCATGGGAATACAGTGAATTCAATACACCATAAAAGCCACATTCAAAGTGCCTTAATGTTCAGCCACTTTCCTCTGGTGGAGTAGAGAAGTCAGGAGCAATCCAGGCCTTATTCATTTTGATAAGAGTCAACCTGTCGACATTTTCAGTTGACAGGCGGATGCGCTTATCAGTTATTATGCCCCCAGCAGCACTAAATACCCGCTCTGACAAGATGCTGGCGGCAGGGGAGGCCAGCACCTCCAAGGCATAGAGCGCGAGTTCGTGCAACGTGTCCAGCTTGAACACCCAATAGTTGTAAGGCACAGAGGGATCACTGAGGATGCTGACACGGTCTGCTACGTACTCCTTCACCATCTTCCAAAACTTTTCTCTTCTTGTGACACTAGGCCACATATCAATGTGAGGGTGCTGGCGGGGTGTCATGAAACTGTCCCAGGCCTTGGAGAGTGTTGCCTTGCCTCTGATGGAACTGCTGTGTGTTCCCCCTATTTCTACTCCTTGGTTGCCCAAGGACTACGTACTCTGCTGCCAGCATTGTCAGCTGGAAATTTTTGGAGCAATTTGAGAGAGATTAGAATGAGAGATAAGAAGTTCTCTTTGTAACGGGAGTTAAGAAGCGTGAACAACCAGTATTCAGTGTTGGCCAAAATGCGTAAAATCTGTAGCGGAGGCAACCGCCTCCTGCTCCTCCTCATCCTCCTCATCCTCCTTATCATTCAATTCGCTTTGAGAAGACAAACTGAGGGTGGTCTGGCTATCACCTTGTGTACTGTCTTCCCCCATTTCCATCTCTTCCACAGGCAAAGCGGCTGCCTTCATTGTGAGCAGCCACCAAGTAACGGCCATTATCGAACACAACCATGCCTGGTTGTAGGTTGAGTGGTGAGAGCCACAGCTCAGTCTGGTCCCTTATACCCTGCCAAAGCTCTGCATCTGTGTGCTGTTTGTCACCTAAGCAAATTAGTTTCAGCACGGCCTGTTGCCGCTTCCCAACTGCAGTGCTGCACTGCTTCCAGCTACCGACTGATGGCTGACTGGTGCTGCAAGATGAGACTTCAGAGGTGGAAGTGGAGGAGGAGGTGGAGGAGCAGAAGAGGGGTTGCAGCCACTAATTTAGGTGGTGTCGGTAGTCTTGATGGAAGAAGGGCCCGCAATTCTTGGCATTCGTAGCACCTGTGCCATCCCTGGGTACGACTCGCTCCTGGCCTCCACAATGTTCACCCAGTGTGCCGTCAGGGAAATGTAGCGTCCCTGGCCAACAGCACTTGTCCATGTGTGATTAAGTGGACCTTCCCAATAACTGCATTGGTCAGGGCACAGTTGATGTTACGGGACACATGCTGGTGTAAGGCGGGGACGGCACACCAGGAAAAATAGTGGTGGCTGGGGACTAAATAATGAGGGACTGCCACCTCCATCAGGCTGCGGAAACCCTCTGTGTCCACAAGCCTAAATGGCAAGATTTCCAGGGCCAGCAATTTGGAAAGGTGCGCATTTAGTGCTATGGCCTGTGAGTGGGTGGCTGGATATTTGCGCTTGCGTTCAAAGGCCTGGGTTATGGACATCTGTACCCTACGCTGGGACACAGAAGTGGATGTGCTACATGATGGTCCAGGTGCAGAGTGGGAGGCATCTGGGCCTGCGTCTTGGACAGGGGATTGGCCAGCATGTAACACAGGGGAAGAGGAGGCAGTGGTGTGATCCTCAGACACTGATTATGGACCCAGGTGTTTGGCCCACCTATTAGGGTGCTTTGATGCAATGTGGCGGATCATGCTGGTGGTGGTGAGGTTGCTAGTGTTCACGCGCCTGCTCATTTTGGTACGGCACAGGTTGCAAATGACAATTCTTTTATCGTCCACACTTTCCTCAAAAAAGCGCCAGACTGCCGTACACCTACCCCTTGGCAAGGGAGATTTTCAGCTAGCCAATCACTGTAATGCCAGTAACCAACATGGCTACGACATTACAGTGAGTGGCAGTAATTCCCTGTACGTTTATTGGAGAGGAGACTTGAGCTTCGCACTCGAGCACACGCGGTGGTGTCGGCCGAACACCGCGATGTGCCGAGGATCACGATGCTCGATTGCAAAAGGTTTTCGGCCGAGCATCCTTGCTCAACACTAGTATTCAGATCTAGATGTTAGTTTGAAAAATGAGGAACGTTGAGGAACTGCCTGCCAGATCCGGAAATCCATATGCAAACGGATCCGTCTGACAAATGCATTAAAATACCGGATCCGTCTCTCTGGTGTCATCCGGAAAAACGGATCCGGTATTTATATTTTTCTAAATTTTAAAGGTCTGCGCATGCGCAGACCGGAAAACTATGTCCGTCACTGCGGCAATTTCCTGCGTTTTTTTCCCTGGCCAAATACCGTAAAAGGAACGGAACGGAAGACATACTGATGCATACTGAACTGATTGCTTTCCATTCAGAAAGCATTAGGACAAACTGATGCGTTTTTTCTGGTATTGAGCCCCTATGACGGAACTCAATATCGGAAAACTTTAACGCTAGTGTGAAAGTACCCTTAAAAGCATTTTTCTTTCAGCTTCCTCCCCTGCATCCTACTTCAGTTGCTAGTAAAACCAACATGTAGGTGGGGGAGGGAGCATAGGGCACAGACTACATGTCAGACATAGAGTCAGCAGATGTGTATTTGGTGGCAGTTATAGCACAGAGTATTTTGTTTGTTCAGCAACAGTATGGAGGTATTGTTTAGGCCCCTTTCACACCTGCGTTCTTCTTTTCCGGCATAGAGATCCGTCGTCGGGTCTCTATGCCGGAAAAATCCTGATCAGGATCATCCCCATGCATTCTGAATGGAGAGAAATCCGTTCAGGATGCATCAGGATGACTTCAGTTCAGGACCGGAACGTTTTTTGGACGCAGCAAATACCGCAGCATGCTGCGCTTTTTGTTCCGTCCAAAAATCCGGAACACTTGCCGCAAGGCCGGATCCGGAATTAATGCCCATTGAAAGGCATTAATCCGGATCCGACTATAAGCTAAACGTCGTTTCGGCGCATTGCCGGATCCGACATTTAGCTTTTTCTGACTGGTTACCATGGCAGCCAGGACGCTAAAGTCCTGGTTACCATGGTAAAATGTAGCAGGGAGCGGGGGAGCGGCATACTTACATTCCATGCGGCTCCCGGGACGCTCCAGGATGACGTCAGGGCGCCCCAGTGCATGGATCACGTGATCGCATGGATCACGTGATCCATGCGCATGGGGCGCTCTGACGTCATTCAGTAGCGCCCCGGGAGCCGCACGGAATGTAAGTATGCCGCTCCCCCGCTCCCCGCTCCTACTATGGCAACCAGGACGCTAGTAGCGTCCTGGCTGCCATAGTAACCTGAAAGCAATTCGAAGACTGATCAGGATCCTGATCAGTCTTCTAATGCTTCAGGTGACTTGCGTTCTGACGGATCCGGCAGGACGGAAGTGCCTGCCGGATCCTCAGAACGCAAGTGTGAAAGGACCCTAAGTCACTGTATGGTGGTTTTATTTATTAACAGTGTGCTAGCATTATTCATTATTTATGATAGTGTTGATATTATCCAGTCACTGTTTTGTGGTGTATTTTTTTATTATTTGGGGATAGGGCTTGTTCATGTATACAGATGCTGGTACAGTATAGTGTACATGTTATTTCCCACTGGAACAAATGACTCCTGGTGAGCACAGTCCACATCGCAGAGTGCCAGGCAGCAACGCCTTTAGTAAATGTCACTGAGTGACATTTACATTTATTAATCAAGCCACAGATAATTATTTTTAAACTGTCACAACTGATGATTGAGGATCACTTTATTTTTATTTTGTTGATCTTCTTTGATAGATTTAACCAATTATTTTCAATTATTATCCCAATTTCTCAGAAACAAGTCAAGGCGATAATTAGAGATGAGCGAATTTCTTGAAAATTCAATTCGGCTGATTCGCTGAATTTCACAAAAAAATTTGCTTCATGACGATTTACTTCACCACAAAGCGCATTTTTTTGTAAATAGCGGGTGCAATGAACGGTAGCTGCGATAGCGCTGCCCCCCTTCATTGTACCCCTCAGTTATATATTCTAAAGCCTTTTGTGTTGTGTATAAGTGGAAAAATATTTGGTCAGTTTTGGCCCAGTGACTGCCCAAATAAATGAAGTGTGCAGTGATTCTAGGAGCGACGCCTGTCGTCTGCATGTCATATGGACTCACAGTATAATTTCACTACCAAGGCAGACTCGCTATGCGTGTTACTGCAAGGCACAGCGTTCTACACCACTATAAAGGCTCTCTGAAGTCAGGAAATAGTCGTTTTTAGTGCGATTCGCCGGGAAAAATTCGGATCGAAGCTAATTTTTTCAAAAAATTCGGCGAACCAGCCAAATCAAATTTTTAAAAAAATCACTCATCTCTAGCTAACAATCACTGATGGAAATCACTGACATGTGAATGAGGCATATGGGCTGAGTTAATTAATTTGTCAATAAAATTTCTTTAAATTCGCCCTTTATGTTTCTTTTTGAAAAACCGTTATATCATTTTTTTTTACCCAGACTGCAGGTTATGTAATCTCTTCAGTCCCTGCCACCAGCGACAATAATCCAGGTGCAGGCAGCAGGGAATGAAGAGAGTCTGCACAGACTGCACTGATACAGCTCTCCAGATCACAGCAAGAGCCTGGCACAGAGTTAACTTCAATGTCGGCTGCTTAACTCCCTAGATGCCATGGTCAATAGAAACCATGGCATCTGGGGAGTCACACAGAAGATCCCTATCACCATCAGCCACCCACGAATGTTGTGTGCCGGTGCATTGCCATGGCAGCCGGGGTCCTAACAAGCCTGCCATAATTGTATGTCTATTAACCCATTCCTGCAATATCACGTATATGTACGTGGGGGAATGTGGTGCCTTACCGCATCCTCACATGCATGTACGTGATGTGATTGGCAGGTGCAAGAGCTATTACTGATAGCCGGGCCCCTGCTGCATCTACCGGCATCGCTGTATGTGGTGATGCCGGCGGATTAACCCTTTCACGTGCCGCGGTCAGCGCTGACCGCGGCATGTGCACGGTTTACAGTGGGAGGGGGCTCCCTATAACTCCATCGGTCCCCTGCACTGCGCTGACATGGGGGCCGATGGTTGCCATGGCAGCCCCGATGCCTTACACAGGCATCGGGGCCTGCCAGCTAGGGAAGCCCAGGAGATCCAGCCTAAGGGCTGGGTCTCCTAGTCAGCTGTCAGCCTCTTACTGTGTAAGAGGCTGACAGCTCAATTCAGTAAAATACAGAATGTATTGTACTGAATTTAAACAGAGATCAAACCCTAAAAAGGTAAAGTCCCACAATGGGGCAAATACAAAAAGTAAAAAAAGTGAAAAAAGTGTTTTTTTTTATAAAAAAGTAAAGTTTCGAGTGAAAAATAAAAGGCCTCTTAACTATAAAATAGTGTTTACAAAAAATTTAAAACAGGTATTTGGTATTGCCGCGTCTATATCGACGTGCTCTATAAAAATGTCACATAATCTAACACTTCAGGTGAACGCCGTAAAAATAAATAAATAAAAACTGAGCAAAAAATGCATCACAAAAAGTGTAAAAACAAGTGGTCAAAAAGACATATGCACCCCAAAATTATACCAATCAAACCATCATCTCATCCCATACAAACATGAGACCCTACATAAGACAATCGCCCAAAAAATAAAAAAAACATGGCTCTCAGAATATGGAGACACAAAAAAATATTTATTTTCAAAAATGGTTTATTATGTAAAACTAAAACAAACAACCAAAAAAAGTAGTCATATTTGGTATTATCGCGTCCATAACAACCTGCTCTATAAAAATAGCACATGATCTAACCTGTCAGATGAACATTATAAAAAACTAAAAATAAAAACAGTGCCAAAACAGCTATTTTTTGTTACCTTACCTCACAAAAAGTGTAATACAGAGCAACCAAAAATAATATGTACCCTAAAATAGTACCAAAAAAACTGCCAGCTTATCCCGTAGTTTCCAAAATGGGGTCACTTTTTGGAGTTTCTACTCTAGGGTTGCATCAGGGGATCTTCAAATGTGACATGGCAACTTAAAATTATCCCAGTGAAATCTCCCCTCCAAAAACCATATGACGTACCTTTCCTTGTGCGCCCTGCCGTGTGCAGTTTACAAGCACTTATGGGGTGTTTCTGTAAACTACAGAATCAGGGTAATAAATTTTGAGTTTTGTTTGGCTGTTAACCCTTGCTTTGTTACTGGGAAAAAAATGGATTAAAATGGAAAATCTGCCAAAAAAGTGAAATTCTGAAATTTAATCTCCATTTTCCTTTAATTCTTGAGAAACACCTAAAGGGTTAACAAAGTTTGTAAAATTAGTTTTGAATACCTTGAGGGGTGTAGTTTCTAAAATGTGGCCATTTATGGGTGGTTTCTATTATGTATGCCCCACAAAGTGATTTCAGATCTGAATTGGTCCTTAAAAATTGGGTTTTGGAAATTTTCTTAAAAATTTTACGATTTGCTTCTAAACTTCTAAGCCTTCTAATGTCCCAAAAAAAGAAAATTTAGTTTACAAAATTATTCAAACATGAATTAGACATGGAAAAGGTCTACTATTTTAGGACTTATCACTATCTGTTTTAAAAGCAGAGAAATCGAAATTTTAAAAATTGCGTATTTTTCCTAATTTTTGACATGCAAATGACAGGCATCACTCTTAGAATCACTGCATATTTCACATATTTGGGCGGTTACTGGGCCAAAACTGACCAAATAACTCAGCCTTACAGGTAGATGTTAGCATCAAGAAGAAGCGCACTCCTTTTACACTGTCGTCAGCTGATTGCACATAGATGTCTACAGAACCTGTTCTATTGAAAGCTTATACAAATAGAGCCCCTCCCACACCCCCCGACAGAGTGGAGAGGTTGTCAGCAGTAAGTATGTGTTGACATCACTGATTCATTTTCCCCATTCTCTAATCCATCAGAACAATTACCCACTGTCTGTGGAGCATCCGCCTTCACTCGGTCAGCATTTGCTCAATAACCTATCAGTATTGCTATTTCCAAAAAAAAAAACAGTAGTGGATCTAAAAGAGAGATGACATGTGAATGAAATATTTGCATGTCTTCTGTGTTTTCTACCCACTCCTGCTTTTGGCTACCAAATCATAAGCCAATTCTGATGGGACCATACAGACAGGATCCTTTGTGCGTCTCGTTTTACTTCCCTTCTGACAGATCAGAAGAAAGGTCAAATAAATGATGATGTCAGCCAGGCTGAAAGCCAAAATAGTGGTCCAGTCATGAAGTGGGGAGGGTGGGAACCGCATGAGAAGTCCACAGAGTGGACTTATGACATAGTGGTAGGTGAAAGCAGCATGAGAAGACCACAGAGTGGCCCAATGACAGGGTCTCGAGGTGGAAGCAGTATGACAGAGTCTGTAGGTGGTGGCAGCAGCAGCATTAGGAGAAGGCCACCAAGTGGCACAATGACAGAGTATGGAGGTGGCAGCAGCATGAGGAGACCACAAAGTGGCACAATAAAGGAGTCTGGAGTTGGCGGCAGTATGACGAGGCCACCGAGTGGCACAATGACAGAGTCTGGTGGTGGCAGCAGCAGGAGTAGACCACAGAGTGGCAAGCTAACATAGCTTTGAGGTGGCAGTAGCATCATGAGACCAGAGTGGCTAGATGACATAATATGAAGAAGGCAGTAGCAACAGCAGCAGCATCAGGAGGATACCACAGAGTGGCAAGGGGACATAGTTTGGAGATGGCAGCAGAAGCTGCATCAGGAGACCACAAAGTGACCTGGCAACAGAGTAGGGTGGTGGGTGGCAATACCAGTACCCGCTGATGAAGGTGAAATAGCACCTGTCATCAGATGTGTGGCATCAGGCGGGTTGCAGCATCAAAGCAGTAGCTGAGGCAGGTAGTCAGAAGAAACCGGTCTCTTGTATCTAAGTGTTGGGGTAGCACAATGGATGATCTAGTCTTATGCATCAGGAATTGGTGGTTGGAAATCCTGGCTGATCCACCCCTGATTCATCTTGACAAAGGTCAGTCTCTCCACATTTTGGGTGGACAGGCGAGTTCTTCTTGGGGTAACTATGGCCCTCGCCACACTAAACACCCGCTCTGATGCCACGCTACTGGCAAGGCAAGACAGCTTTTTCAGGGAAAAATCTTCTAGTTGCGGCCACAGATCCAGTTTGGCTAGCCAGTAGTCCAGCGGTTCTTCAATGTGGGGTGGCAGGGCGCAGTCCAAGTATGCCACCACCTGCTGTTTCAGGTTTTGCTCCAGGTCTACCTGCTGCTGCTGCTGGTGAGTAGTTTCTTCACTATGTGAGTGAAGAAAGCTGCTCATCAGCGACTCTAGACTCAGGCTGCTGCTGTTAAAGCTGGTACTACTCTTGCCACCCCACCTTGTCACTTGGGATGATGTGGTTGACCGAGTTAACCAATCAAGAAGTGCTGGGTTGCTGGCCAAGACACAACCGCTAGATGACACTGGGAGCTCAGGCCTCTAGCTGTGACTACTGCTGCCATGACCCCTTACTCTGCTGCGGCATCTGCTTGCGCCAGAAACATTCAGGCCTCTGCCACTCTTCTTTGCATGGCCTGGCACTTCTCTGCCTGACATACTTGTAGCTGAACAAAATAAATTAAACTGAAATTAAAACACCCCTAAAAGCGACAAATATATTTTTTCTTTTTATACTGAAATAGACCACTAAACACTTTCACCACAATTAACTGCGGAAATGCGCTGAGAATATATCTTTCCTTACAAAAAACTTCAAAAATAAACATAATTTAAAGAGAATATATCTTTCTTGTTGTACTAAAAGACAACCCTATACCCTTTGACCAGAAAATTTAAGAGTGAAGTGTGTATACATATTTCTTGAAGTACTAAAAAATACGCCCCTATACGCTTTCGAAAGAAGTCACTGCAGCAGTGCACTAAGAATATATATTTCTTGTTGCACTGAAATTGGCCACTATACGCCTTTATGAAAAAAATCACTGAAAAAGAAGATAATAATGCACTCATAAATTAGATGCAAAAATTATATATGAACTAAGCCCTCATTCTGATATAATAAAATCTGAGACTCTTAGTTAATATATTTTGATCAAAATACATCTATGCCCACCTACCAGGCGTCAAGGTGGTCTCAGGTCAGGTGGGTTTGCCCCACCTATCTAAGGGGCAATCTTGATTAGGTGGTACATATAGCTGTGTGTGCTCCTCATCTTATTGGTTGCTGATGCACATAGAGGTGACTAGTAGCAGCACACTATATGTGGAGGGTCTGCGCTCCTGATCATAAATGCACAACTGCATAGATTAGTTTAGCATAGGAACCCACCTGACCTGAGACCACCTTGACGCCTGGTAGGTGGGCATAGATGTGTTTTGATCAAAATATATTAACTAAGAGTCTCAGATCTTATTATATCAGAATGTGGGCTTAGTTCATATATAATGTTTGCATCTAATTTATGAGTGCATTATTATCTTCTTTTTCTGTGATTTTTTTCATAAGTGTAGCCAGGGACATCCACATATTTGTTTATTATATCGTGCAGGGGTTTTTTATCTTTTTGTTTTCTGTGATTTTTACTATACGCCTTTACCAGAAAAAAATTTAAGATTGAAGTGTGTATATATATTTCTTGAAGTACTAAAATACGCCCCTATACGCTTTCAACAGAAATAACTGCAACAGTGCAGTGCATATATATTTTTCTTTTTCTTACTGAAATACGCCCCTATACGCATTCACCAGAAATAACTGCAACAGTGCAGTGCGTATATATTTTTCTTTTTTTTTACTGAAATACGTCCCCTATACGCTCTCAACAGAAAGAACTGCAACAGTGCAGTGCTTATATAATTTTTTTGTTGCACTGGAATGCTCCCTTATACGCATTTACCAGAAATAACTGCAGCAGTGCAGTGCGTATATATTTTTCTTGTTGCACTGAAATACGCTCCCAATAAGCTTTCAACGGAAATAACTGCAGTAGTGAACTGAGAATATAATTTTCTTGTAGTACTGAATAAGATACTAAGATATAAGCCACTAAAGGTTTCTCAAGATAACACTTGCAGCCCAATAACAAAAAGCTGGAACGACAGAGCTGTCAAAGGACTATATGGATTCCCAAATAATCTTTCCCTGCACTTGTAAATCACTTTCCTGTCAATGTCCCTGGGTGCCTTCTGATGTCTCTGCCTGCACTAAGATGCTTTGAAATGATTCCTCTCTAACCTTTCACTGCACTTATAAATAGTTTTTTCTGTCTTTTTTTTCCACAATAGTTTTTCCCCTTGCTGTCCCTAGCACCTTCACACGTCTGTCCCTGCACTCTGAACGCTGGAAAATGTCTGACTGTAAGATGTCTGCTGTATATTGAGGGCTGTGACATCACAGGGCTTGCTGGCAGCTGATTGGCTGCATGCAGGCATGTCAATCTGGGTTGTCCTCAGTCCTCACACGTGTAACCACCATTTTAGGAAAATTGCGAATCAAATTTTTCCTGAAATTTTAAACATATTCCACTTCGTCAGCTTCAATTTGCTCATCTCTAGTGATAAGCTATAATGTATTGCTATACAAGGTAAACCGACGCATTATAAAAGCCATAAAAAAGTTATGGCTAATAAAGTTTTTTAAGGAAAATAATTGAACAAATTAATAAGACTATCTGTTCCATAAAAAGTAGTATGGTATTGCTGTTTTCTTCACCACCATTTTATAATAAAGATAATGTTATTTAAACAGCTCCATGGGCAACATTTAAAAATAAAGGAATTGTCTTTTTTTATTCCACCCCCCAAAATAAACAAATGTTAATCAATAGGTTTCATGTACTCCACAATGGACAATGGGACCTATAAAACTTTATCTTGTTCCACAAAAGCACGCCTGTAGATTTCCCCCCCAAAATTTCATATCAGGGGGAAAACTGAAATATGTGCTGTATATTTACAATGTTTTTATTTCAGATTCCAGATTTTTGTCGCTGTATTGGGGGGGGGGAGGCTCCACAAGGCTAATATATTCTTCTGTAACCCTTAAAATCCATCAGCTAACTGTAGGTTGTGCCTAGAACAGTTTGTGTTCATCATAATCAGGAAAAATAAAATAAAAAACGCTCTATTGAGAACCTAAAAAAATAAGTTTTGACATATGAAGATTCCAGCTGCTTCTACATACTTGCCAGCAATTGTGACTTTTACTGAACTCCCCTGTGGACCATACCACAAAAAGATGGAATTAATACTAATTTTTGTTACGAGGCGCAGTTTCCAGACAATGGTCTTGACTACCCTCTATGTCTAGGCAGACAGAGAGTGTGAGGAACCTACTAATCAACACCCAGACCTCAGCTTCCTGAACTCCTTTAAAGGGACTCTGTCCCCCTGATTTTGGACCATTATCTATAGTAATACATGGTTAGTACTGCAGATATAGAGTCCAGATCAATATTTTTTATTTTCTTAATACCCCCCGTTCCCCCACTGCAGCACTCAAAACTGTGTTGAAATACATTGTCAGGACTGCTGTGCATACACGAGTCCTCTCTATTATGTTAGAACATCAGACTGTTTATTTCAGCGCAGCTTTGGGAGCTGACAGCTAAGGTACTGGGAACAGTAGTGATCTGGACTCTATCTTTTTATCTGCAGTACTATGGATGTATTACAGTTGTGGGGTCACAGATTCCCTGTAAGTCTGAAAAGTGAAGGAGAGGTGGTAAGTTTTCCGCAATCAGGAGTCAGTTTTTTTTTCCTTTGGCTAGAACACGTCAAACTCAAGGCCTGTGGGCCGAATCCAGCCCGCCATGTAATTTTATGTAGCCCGTGCAAGGTTGTGGAAAACAGGGAACCATAGCTGGGAATAGCGATTCGCTTTACCTAGTGGTGGTCCATTCAAACATCAGAGATGTGCTTGCGTAACATGTGTTGCCCAGTACATAGAGGCCTGAGAGGGATGGTGGGAGAAAAGTGTAGTAGCTGCATAACTGCCCTCTTCCTACCTAAGTGACGTGCCTGCTGTGCTTGTGGCCTCTGCCCTGTGTATCTCTGGTGACGTGGTCTGGAGTCTGTGGAAGTAAACTAGATAAGTGCAGGCACACTAGTTTGCTCAGTCTGCCCCCCAATAATATGCATGGTTTTGGCTCCTAACATCAACATCAAATCTGTATTGAGGGAATTATCACTGTGGTATCTGTAGTGTTACATAAGACTGGAGGTAACATTACTATATTATCAGAGAGTTAGCACTGTGTTATCTATGGTGTTAAATAGGACTGCAGGTAATATCTACTACATTATCTTTACCCAGTTATCATTGTGTTAGGGTACTTTCACACTTGCGGCAGGACAGATCCGGCAGGCTATTCAGCCTGCTGGATCCGTCCTGCCGCAAGTGCCCTTATACTGCCGTGCTGCCGCTCCATCCCCTTTGACTATAAATGGATGGGGGGGCGGAGCTACGGCGCAGCACGGCAGTTCACGGCAAAGAACGCCGGACTGAAAAGTCGGACATGCAGGACTTTTAGTCCGGCGATCTCCAGCCGTGCACTGCTGTGCTGCGCCATAGCTCCGCCCCCCGCCCCATTATAGTCAATGGGGACGGAGCGGAAGCACGTCAGTGCACGGGCACTTGCGGCAGGACGGATCCGGCATGCTGAATAGCCTGCCAGATCTGTCCTGCCGCAAGTGTGAAAGTACCCTTACCTGTTGTGTTACATATGATTGTATGATTGTACTGCAAGCCTTGAAGGCAACCACAAATCAGATGTGGCCCTCTGTGAAAATGAGTTTGACAACCCTGATCTAGAACATCATTTGTAGAGATGAGTGAAGTTTTGAAAAATTTGATTCTGCAACCTTGCCGAAGTTAGCCAAGAAATTCAATTTGTTACGAATTAGTTTTACGAAACACTATATATCAGGTATACCCAGGCCACTCTGCCTTAGCTTACGGCCACATGGAGTGGCTGTGCTGCGAGCGAATTGCGGCCATTCTGTTCTGAAGAACCGTGTGTCCAATTAGCCATCAGCTGTCTTTCGTTTAATTATAAAGACCGTACTGTATAGTCAGTCTTCATTTGTTAATGACCACTTGGCACTTTTAATGCACCAAACAAAGGATGTTGGTGGTATGGGGTTTGGCTGGTAAGGTGGGGGGACAATATGCATATTTTTTCTGTGCTTGCCTGCAATCTCCTGCAGGTTATTTGACAGTAAACACAGAATATTAATTAGCTATGGCATACCCACTTCTCCAACCCAGTGCTCTCTTGTCCTACAGGTGGAAGCCCTTCTTCAGCCATCTGCATTTCCTCCTTTTCCACATTATCTACTATCGATGAGTATATGTCATCAGGAACATCCAGCTCCACCTCTCTCTGCATCTTGCTAACTTTTCTAGGACCTGGAAACTTTGAAGGATGATTTGGAAAAAGTAAACCAAGCAAAAGATGAGGATGGTCATAATTAGGACCTGGCCCCCTAAGGGGTGCAGTCTGGAGGGTTTTGGTTGGTATGCTGGCTCTGGATTAATAAAGACTTCCATCTTATTGGTATTGAATTGCATATCTTAGTTTACGGTTGATGTAGGAATAAGTAAATGTTGGAATAAATAAGTAAAACTGACGCAGAATGTCTCCCTGCTCTCTACCTGCAGTGTCCCCGCACTCCCCCTTCAAAATTCTTCTATTAATTGTTTTCAGCAACACTGTCCCAGCGCATGAGCGCTTGCCACGTCTCTCCCTATGCGCAGCTCACAGGACAATGGCGGAGACTACGCGAGATGAGGGTTTTATAGGGCTGTGACATCACAGGGGATAGCTACCTGCTGATTCGCTGGCTACATGGCATTATGGGTGATCTTGTGTTCTCAAGCTTCTTACATTTTAACGATATAACACGTGCAGCCGCCATTATTGCAAAAACTGATTTGTTAACACGAAGCGTGGGGAAATTTGAATTTTTGCAAATTGAAGTTTTCTTAAACTTCCTACCGAATCATGCTTTCAATGCTTCGCTTCGCTCAACACTAATCATTTGGATAAGATTCATTATGAGTAATAAAGCATGGAGTATTATGTCTCCTCTTTCTTTACCTTCCTAGTACTTTTAACTCATTTAGATGTTAAATGGAGGCTTTCAGTTCTAGGTCTAATAGTGGCAGTAAACAAGTACATCAGTATTTTCCAGCCTTGTGTTATGATTGCTAAATTGGTACCTTCAGCAAAGTAACACGCTAATTTTGTTATGGGTATATTTTTTTTTTTACTGTTATGTGATAGCCTTTTAGTATTTTTATTTTTTTTTTGACTTTCATTCTCTACCTAATAATCTGCTATTTGGTTCCCTTTTACATCTGATTTTAGTGATTTGTATGATAGCTGAATTGCAAATTACAGTATTTTCTGGAAAATACTATGATGTTTATAGATGGTTTAAGGCTATTTTTCTCCTCAATACACTTTCTGGCATGTCTTGTTATGATCAAGTACAATATTGTATAATAGCTTAATGCATAATGGAATGAAAATAGAAGTAAACATTTAAGGGGCTTTACTAGGAGTTTAGCATGTTTGAAAAATATATTGTATTATGGCATAGTGTAATAAATGTATTAGAAGTAAAAACAGATATTAACGGTAACAGTAATGTTTTACATGCTGGGTGTAATACATGTTGGATGTGAGGTCTGTGTGTTCTGGATGCTGCTGACTTCATTAGCTGCAATGTACCAGAACAATTTTATTCCTATATTGATTACCCTTCCTGCAGCTCATAAGAGATCTCCTCTCACTTGTATTGATAGACACTGATGCTGAGGAGTGACTGATTCCCCTCCCCTGCAGAGTTTCCCATGGGTGCTCTGCTTCCTCGCTACACTTTCCCTGCAAACTACCATGTGTGTGCTTTCCTCACTTACTACAGTCTGTGTTAGGTGCTTTTCTTGGATACTTTCTGCCTCTCCACCTTCCAACCTACTTTGTATAACATCCACCCTACCAGAAACAGGAGCAGTACTACAGTGGGGTGTCCTAGAGAGAGGACCTCCAGGAATCTAAAATGTATCTCATATCCTGTAAAAGGGGATAACTTCATGTAATGCCCCTTTACTTTTGCATTTAGCAAGACTTTGAGCAGTAAAAAAATTTAATGCAATGTTGTCCATAGCCTTTAATTTATGAGAACCTCAATGGATGTAGGACTGTATCTGAAAATATAGATCCTGTCAGAGACAACCTAAAATTTAGTTTAGGTTTATATGTAATTTTTAGTGCACAGAGTGCTCATGTCATATCAAATGTCATACATTATCTGGATGAATATCATACACAGCCCAGATATTTTTGTGCAGAGTCCAAATAAATAGCTTTATGCAGTGCAAAATTATAGACTAGTTCAATTTTTCAGATTAGAGTGATTCTTCATCACTCATGACATGGCTCTAGTGGCACCAGTATGGCTGCTGGAATTGTTGCTAAATGACATCTTGTAAGAACAGGGGACTATGCATACTTTTAAAAGAAATTATTATACTTCAGACTCGCTGTAATTACTTATATATTGTTTGAATAAAAAGCTTGAATCTAAGATTAAACTACTTAATTTACTTCTGAGAGGTTTGCTTTGATTTTCCCAGTTCATTACATCATTGTAAAGCCTGTACTGTCTCACATTTCAATTGTAATACTTTTGATTCATATGGAAATTTTCAATCTTTTCATGTTTCAGTTTAAGAAAAGTTAGAGCAATGTGTTCTGTTCTTCTTGTAACCTGAGCTACTCTTGTTTTCCTTATTTGGCGTCAATCAGGGGCATTTATAAACCATAGTGGCATAAATAAGTCACAAATTATGGTGCACGCCATGTGTTATATTTTTAGTTTCTCACCACTTTTCTAAAAAAGCAAGAAAAGGTGGTGGTGCTTAGTAGGAGGAGGCAGGGCTTTACTATACCTTACACTAAAAACTGGCATAAGTTATAGCTAAAGTATACGCCAGCCCTTGCCTGACGTAGACCTCTACAGCAGGCCGCCCACCTGGGGCCCTATTAGAGGGCTGGTACCCAGGTGTAGGAATGGCCGAATCGCAGCCATTTTCCAGGGCAAATGGTAGGTTACCACCTTTGAGCTGTATGTAAAGGAAGTGCTGGACACACATCCCAATTGGCAGATCGGTGGTGGTGGCAATCAAGGGATGAGGACCTCTGGCTGTGGCCTCTCTCGAAAGCGCCGCACTTCGTCTGGGGATTCTTGTAGGCAACGGACCCGACCCACCGTGGCTGGGTCTTCCTACCAACTACTCCGGTGTTGGCAGCGGGACCAGGGGTTTCTCAAGGAGGGTCTCCATATGGGTGTGCTCCACATTTTCCCCTTGGTAAAGACTGTGCCGGACCTGGGGGAGATAAGGGCGCTTCACAAAGAGACGACCCACAAAGAGCTCCTGCCCTGTCTCGTCGTCCCGTAGGAAGCTACTTCCCTGCTGGACAGAAAACCCCACCACGGAGCCTAATCTCCACTCCAGCATAGGATCCCTGGGCTACGGTCATTCCCACATGAGGATGCCAGTCCTCTACGGCCCACTTATACTCCCACACATCTCGGGCGTGGACTGTCACCTCCTTGGGCACCATTGGGTTGAGGCTTTCAAATGTGCCTCTCTTTCTGGGCGGCAGAGTAGATACTCCGGCCGCCTCCGCTGCTCCAGCCGGCAAGGGGAATGCTCCGGACTCCTTCTTAGGTCTCCGTACAAGCTGCGACACCCGAATCTCTTGCATGGCATCGCGCACTTCCGGCAGGTCATCGCAGTACAGCATTTTGCTCCAGTTTGGTTTGGGCGCCTCCATCTTACTTCAGCTCCGGTTAACACAAACTGGTGATAAAGGAGGAGCTTTAGGAGAGGAGTCCTCACTTCCTTTCTTTACACTGAGCTGTTCCCTGTGGGCAAGGCTGTATCTGCCCGCTCTAGGGCTGGGCGTTCCCTGATTTTCCCGCTCTTGAGGAGCAAAAAGAAGGTACGCATCACAGTCAAAGATGGCTGATTAACCCTTTGGATGCTGGCACGCACGTTTCTGCACCTGTCGCTCAGCAGTAAATGCAATAAAGTCATTTTCAAAGGGTTTTCCGTCAAATATGTAGGCTTTGTAGTATAAGGACACACACATAAATTCTGTTTGTGACGCCAGTTGCAGCTGGCCGCCCCCTGGGGCCCTATTAGAGGGTTGGTACCCAGGTATAAGAATGGCCAAGTGGTGGCCTAAAATGTTCCTTTATGTTGAGAGCGAGTGTCACAGTGCTCCTACCTGGATACAGCTGGAACCCCAGACGTTGGCTCACAAATAGGTGGTAGTAACTTGAGTCCAGACCTGGTATGAAATTCAATAGCAGCTTTACTTTGATAAACTTTCTTTAAAAACAGTCTTCAAACTTTGTCTTGGTTCCGGCAGGTTTTAGCATTAAAACTCTGGCAGGCAAACTCAACTCTACTACATGGGTTGCTCTCTGACTCTGCTGTATTGACAGGCTGACATGGTAACTTGGCTTCTTCTTTATGCTGCAACTTCTCTCGTTGTAGTCTGTCTCCTAATTAGGTCAGGTAAATCTCCTCCTGGCTCGTGAGGCTTTAAGCTGTGGCCTTCATGACCAGCAGAGCTGAAGGCGCTCTGGCTTGCTTGGCTTTGCTTTGCCTGGCACTTGCTCTGTGTGCCCAGCACTTGCTTCCTTCCCCTAGCTGGGGGTAAGCTAGACTGCTCTAGAAAGTGGTCCCCACCCTTTCTGCAGGAATTGGGACTCGCCCACCCCTCCAGAGAGGGGGGTGTAGAATGGAATGGAAATCTCCATTCTGTGTAACAATAGCTCTGCCTTGTTTGCTGCCACCTGCTGGTGAACCAGACACATTTCATGTCATGTGAACATACAGTTGCAAAAAAGGAAATGCACAGTGTTTGGACCTTGAATAAATATACATGATGACATAATGTTAACCAATAAAGACAGTATCGAGGTGCAAAGGTGGTAATGCCACTCTGGGGCATTACAATTCCATTTCTGCCTCTTAAAAAACTTGGCCATCTCACTCCAGTGGAGAGGAATCAAGACTAGCGTGTGGGAACATTAGTTTTCATAATTGTCCCTGGACGTTCTTCAATGTTTTGAGCCCAAAATTTCCCCAACACCACCCCCCCCCTCCTCCACAGACACCATTTTAGAATACTAGGACTGTTTAGTCAACTATGACTATGAGTTATGGTGGCTACATACATGCAAAGCCACCTCCCCATTCATGGCTGCACCAGACAGGGCTGCATCTTGGTGTGGGTCCCAGAAGTGGTACTTGCAGCTATGAGACATTAAGGCACAAGATATGCCATAAATCCCCAACTGGTATTGTCCATTTAATTGGTGAATAAGTAAAATCCATCATATAATATCAAAAGCCTATACAATGTAACACTGATAATGTTAGCCATTAGCAAACATGGATTTATTAGTCAGTCTTCTGTGTCTTCTCTGTTGTTTTCCTAAATCATACGCCTTCATTTAAAATGCTGTTGCAAATGATTACCTTGATGTAACATTCTTCCATATTCCACCATCATAGTAAAGTCAAATTTCTTTTTGCAGCTTATCTCAATATTTGACAGACTGACCTTTTTCCAGACTCAATATTTACATCTGTCTCCTATTTTTCATGCCTTGAGAAGTATTTGTTGTTTTTGGTTAAGAAACTGAGATTCATTTTATTCATCTGAATAAATTATTTACTTCCATTGACTTTTTCATTTTAATATTGAGTGATCGTGCATGGTGGGAGGTCTAAGTTGGCAAGACTACAGGGTAGCTACAGTTGCCGAGACCACTTTTGCTGAGACCACTCTTACAAATGGAGATCATAGTTGTGGGGAATACTCTGATTGCTTCAACTGATGGTTGCTGAAGTGCATTATGACAAGTAGCCACTCTCACAAAACTAAAGTTAAATGGGTTGTCTGCTTATTTTATATTGATGACTTATCCTCAGGATAGGTCATCAATATCAGATTGGCGGGCTGCCAACTAGCTGTCACAAATGCAGTGATGAGCAGTTGTGATTACATCTTTGCCGTCCTATTTACTTCAATGTGACGGCTCAATCCTATTAACTTGAGGAGCTGTCACATTGAAGTGAATGGGATGGCGTAGTTGTACAGTAATTACACCTGCTCACTGCTGCAGTTGAGACAGCGAGCAGGTAAACATTGAAGAGATGGCAGTGCTCATACAAGAAATGGCAGTGCTCATACAAGAGCTGCGGTCTCTTGAAACAGCTGATTGGTGAGGATGCTGAGAATCGGCAACATTGGCGGGGAGGCTGAAAGTCGGTCCCTTGCAGATCTGATATTAATTACCTAACCTGAGGATAAAAAATCAGATAATCCAGTTTGCAACAAAAAATTCTTAATAAATGCATACAGTTGTGTTCAAAATTATTCAACTCCCAATGCTGTAAAGGGTTTTAGGGAATTTAGTGTACATTTGTAATTGTGTTCAGAATGAAATCTTACAAGGACTTTTTAAAGAACCAAATGCAACTAAAATGACATCATTTGTTTTTGTAATACAGTATTAAATGTTTTTTTTGTGATTTCTTCATTGACACAATTATTCAACCCCTTAAAGACTACCACTCTTAAGAACAGAGGTTCATTCAAGTGTTTTCGATCAGGTATTGAAAACACCTGTGGATGTCAAGGAGCAGCAATCAAGCATAATAAGCACCAATTAGGCAGATGTAAAATGACTGTGATACTCAGCTCCTTCTAGACATTTACTGGTGTGTTTACAAACATGGTGAAGTCAAGAGAATGGTCCAGGAAGACAAGAGAAGAGGTGATTTCTCTTCACAGGAAGGGCAAGGGCTATAAGAAGATTGCAAAGATGTTAAACATACCAAGACACCATAGGAAGCATCATTCGCAAATTCAAGGCAAAGGGCACTGTTGAAATGCTACCTGGTCGTGGCAGAAAGAAGATGCTGACTTTGACTGCTGTGTGCTACCTGAAGCGCAAAGTGGAGAAAAGTCCCCGGGTGACTGCTGAGGAACTAAAAAAAGATTTGTCAGATGCGGGCACTGAAGTTTCAGCTCAGACAATAAGGTGCACACTGCGTAATGAAGGCCTCTATGCCAGAACTCCCAGGCGCACCCCCTTGCTGTCGCCAAAGAATAAGAAGAGTCGACTGCAGTATGCCAAAAGTCATGTGGACAAACCACAAAAGTTTTGGGATAGTGTTCTGTGGACTGATGAAACAAAATTAGAACTGTTTGGGCCCATGGATCAACGCTATGTTTGGAGGAGGAAGAACAAGGCCTATGAAGAAAAGAACACCTTGCCTACTGTAAAGCATGGCGGGGGGTCAATCATGCTTAGTTTGGGGCTGTTTTGCTTCTACAGGTACAGGGAAGCTTCAGCTTGTGCAAGGTACCATGAATTCTCTTCAGTACCAGGAGATATTGGATGAAAATGTGATGCAGTCCGTCACAAACCTGAGGCTTGGGAGACGTTGGACCTTTCAACAGGACAATGTTCCCAAGCATACCTCCAAGTCCACTAGAGCATGGTTGCAGATTAAAGGCTGGAACATTGTGAAGTGGCCATCGCAGTCACCAGACTTAAATCCGATTGAGAACCTCTGGTGGGACTTAAAGAAAGCAGTTGCAGCGCGCAAGCCTAAGAATGTGACTGAACTGGAGGCTTTTGCCCATGAAGAATGGGCGAAGATACCCGTAGATCGCTGCAAGACACTTGTGTCAAGCAATGCTTCACATTTAAAAGCTGTTATAACTGGAAAAGGATGTTGTACTAAGTACTAAGATTGAATGTCACTTGGGGGTTGAATAAAACTGATAATGATGTGAGCACAGAAAATACATTTGAGGTTATTTCATTATAAATGTTATGTTATATTTGTCTGACTTACAAGGGCCTCTTTGATTTAATTGTAAACAAGATGACTGAAATGATTAAAATCAATGTCAAACTGGCCAAAACACTCAATTTCAGTGGGGGTTGAATAATTTTGAACACAACTGTAATTCATTGTTAATGCATTCCTCCCCTCTTGGTAGGAGTGGGCTGGTCCTGGGTCCTTCCAGGAGGGGGAGTTCTATTGAGGCTAGTGAGGAGGAAAGAAGGACATGCTTGAGCTCAAGTCCAAGGGTCTTAGGGACCAATTCTTATTGCAACTCTTTAGTGAGACCACTACTCCAAAGAGACTGCAAGAACACCAAAGATACAGATACCTGAAAAGCTAGCATTTTACAGTCAGCAGAGTGACCAGCAAGCCACAGCTTTGCAGATCCTGCCGCAAGTGAGGGACTACGGCTCAGGTACCCATCACCTACATTACATGAGGCCAGACCAACTCAAAGCCTGCACTATATACTGGACATCCATAGCCAGCTTACAACTGCTAGCCATAAGTTCAAGAGAGAGTCATCAGGAAGATAGCACACCAGAGGTGCAATTATCTGTGACTTTGCCAGCCACTATACCTCATAATCTGGGGACAGAAGTTGTGCTTTTTCTAAACTACTGCTGGATGTACTACCAGTTATCTTTTGCTCTGAGTAAAGAAAAACTTTTATTCTTCTACTGCTAGCATGATTCCTTAAACAACCTTTCCACTGCACCAATCCCCAGGGCGCAACATCCTGAGGGAGCACACCATAACACAACATCTCATCAGGGCCACTACCACTCCCATCCTCTGCACTGGCTCTCAGAGGCCTGCTGTAGATTTATTGAAAATGACATTTAACATGTTGCATACCATGATGCAGTAAACTTTAAACTGACATTTAACAAATGACATTGAAAATATCAAGTTGTGTCCCTTGGCTCCTGGATTAAATAAATGCATGATCCATTCCACAACAACTGACCCATACAGCCAATCACTGCCTTTTACAGTGACAAGTTTTCTGGACAATATTTGGCCATTTTCAGATGTAGCTACTGTCTACTTGGCACTTAAAGGGGTTGGCCAGTTTATGTTACTAATTGCACATCGGCTGGGAACAGCACATGCATGCAGTTGGTAATAAGCATTATCAAACTATCGGCACTGATGCCCAATAGTTTTATAAGACTAATTCTTAGTTAGATGCGACCCGCAGTTGTCAGGAGGCTGCAGGTCCAGGAGAGCAAAGCTGGGGTGATAATGGGGCCCTCAAGAATTGGTGCCAACTACAATGTGTGCTATGAAGCATGCTGGAGAGCAAGTCAGAATAAATGGAGGCAACAGTAATAGTGTCCAGAATCTGACTGCTTCCACTAGTCACCGACCGGATAGATAGTCCCAATGACCTTATAACTAAAATGCTACCATTCGGCTCTAGCTGTCACATCATATATGTTTGATACCATGTGCTCAGTAGCGGCGCATATGTGGTATCTAGTAAGGATTGCCCAGATATCCGATTGGATGATAATGGTTTCATCCACGGATATTAAACATATTGCTTTCACTCGTGCTAAAGTTCAGCAAATCCTTGCTGCCTATTGTAAAGACTCACAGCTGTAGTCTGCAAAGCTCAACAATGGTGCTGCAGCAATTGCTGGAGGCTTGTATACTGTATACTCCCCAACTAATGTACACTAAGCGCACAGGGGCGCAATATTATGGCTCTGGAGAGGAGTATACTGTAATAGATCTAGATCGCTGAGGCGTTTCAACAAGATTGTATCATCAGGAGCATATACAACGTATCATCAGTGACATATATTCAATAAGGCTACAAGATGTGACCACACTGGTGGTGTGTGGTGCGGCGTCCGGCGCTGGTGCTCTTTGTAATGACACCCACGCATTTTGTAAAAACGATGCTTAATCTGTGCATACTTTACTTAAATCCAGCATCTTGATCTTGACAAAGAGCAATACTGTATTATATACTTGTCACGGACGTTCCCGCGACAGGTGGCAGGAGATCGGTGAGACTGGCAACACGTGGTTTGATCTGACAGGTTTCCTTGTGGCTCAATAGGCGTCTGTGTTGTCTCTGAAAATGGCCACACCCCTTGCCTCAGGTGTTGCTTATGTGGTCATTTAACCTTCCTTATTTATAGCTGCTTCTCCCACTATGCTGTGCGGTTTATAGCTTCAGTTTCAGTTGTGGATTGCTGTTGTGTGAATCTCGGCGGAGTTCCTGTTGCTTCCATTGCTCTTTTGAAGTTAAGTCTTTCCTTTCCCTATTTGTATTTTGTTTGAGTTCTGTGTGTTGCATTTTTCTGTCATTTGTATTAAGGCCTGAGGGAGACTCTTGTTTGTCCTTCCTTTTGGAGGAACAGGTTGTCTCAGTCCTGACATTAGTACCAGGGTCCTATAGGGTGAATTAGGACATTAGTTATTCCTGTGTATGAACTCACCTACCTCTGGGGTCTGTTCATACTGGTAGTTAGTCAGGAGTTTGATTAGGGTTTTACTAGGAGGTGTCCATCTCCTTTCTCTAGTTTCCAGGCCTTATTTCCTCACCCCTTTCCCTCCTTAGTTCGGTGTGGTGTTTCCCTCCCACACCCGAACGTGACAATACTATGTTGGGTCCTCAGAGTATAACCAGTGTCAATGGCTATTCGTTATCCGCAGCCTGCAGTGTCATTCTATAAGGCCATTTTCAGTATGATAACTTTAATACCTCAACCTCCTGTGGTTCTACAAGAACAAATTTAGATCACCATAGGATTCTTTGGTTGAATCTATGATCAGATGAACTTGTGGAGGTCAAGCCTTTCTGGTGCATTATGGCTGTCTGAAGCTACTTTAGACTAATAGTAAAGTATGAATAACATGAACACAGGAATATAACACAAGAAAACACATATTAGAGAGTAGAGGAGATGTATTTCAAGAGTGAAAGCAGCTGGCTAGTTTTCTTAGGACTGTATTTTTGTATATATTGTATATGAGAGGACCTTTCAAAGGATTATCCTTGGTGAATTGAAAAACACTGTAAATGACCAGATTTTGGAGAAAGTTCTTGCAGTGTGCTAAAAAAATAGGAGGTTTTTTGTTTTTGCGTTTTCGTTTTGCGCTACCTTCCTTCCCAGAGCCATAACTTTTTTTATTTTTCCGTTCACATAGCCATATGAGGGCTTGTTTTTGGGGGGACAAGTTTTACTTTCCAATGCCACCATTTAATATTGCATATGATGTAGTGGAAGCAAGGAAAAAATTCCAAATGGGTTGAAATTGAAAAAAAAAGCATTCCATTTAGCATTTAGCATTAGTATTTTTTTATGTTCGATGTGCAATAAAACTGACCAGTTACTTTCATATAGGTCAGTACAAATCCGGTGATACCTTATATGTATAGTTTTTCTTGTGTTGTGATAAAACTATAAAAAAAGTTTGAAAAAAAAATCAGTTTGACTTTTTAATTGCCATATTTTGACCCCTATAACTTTTTTGTAATTATGTGCGTGGAACTGTGTAGGGGCTAATTTTTTGCCAGGTGATCTGTACTTTTAATACATACCATTCTGGGGTGTGTATGACTTTTTGATCACTTTTTATTTAAGTTTTTTGTAGTAAAATAAAGCAGCCAAAAATGGCGAATCGGCCATTTTGATGCTTTTTTTCCGTTTCACCGTTTGCCATATAGGGAAAATATTTTTATATTGTTTATACTATGGACATTTTCGCACATGGCAATATCCATGATGTGTATTTATTTTTTTAGTTCTTTTGATTTTTTTTTATGTTTTTTAATTTTAAAAAACATTATTTTATTTTTTTTACACTTTTTTTTATAGTTCCCATAGAAAAATATAGCAAGCAATTGCTATAGATTGCTGTTCTCATAGACCCCAATACATTAGCATTGGAGTCTATGAGAAAATTGCTAGTTTACTAAGGAGCCCTATTATAGGTAAGGGCTCCATAGGAAACACTATGCAGCAGCCTCCTGGCATTCACTGAGGCCTCTTTCACACTTGCGTTCTGAGGATCCAGCAGGCAATTCCGGCCTGCCGGATCCGTCAGAACGCAAGTCGCCTGAAAGCATTTGAAGACTGATCAGGATAGTTTATTCAAATGTATTCATTTTTACTCACTTATATAGTGCTGACAAATTCCACAGCATTTTACAGACATTTGCTTGTTGTTTCCCAGTGGAGCTCACAATCAATATCCTATGTCATTGGAGTATGGGAGGAAACCCACACAAACATGGCGAGACCATACAAACTCCATGTAGATGCTGTCCTTGGACAGATTGAAACCTAGGTACAGGGCACCAGTGCTCACCACTGCGGCATTGTGCAAAAGTGTATTCTGAGGAAGACCTTTTAGGAACCCATGTTGTGTTAACCTGGCACGCAAGCATTCTCTCGGTTTCTCTGATGATTGAACTAAAGCATTAGGATTAGAAAGGAGATGAGGTTCAAGTATAAGATTATAAGCCACTGCCTGGTCTACAGTAAAATTTAAAGATGTTTTGTTTTTTTAATTTTTTTTTAATTTCACATATATTGCTCACCACCAGTATTCTAACAGTGTAATTTGTTACTCCCTAACTCAGTTGCATCCATACATTTTGAACCTTTTCATTATGGGAACCATGTGATCTCAAGTCTGACTGGTTGTTCTGAATAGAGGAACTTGGTCTCTCCTCTGTGGCTGATTTCCTGTGAACTAAAGGATGACATTGTTACCAATCAAATCCCTCCTGGAAGCTCTCATGGCTCTATCCTCCCCACACTCCATGTTCCTCTACATATCTCTGTATAATGACCAGGAGTGCAAATATATAGTAGGTGAATGTATACAGCAATTAGTAGCAGTTATGTAAACTTCCTGACTCACACTGCCTATACCATCTGTGTATTCTGACTCTCCAGTGTAGTTATATGGGATACTGGACTCCCTACCTCCTGCATGTCAGAGCTGACAGTGGAGAGATTTGACAAGAAAGAGAGGACAGAAAAGAAAAAAAAAGTTCCGGTTATATTTTTATATATTTAATATATTGTTAAAAACTTTTTAACAACATGCAATTATGAGATTGTTATTTCTATGTAACAATGGAATTTAATGCACTGCTAAATAGAAAATTCTGTATATTCCAATGTACTACTGCCACCTGCAGGACTACATTGGAATATATCTGTGATAGGCATTGGAGGGTCCAGCAGGCTACGGGCCATCATTACCAAGTAACAGCTTCTTCGATCTCAGCACTCTCAAACAGGCACCATATTTGAAGTGAAGACTTCCACGTACATGTACAGCCCTGGTTGTCAATGGGTTGATATATTTGCTTTGACGTTCAACCTGATTGTTGGATAAAGCAACCATTGTTGGAATGTCTCTATACTATTTATTATACAGTGAAAGAAGATCTTAAAAAGTGTTTTTAAAAGCCTCATTCACTTAAAGCACATAAAATGTTAGTGGTCTGTGACAAGACGTGGATTTTCAAATCAGCAGCATGCTGCTTATTTCCACAGTGATTTCTTCTTTGCAATGCAGTGGTTAATTGCAGCTGAGTCCGGAACAAAATCCATAATGCTTGTGGATTTCATCATGGATTTCTGGGCTGGGTGAACAGTATAATAACTACTCAATGTCTGAACCCTGTCTAAAGTAAATGTAAGATTATCTATATGAGTTATCAGAACTGAGCTGCTTGTTTTACAGAGGATGGAAAAAAGACATTGATAAATCTCCACCAATATATTACTCTCTGATATTTGGCTTGTAAAATGAGAAAAACATCTACTTTCGTGACCATTTTGGGGTTTGTCTTGATCCTTATTAGTTTTGCAAAAAATGTATGTAAACTAGCATAAGACAACTTTCAGGTATAACCACAATAGAGTTGAATTTTTACTGCAATACCCAAACCTAAACTTCACTTCCTAGTAATAGGCTCATTTTCGTGGCAGGAAAAATAAGTACCATGTCTATGCCAATGACACCCAAGCATATACTTCTTCCCTTGATATCACCACTTCTGTACTACAGAATACCAGTGACTGTCTTTACACTGTCTCTAACATTATGTCTTCTTTCTATCTGAAACAAGATCTTTCAAAAACTGAACTACTGGTGTACTCTACTCTACTGACCTACCAAATCCTGATATTTCCATCTCAGTGTGTGCACCATCATCACGCCTAGGCAGGACGCCCACTGTCTATGTTTGACACTGAGCTTTCCTTTACCCCTATATTCAATCTCTTGCCCGCTCATGCCGAATGCACCTCAAAAAACATCTCTAGAATCTGCCCCCTTTTTACCGTGGAAACAACAAAAACTCTCATTGTTGCCCTGATCCATTCCTGTCTTGATTACTGCAACTCATTACTAGTTGGCCCCCCTCCCCAGACTCTCCAATCTATCCTGAACGCAGCAGAAAGGCAAATCTATCTGTCTAACCGCTACTCCGATGCCTCCATCCAGTGCCAGTCATTGCAGTGGTCACTGGTACAGTACAGGATTTAATTTAAAGTCCCCATTCTCACCAACAAAGCTCTTCACAGTGCTGCACTCCCTACATCTCCTTCCTCATCTCTGTCTACCAATCTACCTGTGCCCTCTGTTTAGCCAATGACTTACAACTAACATTTGCCGTAATCTGAACTTTTTACTCCTGTTTCCAAGACTTTTCTTGAACTGCATCAGTTCTCTGGAATGCCCTATCCCAAATAATTAGGTCAATTCACAACATCTACAGTTTTAGGCGCTCCCTAAAAACAATTTTTTTTAAGATTGGCCTATCTCATCCCCTGATCAAACGCTTCTCCATTTAACTCCCCCTTTCCGAATTTTTCTTCTGAACCTGAGTTATCAGCATCCATCACACCCCATGCACTCAGAGGCATGACAGATATCGGCTGGTGACTGGCTTATGTAGCTTTACATATACTCCTCTACTGTGTTAAAATAACTGGACCATTGTAGGAAACATACACTTCTTCCTTTTGTCTCACCTCCATCTCCTCATAGATTGTAAGCTCTTTGAAGCAGGCCCTCATTCCTTTGAATATCAGAATATGCAGGATTTTCCATACCTACAGAATTAGTTTACAGTTTACTGATGAGTTGCAGTAAAAAAAAAAAACTCAATACAAAAACCGTATTGTAAAAACTGTGGGAATATTTCAGCAATTACCCCAGTTTTGCAGTGCTTTAAAGGGGTTTTACCAGATTTTTATACTCATGACCTATCCTAATAGAAGTGAAGGCACTGTACTCATGTAAGCTCGGAGAAAGCCGCGACATTCACAGGAACGCTTGTGCCTTCTCAAAACAGCTGATCGGCGGGGGTCCCGGATGTCATACTCCAACCAATCGATTGGAGTATAATCTCTGAAAACCCCTTTAAGTGCCTACGTGGTTTTCACAAGTTAAACACATTTACTTAACATGTGTCACCCTTTAGAACCACATGGGTAATTAATACACTGAAAAACTGCGGCAGCTGCAGTGATAAGTTTTTACAATGCGTTTTTTTATCTCATAATGTCTGCAATGTATAAGCCCAGGTTATTAGACCTAGATAAGTATAGCCCTTTTACCAGGTAAACTTAATGTATTGTGGTTCATGTCATTAGTGACTGTTACAGGAAAATATGGTTTCCAGCCAGAGCCTCAGTCCAAGACCAATCAAATATGATATAGCATATACTGATATTATTCAGTGAGATTCACCCATTGAGTGATATCAGTATGGCCAGAAGCCATTTGGTAATTGTGCCTCTTGTTAGCATATCAAAGGCAGGAAGGGCACATTTTAAAAGCAGTTGCACAACATTCTCTTAGCCAACAGATTGTGAAGATATTTGGGTGGTCATAGGGTGGAGTCCATGGTGGGGGCTAAGACACAGGAAGATATATGCTATGAGAAACTTGGAGACTCTCTCTCCCTGCCACCCACTGGACCAACAGCACTTCAAGAGCAAGCTAAGTTATATGTGTGCTTATGTGGGTATGTATTAAGTATATTATACAAGTAGACTTTATATGTGTACATATAGATATTTGTAGTCTGTGATTGTATTACCCTTACCAGTAGATTATATATGCTGTTTATGCATGAGTCACTATATGTACATGTACTAATGGTCAGGTACTGGATGTGAGTTGGGTAGAAGAGTAGATCCAGTAGATGGTATATTGGTGGACTCTGGATATACTATATACACATACACATTATTAGCCACATTTGCTTAGCATCCAGGGAGGGCAGGAACAGAGGTGGCTGTGTGCGGTGGTGTCCTCTATGTATTGTGTTATTTGTAGTGTCTATCTTTATGTAATGTCCATTGCTTTGTCATCTCTATTTTATTAGCAAACTACTTTTATATAAAAGTATCTACGAAGGTTGTATGTTGAACTGGAGGGGTGTATATAACACTCAGAATAAGCGGGTTATATGGGAAACAAAAGACAACAGTCTAGGAACCGAATAAAAGGGACGCAATGCAGAGATAGACATAAATCTCCAATTTCCAATAAGCAAAAACCTCCCTTCATCAGTGACCTTATGAAGACTAGAACAAGGCTGCCTTCCCAATATACATGTATATATATATTACAGGGACTGCGTGCTACATTTGAGAGGATATGTGGCTTGCAGTGTGAGGTCTGAGAATGTGGGTTGGCTTTGCTTCACATACCTCTAAAATAAATGCACAATACACAGTAATCTTGTGTCACTTTTGTACAGTGTGTGTATGTGTTGGTTGCCCTCATCAAGCATTTATTAGAGGAAATATAGCAAATAAGCATCCCCTTTGGATTAGCCGAGTCAGGCAGAAACTCTCAAAATGTCAAGAATCCAACCCGTTACCATGGAAACAGTCTCCACAGAGAGATAAATGAGCTACGCTTACACCAAGCAATAAGCGACTTGCGCATTAGAGTCTCGACATGCATGTGTACCTCACTAAATGTGTCCTTTCTGATTTTGTATCATAGATATTTTCTTTAGCTTTCTGCATTCACTAGGCTTCTCATCTAGACATGAATTCCAGCATGCACCTAAGGGCAAACTATTCTTTCACTTCGCTGTACACAAGATTATATGGTTTTGTCAAGTTTGCAAACTTGAGAGCAGTACAAATGCTGTATGCTTCATTTCAGAGACAGTTGCTTCACAAATGACACATTAGGTTTTTTGCTTAAAAATATTTCCTGAACCCCTATAAGTAACAGTAATATCGAAAAATAGAGACCGTACATCTACACACCTCCAAATGGGTCAATCTGAAGACCTAGATTGCAGGTTCCTGTCACCTTCAGAACAAGAGACAACACTGAGGTGTCACCACATCCAGAGAGGATGTTAAGGCGTGGGGCACCCCAATGGGAAATAAGTCTAGAGACTCAGTGTGCTTTACTAGAGGAACTCAAGTGCAAAACAATACAGGCAAGACACTGAGCTGGCTTCTCAGTCACCTCCCTGGCAGAAAAAGTTTATTTACTGAGGAAAGGCCTGAGCTAGTTGTCCATCTTTCTCTCACAAGGCTGGTACCCAGTCCAAATGGGGACCTATTGTCTGTGGAAGAGTGTCCCCATCTCAGAGTCTAGCAAAATCTCTTCTACTAAACATCGGCCTCTATCTGCAGACTTGCAGAGTCTCTCCTACTAAACAGTGGTCCCTATCTGCAGACAAATAGGGACTCTAACTGCTCTCTTTATATACAGTTTATAACTAAAATAGAATCTTCTTCTGGGAGGGATAAAATGACGAATCATAGCCTAAACAAAACAATGTTGCAATTTCAGTCTGTCATAGACTTATGCAGAGTTTCAATATAAGTGGAGGGGAATGACTAAGCAGTTTTGCCAGGCACAAACAAGTCTTCAGACGTAAACAACAGAGTTAACCACTTGAAGACCACAGGTTTATACCCCCCTAGTGACCAGGACCTTTTTTACAAATCCGCACTACACTACTTTCACCGTTTATTGCTCGGTCATACAACTTACCACCCAAATGAATTTTACCTCCTTTTCTTCTCACTAATAGAGCTTTCATTTGGTGGTATTTCATTGTTGCTGACATTTTAATTTTTTTGCTATTAATAAAAATGTAATGACATTTTTGCAAAAAAATGACATTTTTCACTTTCTGTTGTAAATTTTTTTTTAAAAAAAACTACATTTCTATATAAATTTTTCGCAAAATGTATTGTTCTACATGTCTTTGATAAAAAAAATCCAATAAGTGTATGTTTATTGGTCTGGGTAAAAGTTATAGCGTTTACAAACTATGGTGCAAAAAAGTGAATTTCTGCATTTTGAAGCAGCTCTGACTTTCTGAGCACCTGTCATGTTTCTTCAGGTGCTAGAATGCCAGGATATACCAAAAGTATTCGCGGAGGGGCATGGTGAGTTCATGTATCATTTCATTTTTTTTCACAAGTTAGCGGAAAATGACACTTTCTAAGGAAAAAATAAATAAAAGTTTCCATTTCTGCTAACTTCTGGCAAAAAAAAAAAAATCTCCCACGGACTCACTATGCCCCTCAGTGAATACCTTGGGGTGTCTACTTTCCGAAATGGGGTCATCTGTTTGTGTTTACTGTTCTGGCATTTTGGGCGGGGCTAAATTTTGAGCAGCCATGTAAAACCTAAAAGTACTCGTTGGAATTTGGGCCCCTTTGCGCACCCAGGCTGCAAAAAAGTGTCACACATGTGGTATCGCCGTACTCAGAAGAAGTAGGGCAATGTGTTTTGGGGTGTATTTTTGCAAATACCCATGCTGGGTGAGTGAAATATCTCTGTAAATTGTCAACTTTGTATACATTTTTTTTTAAAGTTGTCATTTACAGAGATATTTCTCACACAAAGTATGGGTATATGTAAAAATACACCCCAAAACACATTGCCCTACTTCTCCTGAGTACGGCGATACCACATGAGTGACACTTTTTTGCTGCCTCAGTGCGCAAAGGGGCCCTAATTCCAATGAGTACCTTTAGGGTTTCACAGGGCATTTTTACGCATTTGGATTACAGACTTCTTCTCACGCTTTAGGGGGCCCTAAAATGCCAGCACAGTATAAATACCCCACATGTGACCCCATTTTAGAAAGAAGACACCCCAAGGTATTCCGTGAGGGGTATGGTGAGTTCATGTAAAATTTTATTTTTTGTCACCAGTTAGTGGAATATGAGACTTTGTAAAAAAAAAAATATATATATCAATTTCCGCTAACTTGTGCCCCCCAAAAAAATTCTGTGAACTCAACATGCCCCTCACAGAATACCTTGGGGTGTCTACTTTCCAAAATTGGGTCACTTGTGGGGTGTTTATACTGCCCTGGCATTTTAGGGGTCCTAAAGCGTGAGAATCCAAATGATTAAAAATGCCCTGTGAAATCCTAAAGGTACTCATTGGTTTTAGGGCCCCTTTGCGCATCTTGGCTGTAAAAAAGTGTCACTCATGTGGTATCGCCGTACTCAACAGAAGTAGGGCAATATGTTTTGGGGTGTATTTTTATATATACCCATACTGTGTGTGATAAATATCTCTGTAAATGACAACTTTTAAAAAAAATTTATACAAAGTTGTCAATTTACAGAGATATTTCTCTCACCCAGCATGGGTATATATAAAAAGTGACCCCATTTTGGAAAGAAGACACCCCAAGGTATTCCGTGAGGGGCATGGCGAGTTCACAGAAAAAAAAAAATTGGCACAAGTTAGCGGAAATTGATATATTTTTTTTTTTACAAAGTCTCATATTCCACTAACTTGTGACAAAAAATAAAATTTTACATGAACTCACCATACACCTCACGGAATACCTTGGGGTGTCTTCTTTCTAAAAAGGGGTCACATGTGAGGTGTTTGTACTGCCCTGGCATTTGAGGGTCTCCGCAGCCATTACACGTATGGCCAGCATTAGGAGTTTCTGCGATTCTCCTTATATTGAGCATACGGGTAATGAGATTTTTTTTTTCCGTTCAGCCTCTGGGCTGAAGAAAAAAATGAACGGCACAGATTTTTTAATTCGCATCGATCATGGTGGATGAAAAAATCTCTGCCAAAATCAGTGCCTGCGGTGCGGTGGGCGCTAACTACCGAACAAGTAGCTAGCTAACTGGCGGTGATAAGGGACCCTTATGCCCCATTCACATGTCCGAAAAATCTGTTTACGGAACGGAATTGCGGACCCATTGTCCCACTGGGATCCCGTATTACGGATCCGCGCTTCCGAGTCTGCACTTCCGTTCCGCAAAAATATAGAACATGTTCTATTCTTGTCCGCAATTGTGGACAAGAAAAGGCATTATCTATATAGTTCTGGCAATGTGCGGATCCGCAAAATGCGGAAAGCACATTGCCTGTGTCCGTATTTTGTGGATCCGCAGATCCATGGATCCGCAAAACACATACGGACGTCTGAATGAGCCTTACAGGGGGGTGATTAGTGACAGGGGGTGATCAGGGGGGGTGACATGGGTGATCAGGGGTTAATCGGTTATGGGGGGTAGGGGGGGGTGTGTGTGTAGTGATTGGTGCACTTTACTTATGTTTCCTCTGGTGGTCCCAGACAATGGGAGCACCAGACGAACAGACAGCAGGCATATCAGACGCTGTTTACAAAACAGCGTCTGATATGCGTTTTAAATGCGTTTGTTTTTTTCGCATCTACAGCCTGCCAGCGCATGATCAGCGCTGGCAGGCTGTAGTTTCAGTTGTCTCGGTTACGATCGCATGAACGCGCGCGCTGCGCGTTAATACAAAATTTCGGGTCTCACAAGATGACGCCGATAGGCGTGACTGAGACCTGAGAGAGCAGCCGCGCTGACACCCATCGGCGTTAGCGTGGCGGCAAGTGGTTAAACAGGGCACTCATAAAGGTCAGTGTGCCTTTTATTTGCCTCCAAGACTTTGCATAGTCTCTTATAGTAACTGTGGATGATTTCAACTTCTCAGTGCATAGGTATAAAGTTCCAAAGTCTCTCAGTATTATCTTGCTGTGCCTTAAACCTTTCAAATCTTTGTTATTGCAGATGTGCAATAACAGTGCAAATGAATAGGATATAATACAATAAATATATGAATGTAGTTCAACAATATAAAACAGTACAAGTGCACACAACAGTACAACAGTGCAAATCATAGTGCAAGTTAACCATTCAAAGTGCATTAAAGTAGTGAGTTGATGGCTTTGCCTAGTAGCAATAGGGGCAAAGGTCCATAAATGTTCATAAGCCAAAATACTCTTTCTCCAATACACTACACTAGATAATATGGAGGAAAGAATAGAGAGAAAATATGACTACCAGCGGTCAGCTTAGTGGATATCTCTCCCTGACAGGACATGTTTGACACCAATCAGGATAGGCTATAATTATAATGCCGTAGACCCTTCCAACAGCTGCTCCTGAGGATAAGTAATCAATATGTGAATCTCAAAGAGCCTTTTTAATGATACATGTAGAGATGAGTGAATTTCTCAAAAATTCGATTCGGCCAGTTCGCCGAATTTGTCGAAAAGATTCACTTCAATACGAATTTACTTGCAGCAAATGACGTTGAAAAACATCTAATTCCGGGCTGCAGAGATCCTTTATAGGGGTGTAGAACACTGTACCTTGCAGTAACACGCATAGGGAGTCTGCTGTGTTAGTGAAATAATACTGTAAGTCAGTATGACATGCAGATGGCAGGGGTCGCTCTTTTAGAATCACTGCATACTTGACTTATTTGGGTAGTCACTGGGACAAAACTGACCAAATAACAGAAGTATCAACTCAGCCTTACAGGTCGATGTTAGCGTCAAGAAGTGCAGTCCTTTTACACCCTCGTCAGCTGATTTCACATAGATGTCTACAGAACCTGTTTTATTAAACACTTATACAAGTAGAGCCGCCCTGAAAGAGTGGAGAGTGTCAGCAGTAAGTTTGTTTTGACGTCCCTGATTAGTTTGCCCTTCCTCTGATCCATCAGAACGATAACCCACAAAAAATGGATCCTGTCTGTGGAGCATGCGCCTTTACTCGGTCAGAATTTGCTCTATAATCCATCAGTATTGCTAATGCCCAAAAAAAACAGGAGTTGATCTAAAACAGAGCTGACACGTGAATGGAATATTTGCATGTCTTCTGTGTTTTGTACCCACTCCTGCTTTTGGCTACCAAATCATAAGCCAATTCTGATTTGACCATACAGACCTTACAGCTGCTACACAGACAGGATCCGTTGTGTAGGTCATTTTTCCTTCCTTCTGACAGATCATAAGAAAGGTCAAATAAATGATGATGTCAGCCAGGCTGAAAGCCAAAATAGTGGACCAGTCATGAAGTGGGGAGGGTGGGAAAAGCATGAGAAGTCCACAGAGTGGACCTATGACATAGTGGTGATGTGGAAGCAGCATGAGGAGACCACAGAGTGGAAAAATAAAAGGTTCTGGAGGTGAAAGCAGTATAAGGAGGCCACCTAGTGGCACAATGACAGAGTGTGGAGGTTGCAGCAGTATGAGGAGCCACCGAGTGGCACAATGACAGAGTCTGGAATTGGCAGCAGTATGAGGAGGCCACCGAGTGGCACAATGACAGAGTGTGGAGGTGGCAGCAGTATGAGGAGGCCGCCGAGTGGCACAGTGACAGAGTCTGGAGGTGGTGGCAGCAGCAGCAGCATCAGGAGAAGACCACCAAGTGGCAAAATGACAGAGTCTGCAGTTGGCAGCATCAGGAGAAGGCTAGCAAGTGGAACAATTACAGAGTCTTGACAGAGTCTGCAGTTGGCGGCAGCATCAGCATCAGGAGAAGGCCACTGAGTGGCACAATGACAGAGTCTGGAGGTGGCGGCAACAGCATCAGCAGAAGGCCACTGAGTGGCACAATGACAGAGTCTGGAGTTGGCAGAAGTATGAGGAGGCCATAGAGTGGCACGACAATGAGAGATTGCGGAGGTGGCAGCAGCATGAGGACGCCACAGAGTGGCACGATGACGAGAGATTACGGAGGTGGCAACAGCATTAGGAGGCCACAGAGCGGCCACTTCATCTATTCATTTATAGGGAATATGAGACAGAACAGAAGGTTAAAATTTCTCAACTTTATAAAGTGTTACTTAAAACACGATTTAATAATGCACGTTCTCCGGCACAAAAGGCTTGGCAAATTGATTGTCCGGGAATTTCCCTCGTAGATTGACATAATATATTGGCGAATTTAAGTTTACTTTCTTATAATTTTAATCAAGTTTTGTTCAACTCAATATTAAATATTTAATAAATGTAATAAAAAAATTAAGTGTTGCCAAAGACAGGAGAGAATCGTCCAGTCCTCTGTTTATTCGACTACATGATTGAGATGGAGAAAGGATTCCAAATAACAATTTCTCTCCACCTGGAGACGAATCCTCTAAAGATTGATGCAAGTGCGGTATCGGCTGCTCATCGAGCCAGATACTTCTGTGGGAACCTGCCTGCCATGAACAGGCCTCTAGTAGCTACAGACAATGAGAAGATTAAGCTTCAAGATTGCTTGGAGCCCAGAAGAGTCGCAAAGTTCATCAAGATTCAAACCCTACCAGCCCCTGGTCATATAAAGAAATTCACCACTAAGTAATTTGGTCCATACCGCAAAAGGAGATGTACAATCACCCATAAATGTGATGAAAAAAGCCTGTTTCATATAAAAATTTCACCACTACATAATTCGGTCCATACAGCAAAAGGAGCTATACAGTCACCCATGAATTTCCCCCCCAAAAAAGCCAGTTTCATATAGCAAATTTCACCACTACGTAATTCGGTACATACAGCAAAAGGAGCTGTACAGTCACTCATGAATTTTCCCAAAAAAGCCAGTTTCATATAACAAATTTTACCACTATCTAATTCGGTCCATACAGCAGAAGGAGTACAATCACTCATACATTTTCCCAAAATTTCACCACTACATAATTCGGTCCATACAGAAAAAGAAGGTGTACAGGCACCCATGAAATTTCTCCAAAAAAGCCTGCTTCACAGAAAAAAATTTCACAGCAAAACGACCTTTACCACAGCAAACAGGCCTACATTTTTGCAAATTTTGCGCTATACAAGGCTTATTAACAGATAAATGCAATGATGAACGGCGAATATAATTTGTTTTCTTCCACCAATACACGGCAAACTGGGCTTCCAAATATATCACTGCATCGCTGAGCGGCAATTTGGCCCTAATTTTTTCCGTCTTTTACACAAAAGGCTTTGCAACAGATATATGCAATGCTGGACGGCGAATATATTTTTATTTCACCAGTAATACACTGAAAAACGGGCTTCACAATATATCACAGCACCGCAGAATGTCAATTAGACCAAAATTTTGTTCTACTTTTACACAAGAGGCTTTTCAACAGATATATGCAACGCTGGACGGCAAATATATTTTTATTTTGCCAGTAATACACCGAAAACAGGGCTTCACAATATGTCACAAGTGTTGATCGCGAATATTCTAATTGCAAATTTTTATCACGAATATCAGCACTTCAAGAATTCGCGAAAATCTAGAATATAGTGCTATATATTCGTAATCGCGAATATTCAAGGTTTTTTTTTCATCAGTACTACTGCTTCTTGCTCGTGGGCCAATGAGAAGGCTCCAATATCTTTGTCAGAGCTTAGCAACATCCTTAGCAGCCAACAGGAAAGTTGCCTACCCCTTTACTATATAAGAAACTCCCCAGCAGCCATTTTCTGCTGTTTTTTGCAGTTCTGAGAGAGACAGCAGTGTCACATATATAGTGATAGTTGGTGAGAGATAGCCAGTGTAGATTAGATAGTGATATAGTGTAGCTGATAGGTTCCAGTGCAGGGTGTTAGGTAGTGTGAAAGGAATTACTGTGCTATGATAGGGCTAAGCATCTCTGTTAGACCCAGTGCTGTAATGTCACTATAAAATGCGAAGTTGCACGTATTGGGCAAAAAAAATGCGCATCATTAGTGCCGATTTGCGCAATCACAAAAATAATGACTGGAAATCGCGAATTCTATAATTCGCAAATATTATGTAAAAAATTCACGAAATATTGCGAAAATGAATACTGCCTATGCCACTCATGACTATATATGACAGCACCGCAGAACTTCAATTAGGCCCAAATTTTGTTCTACTTTTACACAACAGGCTTTTCAACAGATATATACAACGCTGGACGGCGAATATATTTTAATCTTGCCAGTAATACACTGAAAACAGAGCTTCACAATATATCACAGCACCGCAGAATATCAATTAGGCCCAAATTTTGTTCTACTTTTATAACAGGGTTTTCAAGGAAATAGGCCACTAAACACCTTCACCACAAATAACTGCAACAGTGAAGTGCGTATATAATGTAGAGGACGCCAAGGTTGGGTCCTCAATGGCAGATATATATCGCCACTCTTTGGGTTGTGGTGCCTTTAAGAAAGTACTGACTATCTGGGATCCTGTACCCACAGGGTTAACTCTCCTTATAAGAGGAAAAGGAAGGGAGAGAGGTGTGGAGTGTGGAGCAGAGCTGGAAGCTGAGGGTGCGTGAGAAGTTTGGCTGGAAAGCTGACTGCAAGCTACCACGGTCTAAAGCCCCTGGGTAAAACAGTAATACCTTTATTTGGAGTGTGGACTGTTCTACTGTTTATGTTGTACTGAACCAAGCAGACTTTAAGTTGGTTTCTTATGTCCTTGGCTGCTGGAAGCTGTACCTATTTTTTCGTTTTGGAAAATAAACACCTGTTTTCGTTAACCCTGGGCCGGCTCATGCACCTGGTTATTGAAGCGGTCTTCCCCCATATTACAATATATATATTTTTTTGTACTGAAATAGGCCACTAAACGCTTTCACCAGATATAACTGCAGATGTGAACTGCGTATATAGTTTTCTTTTTGTAATTAAATATGCCACTAAACGCTTTCACCACATATAACTGCAAAAGCGAAGTGAGAATATATTTTTATTTTTGTACTGAAATAGGCCACTGAACACTTTCAACACATATAACTGCAGAAGTAAACTGAGAATATATTTTCCTTTTTGTACTGAAATAGGCCACTAAACGCTCTTACCGCAAATAACTGCAACAGTGAACTGTGTATATATTTTTCTTTTTGTACTGAAATACGGCACTAAATGCTTTCACCACATATAGCTGCAGAAGTGAACTGAGAATATATTTTACTTTTTGTAATTAAATACGCCACTAAATGTTTTTACCGCAAATAACTGCAACAGTGAACTGCGTATATATTTTTCTTTTAGTACTGAAATACATCACTAAACGCTTTTACCGTAAATAACTGCAACAGTGAACTGCGTATATATTTTTCTTTTTGTACTGAAATACGTTACTAAACACTTTCACCACATATAGTTGCAGAAGGGAACTCTGCATATATTTTTCTTTTTGAAATGAAGTACACCACTAAAGGCTTTCACCATATATAACTGAAAAAGTGAACTGAGAATATATTTTTCTTTTCCATAGATATAAGCCACTAATGTCTTTTCAACATAGCACTTGCACCCCAAAAACAAATTGCTGGAATGACATAATGGCTATTTGGATCCTCAATTAATCTTTCCCTGGACTTGTAAATCGCTTTTCTAGCACCTTCTGAGGTCTCTCCTTGCACTAAGATGCTGTGAAATGATTACTCTGTATCCTTTTCCTACACTTATAAATCGTTTTTTTCAGAGTTTTTTTCACAATTAGGTTTTTCCAATTGCTGTCCCTAGCGCCTTCTTACGTCAGTCTCTGCACTCAGAACGCTGGAAAATGTCTGAATCTAAGATGGCCGCTGAATTTATAAATGGGCTGTTCATGAATCTGGTTTACTTCCAGCAACAGCACCACACTTGTCCAAGGGCTTTCTATGGCATTGCAGCTTAGCATCCCAGCTGCTGAAAAACAACCCCAAAGCATGATACTGCCAACCACCATGTTTCACTGTGGGGATGGTGTTCTTTGGGTGATGTGATGTGTTGGGTTTGCAGCAGACATAGCGTTTTTTTTTTTTTTTTATGGCTAAAAAATTAAATTTTAGTCTCATCAGACCAAAGCACCTTCCTCTATACATTTTGGGAGTCTCCCACATGCCTTTTTTGCAAACTCACAACATGCCTTTTTGTTTTTAGCTGAAAGTAACAGCTTTCGCCTGGCCACTTTGCCACAAAGCCCAATTCTATGGAGCATATGGCTTATTGTCGTCCTATGTACAGATACTCCAGTCTCTGCTGTGGAACTATGAAGCTCCTCCAGGGTTTCCATAGCTCTCTGTGCTGCCTCTCTGATTAATGACTTTCTTGGCAGGTTTGCTGTTGTGCCATGTTCTGTCCATTTGTTTATGATAGATTTGATGCTCCTTGGTATCATCAAAGATTTGGATATTTTTTAAAACCTAACCCTGACTTGTACTTCTCAACTAGAGTTGAGCGAACACCTGGAAGTTCGGGTTCGCCCGAACTTCATTGCAAAGTTCGAGTTCACGACCTGAACTTGACCCCGAACCCGAACCCCATTGAAGTAATTTGAGGCACTAAAATGACTCTAATGGAGTAATGGAAAGGGCTAGAGAGCTGCAAAAGGAAGCAAAATGGGGGTAAGAGCTGAACAATTGCCCTGCAAACAAATGTGGATAGGGAAATGACTTAAAATAACATAAAATATATAAAAATAATAATCTTGAACTTAGAGGAGGAGGTTCATATGGAGTAGGAGATTGAGGAGGGGGTGGACGTGGCAGTGTAGGTGGAATCGGTGGTGGAGGAGGTAGTTGCCAACAACCCCTTTTTTTTTTTTGGGGTAGACCCCAAAACATTGGGAAATATAGAAAAGAAAACAAAGGGAAAGTGCGAGTATAACAAAGGCTGTGTGAGGCTGGTATACATGTCTATTCTGCACAAGGTACAGGCAAGTCCTGTGTGATCCATGCCTGGTTCATTTTAATGAACGTGAGCTTGTACACATTGGCTGTGGACAGGCGGCTGCTCTTGTCTGTGATAACGCCCCCTGCCATGCTAAACACACGTTCAGACAATACACTGGCTGCAGGGCAGGCTAGCATCTCCAAGGCGTAAAGGGCAAGCTCAAGCCATGTGCGCAATTTGGAGACCCAGAAGTTGAATGGGGCAGACCCATCAGTCAGTACATGTAGGCGTGTGCACACATACTGTTCCACCATGTTGCTGAAATGCTGCCTCCTGCTAAGATGTTCCATATCAGCTGGTGGCGCTGGTTCTTATGGCGTGCTGACAAAGCTTTTCCACATTTCGGCCATGCTAACCCTGCCTTCTGAGGTGCTGGTGGTGCCCCAGCTGCGTTGGCGACTTCTTCCCCCTCCTCTGCCTTCGCCTTGTGCTTCCACTGAGGCCCCGGTGTCAGGTGGGAATGCCATCAGCAGCGCGCCTAACAGCGTGCAGAATATATTTCCCAGTCAGGTATGCAGTGCAGGGGTAGTGTGAAAGAAAAAAGGGGTACAGATCATCCAACAATCTAAACGCCGCCGAATTTACAGAATATATTTCCCTGTCAGGTATGCAGTGCAGCAGGAACACTCCCTCCAAGCCACTTGTGAATGACTGGTCTGATAACCGTTGAACTGTCCACCCACAATCTAAGAGCTGGATTCACTGATTAAATTTCACTCTCAGAAATGCAGTGCAAGCCGCCAATGTACTTTATGGCAAAAGAAGAAGATTTTTTTCACCCACAATGTCCCAGTTGTATTTACTGATTAGTGATTATATTTCACTCTCAGAAATGCAGTGCAGGCCGCAAACGTACTTTTTAGCAAAAAAAATTTGTCCCACCAGAACAGATGGATTTACTGAATTGATTACACTGTCACATATGCAGGACAGGGGTACTTTACAGAAAAAAAATGGGAATATGTCACCCCCTGGGTCCCTGAACTCACAGACAGATTACCTATATTATTTTCCCTTCCCCTGGCACATGTGCAGGTGCACCTAAAAAATGGGTATATGTCACCCACCGAACTACAAGAACAGGATTAAATTTGTATTCCTGGCACATAGGCAGGTGCAAGTGCAGTGCAATTGCACAAAATGGCCGCCGACGCCCACCTAACTAACATACGGATTAAAACTTATTTTTCTGTGTCACTGGGCTCAGGGCAGGGTACAAAAATATTGCATTGCACCCACACAAAAAAAAAACGCTGTAGATCGCAGACTTAACACCAAGCTTTGATATCAGATTCTTTCTTAATCTATCCCTCACAGCAGCAGCATCCTATACCTACACTAGCAAGAGCTGACTTGACGTGTGCTGCTACGTGACTCCAGCTTATATAGAGACTGGGTCACATGCTGCACTGGCCAATCACAGCCATGCCATTAGTAGGCATAGCTGTGATGGCTTCTATGGGCACACATCTTAAACGCTTGTTGATTGGCTGACCTGCAGTCTTTCAACAAGCTTTATTAAACGGCCAAACACCAAACTCGAATCCGAACTTTTGCGGAAAAGGTCCGGGTACCAAAAACCCTAAAGTCCGGTACGAACCCGAACTTTACAGTCCGGGTTCGCTCAACACTATTCTCAACAACATTGTCCCTTACTTGTTTGCAGAGTTCCTTGGTCTTCATGGCAGTGTTTGGTTAGTGATGCCTCTTGCTTAGGTGTTGCAGCCTTTGGGGCCTTTCAAAAAAGGTGTATATATGTAATAACAGATCATATGACACTTAGATTGCACACAGGTGGACATCATTTCACTAATTATGTGACTTCTGAAGGTAATTGGTTGCACCAGAGCCTTCTATTGGTCTCCTAATAAAGGGGGAGAATACATACACAGGGCAGTTTTCTATTTCTAAATAATAGTTTTATTTATATATTTTTCTCATTTCCCTTTACCAACTTAGACTATTGTGTTCTGATCCATCACATAAAATTCAGAATAACAAAACATTGAACTTAAGGCTGTAAGGTAACAAATCATGAAAAAAATCAAGGGGGGTGAATACTTTTGCAAGGCACTGTAGCTGTGCAAGGTAAGTATTAGTAAGACAAGTCAATTTACAATACAACTATGGACCACTGCATAAAGTTTAAGTGTACAGACCTAGAGATGGCACCTCACTCAGCCCTATCCCAACCTGACCAATAGTTGTATTTTGCACCACCTGCTTTACTTAACGCTAAATGATCTACAACAATACCTACTTGCATATACGACATGATGGTGCCATCTCTGTATCCACGCTGAGCAGCATCACGTGACCAACGTGTCATTACGCTGCCGGTCACGTGACAAGGCAGAGTCACGTGACCCCGATCTAGACAGGATTTTAATGCAAATTAGTAAAAGGTCATTGAACATATGTTCCAGAGGAATATTCAATATACCCTGCAGAAAAAAAAATAATAATAATAATATTGGAGAGGCGGTCTCAGTTATAGGTTGGTCACGTGGGTTGATTATGTAATGCCGATCACGTGACCTGTAACCTGGGCAACTATGGAAGCCAAACTCTACTATTAGAAAGAAATGTTAAATAGGCCTACTATAAATGGCGTGCATTGATATTTTTACTTATAAGAACACACAAGAGCCAGGTTTTGGAAGTGCATGCGCCATAGTTCTGTTCAACTCTAACCACAACGAGTGGAAGTGAAAAATATGCCATGTGAACTGCCATGCAGGTGAACAAAGTGCAAAGGACTTGAACTTAGGATCTCAACGTGCAAGGTTGACCACTTATCACTAAGCTATAGCATTATCACATAGAGAAGAATAGTTTTTCTATGATCAGAAAGCTAATACATAGTATTGGTGTCTTAATACATTGTGCCTCTAAATAAATCAATAATACATATATTAGCTTTGTAAGCATATCTCAATGTGGTAAGGCTACAGTAAGTAGTGTATATGATATATACCTGCTAGGACAAAGCTCTAGGACACAGCTCTACCCTCTGCATGCTGATGTCTAGCCCTGTCAACCAAAGAGAGGGGGAGTGTTCAAAACACAGGGGATGTTACAAAGCAGTGCTCCAAGGATTCAGCCCCGGACCCCTGGTGCTCCAACTTTCTATTTAGCATATGGATAAAAACACAATTATCTCTGCTGCTGTTTAGCATACAGAAAAAAGACAAGTATAATTTTAATCAGCATGATCAATGCTACCAGAGAGTAGCCTGGTTTAATAGGGTAGATCATGCTGACAAAGTCTCTTTAATGCCACATCCTAGTGATATGTAATCAATGTCCCAAATGAGCTAACTCCTCACACTTCGTTATACCTGTGTCTTGGTAAATTACAGATAAGGTTTATTAGATGAACGGCTCAAAGTTAACGTAAAAAGTACAATTCACACAGCTAAGCAAACAGTTAACCCTTTGTGACAGAACAGCTCACTATTTTTTTATAAAGTCCAATTGAAAAAATGATTTTTAGTCCGAAATGAGCGAACGCATTCATAAAAAAAAAATTGCCAGAAGCTGTACATAGCCTTTAAATCATTGGCTACAGATGTCTGGCAGTAGGTTACATTAATTTTCCTATTGAAAACACATATGCACACTCAGCTGAGCCTGGTCTTGGGGTTGGAAGACATGGCTGTCAGTCAAACATGCAGCTGTCGAATCTGCATTAGATCATAAATGTGATGGTACTTCCTGGTTATGTGGAGCCACATGGCATATCACACAATCCTTCTCAGATAGTTATCACCACTAAAGAAATTGTGTTACATAAACTCCATGACTTCATTAGAAACAATTTTTAAATGATTTTTCTGTTTCGGAATTAACAGTAGGTTGATGGCTAAAAAGCAGACGCAAGTTTCCCCCTTTTTCTTCCTTATTAACAAATTTTGCGTAGTCTGTGATGGCAAAGTATTATGATTATGCTCAGGAATCATACATTTCCTAGTGTGAGAGGGAGTCCCCTTGCTTTCAATCTCCTGGTATGATGCAGTGGTTCTCACAGTGAACAGTTCATCAATAATTGTCTGCTGGCAGACTGCAAACCCCAGGATAGCTGAATGGTACATACACATGCATTGTGACTAGAAACAATGACAATCTAAGTGATGCTGTGTTATTGCGAGGGAGTGTGTCTGAAAGAAGCTCTAGCAGATGGAAGTCATCTTTGTCAACAACTAATTATCCCAAGCAATTAAACCCTTTCAGAACCAGGAATAGTCAGTAGTCGAGAAGCATTGTTAAAAGTCACAAGTTTCATACTTTCCAATACCTTCCAGGAGTTCCTGATAGATAGCAGTGAGGGATGTAGTGCTATTTCTCCACCAGAAAGCTGGCATTTATGGCAGAAGCCTGCCAGATCCCCTTACATTGGTGCCCAACTGCCCAATGATGTCGGCTATGCTGTCTATGGTAACTTTAGTAGTGATGAGCGTCATAGGCAATATCCGAATTTGCGATATTTCCCAAATTTTTGGCCAAATATTCTCCATAAATTCGCAAACTCGAGAATTCATGATCTCTAGTCATTATTTACTTGATTGCGAAAATCTTCAATGTAATATATTCGCAATAAAAATTCCCAAATAGAATATTCCCGATCAACACTAAATGGGGAGGCAACTTTCCTATTGGCTGCTAGGGATTTTGCTAAGTGCCGATAATAGCCATAAATTCGCGATTAAAATATTCGTGAACAGCACTATTCACGAATATGAATATATAGCACTATATTCTAAATATTTACGAATTCTCAAAGTGGCGATATTCGCGATTTAAATTCGTGATTCAAAAATTTGTGCTCAACGCTAAACTTTAGTAGTCTGTTCCTCCATTAGAAAACGGAGATGAGAATGAACGCTTACCAGTTTTATCTTGATTCTCAGTTAGGGAGCGTAACTCTCTGTAATAGTGCCACTTTTAAAGCTATCATTAGTCATACTTTCTAATTGCCCCAGAATATCCATTGGACTCCTGGAAAAAGAGAAGACTTCCCAGGAAATGACAGCTCCTGGCGATAGGAAATAGAGTAGTTGCTAGTTATGAGGCTTGCTAAAGAGGTGTAACTTCAGATCTCCTTGAAGACTGTTTCCAAAAGTTGTCATGTATGTCAATGGTGGGTGTCTTCTATATAGGAGTCCAGTATTACTCCTTTAAGGCTAAATTGAATTTAAAAAGGACCTGTAAGATACCTCTCCTGATTTGTTTGTTTTAGCAATTAAAAACATAACTATAGCAAAGGCAGGTGCACTCTGCAGCAATACTAAACCCTCACACTGATGTTAAAATTAAGAGGTTAGTTCGACACATCCTACTAGGAGGACATGTCTTAAGCTCGGACACCATGCCAAGGTCTCTCAAATAGCCCGAGACCCTACCACTCCACCTACCTGTGCCATATGGGCAATACCAGGGGCCGTTGGGCATTACGGGAGCGTAAGGCCTGACTCCCAAACATAAATGGTGGGTGTCTTCTATATAGGAATCCACTATTACTCCTTTAAGGCTAAATTGAATTTAAAAAGGACCTGTAAGTTACCTCTCCTGATTTGTTTGTTTTAGCAATGACTTGTATACCCCTTGTGATAACTATTCTAGAGCATCTACTCCAATGACTCTATGTTTTTGCAGATTTTTTCTAGCAGGAGTAATAAAATGATGGTACAACACATATTCATAAAAACAAATGCTCCAGAACTTTTAGTACATGGGAAATGCAAGTACACTAGATACTAAACCAGACATGAGAGGATAGGTTACAGATCCATTGGATTTAATGGAAGAGGGAACTCAGGACTTTGATACCATATATCCAGTAATGAGATAGAGAACATGATGCAACACACTGAATGCAGCATCCTAAGCAGTGTTCTGCCTATGCCTTGGCAGCTGTTGAGCGGTGTTAGCTTACAGCTGTTCAATGCTACATCAAAGACAGGCAATATGAAAATTAGAGATGAGCGAAGTTTAGAAAAATTCTATTCGGCTGATTTGCCGAAGTTTTCTAAGAAATTCGATTTGTTACAAACGAATTAGTCACAAATCACTATAAATCAGATAAACTCGTATGTCATGGTAGCTGAGGGAATGTATGGAGCCAGTTTCCACAGTTAGCCTGCCCCATACATGGAGGGTGCTGGCTGTATCATACAGCAGACATCCGGCCACAATGATGGGGAAAGGACGATTCCGCCAAACCATGTCAATTAACCTCTCAGATGCTGCAATCAAAACCGATCGAGACATCTGTGAGGTAAGGCAGAGGCATGCGGCTCCCTTTGCCTTTCCGATCGCTTTTGAAGCTTCCCATGTCTGCCATGTTACGCTCCCTGCTGTGCAGTGCACGAGGCACAGCTCAGGAAGTAGCGCGTCAAAATGCTATTCACCCTAATAGATCTCTATTAGGGTAAACAGGACAAGGGATCAAAAAATCATAGGTTCTAGCCCCCTAAGGGGGTTAAAAATTGTCACTGTAAAAATAATAAATAAATAAAAAATCCTAATTTTCCTTATAAAAATATATAAGCAAAAAATAAACATTAGGTATCGCCACATCCAATAATCCATCCATGGACCACATCCATGGTCCATAGACACAATAGTCAGGAGGAAACCTCATTGACTTCTATTGGAGAGTTTTTTAGGCATGCTCTGTGACACTCATCTATTGTGAATGGTGAATCCTGTCTTATCTGTCATCTTAATTATGCCTATAATGATATCACCTTTGTGTACAAATAAGCAGGAAACTGCAGTAAAGTGATCTGTACAGAACAAGAAGTGGCGCCTATTATTAGGTTCACTGGGCATGGCGAAAACTGGAGGATTTCATTTTTTGTTTCAATATAGATATTGACATGGGAAATTAAAAACATCATCAAAAATTATTTAAAAATATAGTAACATAAAACGTGAATTAAACAATAGGTCATTTTCTGATGACACATTTCCTTTAAAGGGAATACTGGTCACTGAACGCACATACAGCGAGCCCCAGAGGAGCCGGTGCAGAAGATAGGAGTGGTACTGGCCCTGATGAGTTGTTGTCTCAAAGTGTACTTGCAGTGGCCGTGTTTGGGGTGGCCCCAATGCTATGCTGGGTTCCCCCAGACACCATTGAGGTGTCACCATGAGTTGCTGCTCTCCAGAAGGGATGGTAAGGTGTGGTGCACCCTAATGGGAAACTAGTGCAGAGAGTCAGGATCTGCAGTGAACCAGCATGCTTCTTTAGTGGAGGAATTCAAGTGCAAAACAATAAAGGCGAGGGACTGAGCTGGCTTCTCCAGTCTCCTCCCTGGCAAAAGAAGAGGAAAGGCCTGAGCTAGCTGTCCCGCTCTCTCAGAAGGATGGTACCAGGTGGTCCAGGGTCTGTGGCAGAGTATCCCCATCTCAGCGTCTTCTTCTGGTCACTCATGCAGTCTGGCAGAGTCTCCTCTTCTAAGCACTGTATCCGAACTGCAGAACACTAGGATCTCTGACAACTGTCCTTATATACAATTTCTGGCTAAACTAGAACCTTCTAGTGGGAGATATGGAGAAGAGAAACTCAGCACAAACAGTTACAATGTTGCAACTCCAAACTCTCATAGACTTGCATTAGAGCTTCAGTGATACTCAATGGCAATGACACAGCAGTTTTTCCAGACAAAAACAGATTTTTAGACATGCTGTACAGTAACACCATAGCCTAAACATTGAAAAGGTCAGTCTGTCTGGTTTTGGAGGTAAAAAGTCTGTTTTTTTCTCTCCAAAACCTGCACTTCTTTAAACCTTATGGTAAGCTGAGGAAAATTACTAGCTTCCCATTATTAGCTAGAAAGTTTCAAAGGTTTCTCAATGTTCATTAACCCTTTCCACAGTTCTGTGCAAACACAGTGCAAATGACCAGGATATATATCACAACAAACATTTAAAATGCAGTTAAACAATATTAAACAGTGTAGGTCAGTGCAAGTTAACTCTATAAAATAAACTGAGGAGTTGATTACTCTGCATAGGAGAAATAGGAGCAAATATTCACAAATGTTCAGACTTCAAAGTACCTCTGTTTAAAGGGCACTACATACTCCCTCACACCGTTGTTCCCTGGGGACTGGTGCAGTGGAAATGTAGTTTGAAGAATCAGGCCAGAAGTGAACGGACAACAGTTTATTTTTACTTAATGCAAAATATAACTTGCAGTACATCCAGTAGCAGCAAATTCAAAGTGTAGTCTCTTGCACCAGTTCAGGAGGTATGGTGGCAGGCTGGATGACTGGATATTGGCCCTTATGGGAATAGGTGTCCATTGTAAGGTTCAGACTTGAACTTTATCTGGCTTAGTGATGGTTTGAGTGATGGGTGTCTAAGCCAAAGTCTCTCACCTTGCACCAGTGTCTGTAACACTGCGGACCACTCTGCTATCTTGTCTCTCAAGTCCCCTTTTAAAGCTCAAAGGTTTTGTACCTAGTCTCTCAGAATCCAAAAATCGTTCCCAGGAGCAGGAGCTCTGGACTATACTTCCTCTCCTCACTATAGGTACTCTGGAACTCCCCCTCCTGGCAAAAAACATGACCAGCCCACTCCTACCAAGGAGAGAAACAGTGTGGTTAGCCCTGTTCCTGCCAACCTTTTGCCATCCATACCTCTTCTGGCTAGTATTTATAGTCAAAACATTAACATTACAATACATAACAATAAAATAATTTGCAGATACACACAGATCTGGGCCGTATTGCTATTCATTGTGTTGCCATATGGTGCTTTGTATAGCACTATATAATTGAGTTTCTCTAGAAGTAATGTGGAGAGAATATCTTTATAATAATTTCTCTGATGGAACATGCTATGATACAGGTACTTAGAGGAAGGATCCTTTATAACTTCATGGGTGCCATAATACAGCTTTGAGGATGTACTGGACTGTATTAAACCCACCTGCATGAAGCTAAAATGTATAAAAAACCTTAAAATGAATTCTATTATTCTTTATGTTGGTATGGGATGTTACGTCAACCGATGTGACCTAACCACAATAAATGTATAACTTAAGGGTTTTCTTATTTTTTTAGATTACAATAGAAATGCACCTGCACATTGCTGAACAGTTTGATAGAATATAATACTGCAGAGCCGTCAGTTTTGTCTCTCACAACAGAGCACTCGTATAACATGTCCTTGATAAAGATGTTTAGATACCATTGTTATCTCTCCTACCATTAGACTGTACTTGCATTAAGTGATTTGTCCACTAGATGTGATTATAAAATGTTTACTTTATGATTTAAACAGTCCTCTGGGTCTGCAGAGGACGTATATAATTATAAAGCAATATCTCTATGGACATGTCATGTTCTCAAAAATAATACAAACACTAGAAATCATGATATAATGTACATTGCTCAAATAGATGAGCTATTATATAAACCCTTGACATGGAAATTTTACGTTTTTGCATTTTCGTTTTTTACTCTCTGCCTTTCTGGAGCCATAACGTTTTATTTTTTTTTTTAATTCACATAGCCATATGAGAGCTTGCTTTTTTGTAGAACAAGTTCTACTTTATAATGGGACCATTTAAAATTGCATACAATGTAGTGGGAGGCTGGAAAATAATTAAAATGGGGTGAAATTGGAAAAAAATGCAATTCAGCCATTTTGTTTTATAGGTTTGTTCTGAATGTGGAAAAATTTACCTTTTACCTTCATTGTCTGGGTCAGTACGATTACAGTCATACCACATGTATATAGTTTTAATTGTTTGAATACTGAAAAAAAAGATGTCAGATCAGTGGGGTCCAACTCCTAGCACCCCTACTGATTAGCTGTTTGAAGAAGCCGCTGTGCTCCGGCCAGCACTGTGGCCTCTTCCTAGGTCAGTCAAGTTCATCGGTCACTTGTCCTAGGAGCAGCTCAGTCCCATTCAAGTGAACGAAGCTGAGCTGTGATACCAAGCGCAGCCACTATGCACTGAATAGCGCTGTGCTGGGTAAGCAGTGAGGAGGCCACAGCACTCATCAGAGTGCTACAGTCTCCTCTCAAAAAGCTGATAGGCGGAGGTCCTAGGAATCATACCCCTGCAGATTTGATGTTGATGATTTATCCTGAGGATAGGTTTTTTAACTGTTTAAACTCTGTCTGTAGTTTTTACTACTTAAACACAAACCCTATCTACAAACTATATAGTTTTATTTATATAGATTTACAGCCATTAAAGGGCATCTGTCAGCAGATTTGTACTTATGACACTGGCTGACCTGTTACATGTGTACTTGGCAGCTGAAGACATCTGTGTTGGTCCCATGTTCATATGTGCCTGCATTGCTGAGAAAAATGAAGTTTTAACATATGCAAATGAACCTCCACGAGCAACAGGGGCGTTTCCATTACTCCTAGAGGCTTATTCCCCTCTGCAACTGCCTAGTCCTCTGATTAACAGGGACAGGCAGTGTAAAAGTGAACACGCCAGGCCATTTATTTTAACGTGGAGTGGGTGCAGCAGATGCGGAGACAGAGCTGAGCCTCTAGGTATAACAGAAATGTCCCGTTGCTCCTAGAGACTCATTTGAAATGTCATTTTTCTCAGCAATGTAGGCACATATGAACATGGGACAACACAGATGCCTTCATCTTCCAAGCGCACATGCAACAGGTCAGTTTTATACAGTAGGTACAAATCTGCTGACAGATGTCCCTTAATTATTGCTTAAAAAAATTAGTAAAGAGAGTTGAGTATTACACTGTGTCGATGGGGTGTTGGGTCTCCTGTTAGGCACTAGTTGGTGGAGGCTTAGCAGTTACAGGATTTACCCACTTGGAATTTGGATTAGCAAACATATATTTTACTGGAGGATCTGATTTTTGGAGCAATTCATCACTATACTGTATGACGACATCAGTGAGCTTCTGTGCTTTTTCACATACAATAAACTTTTTATGGCCATAACACAAAGGTCAGACTTAGAATACTAGTTGTCTAGCCTTGCAGGTGCTATGTTATTGAACTTTTATTACATCATTTATGAACTTCTAGTTAAGCTTTTTCTGAACGTAATCCATTTCTTCATGTTAGCCCATGCCTGTGGCTATGAAACACACATATGAAATATAATCTGCCAGTGGCTAGATCTGTTGCTGAATGTCACTAGCTGTACCTCTTACTCCACCGTGCAGGTGCACCACCTACAATAAGTAATCACGCTGTTTGTTCACTGTTGCAGGCAGAGTATCTAGCAAAAAAGCTAGAGCTGATTATTTCAGATTATTGTGTTTCTATAGCCGCAAAAAAAGTGTCAAAGTGAATAATAAATGTTACTCTTATAACATTTTATATACGAAAAAGAAATCTGATATATAAAAATCACATTACTTGTATTAAAGTAATATTCAGTGTGGTGAACATGGAATACATGAATTTTTATAATCTTTCAAGTTTCAACCTTGATGCTTTTCCTGGGTTATATTTAAATGAAATGTATAAAAACTGTCAATCTTATATCTTCTAGAATATATTTCACTGGCATTCTAGTCTGAATATCGATGACAAAACCTACATCTCATAATATAGAATCTGTATTATAGAGTGAAGGTTCTGCCATCCAAATAGTGATAATGCTAGTTAGACTTGCTTGAATCGTAGAAGAATCAGATGGGTGATATTTGGTTCACAGTATAGTAACAAATGGTGATGATACTCTAGAGCAGTGTTTCTCAACTCCAGTCCTTACAAACCCCAGCATGTCATGGTCTCAGGATTTCCTTACTAGTGATGAGCGGCAGGGGCAATATTCGAATTTGTGATATTTTGCCAATATTTGGGTGAATAATCGCCATATATTCGCGAATTCGAAAATTCGTTATCTCCAGTCATTATTTTCTTGATTGCGGAAATCGGCAATTTTAAAACTTGCATTGCGAAAATTCGCATTACGAGAATTCGCATTCAACACTATTCCTAAAATCAAAGATATTGCAGCCTTCTCATCGGCCCACAAGCTAGAAACAGTGAGGGATCATGTGTACTGTTCGTTATCTCCAGTCATTATTTTCTTGATTGCGGAAATCGGCAATAAAAAAAATCACATTACAAAAATTTGCATTACGAAAATTCATATTCAACACTACTCCTAAAATTAAAGATATTGCAGCCTTCTCATTGGCCCACAAGCTAGAAGCAGGGAGGGATCATGTGTACTGTTTAAAATCTTGAATATTCAAAATTACGAATATATATCACTATATTCTAAATATTTGCAAATTCTCGAAGTGCCAATATTCACGATAAAAATTTTCAATTTGAATATTGGTGATCAACACTATTCCTTACTATTGAGCAGGTATTCATTCTGTGGGATATTCTCAAATCATGAAAGCCAGGTGGGCCTTGAGGACTAGAGTTGAGAAACACTGCTCTAGACCAACCAGTAACTGTGATCTACTGGTAGTTTTCTGGACAGGTACTGAGTACTTCACAATCACTTAAGCTGGCCATACAATAGAGATTTTAGATGACTTGCCTTTCACCATTGGCCTTTGAAGGTTTTCCAAACACATTGACAACCTAAGCTGCTGTCTTGATCCATGATCCAGGCTTCTATTGATGGAGTGTAAATGTGTTCTCCAGCCCAAACAACTTTGTATTACCAACAAGTGCATCTGACAACGACTGAAAAAGTCTAACAGGTTAGGCATATTTTTCATATCTGTCTTGTTGTGAAAAGCCTAATACAGTCTTGAAATAGAGTGACTAACATCAATAAGTGGTTAAAATCAATCATCATCATAGATGACAAACATTACTAGTGTATGGCTAGGTTTATCTCAACTATGAAGACTCACTGGGGGCTCTTTTATTTCTGTTATCAAACTGATTGACAGATTTTTTTTCTCCTGTGCTCCATGAATACATTGTTCTGTGATTAGACATTTATACAGTGTGCTTCAAATACTTTATGCCATATCATTGCTCATTTTTTAGAATACACAGAATACACAGTACATATATGCAGCTGGATTCCTTCCATGCAAAGGGCGGACGGTAAGGAGCCTGGCACCACACATATCACTGCAAATATCCTTGAAGTTGGATTATCCTTAAATAGTTTTAAAAATGATGGAGGTCATTTATCATTTAAGGTTGTTTTTTTGCTTTGTGTGCCTGCATCAAATTTATGAACTGGTGCACCTTAATAATATCAGTGACATGAGTGCAATGTGGTTTACACCTTTAGGTGAAAAAATAGACCAGATGGTTGCCTGGTGTGGGTTGCGACTTTTCGAAAAGTTGGATATAGTAAATGAGTCATAATCCAGGTCTAAACTCATTTTTAGCTGTTAAACATAGACCACTGTGAAAAGTGGTGAGGAGCATAAAATGTCGCTGTTGCCAAGGAAATGTCACAGTTGCCATGACTTGCGTCTTTTTTGCACCACAAATCTGACAACTTATTTCATAAATGTCCCCCTATGTCTTCAGGTAATGTGGCAGAAGCAATAAGGGCTGTATTTTCTACCTGAATCACACTGAAATATATTGTTCCATATCTTAACTGCACAATAGAAAATATGTGGCAGTACTGACGTTTTCCCCTAGAAACACTGAAAATGTAGTCTTTTTAGTAATAGTCTAAAACAGCTATGTAGTAAACCCGGAAAAAAAAAATGGACAAAGTTAGAAAGAGATTTTGGAAACCAGGGCATAGGACCTGATTTTGAGCTCTAAAGATCAGTTTTACCTGTACTAACCCATTGTTTGTTTGAGTGCTTTTCTCTTTTATGATAGAGCATATTGAAGAAGATGTGGCAGCAAATATACAGTTTGTAAATTAATGAATGATACCTTTAAATGACATTTTGTAACGTGATTTCCTGATTCTTTTACTATACTCATAAATGCCTACAGCCCCTCCATTCATGAGCCCTATTAAAAATAATAGAAGAAAGGAATCAAATTCTTCCCAAACTCTTTCCACTAGTACATTGACTTTTATAAGCCAACTGTCTTTATTGGTTTGTGCTGGTGGAATACATTCTAAAATATGGAGTGATATAACACCTAACTCATGTTTATTGACTTGCTGAAATATGTATGTGAGAACATATTGAAATCAATTCTACAGATCTCTGGATGATTTTCTAACGTAGAGTGTAGATAGAAAGAATTCCCCAAGCATTTGCCTTCCTGAAATTATAATCTTGACATCTGTCATCAGGGTTTTTAAAACCAGTGTGCCATAATTGGTGTTGGCAGTTGGCATGGGAGAGTTTGACTTTTTATATCATATTTGCATGAGTTGTTGGCACTTATAGTGGTTGTCAAACTACAGTACATTACTTTAAAACCACAGTGTTCATTGAATTGCATTATACTGTTAGTGGCATTAGCAAGTTAAAAAAAAATCTCTGTGAGTTCCTGTTTAGTAGAACACCATGGCCTTCTATTTAAGAGCCAGCAATTATTATTTTTAAAGTGTCTTTGTAGAGATTTGCCGAAATAGTTCCACAGTAATCACATACTTCCCAAATTTCAAAGAAAGCAAAGAGGGCCAAAACTTGCAACATGCACAGCCCCCTCATAGTATTGAATACCCCCTTAGTAATCCACAGTGGCGTACCTTCAATGGAGGCAGAGTGACTGGTATAGGTCCAGGGGGAAGTAAGTCCAATGCTTACCGTTTTTTTCCGATGAGAAAACACCGCAGTTTCATGCAGCTGCCACTAGCGAGAGCTCAATGCAAACAGATTATTTAATTTTCCAGTAAATGGAACTGTGTAACTTCCTGAGCTCCTCCTAGTGGCGGCTGCAGGCAGCCAGCTTTGTAATAGAAAGGTTGCAGATTTATCAACCTTTTTTGCCAGTTGTCTGGTATAAATACATTAAGAAATACAGTGCTCAGAATAAGTGCCATATTCAGGAAGCACCTATTCCACTTTATTAAAATAAATGTTGGGTAAACTGGATGAGGTGGACCGCAAGTTTTTGTTATTCCAATTTCTTAGTTAAAATTTCTTCTGCTTAATAAAAAATCTGGAGCTTTGCACTTTGTGTTTCCTGGGAGTGATTCTTGCATGCATTCTGGGAAACTGGGTGGGGCCCATACAAAATTTCGCTATGGGGAGCTATGAAATCTGTGTATGTCCCTGGTGATCCCATTACAGTAGTTCATCCCTTGCCTTTTGCTCTCTTCTGCTGAAATCAGCAGGTGTGATTACATCACTGCATCGTAGTTGCCTGACTATAGGCCAGTGAATGGTTGAGCAGGGAGCTAATGGTTCTCAGCTCCACCATTGTATTCAATTGTATTGGAATCTTGATGCAGATAGTTGAAATGAGGACATACTGCAGCCCTCCCAGAACAACATAACAACAGCCAAAATTGTGGACTGTTCCTCCTAATCTAGAATTGTTGGGACTGGGAGGCATGATTAATTGTAATCAAAGGTGTCCAGCCTTCTTCTGGAATTTCCATTGCTCTCTGCAAATCATTTTATGAGGTTCCCATAAGAAATCCCTCAGATTCTCTCTGGACACTATAGAGTGTTTGGAGATCCCATATATGAATAGTCTGTGGCAAAGATTTTTTTTATTGCTATGGGCAATGTGTCTAGTCTTTGTCTAATATCATGGTGTCACTATCTATCTAGGTACTCATTGTCTAGCCTTTTAAACTAGCATTTGAACAATGACTTTGGATATAAATGAAAAACAGAAAAAAAAATAACCCTTCACGGACAGCTGTCTTATCGGCCAGACAATGCTCCCTTGAAATAAAAAGAAAATGTAATTAAGCTTCTGCCCTGGAGCCAAAAAAACTGTCTCTCTTGTGCCACCTTTTGGATGGGTACCCTGTTACTCAATGGTTGGCCCTTCAAAAAGGCCTTGGAACTATGGCATGGGATATAAGCAAAAAATTAAGTCTTTTCCATAAGAAAATGACATTCATTTTCACAATCACTGTTGATCAGTTCCATGTTGAGCCCGGCCTATCTGTGCCACTGGCATCGTGTCATCGCTGTGGTGGGCCTATCAGATAGCAGGGATGCTGGGCCAATTAGGCTCGGTGCCAGTGTCCTGTGCTTCCTTTCAGCAGGATAACTAAACAGGCAAGTGCTGGTCAGATCACCTAACTCTTGGATTCCTGGATCTTTGACCTTTGGCTTGTTTGTGACTTTGCCTCTGACTGCAGAGTAAATCACTGATGTAACCTCCTGGTGGTGACCCTGTCTGGTATTTGACTCTGTGTTTGCCTCGTTTTGGGTCTGATGTTACTCTCAGGTTTTGACTTAGGCTTGTTGTTGGTTTTGATTTTTGATTCTGATTTAGTCCTAGTTATGCCCATTTGGTTCTTACCCAGTGTGTCTAACTTCCCTTCAAACTCCCCTATCTAGGACCTCTACACTTAGCCAGGTTAGGAACTGCCACCGATGGTTGGTGGCCACCGTTTACGGCTGATTGACCAAGTAGGTAGGAACAATAGTGTGGGTAGAATTTAGAACTGCACTGTTCCCTACCTAACGTAACATTTACATTCTATAACATTCCCATTCCAGGGAGTATTTCCTGGCTGATAAGACTAACTATGCAAAATTGGTGGTGTTCACAAGGAGAAACTTAATTCCCACAGACCACCAGGTTGCCATTTAATAGCTTGAATTTTCAGAATTTTGATTGTTATGACTAGAACTATAAACTTTTGTACACCTAACATTTGATTTACAACAAATTTTGAGGATTATTGGAACCTGTTGAGTACATTCTATACTAAATGTACTTTAGAATGTTACCTTAATGGTTATTGGGTAACTTTTTATATTCCTTGTTAGTGTGAAGCAGCAGAACAACAATCTAGTCAGGTAACAGTGTGCAGCAGCTTGTGTGTAGAGATAATTACCAAGACTTTCAATGGGAAGATTTTTAGACCTAAGCTCACCTCCCAGGGTGTAGTTTGGTTACATCTCTGCAACAGATTATGCTCTGCAAATTCACTATACTAAGCAAGCTATTTACTTCTCTATCATTTACAGTTTAAGACTTAATCCCCCAAATCATTTCCCTATATTTTGTCTTTTGCGTGGAAATATGAAGCTCTTCATGCTAAGTCAGTATTTCTAAGTCTTGTAACCTCCATTCAAAGATATGTAAAAAAAAAAAAAAAAAAAGTACCCCAAGACTATGATAAATCATTATTCCAAACAAAGCTATTATCACGCTGGACTATCATGGTGGCACTATCCATCTAGGTCACCAGAATGAATCAAACATTTGAGAGGAAAAAGCATCAGGAAATAGAAGGAGTGACGATTTTTTTGATCTATGTACAGGGCTCTACAATGGACAATGCGAGGGACTAGCCACAGATAAGTGGGGAAGCCATTCTCAGGGCGACGACTCTGCTTTTGGATAGGAGTGTACAGAGGGTTGTATCGGGGAAAGTGTGTTATTCGATTGTTCCCCATTTTATAAACTGGATTGATCCTCAAAGAGTAATGACATTGGATTGCTTTATCCTTCTTATGCATGCTGTGCATTATATTATAGCAAACCGTGTATTTAGTGATGAGCGAATTTATGAAAAATTCGATTTGGCTGCCTTGCCGAATTTCACAAAGAAATTTGATTTGTGATGAATGACTTAGTCCCAAAGCGCATTTCTCTGTATGTAGCATGCACGATGATGGAAAACAGCAATTGCGATGCCCCCCGTAATTGAACCCCTCAGATGCCACGTCATCGCTAATCTCAGCATCTGGTGCTACAATTGAGGCCTTTCAGGGGTAATCAAGTTAAAAAAAAAAAAAAACACTCATCTAATCCTTTTGCACGTGGAGAGGCCGTTGCAGCCATCTTATTTGAAGACGCCGTGCAAAATCATCACGTCATCACACCGGCCGGGTGCGCTGAGGTCATCACTGATGACGTTACCACGCCTGACCATCATGTTGGCATGCTGATGTCACACATCAACCCAAGCGAGATTTCGCATGGTATCTTCAATCAAGATGGCCGTGATGGTCTCTCTGTGAGTAAATGAATGAGGTAAGTATGTTTTGATTCATTTGCATGAAGCGTGAGGAAATTTGGCTTTGCGGCAAATTGAATATTTAATGGGATTCGGATCAAAGTTAATTTGTTTGGCTCTAATTTGCTCAACACTAGTCATAATGGCATACAAAAGCAAAAGAAGTGAAACTCATCTCACTGATCCCCTGTATGAGTGCCTTCACATGCAGTAAAATTTGTTGCAGAAAATTTCTGCAACTGAAAATCAATTTCATTCATTTTAATGAGGTTGTTTTGGTGGCAAGCACATGGATTTCTGCAAGCTCCATTCTTTTGAATGGAGCAGTTTATCAGTCGCATACAATTTCGGCAACAAAACTTGCCGCTTGTGAAGGCACTATAACTCCTTTTTCATTGGCTCCCTAACTCCTTTTTCATTGTTTCCACATCCCATGCTGGTCTCGACTGTTCCTCTTGACATGCAGGAAATGATCGTTCAGCCAATCACTAGACTAATGTTTGTTGCTGGAGGCATAGTTTCTGCAAGGTGATCCATAGTGTACATCTTCACAGCATAAAATAACCGAATAAATCTTACCCCCACACAGCAAAGTTTAATATGGAGGGAATTTCCATTGGCCAGTTGGTATTGTATCGTTAATTAGTATCCGGTTACTGGAGTTTTTTTTATTTATTTGCCAAGCTGAACTGCTATCTGATGGCTGATCCATACCCTGAGTTTGAGGTTAATAAGTAAACTTTGTATTCTGTTTTTCATTTATAGCCATTTTTTATTATAATTCTTACACAATGCAGCAGACAGCTAAAAATGTAAGGCCCATGAATTTTACATTCAGTTATTCCAAAGTTGTTGTCCATGCTTTCACATCTACCTATCGCTCACTGTGGTTAATGGGAGTCAATAAATGTTCTGCGCCAACAGTGTTTAGTACATGGTTGGACAAATCCTAAAATAACTTTTTGAGTTGTTTTCTCACTTTCCAATGGCTCTAGAGACCGGTATACTACATCAGTACCAAGGGCTCAGAAAGTTATAGTAATGGTTAAGTATTTTTATTTCCACCTGTCCATCAGTTTCCCCACTCCCCCTCTAGGGCATCAGTGCCCAGCCCTAGCGCCAGTGAACTAAAATACTTACCTTTTCTTTAGGGTGCTACTGACACTCCACGGCTCTTTCATCCTTTTCTTCATGCGCTGCACTGGGACCTGACATCACATAGGATCAGGTCATAGTGCGTGCTTACGTGCACTACACCCTGACGATCTGTGTACGTCAGGATCCAGTGCAGCACTGTGCGGGCAGGCGGGTGACCACGGAGCGTGAGAAATAGCAAGCTCATCACTCACACTCCATTGTCACATGGTACAAACGAATCATCGATGCAAAAAATGAGCATCGAGGATTTTTTGTGTCGAGTTAATCGATTAATTTGAGTAATCATTTCAGCCCTACTTAGAGGGTATCACTCTGTGAGGGGGCATTTAAGGGTGCAACATACTGTGTGGGGAGGCATTAAGAAAGCCTCATACTCTGTGTGGGGCACTAATTATGGGGCATCCCTACTGTTTAGGGGGGCTGAAAGGTATCACTATTTTGAGGTGGCACTAAGGGGATTATTATGTTAGTGCACTAAATGGGCACCATTACTATATGGGGAACACAAAGGGTATTGGGTGGGATTAGAGCTGTGGCTTATTGTAAAAATAGAAACCACTATCTGTAGCACGCTATGCACCACTGCTGTTTTTTCAGCTCAGACCTTAATCCAACAGCAGACTCAGATATGTGTACCTTTACAAAATGCAATTGAGTTCCCCTGGTATAGGTTATACATTTCTTGAGATCAAGAAAGATTTCTACACATCAAACTTTTGCATCTGATGCATTCTTTGTCCATTATGTTTTTATGTGTAGAAGGAAGCAAATCTCTTTATACATACATATTTGTTCAATGGCAGTATTAAAATATTAGCTTCCCAGGTTTTCTAAGGATTAATACAGTAGTTTGTGATATTTGCGCAATTTGTAAAACATCCACTGTGTTTGCAGGTAGATTTCTGTAGAAATGACTAGGTGAGATGTTCATATTTTGCATAACTGAACTGAAGCTGGCAGCACAATTGTTTCTCAAACAATTTACATTCATCTTTCATTCACGCCTTACGGGAGATATTTCAGCTAGGGATATCATATCTACTGTATTATCCAGTAATTAAATGGTAATAAATAAAGCCGATGTTATTGCAGACAGAAATATATGAATTTGGCTCTTTTTTAATATATCACTTTTGCTATCATGCAGTCATGCCTCAACTATGGCTCGGTTTTAGACAAACAAGTTTTGATATTGAGAATAATTCCATCATTCATTCATAGCTCACTTACCATCATGTATATTTATCATTTAATCAGTTCTTAGTAGCAAGAGCAGTACCCCAGACCTGGGGTACCTGCTATTGTTTTACTGTTCTGTAATTTAATGTTTTGGCCATGTGTTACAGCTAGGAGAGGTGCAGTTAGCCATGGATGACAGCAACAGGGCTAACCACTCTATTCCTTTCCTTTGGGTAGGAGTGGGCTGGTTCTGCTTTCTGCTAGGAGGAGGGTTCCAGTTGAGACAGAGAGGGGAGAGGAAGCACATCTCAGAGCTCCTATTTCTGGGAATCCTATCCAATTCTCCTGTGAGACCAAGACTCCAGAGAGATCTGTGGAATCAAGAATACTGCTTCCAGAAAGCATCAGTGTGTCAAGAGAGTAGAGTTATCAGCAAAATTACAGCTCTTCCAGAGCAGTAAAACATTTGAGGAAACATGTTAGATGGAGTTCTCCAATTTACATATCAAAGTCAGTGTATCAACTGGGCAACCCCTTCTCATAAGGAAACCAGTATGAAACTGGGATCAATGGGTGACTATTTAATACATGTTGTTCCTAGTCCACTAGAATAAGCCCCTATTGTCAATGGCTTAAACTCTGGCTAAATGAGGAGGTCCCAATCTAGGAACCCCATCTATAAAGTCTATATGCCATAAAGGGGGTTGTCAGTTGGAGCAGCTCCTCTAGACAGCAATACATTGCCAGAACAAACACTGGTCAGACACTAAAGTGTGATTTGCTACATATTAACTATATAAACCATAGGCCGATGGGTTGCAATTCCCTCTTCACCACAATATTTAGCTTAGTAGATTTGTGGATAAAATAAAACACCCCAAATCATGAACAAAAAACTGCTGGTATGTAGCTACTAAGGTAAGCATTGAATTTGCTGCGAGTCGGCCTAATACATTCCTGTAATTTTGCCCACTGGCCCCTGGTATTGCCCATATGGCAAAGGTAGGTGAGTGTTAGGTCCCGAGCTACTTGAGAAACCTTGGCGTGGTGCTCGGGCTTAAGACATGTCCTCCACTGATTTCCCTGATTCATGAGACAGGATCCAATTCCATCCTATATATATAGTATACAGTTTATGCACAGAACTGCATGACTGTCATGTTCATGAACTGTAGCAGTCAATGCTATGCACAGTTCTTCCATACCATGGGTCACCTGAACAATGCTTTGTACGTTATGCATAGTTCATTACATTTACAAGATTCCTGTCTTCACTGCCTCTAACTCAACGTTACTTCCATCGTCAATAGACGAGAAAACAAAGTCATGAAGTGGCCCATTTGTTCAGAAACAGAAGTGCTCACCCTGTAAGAATAAAAGGAAGGCCAGCACCTTTTCTAGAGAGCAGCACGAAGCTCTCTGCAATAACACAATAATTAGGAGACAATTAGGCAATGGGCCCTTTCAGATCAATTTAGTGTAATCCTCTTAAATGTTTCTCTTCTGATCTCCTGCCAACATAAAGCTTTTCACCCGCTCTATTCCTCAGTAATCTTCTGTCACCCAGACAGTCACCCATCCTGCTCTGTAATCTGCTCACACTGTGCTGCGCTCCTTGGCTCTTATAGACTTACACTGGTTTTGCTATAAATTGTTTTCCACCTCTGCTATCATCTCCCAGACAGATTTTTCCCCAGTAATCCATTTGCAAGTTAACTTAACCTGTTGGTTACACAAATCGTATTCTGTCAGTCATTTAATAGCTTTCATCTTTATCCCTATATTGTATACTCACTCAGATTTACTCTTCATAATTCCCCTCCGGCTATTAGATCAGTTTACCTCTCAAAACAATTCTTTACCAGCTGTACCCTCCCTTCTAAACCTCTTGTAAACTCATGAAATGAATCACATGGAGATCTGTTGTCAATCCAAATGGAAAAATCATAGTTTAGGGTTACAGGGGAAATTGCTCTTTGGGTCATATTACTTACCAATGTCACATTTATGAAAGTTTAGGTAACATTGTCAGGGATTTTTGTTATTTTGGTTTCTGCTGGTCCAGGATAGTTTGGTAAAGAGGACAAGAGGACCCTTGAAAAATTGCATCAACGTGTCATTACACTTGATCCATCTCCACCAGCATCTCCTATATTATCATTTTGGATACCGCTATGTAACTTTTCACTTGTGGTATACCATATATATTCATATAAAGAAATAGTTGATCCATAATATGTCATATTATGGAAATATACTATCTACTTCGCCAAGCGTTGCTTCCCCTACGCCCCCGAGGCACTGTATGGCAGCAGGTGAGGTGTCATGATATAAATAATGAACAATGCCAAGCAAAGTTACACCAATAAAATAAAGAGACACGTAGAGGGCATAAGATGTTCAACACACTCCAAAACAAACACACTCCCCGAAAATCAGTGCAAGGTAAGTGAAATGATTGACCATGTTTCGGATGAAAAAGCTAAAGACCACAAAGAATCCTAAGTAAAAGTGTCCTATTAATAGTGACCCACATAAAAAGTACTGCATGTAATGTGCAAATAATAGGACATACATGACTGTACAACAGCACACACCTACCAAGGATAATTATACAGTAATCAATAGAAACCCAGTGTGATGAATTGCACTAAGCCAAAAATAGCTACCAAACTATAATATCAATAAAAAAGAGTAGTCTTGTTGGGACAGTAAACACATGTACAGTAAGAAAGATCACACAGCAACACTAAATGCATGAATCATAAAACTGACCATATACTTAATGATGACACAAGATATATAATAATTTGTTATACTGGAGATCATAGTCATTGTGGTAGATATTTTTCAGAATATGTCCCTTTTAACAGTCCTCAATTATTATCAAACTGATAAGAATATGGCTTAAATAAGTTTACGGGATCAGGAGATTAGAGATAAGGCTTCCTATGAACCACCAGATGACAGGATTCAAAGAAAACAAAAAGTGATTTTCAAACCTTATATCTCAGAAATGGCTGAACATTTCTAATAATAACAAATTGAAAAAAAAAAAAAGAAGATGTTAGTGTCAGCACAATAGACATGCACACAGAGAGCCTTTAATGGAACCCAACTCGCTTTCCCTGCCTACTTGCAGTGCAAGCCCTAAGCAGCAAGTCCGCAACTGTTCGATATTCCCTGTTCTGCTAAGTAAAAGACAGACAGACACAGAAACGCAACCACACAGAGAAGGGTCATAGGGAAATAGGTAAAAACCCAAAGGACAATACAGTACAAAATCTGAGGATGGAGGATAGTCAAAATAGCCGAGCCAAAGTCAGAAACAGATGAGTATCACAGTACAAAATCACAAAACAGAGGAAGGTCAGAGGCAAGCCGAGGTCAATATACTAAACAATCCAAAACTCTCACAGACCTGATAGGTCCATGCCTCGGTGCTCCATTAGTCAGACACAGGAACAGAACAGCTGAAAAATTAAGCACTGATAGTTTTACTCTAGCCCACGCCCTGTGTGAAGAGAAACAGAGCATTGCATCCTGTTGCTAGGGATCGCGTCACCAGGGGGTATAGCTTTGAGTGTTTCTCTCCCAGCGTCTGAAAAGGTAAGTTAGTAACATTTAACTCAAAATGATTAAAATGCAATCATAAAAAAAGTTTTCCCTCCATAAGTATTATGGCTTCCTGAAAGCTGACTGATCAAGATCTGTGATTTTAGATATATGTGAACCAAGCCAGGGGCATAGCTATAGGGGTAGCAGGGGAAGCGGCTGCTTTGGGGCCCATCCGCAGAAAGGGCCCAGCCAGGAGGAGGACTAAATAATTTTTATTGTCAGACCCCACCAACAGTATTATACTATGACATTATATACAGTAACAATAGGCACAGTGAAATGACAAACAGTATATACTTGTAGGAAACAGATAGAGGGCTGCCGGGTCTTGTCTAACAGAGCTTTCTTGACTAGTCACAGGAGTGAGGGTTACACAGGAGTAGGGGTGGGGTGTACAAAGAAGGTGTTGGGTGGAGGGGGCATTCAAAAATTTTCTATAGGGTCTAGGCATTTCTAGTTTGCCACTGAACCCAGCCTAATACTGTATTTCATTGTACCCTGATCAGACTCGTAGGGAATTCACACGTAATAATTTTAATTTTCCCTTTAAAAATAACACCTCCTGAGATGGGCTAATTAAGTGAAGTCCCAATTAATCTTTCAACACATAATGGTGGCAGGATTTGCATAAAAAATATATATTAATCTAATGTTGCATTTTCCTTACACCTAATGTGCACTTACCACTTGTTATGAAAGATCATTATTATTTCTTGCAAGTCACAGTAATGAGATAAATATAATATAATAAAAGACATACAAGTCATCTGCAAGAACCACCACAGTAGACCTGGCCTGTATTAGAATACAAAAGAAAAGGGAAGCAGTCGTCTGTAACAGTCAATAACCTTTTTAAAAAAAAAGTAATTTGTGGGCAACTCCACTTTTCCTTTGCACCAGTTTTGATAAAGCTTTTCCAATGCCTCTATTTAAAAGAGCTGTCTAGTTTAGAAAACCCATTTTCATATAAACTATTGGGGGATTCTAGGTTAATAGAGGAGGTGCAGTGTTTAGGTTCCTCATGTCTCGGGCAGACTGGTGAGTGCTTAGCTTACAAAGAGAATTTTCAATCTGGAGGACCTTTCCTGTCCTGCATTATACATATAACAAATTGTTTTTAATAAGCACTATGTATTGCTTCATTTCAACTGTGGTCGAGCTGCAGGGACATGGTTAACTAGGCGTTAAGAATGAATTACATGGGACAATAATTGGGCACAAGGGAACGAACATTCCTACAAACGCTCGTTCCCGACAATTCCATGGCAAATTAAGGGTGCCGCTTATCACCCGAAACTCGTCACTCGTTCATCAAGTGATCCTGTCATTCATGCAGGTGCATCAATTATCGTTTCTCGGCAGCAGATTGCGCTGTTTAAACAGTGATCTGCTGCCCAGAAACAATGCAGCTGTATATGGGTGAACGATCGCAATCCCTCGTTTTCATACTATGGAGGAGATCATTACATATCGCAACGGTTTCCTCCACTGAACGAGTAGCCGACTGTCAGGAAAGAATGCTTCCTTCCGGAAAATCTGCTGCTTGGCATGTCTACAATAAGTGCACCTTTAGATTTCTTCACAGCTAACAGATGATTACTGAATGGTCTTAGAGGAACAATGTGTGATCAGCTCAATGTCAAAGACTCTTTCAACATGAAGGCTTTGTCCAAAGTGAATGGCCCATCTATTCAGGAACCTTATATTTAGTACCAAGAATGAGATCCGATCCCTTCCTTTTAGATAAAGATCCATCTCCATCTTCAGCAATAATGGCCATATGCATGGGGTCTAACTTTCTGTATTATGTTCTCCTGAAGAAAGTGTTTTGGGTACTTTACAGATCAAAAGCCCAAGCATGGCACTTACTACTACTGGCAACAGATTTAATGCCAAACCCTGTTGTGTCCCACTGCTGGAATATTTATTCCTCTGTTGCACTCTTTTCCTTTCTTTTCAGTTGTATAGATTATTATATCTAATAAATATCACTTTGTGTGTTCTGGCAATAAGACTGTTTTTGCCAAATAGAACTAGAAAAAAGGTTCAGTAACACGTATTCTGCATCAATATTACCTCCTCCTGGCATGGGTCTGCCCTGACTATAGATAATAACATGGCACTGTTGGACATGCTTAGTATTTCAAACATCTATTACTGTCAAGCTGCAGCTTTTCTTGTTCTCTAAAACATACATTCCTGGATTTGCATCTCATTCATAAGCCATGCCTGATATCAGCATGAGCTGAGCTGGCTCTTAAGTCTCAAGTTAGAATACTCCTAAATAGAAGTTATATTCTACAAATAAATTAGGTTAATTATTTTTTTTTTTAAACATACGGATAAATTGTTCTCTGCAGACTAATTTCCCCAATTTTCTTAATAAACACTAGAGAATTTCTAGCGCATACATTAAATGGAATGAGAAAAGGGCACAGAACTATGTGTATGAAATAAATGACATTCAGAATTTTAATGCAAAACCAATTTGGCATTTGAATAATTCAGAATGTGAAAAGCAGTGTGTGGAGTACTTAATTCTGTGCTATATAACCCAATAATCATTTGCCCGATGTAGCCTGAATAAAATAAGCCAGAATTTAAGTGTATTTACCAATTTACATGTCAGAGCAGCGGCCTGTGGACACAGCTGTTCTACTCCCCAGCTCCTGTGCTCTGGTCCCTGGCGGTGCTGACCTGCCTCTCACTCTCCAGTCCTTCCTGGTGTGTCTGGCCACCCCAGTTCCTCTGTCTCTTCACGTAGGCTGTGGCCTGTTGCTTTCCAGTTAGGCTTCTCTTCCTCTTCCCATAGGGAGCACACTAAGCTTCACCAGCCAGCTTAATCTTAACCAGCCAACTTGAGGTATTTAAGGCATCTTCCTCTGTGGGAAGGTACCTGGTTAATAGATTTTTGTCTGCTAGTGCCCTGCATGATGTTTGTTTGCTCATGTACCTTCTCCCTGTTTTGCAGATTTGACTTTTCTCTGCCTGATCTCCGTTTTGACCCTGAACTGCCTGCCCTGACTGTTTACATCCTCTGCCTGCCATGACTTTGGTCTGTCCCTGACAACAGTTTTGCCTGATCCCTCTGCGCTCAGTACCAGTGTCTCTTGACTCCCAGGGGTCAGCAGTCTGTAGAACAGAGACTACTGCCAGAGGTAGTGGCCTGGTGATTCCCCTACATCAAATTCCAGATCTCTGTATAGGGGTTAAAGGGTGAATACCAGTGGGAGCACTTAGATAACACCCTTGGGAGTAGCCACAAACCAAATATGTTCAAGTGACACAATGTATCCAAACCTTATGCGTAACATTACCATAATAATCAGCAACTTCAAGGATTATCCTCAATGCATATGCTTTCTGCTTCTGTGCAGTCATTATAAGATATGTTACAGTGTGAAATTTACAAATCACTTTTTGTAGAATCTTCACAAATTCTTATGAATTCCCAGTCATAGTGTTATTGTACATTGTACTGTATTTCCACCCTAGAACTGGATCTTAAAGGGGTTGTCAAGGCTTTTACGATTTATGACCTATCCTCAGACCGGACCCCCATCGATCTGATATTGATGACCTATCCTGAGGATATCTTATCAATAATAAAAGCACGGACAACGCCTTTTAAAGGAGGTTTTCTAGTTTAAAAACCCATTTTCATATACCCTTTTAGGGAATTAATCTGTGTTAATAGAGAGGGATCATCTGTTCAGCATCCTCATTTTTTGGGCAGAGAGGAGAGAAATGACAGACAAGCTCTCACTTTGGATGACCCGTCATGTTCTTCACTATACATACATTGATCCGAATGGGAAGTGTGTTATGTTTCACTTCCCCTATGGTGGCACACCAGGGAAATTGAACACTAACTGCTAGGTTTCCGCACAACAAAAAGCTGAGTGAAGGGTTCCCAGAAGGGAGACATTATGATGGCCTTATTGTTAAGAGACCTTTCTAACAGACAACCCATTTTATGCCCTGTTCACACAGTCTTCAGATTCAGATTCCAAAAAACCAAAAGGCAGCCATTAAGAATCTGACTCCCATTGTTTTTAATAGGAGGCCACCCTGAAGTTCATGCGGACGTCGTTTATAGCTGTGTCTGCGCCAAGACTAGACAAGCCATTTATTGGCGCAGTGTCCACATGGACACCACTTGAAACTGCGCCAGATGTTGACTCGTGGTTTAGCTCCATTCAAAGATCCACTATGTTAACTAGCCCTAAGAAAGTAATAACTAGGTGTCTGAAAAGTGCAAAGCACATACATCATGGAGCCAATAAATAAGAAATACTGTAGAACAAAAATATTTAGAAGCTTATAGCTGCTTTCCTGGGAGTTTTACCCTATATAATATTTAAAAGTTTAAGTTCATGCCCGCACAGCTACTTTCTTCAAGGTTTTGTAATTGCAGCATGCCCTATCCCTAATGTTTCTGTAAATGTTTCTTCCTATTTACTCTAATCGAGGAAAACTGTCTCTGCAAGCGCTGTAATGTGAGTGGAAAAAACTTCCCTGTGTGAACATACCCATAAGAAACGACATACCCATACCCATAAGAAACTACAAATGTAAAACTCCCTGTGTGTATTTTCTTGCAGCGGTGGTGCTTATTATGCTTTATGGTTAAAAATCTGAAAAAAGAATAACAGGCTGATCTATTGTTTCCTGGATCGGAGAATGAGAAAAGTAATTAGTGTTCACTGCTGCTCTCCTGTGGTAGGTAACTGCTATTGCATTCCATTGGATTATACAGTTATTTCTTATGTCATCATTGCTTGGAATTTGTCATCAGCTGCTCTCTGGATAACATATGCCACTGCCAGCTAGAAAGCTACTAAATGTTGTGGTAAAATACAAGCGGTTTTTCAGATGTAACAGATTTTAATTTGTCATTTAACCATTTCTTTTGTATTTTGTGTAACTCAAGGTAGAAATATTTCAAATACCAAAGCTTTCCAGCTGGAAACTGTAGATATTTAGATCCAATTGTTTTGTGTTGTACTTTTATTTCCATCTCTGTCAGTTGTGCTCCTCACCTTGTCCTCTTGTGTTGGCTTGGTCCTGGCAGTAGCTAAGTTGATGATCACCTTTACTTTTGTCATACAGTCACTTAGACTTCATAAAAATACTTAGTTCTTGCTCTTTCCACCCTTCTTTTCTCTTAGTCCCTTTGTTAGATTTTACAGGGAGTTCAGTCATTGAGTGAGAGCCTAGGAGTGTAAAGCTAGAACAAAAATCTCAAAGCCACTGCACTTTAATCCAGTAACCGGAGGAACTTCACATGAAGTATGAGAGTTAGATGAGTACTGCTAAAAAGAGCTGCTCTTACTCTGTGGGCAAAATAGACTTGTTTCCCTGTGTGTGGCCACCTTAAATGTTGTAATCAACCCCATCCATAACTCTTGTTTGGCTAAGAGAATCTAAACATTGGGTCAGGGTCAGGATGAGGGGAAGGTGGAGTAGGAGAAAGCAAAACAGCACTTTACCTTTATATTTCTATTCAGCAGAAACTATGTTATTCAGGCCTCATAGTTGGTGAAAAAATGTTCTGTAGCCCTGGTGATCTGTGCCCACTGGGCATCTCCATGCTCCCAGAAGTGCTTGGTTCGATCACCCATGCATGCTGCAACTTCCTGCTTCTTCCCAGCAGTCATGGACGCTGGTGTACTGATGTTCCATCTCCTCCATGGTTGGCCTCTGGTGCCTATTCACTTCCTTTATGCATCTCTCTACCTTAGACCATACACATCCACCATAATCTGAACTCAGCCTATGGCAAACCTTTTCTCAGTATTTAAGGCACTTTCTCTAGTCTTGTCCACTAGTCTGTCCCCTATCATGGGTTCTAAGCCCCTACCATAGCTTCTAAAAAAGGTTGCCTCACCCCCCCATGGAACACTCCATACATGATTTGATGTTATTAATTCCACTTTACGAAGGAGTTCTATTGCAGATTAAGGTTGTCTAGAAACAATAATCCACGTTCTTTACATTCCATATGACTCTGTCTGTTTATTGGCATTAGAGTCATGTTTTAAACAATGTCCAGGAGCCCTGCATAATCTATCAGGCTGCCCTTTCATTATCTGACCTTTCACTAGAAAGCTTCTATCAAGATGCTTATTAACTGAGACATCAAAGCATGCTAAGAGTTTCCTTGTGTTGTTTGAAGAGAGCAAATTCATCTTCAGACACCTAAAGGGGCTTGTGATTAAGAGAGGTGAATATATGAAATAACCTGGTACAGAGAACACTACGTAGAGGCTTGTTAGTTACTAATAGGGCTGAGCTTTGAAGATGTTGATTTTTTTTCACATGCGATGTGTTCTTCAAATTGAGAATTTGAATAGTTCCGCCTCTTTTATCCTTAAAGCTGCTTAGATTGCTCATTGTGTGGGATGATGTTTAAGGTGTGAATTATTCCAGATAAGTGTATCAAGAGGACCCACCATCAACACACAATGGATGCCATTATTTTCCTCAATTGTAATTAGTGCCATGTCTTAGTCACTAAGTGCATATTATTCAGTGATGTAATTTGGTGCTGCAGGCTGCATTTTAAGAAATTTTGTTTCAGCCCACACACTGGCTGCTTTCACAACGAAAACTTCTACTGTCTATGGTGAAACTTACCACAAATGTACAAAGCAGAATGTTTTATAATGTCAGCAGAATAAAATAATTCTCATACTTTTTGATGAAGCTGCTGGTGAAGATGACCCAAAACCAGTCATCAGAGACATAGAATAAGTCAGTCATGAGAAGAATCCATTGGGTTGCTGAATTTAATAATTTGCTGTATCAGATCTGTTCATTGCACTATTGATTGACCTAGTGACATGTTAATTAAACACATCTCTACACAGATTATGCAGTAATGTAGTAAACTGCACTGCAGTTTCCTATCTGCAACCCAGGACTCTGTTGGGCTTGTAAAAGGTTCTGGGAGCTAAAAAGGTGATACCAGCTATGGGAGGCAACATAAATAGAGGATATTAGAAAATTAAAGAAAAGCAATTAAAAGAAGAAAATTAAAGAAAAAAGCCTGCCACTATTGCTAGCAAATAGGTATACGAATATGTGGTCTTCATTGCATGACATATCTCTAACTAGTGCAGAGAAAAAAAATGAATGAATGAATTAATGAGAAAAATGATCCTTTCTCAAAGGTTGACTTAAAAGCTCCAAAATGTTGTGGATTATGTGAGTTCAGAAGTTGTGCTTAAAGGCTATGGACACTTTCCATGGAATTTTTTTATGATTGCATTTTACTACTTTTGGACTGAAAATCCTTTTTTCAGTTGGTCTTTATTAAAAAATTACAGCAATTTTTGTGATACATGTGGTTAAAAATGAGTCTATTTGCACACTGTCTCTCCTGAGTGCCGTCAGTTGATGGCTCATGTTAAGCCTTATCTCTGATCTCCTGACATCATAAACACTCATTCAGCTGATCAAACAGAAAAGAATATGGCTTAATTAAGTATTTATGAGGTCAGGAGATCACTAATAAGGCTTCATATGAGCCATCGGCTGACGGAAGGGATAGTAAGCAAAAATACTGATTTTAGCCACATGTATCACAAAAACTGCTGAACATTTATAATAAAGAATAATTGAAAAAATGATTTGTAGCCCACGTTGAGTAAAATGGAATTATAAAAGATTGCCCCAAAGGTTTCCAAAGCCTTTAATTCTCCTTCTTCAATGACAATGTGTCTGAATCTGATGAACAAATTCAGTAATATCTTTTCTTATTGACATTTATAGTAATAAAGGCAATTCTTATAACTTGGGAGTGCATGTGTCTGTATTTTTTTCTTTATTTTCTAATATTGTTCTGATGCCTGCAATAACTTTGGTAATCATGCAAAAGCAGTACCCACGGAATTTGCAGATGCTCAAAAATTGGATTCACTGCACACTGTTACAGCGGTTGTGACTTAAAGGGGTTGTCTCACTTCAGCAAATGGCATTCATCATGTAGAGAAAGTTATTACAAGGCACTTACTAGTCTATAATGATTGTCCATATTGCTTCCTTTGCTGGCTTGATTAATTTTTTTATTACTTTGTACACTGGTCATTTCCAGGGGTTATGACCACCCTGCAATCCAACCGCGGTGGTTGTGCCTGTACAATATAGAAAAAGTCGGAGGCTTATGCATGCTCTCACAGTCCTGGCAGCAGAGATGCCAGTCCTTTTTCCTATAGTGTACAAGCACAGCCACCACTGCTGGATTGCTGGGTGGTTGTAACCTCTGCAAACGAGCAGTGTATCATGTGATGCAAAAATTAATTAAGCCTGCAAAGGAGGCAATATGACAATCACATTAGTAAGTAGTGTGTACCATGTATTAACTACGTAATAAGTGCCATTTGCTAAAGGGAGACAACCCCTTTAATGCACAGCCAGCTAATATTTTGAGACTTTGGGTCTTTCCAGTCTGTATACTGAGAAGCTAGTAATTTTCCATTGCTGTCTTAAGGAACTATGCAGAGCTGGGTTTTGGAGGAAAAAAACAGCTGCTCAATTATTCCCATTCATTTGCAGTGAGGCACAAAACAAGTCTATGGCAGCCATAAACTGTAACATTGTTTTAGTTAGGCTGTATTTCTTCAGCTTCATCCCTCCCACTAGAAGGTTCTAGATCAGTTGGAAACTGTATAAAAGTAGAGCAGTTAGAACTCATAGGCATCTGCAGATAGAGAACAGGGTTTAATAGCAGAGACTTCCAGACTGCACAAGTCATCAGAAGATAAAACTGAGACAAGGATACCCTCCCTGAAGATTCAGCTGCAGACTCTGGGCCCCCAACCCTTTGACCAGGGCATCAGCCTTCTGAGAGAGGAGAGAGAGAGAGAGGGACAGCTAGTTCGAACCTTTCCTCAGCACATCTTCTTGTGCCAGGGAGCAGACTGGAAAAGCCAGCTTAGTGGCTTGTCTGTATTGTTTTGCACTTGAGCTATTCCAGTAAAGAAGGTTTATTGCGAATCTTGACGCTCTGAACTTATTTCCCACTGGGTGCTCCACATTTTACCATCTTTCCATAGAGCAGCAATATGTTGGACGTGGGACTCCAAAACTCCACCCCAAACTTGGTCACTGCATATACATTTTGATTATTGATTAATTTTTATCGTTTAACTTTACATGTGAAATTAGTTGGGTAACTTGAATTTTTAATAAGGTGTTTAACTTCCTCTTACTGTGGATGTGCAGTATTGTATGAACTTAGAATGTTCATTGATGCAGGAGCCCCTGCCCTCTATTAGGGCAGCTATCATATATCTCAGTTTGGCCACTTTCTGGCTACTGTTGATCAATGTGTTTGAGGACATGGCTTATGAAATATAACAAATGGCACGGAATATCAACACAAGCTATATCAATAGGTACCATTTAGTCATCTTACATACACATTGGCCAAAGCTAGCTAGAAAGTGGCCAACCCCTTTAAATTAAAGGTGTATTTTATGATGCAAACATCCTTCATCCATGGGATAGGGAATACGTATCTGATTGGTGGGGTCCAACAGCTTGGAACCCCTGCCAATAATGGGAACAAGGGTCCCAGTTCTCATGAATAAGTGGGGTGCCAATCAAGCATGTGCACTGCCATTCCATCCATTCTCTATGGGACTGAAGATAGAGGACATTTATAGAATGAATTGAGAGGTAATGCAGATTCTCAGCTCCCACTCTATTCCTTCAAGAGACTTGGGCCCCTGTTCTTATTATTAGTGGGGGTCTCAGCAGTTGAACCCCCACAGATCAGATTCTGTTATTCCCATTCTGTGGATAGGGGATAAGTTTTTATATAGGGACAATCCCTTTAAGAGACAAGGGTCTGTCTGCTTTAAAGGTCAGAAACCATTCTGTGTGGTAGATATGCAATCATAGGGTAGATCTGGACAAGGTCAAATACTTATTCCTCTCAGTGTCTTACTGGGGTTCCGTGGGCCCACCAAAGGAAACTATTCTCGTGGCCCAACCCCTACTTCATCCATAAAGTCTAAGGCTACATGCACACGACAGTGAAAAAAAACGTTGGTTAAAAACGGACACACTGTCAGTTTTTCATGGCCATTTTGCATCAGTGTGTGCATCCATTTTCTGGCTGTGTGTCCTTTTTTAATGTCCGTTTTGCATCCGTTTTGCATCAGTTTTTCATGTCCGTTAAAAACTTTAATAATGCCCTCCCATATAGGCCCCCAGTTAAATAAATGTCCCCCACAGTGTGCGTAATTTTTTAATAGAGCCCTCAACTTTATTAATGCCCCCAAAAAAATTCCTACTCTATGGGGGACATTATTTAAGATGGGGGCATCTTAAATAATGCCCCCCATAGTGTAGGAAATTTTGTTTTTTAACACCCCAGCTTTAATAATGTCCCCCATTGTTTTAATAATGCCCCCATCGTGTCCCACAGCCATAAAAAAAAACCTCACCTTATCCACTTGCTCGCGCTGCAGTCTCTTCTCTCTTCACAGAACAGAAGGTGCGCGATGACGTCACTGCGCACTCCCATGTGGTTACGTCACCACACACAATGCAGGTCCTTTGGCAGGTCCTTCTCAATGAAGAGAGAAGAGACTGCAGCACCGCAAGCATCTGGATGAGTTGAGTACTTCAGGAGACCATGGGGGCATTATTTCAACTATGGGGGAATTATTTGAAATATCAGGCACTTTGTTTAACTCGCAATTTACTCGTTTTTAACGGCCGATAGATGGATGCACTCCTGTCAATCGGCCGTTAAAAACAGTGCCATTGACTTCAAAGGGGTCCGCACGGCCGTGGAAACAGGCAAAAATAGGACATGTCCTATTTTTGGACGGACACTATTCACTGGGCATTAAAAGAACGGCCATGTGAATAGCCCCATAGACTTTCACTGGTGCTAAAAATGACCGTGTGACGGCCGTTACTTAGACGGCCGTCACACGGCCATTTTTCACTGTCGTGTGCATGAGGCCTAATATGTTTTGAATCAACAAATTAGACCCTAGTTACAAGTAACTGGCTCCAAAGGCAAAGGCAGACAGTTTTTTTTTGTCCTGGTCCCTTGGGGCCCACTATGGTATTATGGGCCTGGGCATACTGGAGGATCTTCTGGTACTCTGGTGGGCCAGTCCGACCCTGTGCAATATTCAACAGCAGTTTCACCATATAGACCTTATAGACCCTCTGTGGCTAGCTTGGAAGAACACTGTTGGTTTCTTCATACTGACGTTTTTACAATGTATAGGAGTGGTACCAAGTTGTAAATTACCTTCGGAATTTGTCCAGTCTATTATTTTAAATATGCATCTACCTCCAGATTAGGTTTCAGTATATTAGGTAAGCCATTTGGTTTGGGATAATATTGCAATATTGTAAAGATTGATAATTAATATAGTTTAGATGAGTAAGATGGTGCTCAATTCAATTATCGCTTTTTATTTTATTGTAAAAGGAAGGATTTTTACATACTTCAACTGCCTTTTGATGTGATCAGAATAATTTTATTTGCTCAGATGCTTTTTACTCCCCCTGGTGGTAAAACACCAGCACTGCGCTGTCAGTGTTTTATCACAGTAGAAAAGCAGTTCTGCTGTGTGGTTCTGTCATTGAAGGTGTTAACAATACAATGATAATATGTTTCCTCAAGTGTTTTCAAGATTCTACAATATGTAAGGATTGTTTGTGTAGCATTGTATATAATATACTTATTGTGGGATGTACCCCGAGACTCTCGTTACAAGTATGTTCCTTTCATCGATGAAAATGCTCCTGGTCAGGAAAGTGGGGGGGTAAATGGCCCAGTCTTGTACTGGTTAAAAAAATTATTCATACTGTCATCTCATGCTTTGTGATAAATTATATTTTTATCTTCATATAATCGTCTTGCACTATCTGTCTCTTTATTGATATCCTCATGGTTTTATTTCCTCTCTATTCACTTGCTTTCAGTAATGGCTCTATTTGTGTGCGGAAACTAGCGAAAGTAGATTATGCTTTGACTTTTGCTCTGCTAGATTGTGTTATTATAGAAGCTTATAAAATCCTCCCTCTTATTTAACAGTTTCTTTGTATTATATCAGGCTTACTTCCCACAATAATTATTAAAGGTGTCAGTTCAAGATTTTTTTTATTATTATTTTGGGGTCACCACGACAAAGACAGTAATCTTTGTATTGTCCTAACTAGAGATGAGAGAATATCTGAATTTCTGAATTTCACAAAAAAATTTGCTTCGTGACTAATTACTTCACCATGAGGCGCATTTTTTTGTAAGTAGCGGGTGCAATGACAGGAAGCTGCGATAGCATACATGATCACTGCATCTGAAAGTACAAACAGTGTGAAATGAACATAAAAAAAACATTACATCAAACTTACCGCGTCCATTTGCTCGAGATGGGCCGGCCACCGGCCACCGCCATCTTGCTTGAAGATCTCGGCCGAAATCAGGTGCGACGCCTAATGATGTAATCTCGCACCGCACGGGATTTCGGCCGAGATCTTCAAGCAAAATGGAGGCTGGCGGCCCTGCACGCACAAAAGGAGATGGTAAGTTTGAATTTCAGGATTAATTGATTCGCTGACACGAATCACGAGGAAATTCAGCTTCTAGGAGAATCGAATAATTCCTGAAATTCTGATCGAATTCCACTTTGTGGGATTTAATTCGCTTATCTCTAGTCCTAACATGTTAAAAATAATGTAAAAATGTTTCCATTATCACACATTCTGCCTTTTCTATCCCCTACATCAGGGATCAGCAACCTTCAGCACTGTGAAACTACAACTCCCAGCATGCAAACTGTTCTTCTAACTCCCATAGAAGTGACTGGCCATTCTGTGAGTTGCAGTTTCTAAACAGCTGGAGTGCCGGAGGTTGGTGATTCCCGCCCTAGACAATCTTGCTGATCGTGTTTGGATAATAATTTGCATGCAAAATAATCAGTTGCGCCTGTTGCTGCTGTCCAGTTGTGCAAACATTGCCTGAAGTTCTAACTCCTTTCCCACCACCGCCATACATGTACAGCGGAAGTCGGGTCTTTAAAGATGGCACCTGTAACCATCTAATGCATCTGAGGCTACCACAACAGTGAATGTTCCATAGACTGTAATGGTAATTCATTAGAGTCTATGGGACAAGGGATTTAATGACCGTGTGTTCAAGTCCCCTAAGGGGCCTAATATTAGTGAAAGAAAAGTTTAAAAAAAATAAAAATGTAAACATTTAAATCGTCCCTATTTTACCATATTAAAAATAAACATAAACAATAAAAAAAAAATCAATTTAATCACCTTGTCCTTGTATGGACAGGATAAATGCATTATCCTTGTAAGGATAATGTATTTATCCTGTATGGTAAAAGCCCTAACAGAAAAAAAAAATCTAAATAGTCGATTAACCATTTTTTTCATCACTTCACCTAGTAAAAAATTAAATAAAAAGTGATTACAAAGTGATACCAAAATGGCATCAAAAAAACCTATACATTACTCCATAGACGTAACTATAAAAACAATATGGTGATCAGAATATGGTGATGTAGAGAAACAAATATTTTCTTTTTGTTTTAGTGTTAAAACACAAGAAAACCAACAAAAATGTGGTATTGCTGTAATCGTACTGACCTGGAGAATGAAGGGAACAGGTCTTTCCAATTCCACTCCATTTGTTTTTTTTTTTACAGCCTGCCACTACATCATATGCATTATTAAATGGTGCCATTAGAAAGTAAAACTTGTTCCTTGTGAATGACTAAGTAAAAAAAGTTATTGTTCTGGAAAATCTGGGAGTGAAAAATGAAAACAGAAAAATGGATAATCGTAATGTCAGGAAGGGGGTTAAAGGCATCTGAATGGTTACTGCATCAGTCTATTTGTCCACTGTTTGCCATATATATCAGAGGTGCAGCAAAACAGGTTTAAAATTATATAGACATGTTATATATTTTATTTGAAATTTCTGCCTTTTTTTTACCCCAGACAGTCTTGTTGCCTTTGTCTGGATGGTTTGACCCTACGCTATATATTTAACCATTATCAAACCCCTCCTGATGTAGACAAAGTATTATCCTGTATTGTACTCTCTCCATAGAATGGATTTGGGTCACATTGAACCTTCAATTTAGCATTTTTTATTAAATTGTTTTCAGTAGCAAGAAAAATTTCTCCCTGGGACAGATGGGCTGGTCCACGTTAGTAAAAAATCTCCTATATAGACGTAGATTTATTTGGCGACAAGCCATTTTGATCGATATGCACTATAGGCCTACTGTCAGCTCACCTTTGTCAGCTTTATTTCTAACAATGTTAAATATTAAAGGGGTTGTCTCATATAGCCATTACCAAGGCGAGATGAGATACAGTTCCGACCACCTCCCGGCCAAGAAACAGCAGAGAGCTCCAGCGCTCTGCTGTTTCAGTAGCTCTTATTGCCGCACATGACAGCTACTGAAACAGTGTAGCACAACAAGCTATGCCGTTTCTGAGTTAGGGAAACATTATAGCTTGCTGTGCTACATTGTTTCAGTAGCTGTCAATGAGAGCTACTGGAACAGCAGAGCGCTGGAGCTCTCTGTTGTTTCCCAGCTGGGAGGTGGTCAGGTCTGTGTCTCATCTCGCCTAAGTAGCGACTATATGAGACAACCCCTTTAATTATAGGGAGTCCTCTATAGAATTCATAAAAAAGTACCTTGTGCCTGCTCAATGGCGTAAATGTATGGAGCCAAGCATGACGGGGTTAAAAAGTTTGTGTTTAGAATCTTCCCTTTCAAAATCCTGTATTCAGTAAAGTACAATGATTATCTCACGCTGTAACCATGGTGTGAGGATGTTAAAGGTTGCTGCAGATCTTGCAATGAAATTCATGGCTACATCCTCAAATAGGCTGCTTTCATACTTTATGGTGTCCATTGGGCATATACATCGGCATAGTTGCCAACAGACCCAAATATGGCAGGATTGTTCTGAATTTGCAGAGACAATACCGGTAAACTCAGACCAAAAAGGGATGGCTCTTATGAAACCTCACCCAGAAGTTGGTGGCCAAAGATGATTTGTGGCGTGTCCATGGGCAGCGCTTAAAGGGTTTGTCCCATCTGGGACATTTATGGCATATCGCTAGGATGGGTCCCACTGCTGGGACTTACTCCTATCTCTAGAACGGGACCCCAAAGCCATGCACCCACATCTTTCTTTCTGTTTACTGATATGGAACTTCTGAAAATAGTAGAACACGTTTGCTCAGGTATTTTCAGAACAGCCATAGCAGTGAATGGAAAGGATGCTGCGCATGCTCAGTGGGCTCTTTGTTCACTTTCTGGGGCCCCGTTCTGGAGAAAGAAGTGAAATTGGAATATATATTTTAAGTCAAACAGAATCATGAACAAGTTAGACTGGAGAAAGCTTAAAAATCTCAACCCATCAAATCTCTCTTGTCATGCATTAATGTCAATAATCAGAGAACTTAAAACAAAGAGGTAAATATGTGAATGTGCTAGAAGAGACCAAACTGCCTGTCTCCTTATCTTGCTGTTCTCCTGTCAAATCACATCAAGAATCTAAAGGTTAACTGTAGCTGCAAAACTGAAAACTAAAAGCTGCAAAACAAAGCTACAATACAAGTTGTTCTGAGAAGAAAAGAAGAGACAATAGCAGGAAAGACAACAAAGACGTTTAATGATGTGATATATTACATAATTCTTCAGTTGTTATTACTATTAACCAGCAATGGATAAGAAGATCCATGTTTACACCTACGCAAAAGCGAATAATAAAGGTTTCGGATAACTGAGAAGAAACAGTAGTACATCAACACTCAACCATCAGTGAGTTAATGAATGGAAAGTAATCATATGGTTTTCATCCATGATTGTGAACCTAAGGCCTCTTGCACCCGTTTCCGTCCTGTTTTTTTTGCTGATTCCGTTTGCGGTCCCTATGCGAATCCATTCATTTCAATGGTTGCGCAAAAAAAACAGAATGTACGCCATATGCATTCCGTTTACGTATTTCTGTATATCCATTCCGCTGAAAGATAGAACTTGTTCTATTATTGCCCGCAAATAATGATCCGTGACTCCATTCAAGTCAATAGGACCGCAAAAAATACGGAATGGATACTGAACACATCCATATGTCTTCCGTTTTTTGCGGATCCATGCCCACTTTGTCCATGTGTTTACTGTTAAAACACATTACTGTACATTACATTAACCCCTTAAGGAGCCGAGCTGTACATGTAAGGTGCAGATGTCTGTGACTTAAGGACCAGCGCCGTTCATGTACGGCGCGGTGATCGGGAGGGTGCAGGAGATGCGCCCGCCCCATCCGTGTCGGCGGTTCGGCAGTCACTGATGGCCGGACTCTTGTTGCATGTGCCGGCATCGGCAAAATCACTGATACCGGCACATTGACCCTTGATGTGCCGCGGGCAGCGCTGACCGCGGCGCGTGCAATGTCCGTGCAGGAAGAAAGCAGGGTGCTGCTGTGACGGGGACACGATGGCAGGGAAGGCAGCCTGATGCGTCTTACAGTGGGACAAAAAAAGGGAAAAAAAGTAAAAAAATTAAGTTTTACCAAAAAGTTAAGTTTCTAGTAAAAAAAAAAAACGTCCTTTTCCCAAAATAAAGTAATTTTTTGGGGAAAAATAGGAAAAAAAATAGACATATTAGGTATTTCCATGTCCGTATCGACCAGCTCTATAAAAATAACACATGACCTAACCCCTCAGATGAACACTGTAAAAAAAAAATTTAAACTGTGCTAAAAAAAAACTTTTTTTGGTCACCTTACATCATTAAAAGGGCAACACCAAGAGATCAAAAAGGCGTATGCCCCCCAAAATAGTATCAATCTAACCTCATCTCACCCCACAAAAATTGAACCCCTACCTAAAACAATCACCCAAAAAATAAAAAAAACTGTGGCTCTCGGAATATGGAGACACTAAAACATCATTGTTCTGGTTAAAAAATTGTGTAAAACTTAAGTAAATAATACAAGTATACATATTAGGTATCGCCATGTCTGTAAGAGCCTGCTGTATAAAAATGTCACATGATCTAACCCCTCAGGTGAACACTAAAAAAATTTAAATAAAAACTGTCTAAAAAGCCATTTTTTGTCACCTTACATCACAAAAAGTGTAATACAAAATCTGACCATTGTCACTGGTGATAACTTTAAAACGCTTTTTCTTATCCAGGCCATTCTGAGATTGTTTTTTCGTCACATATTGTACTTCATGACAGTGGTAAAATGAAGTCGAAAAATTTCATTTTTATTTTTAAAAAAATACCAAATTTACCAAAAATTTTGAAAAATTTGCAATTTTCCAAGTTTCAATTACTCTACTTCTATAATACATAGTAATACTGCCAAAAAAAGTTATTGATTTACATTCCCCATATGTCTACTTCATGTATCGATCATTTTGGGAATGCTATCTTATTTTTTGGGGACGTTACAAGGCTTAGAAGTTTTAGAAGCAAATTAAATTTTTCAGAAATTTTCAAAAACCCACTTTTTAGGGACCAGTTCAGGTCTGAAGTCACTTTGTGAGGCTTACATAATAGAAACCACCCAAAAATTACCCCATTCTAGAAACTAAACCCCTCAAGGTATTCAAAACTGATTTTACAAACATCATTAACCCTTTAGGTTTTCCACAAGAGTTAATGGCAAATGAAGATAAAATTTCAGAATTTCGATTTTTTGAAAAATTTTCCGTTTGAATCCATTTTTTCCAGTAACAAAGCAAGGGTTAACAGCCAAACAAAACTCAATTTTTATTGCCCCGATTCTGTAGTTTTCAGAAACACCCTATATGTGGTCGTAAACTGCTGTATGGCCAAACTGCAGGGCGCAGAAGGAAAGGAGCGCCATATGGTTTTTGGAAGGCAGATTTTGCTGGACTGGATTTTTGACACCATGTCCCATTTGAAGCGCCCCGATGCACCCCTAGAGTAGAAACTCCATAAAAGTGACTCCATCTAAGAAACTACACCCCTCAAGGTATTCAAAACCAGTTTTACAAACTTTGTTAACCCTTTAGGTGTTCCACAAGAGTTATTGGCAAATGGAGATGAAATTTCCGAATTTCTATTTTTTGTTACCTTGTGTCAAAAAAGTGTAATATAGAGCAACCAAAAATCATGTTTACCCTAGAATAGTACCAACAAAACTGACACCTTATCCCGAAATTTCCAAAATGGGGTCACTTTTTTGGAGTTTCTACTGTAGGGGTGCATCAGGGGGGCTTCAAATGGGACATAGTGTCAAAAAACCAGTCCAGCAAAATCTGCCTTCCAAAAACCATATGGCGTTCCCTTCCTTCTGTGCCCTGCCGTTTGGCCATACAGTAGTTTACGTCCACATATGGGGTGTTTGTGCAAACAAGAGAATCAGGGCAATAAATATTGAGTTTTGTTTGGCTGTTAACCCTTGCTTTGTTACTGGAAAAATGGAAAATTTGCAAAAAAATAGCTGTTTTGGGACTGTTTTTATTTTTTGTTATTTACATAGTTGAACTGACAGGTTAGATTGTGTGCTATTTCTATAGAGCAGGTTGTTACGGACGCGACAATACCAAATATGACTACTTTTTGGGGTTTTTTGTTTCAGTTTTACATAATAAAGCATTTTTGAAAATAATTTTTTTTTAGTGTCTCCACATTCTGAAAGCCATAGTTTTATTTTATTTTTTTGGGCGACTGTCTTATGTAGGGGCTAATTTTTTGCGGGATGAGATGGCGGTTTGATTGGCACTATCTTGGGGTGCATATGACATTTTGGTCACTTGCTATTACACTTTTTGTGATGTAAGATGACAAAAATGGCTTTTGACACCGTATTTTTTTATTTTTTTTGCTGTGTTCAGCTGAGGGGTTAGGTCATGTGTTATTTTTATAGATCAGGTTGTGACGGACGCGGCGATACATAATATATGTATACTTTTTATTTATTTATTTATATAAGTTTTACACAATAATATCATTTTTTAAAACAAAAAAAATCATGTTTTAGTGTCTCCATAGTTTGAGAGCCATATATTTTTTTTTTTGGGCGATTGTCCTATGTAGGGGCTCATTTTTTGTGGGATGAGATGGCAGTTCGAATGGTACTATCTTGGGGTGCATATGACTTTTTGATCGCTTACTATTACACTTTTTGTGATGTAAGGTGACAAAAAAATGGCTTGTTTGACAACGTTTTTATTTTTTATGTTTACGGCGTTCATCTGAGGGGTTAGCTCATGTTATATTTTTATAGAGCAGGACATAATATGTATACCTTTTTTATTTATTTTGGTTTTACACAATAATATCCTTTTTGAATGAAAAAAAAACATGTTTTAGTATCTCCATAGTCTGAAAGCCATATATTTTTCAGTTTTTAGGCAATTGTCTCAGGTTGGGTATCATTTTTGCGGGATGAGGTGACGGTTAGATTGGCACTATTTGGGGGGTCATATGACTTTTTGACCGCTTGCTATTACACTTTTTGTGATGTAAGGTGGCAAAAAAATGGCTTTTTGACAAAGTTTTTATAATTTTTTTTTTACAGTGTTTACTTGAGGGGTTAGGTCATGTGATATTTTTATAGAGCAGATTCTTACGGACGTGGAGATACCCAATATGTCTACTTTTTAATTTTTTTTTTACATTTAACACTAAAAAGCATTTTTGAAACAAAAAAATCATGTTTTAGTCTGAGAGGCATAGTTTTTATTTTTTGGCCAATTGTTTTAGGTAGGGGCTCGTTTTTTGCGGGATGAGATGGCGGTTTGATTGGTACTATTTTGGGAGGCAAACGCCTTTTTGATCGCTTTGTATTACACTTTTAGTGATGTAAGGTGTCAAAAAATGGCTTATTTACACCATTTTTTTTTATGGCGTTCACCTGAGGAGTTCAGTCATGTGATATTTTTATAGAGCAGGTTTTTACGGACGCGCGATACCTAATATGTGTAGTGTATTTTATTTTTTATTTTTTTATTCAGTGATATGTGTTTTTTCATTTTTACTTTTTTTCACTTTTTACATTTTTTTACCCAGACCCACTTGGTTCTGAAAGATCCAGTGGATCTGGTGTCTAGTATAATACAGTACAGTACACTATATAGTGCACTGTACTGTATTTTGTACTTTACAAAGTCTGAATAGACCTTTAGCAGGTCTATTCAGACTTTCAGCACCATGGAGAGCAAGACGCTTCTGAAAGCGTCCTGTCTCCATGGCAACCATCACCCGCTGCCATAACTGAGCAGGGGGTGATGGGGAGGGAGTGGAGCTCCCTCCCTCTGTGATCCCATACTGTTGGGGGCTGCAAGGCACAGCAGCCCCCCGATGGGAGAGGGAGGGAGCTCCCTCCCTGTTAACCCTTCCATACCGCGGTCCGTACGGACCGCGGTACGGAAGGGGTTAAACGGCTGGCATCTGATCAAGCACAGATGCCAGCCGTTTCTATCAGAGTGTCAGCAATGTGCTGACACTCTGATAGACCCACTAGACACCAGGGATACATTACAGAGGAGGCGGGCAGGGGATCGCAATCGCGATCCCGCCCGCCGAACCGCCCGCCTCCCGCACCCCTCCCGCCGCCCGCAACCACCCCCCCTGCACCCCCCCGCCATAATATGATTGGGGGCTGCAGGGGAGGTTACAAATCAATACTCAGGGGCAATTAACTCTCTGATCCCCGCGGTCACAGACCGCGGGGATCAGAGATCGCACAAAGCGCTGCAAACCGCAGGTCTGAATTGACCTGCGGTTTGCAGCGATCGCCCATATGGGGGGGTCACAGGACCCCCCTGGGCATTGTAACAAGGTACCTGCTGAATGATTTCAGCAGGTACCTTGTTCCGATCACTGCCAGCTGAGCAGCAGTAATCGGAACAACTCATGACGTACCGGTACGTCATGTGTTCTTACGGACTCGGGAAACATGCCGTACCGGTACGTCTTGTGTCCTAAAGGGGTTAAAAAATGATATTATTGTGTAAAACTTAAATATATAAAAAAGTAGACATATTAGGTATCGCCACGTCCGTAAGAACCTGCTATATAAAAATATTACATGAACTAACCCCTCAGGTCAACACCGTAAAAAACATTAAAAGTGTGTCAAAAAAAGCCATTTTTTGTCACCTTACATCACAAAAAGTGTAATACCAAGCGATCAAAAAGTTATATACACCCTAAAATAGTACCAATAAAACCATCATCTCATACAAAAAAATGAGCCCCAACATAAGACAGTCGCCCCAAAAATAAAAAATAAATACGGCTTTCTGAATGTGGAGACACTAAAAAATAATTTAAAAAATAATGCTTTATTATGTACAACTGAAACAAGCAACCAAAAAAAGTAGTCATATTTGGTATTGTGGCATCCATAACAACCTGCTCTATAACAACAGCACATGATCTAACATGGCAGATGAACATTGTAAATAACAAAAAATAAAAACGGTGCCAAAACAGCTATTTTTGTTACCTTGCCTCACAAAAAGTGTAATATAGAGCAACAAAAAAAAATAAAAAATAATCATATGTACCCTAAAATTATAACCTTGTTTCCAAAATGGGGTCACTTTTTTGGAGTTTCTACTCTAGGGGCGCATCAGGGGGGCTTCAAATGGGACATGGTGTCAAAAAAACAGTTCAACAAAGTCTGCCTTCCAAAAACCATATGGCGTTCCTTTCCTTTTGCGCCCTGCCGTGTGCCCATACAGCAGTTTACGACCACATATGGAGTGTTTCTGTAAACTACAGAATCAAGGCAACAAATATTGAGTTTTGTTTGGCTGTTAACCCTTGCTTTGTTAGCAGAAAAAAAATGGATTAAAATGGAAAGTCTGCCAAAAAAGTGAAATTCAGAAATTTCATCTCAATTTTCCATTAATTCTTGTGGGACACCTAAAGGATTAACAAAGTTTGAAAACCTTGAGGTAAGTTGTTTCTAAAATGGGGTTATTTTCTGTGTGGTTTCTATTATGCAAGCCTCACAAGTGACTTCAGACCTGAACTGGTCCTTAAAAAGTGGGTTTTGAAAATTTTCTGAAAAATTTCAAGATTTGCTTCTAAACTTTTAAGCCTTCCAACGTCCCCAAAAAATAAAATGCCATTCACAAAATGATCAATACACGAAGTAAAGATATGGGAAATGTAAAGTAATAAATTTTTTTTTACTATTTATTATAAAAGTGGAGAAATTGAAATATGGAAATTTACAAATTTTTCCAATTTTTGGCAAATTTAGCATTTTTTTTATAAATAAAAATGAAATTTTTTGACTCAATTTTACTACTGTCATGAAGTACAATATGTGACGAGAAAAAAAATCTCAGAATGGCCTGGATAAGTAAAAGCGTTTTAAAGTTATCACTATATAAAGTGACACATGTCAGATTTGCAAAAAATGGCCTGTTCCTTAAGGTGAAATATGGCAGGGTCCTTAAGGGTTAATGATTAAAACTTTTATGTTTCTGTTTGCGATCCACAAAATGGATTTCATACAGTACCATAAGGAGGATTTTTGCGGAACTACAGAACGGAAACGGAAACACAACGGAAACAAAAAAAGGGACAACGGATCCGTGAAAAATGGACCGCAAAACACAGAAAAAGCCATATGGTCGTGTGCAAGAGGACTAAACTAGGAGTGGAGCCTGCAGAGAGATCAGTTATAATGGAAAGATTTACTCCTGCTCTGTGTTTAAAACCCTCATCTTGTTTTGGCTCACAAGTAGAGATAAGCGAGTTTCTTGAAATTTGATTTGGGTTCCATTCACATGATTCAGTCAGTTTTCAAATAAATTCGACCTGAATTAAAAATGCCTTGATTGCCCAGAGATCTCCCAGTGCTTTATCTGTTTTAAGCTTATCAACATCAAGACAGCATTAGTAATATAAAAGTGACAGCGACATATTGGACTATGAGTTAACGGATAAAAAAAAATAAAAAATTATCCCTTCTTGGAAAGTAGCAAAAGTTTCATTGTTATGTTTAAGTATAAAATAAGTATATATATATATATATATATATATATATATATACAGATACACCCCTGAAAATAACCACAGAATGGTCACATGATTGCACAGGATCCATTTTCTTTGGGTTCCGGAGTACAGAGAACTTGCTGGATTTCTTTGTATGTTTTCTGTGGTTTCTATGACTTTCTTTCCTTTTAGGAAGTGCAACATGTCCTCATGACCTGTAGACCCAATGCTGCAGCTTTGGCTGATTTCTGAGCTGTTAAAAAATGCTTGAAGAAGAACCCAGGAGGAAGCAACAGTGGTAGTGGATGTCTCAGTGGGCCTAGAAGGGACACTTCCACAATCTCTATCAAGACCTGCTTCAGCACCCATAGAGTTTTTTTGCATTCTGTTGGATGTCCATCCCAATGTTTGACAGGCTGCTGAAGTTGCTGCAGGTGATGTTCTGTGTCTGCTGAAGAATGGCTCATCACTTTGAGCAAGCAATTCTATAGTATTCCTTTTAAAGAAATCTGCAAAGTGGCCCTCCTAGAGATACCATTGTAAATGTTCCCTTTCTTATACCATGACACCATCATAAATATTTTATTAACATATTAGCTATACTACAGTCACATTTGTCTCAAACTAGGAAAAAGTTACAAAATTCAGCTGTAAAGCTCAAATTTGCACCATACTATATGCAGGCGGACACTTAACAATAAATGCTCTGGCCTTTTGTCTCTAGCCCAATCAGCCTGGCTCATATCATGTCCGATATCATCCCAGGTTGCATGTTTTTGATGCCTATCATGGTACCAGTCCCCATTGCTGTCCTATATTTCAGGATGGTCATGGACAAGAATGATGACTCTCAACATCTATATGACATGGCATGATGGTGCAGCGACGAAAACAGGTTTAAATATAGGCCAAAGTAATAATAATAATAACAACAATGTCCCAGTACCCAATCAATAATGATCAATAATGAATGCCCCTGTTTCAAGTCATTTGTGACCCTAGTTTCATTTTATCCCCCCTTTGTGCCCCCATAATTATTTTGTGTCATTGTGTCCCTCTTACTTTTGCCCAAATTTTATACATGGCCCATTTTGTCCCTCTTTTATGCTCCTTTAATTATTTTGTGCCATTTTCTTCCTCCATTTTTGACCCCATATAAAATATGGCCCTCTGTCCCTCCTTTATGCCCCTATAATAATTTTGTGCTAACATTCCGTATAACATTACATTCCTTTTATACATGACTGCTTTGAATTGAATTGTTCCTCCTGCCATGGTGCATTTATTGGGGTAATAACATTTTAAGAGAGGTGCAGAACTGTCTAGTTATTATGTTTTCAGTACAGTATCTGGTTTCTATGTGGAGACTGTTGTGTATAGTTTATCTTTTTGGGACATGAATGAAGTGTTCTTTTGGTGGTGGCTTGGAAAGATTTTTTTGTTCCCCTTTTCTTGGTAGTTTTGCTGTTGGTGAAGCATTTTTGACAATGTGCAGCCCCTCTGGTCTTGTAGCCAGATCACATGAGCTTTTGTCACTGCAGGATTCAGAAGTGTGTTGTTCAGCACAAGCTGTTGACCATCTTCATCTGATTGCATTTGCCAGCTTTTCCAGTAATGAACTCTTTGGCCTGGAATGTGACTTGTGGTGAATTATGTTTGAGTTTTGTATGTGTTTTTGTATTTTGTAAGTTCTCTGATTGGCTGAGGCTGACTCCAAGGCTTTATTGGCAAGGGCACCACCCAACTTCCATTTTCATCTTCCTTTCCCTGCTGTTTTGTCACCTGCATCTGTAAAAGGTTGGATGCCATTTTGAGAGATTTGTTCAAAATTATCAAAAGTTGGCAAAAGTTTTTTATTTGCAGGAATCCAATTTTTATAGTAAATTTCTAACACATTTGAATAGTTTAGATTTGATTCACTCACCTCTAGTCCCTGTCCATGTAAAATGAATAGTTGCTGCAATTTCTGTACAAATGAAATGTATTTCTGCTTTGTTCATGTATAGATTACTACAGAATTAGAAATGTAAAACCGAGTGTATATTGTGTTAATGTGCTGAGAAAAATAACTGCATAAACTGTCCTTCCAGTTCTCACTCTCATAGACAGCGCTGCTTATGTCTCATTACTGTATGCCAGACCCTGAGTCCCTGCCCCTTGACTCATCCTGCCTGGCCTCCCAGTGCTGCTGTCCAACTTAGTGACAGTTCTGTCCAGGCGTCTCCCCCCTGTATTGCCACCAGTATTTATAATGGCCCCCCTGTAGTGCCACCAATATTTATAATGCCCCCCCCTCTTGTAGTACCACCAACATTTATATTGGCTACCATATAGTGCTCCCAGTATTTATATTGTCTCCCTGTAGTGCCACCAATATTTATAATGGCCCCTATAGTGCCTGCAGTATTTATAATGGTCCCCCTGTAGTGCCACCAGTATTTATAATGTCCATCTGTAGTGTGCCACCAGTATTTATAATGTCCCTCCGTGGTGTTATGCATTTTTATAATGGCCCCCTGTAGTTGTCCCTGTATTTATAATGGTGCCCTTGTAGTGCCAGCAGTATTTATAATGTCACTCCGCAGTGTGTCACTAGTATTTAATATGTCCCCTGTCATCTGTCACCAGTATTTATAATGTCCCCCTGCTGTTCCCCCCGTATTTATAATGGCTCCCTATAGTGCCCCTAGTATTTATAATGGCCCCTTGTAGTGCCACTAAATTTATAGTGTCCCCTGTAGTGCCACCAGTGTTTATAATGGTCCCATGCAATCTGGGGGCCTGAGGCCTATAAGAGTGAACAGTGGGGGACAGGAATCATAGGGCCCAACGTCCTGGCATCAACTGTAGCCGCCTGAGGCAAGATGCGGCCCTGGTTGTGGCTTTGTCATACTTGCCTGTCAAAGGGCCCCACACAATTGCGTGGTTTGCATGGTGGTAAAGACCAGCATGGTCAATAATATCTCTAAGGGCTCTTTCACACTTGCGCTTTCTGCTTTCCGTCCTAGAGTTCCGTCCTCAGGGCTCTAGGACAGAAAGATACTGATACTGATGACCGGATGCATCCGGATGTCTTTCGTTCAGTATGTGATTGTTTTTTGGACGTTGACAAAACCGTAGCATGCTGCGGATTTGTCTCCGTCCAAAAATCCGGAAGACATGCCGTAACGCCCATTGAAGTGCATTAATCCGGATCCAGGATTAAGTTTCGGCGCATTGCCGGACCCGATGTTTAGCTTTTGTGAATGGTTACAATGGGAACAAGGACGCTAAAATCCCGGCTGCCATGCTAAAGTGTAGTGGGGAGGCAGGGGAGAAGGGGAGAAGCATACTTACCGTCCGTGTGGTTCCCGAGTCCCGGGGCGCTCCACAATGACGTCAGAGAGCCCCATGAGCATGGATTACTTGATCGCATGGATCACGTGATCCATGCGCGTGGGGCGCTCTGACATCATTGTGGAGCGCCCCGGGAGCCGCACGGACTGTAAGTATCTGCTCCCCTGGCTCCCCACTACTTACTATGGCAACCAGGACTTTAGTAGCGTCCTGGCTGCCATAGTAACACTGAAAGCATTTTGAAGACTGATCAGTCTTCAAATGCTTTCAGTTGTCTTCAGAAGTGCACGCCGGATCCTCACAACGCAAGTGTGAAAGAGGCCTAACCTGGAAAACCCTTTTAATGTTACACTAATGGATTTCAAAACTAGGGAATGCTAGTAGATGCAAATCTTAATAGCCCGGAAACTACTGCTTTAACCTACATACTGTATAAGTAATTAGTTGCCTTGGCCTTAGCAATGCCTGTAGATTGTTTACAGTTCATTTGATACCCTCCCTAAATCACTACAGCGGCAGTCCAGTGACACCGATGCTCTGCTCATTCACTGTAGTATTTCAGTCTCCTCTCCTTTCCGTTGAGTCCAGCCTGCGCTTTGCTGTGGCCTGCTGCTTGCTGGCTAGGGCTCTCTTGCTCTCCTTCCAGCTATTGAAGTGCATGAAAGCCTAATCTTCACCAGCCGATGGCTAGCAACCTTGGGGTAATTAACCCTTTCCTGATGCAGCCATTTTCCATCTTTGCGTTTTTGTTTTTTGCTCCCTGCATTCCCGGAGCCATAACTTTTTTTATTTTTTGATTCACATAGCCATATGAGGACTTGTTTTTTGTGGAACAAACTGTACTTTCTAATATTACGTCGGATGTAATGGGAAGGTGGAAAACTCAAAATGGGGTGAAATTGGGGAAAAAAGCAATTCCGCCACAGTTTTATGGGTTTTGTTTTTACGGCATTTACTATGTGGTAAAGCTGACTTGTGCTCTTCATTCTCCAAGTCAGTACGATTACAGCAATACCACACAGTATAGTTTTTCTTGTATTTTAATACAGGAAAAATAATAAAAGCTTTTGAAAAAATAAATTTTTTCTTTTCATCGCCATATTCTTACTCCCATAACATCTTTATAGTTATGTCTACAGAGATTTGTGAGGGCTAATTTTTTGTGGGATGATCTGTAGTTTTTGTTAATATCATTTTGGGGTGGTTATGACGTTTTGATCACTTTTTATTCAATTTTTGGGAGATAAATAATGAAAAAACAGCAAATCTGCCATATTTATTTATTTTTTCATTAAACAATTCACGGTATGGGATAGGTTTTTATTAACTTTTTTTTTTTTTACTTTTATTTTAACTATTTTTTTTTTAGGTTGCCAAGTGGACCACAACATGCAATCATCAGACTGCAATTTATATAGACTTTTCTCCATTATCCTTTACACAAATCCCTCTACTACAATTCAGTTCTGCCACCTGCTGGCCTGAATTGTATAATACAAGTAATGAGCCTGGAAGCCTAGGCTCAGGCTTATTACTTACATCAAATGCCTTCACGATCTCCACCTGGGAAGCGCACACTTCTGTGTTTCCAGCCGGTCACATCTGAGTTGTTAAATGTTTGCGATTGGCATTACCACCAATCACTGACATTAGCTGTGGATGTCTGCTGTATGAAAGAGCAGGCACCCGGTAGCTATGACACTCGATCCGCTACGGAGTGGATGCCACGTTAAAAAAAAAACATCCATCATACATGTAGATGCAGGGAAGAGGTTTAGACACCTTCTGCGTGGGAAAGTTCCTGACTAATAGATTCTTCATATGATTGCCCATGTACCAACGTCTGTCTGATTTCTGGATTTAACCCTTTTCTGCCTGACATGACCTCTGTAATTTCTCCATTCTGACTCTGATCTGCCCACCCTGACCTCAGACTGTTTATCAGATTCACTGTACTCTGGCTGCCATGACCTATCCCATGCTACTGTGTTTTGTAATGGTATCTCTTGAGAACCGTGGGTCAGCACTCACTTGAATAGAGGCTACTGTGAGAGATGGGGGCCTGGTGCTTCCCCTGCAGCAAAGTCCAGATCTCTATATAGAGGTGAAAAACAGGTGGGGTGGTGGTGGTGGGGGTCACTTAGATAACACCTTTGGGAGTAGCCACAAGACAAATCTGTTCATGTGCCACAGGTAGTCCACACACGCTGCATAACATATATTCACACATATTAAAGAGAAAATCCTTTAATGATAATTTCATAGAGAAAACAAATGTTCTTGTCGAGTTACAGAATATTATGCCTTACAGCAAAGATCATGCGGCAGAAGCAGTTAAGGAGAGAACAACACGGGTTTGTGTATAAGTGAAGGCAATTAATAGCTAATTCCATAGAAGATTAAACATTCCATTAAAGCAAGGATCCTACCGTTTTTCAACATTGCATCTGGTAGGCAGTACTGCATTTTACCACCCTGTAGACACGTGTGAGGAGAACATTTTGTTGAGGTTTTGCTGCATAATTCAGTTAGCTACTAGCTAGTAAAATGACTAGTATTTGTCCTCTAATAGACATATGCTTTCTGTGCATCCTATTAGGATTTTGGGGCATTTAAAAAAGAATAGAGCTTGGTCTATGGGGTCACCTATTGATGCCAGAGTAAAGAGCCACCACAAAAAATGTCTCCATTTTTTAAAGACTACAATCATCCATTCACACTCTACTGACATTGAAAGAGTGGGAGGTAGAACTTCTATGTTACCCAATGACAGAAAAATTAGGCCCATGAAAACGAACATGGCTCATAATGGTAGGTGTTAATTCTGTACTTTTTGTGGGAGAGCACAGGAGAGGGATTGCACACATTGCCAGTCTCCCTATTCTTTACTCCAGCTATAACTTTTCGAAACAACATACACCAGCTTCAGCAAACCACTGTCTGTAGCAGTGATGTGATGATGGCAGTGGGGACACCTCTGCAGCCAATGATTGTCTGCAGAAGACAGTCACATGTTAAGACAACACAGTATTGCTTGAGTTAGGAAAGCAAGGCATGCATCAACGCAGGAGCAGCAGGATATTGGTAAGACATCATTCCTTTTGTTATTTTATAGTATTGCAAGCTTTTTGTAAAAAAAAAAAAATTGGGGCTGAACATAATTTTTTTATCTAGTATTTTTAAAGTGGTGGGTATATGCATAAATGAATGTAATATGAATAGTTTGATTATATGAGAGGATGCCTTGTTAGAAAAAACATGGTGTACACATTTATTTCTGCTACTGTGATAATGAAATAACCTTCTGAAGCTTTTTTACAGAGCCTTGTATTTGTAGCCAGCTCCCCAGCAGATGACATCATAAAATCATGGCTTTGGGGGTTTCTACAGAATATGCTAGTGACAACAACATAACGGGAATCTGTCAAAGGTTTGGACCATGCTAATCTGCTGACAGCACCATTTAGGGGCTGAGGAGAGTAATACAAACATACCTTTTGTTGAACCACTGCAGCCAAAAAAAAGGTCACTGACTGCAGAGCTCAGAAGATGATGTGGAAAGCTCAGAAGTGATATAGTTAACTGGAGCAGGCACAGTAAGGGAGGCAAGCACTTAACTAAAAAAAAACAACAACTCAGACATCCCCTTTATTTAACATAATCTGGCAGAAAAAAAGTTCATATTCATACTACTTCTAATAAAGCTCCACACAATGTATGTTTGCACTACATTCCTTAGCCCCTACCCAATGTTTTCTGCAGTTTAGCATGGCCAAAGCTGCTGACTGTTTCTCCTTAAGAGTAAAATTGACCTTAGAAATTTGTTAATAGCTCATGCTGATTTTGATGGGATCTACTGACTATTTTACTTTTGTGTGAGCTGTTGTTCCCTTACCTTGTGTTTGCTGCCACGATAGAAGGGAAATTAATCAACCAAGATGGATTTGCCCAGTCCATCTGTTCAGTTTCCTACCAGATAAGCAAAGTGAATGTGAGCAATGCAGCAGTATCATTCATGGTCACTACCCAATACAGAGCTGTGCTAATCCAGTTCCTCTTTTAGAGTGCAGCAGCTGATCAAAGGGAGCATAGTGAATTGGACCTTCATCGTTCTAATATTGCTGACCTATCCTAAGGGTAAGTCATCAATATTACAGTCCCAGAAAACCTGTTTAAACAAGATGTATGTAGAGAAGAACCAAATTTAATTATGAAGGTTTGTTCAGCACATTTTACCCAAGGTATGAGTCAATTCTAGGATCCCATTGTCGGAATTAGTGATGAGCGAGCATGCTCGGTAGAATATCTGTTTGGCTCAAGCATCGCTATGCTCGGCACATGGCGGTACTTGACCGAGTACTGCATGTGCTCGAGCGCAATTCTCGATTCTCCGCCCCACACATTTCACAGGTTTTAAGCAGCCAGTAAAGGTGCAGGTAAGTACTGCCCTCACTGTAATGCCAGTAGCCATGTTGGCTGCTGGCATTACAGTGAGTGGCTGGCTGGAACGCGTCATCGGGCGCTATATAGCACCCAATGACGCATGTTCGGCTCAGACATAGACAGGGAGAGCAGAGCGTAGGAAGGGAAAGACAGTGTAGGGAGCGATTTTCACAGTTTTTAATCTGAGACAGCTTTTCCAAGACCCAAAAGTCCTTTTGAGGACTACTGTGTGTGTGTGTTTTAGAGCAGCAATCTATTTACCTCCTGCAGTCTCAGGGACAGTGCTTCGGAAGGGTCAGATAGTGCAGGGAGAGACATTTTCTGTTTTCACTACCAAAAGCTTTTCCAATACCCCAAAGTCCTTTTAAGGACTACTGTGTGTGTTTGACAGCAGCAAGATATTTTTATTTTATACCTATTAGTGACATACACTGTACATCATCCGCAGACTGTGTCTTTAATAATCTGGGCCACATCTAGTGTCCATAATAATCTGTGGTGTTCTGTAACCAATACTGTAGATCATCTGCAAACAGTGTCTGTTTTACAAATTCCAATAATCTGGGCCACATCTGGTGTCCATAATCTGTGGTGTTCTGTAACCAATACTGTAGAACATATGCAAACAGTGTCTATATTAAAAATTCCAATAATCCAGGCCTAATATAGTGTCCATATTCTGTGGGTTTGTGTGACATATACTGTCCTGCATCCAAAATCAGTGTCTGTAGCGCAAATTTAAATAATCTGGGCCTAATGTAGTATCCATACTGTGTGTTTTTCTGTGACAAATTCTGTACGACATCAGAAAACATTGTCTGTAGCGCAAATTTAAATAATTTGTGCCACATGTACTGTGTGTGCGTTTAATACATATCACTGACATATACTGTACTTTATCCGTAGACAGTGTATGCTAGTCTGTGACATTATCAGGGCTACATCTCCTGTGTAATGTGTGCGCATCCCAAATACCTTTTTTAATTTATTGGCGGATACACTTACAAATCCTACGCTACTGTACGTGTGACATACTTTTAACCATATATAACATTTAATATTAAGTAGGCGGCCAGTAAGGGCCATTGAAATGGCCGTGATGCTGATTATACACGCAGAGGCCGTGGCCCTGGGCGCGATGAACCTGAATAAAGGAATGTAGTTGAGGGCCTCCACGTGCACTAACCCTCAAAAACATTATTTTCAAGGGCCTTCCGGTCAGCTGACCCTCTACAACATCATTTGCGAGTGCCTTCTGGTCAGCTGACCCTCTAAAACATAATTTGCGAGTGCCTTCAGGGCAGCTGACCCTCTACAACATCATTTGCGACTGCCTTCAGGGCAGCTGACCCTGTAAAACATTATTTATGGGGGCCTGCAGGTGAGCTCACCCTCTAAAACAATATATGTGAGGGCCTGCAGGTGAGCTGACCCTCTAAAACATTATATGTGAGGGCCTGCAGGTGAGCTGACCCTGTAAAACATAATATGTGAGGGCCTGCAGGTGAGCTGACCCTGTAAAACATTATATGTGAGTGCCTGCAGGTGAGCTGACCCTGTAAAACATTATATGTGACTGCCTTCAGGGCAGCTGACCCTGTAAAACATTATTTATGGGGGCCTGCAGGTGAGCTGACCCTCTAAAACAATATATGTGAGGGCCTGCAGGTGAGCTGACCCTGTGAAACATTATATGTGAGGGCCTGCAGGTGAGCTGACCCTGTAAAACATAATATGTGAGGGCCTGCAGGTGAGCTGACCCTGTAAAACATTATATGTGAGTGCCTGCAGGTGAGCTGACACTGTAAAACATATGTGAGGGCCTGCAGGTGAGCTGACCCTGTAAAACATTATATGTGAGGACCTGCAGGTAAGCTGACCTTCTAAACCTTATATGTGAGGGCCTGCATGTGAGCTGACCCTAGAAAAAACATGAATTGCGAGGGCCTACAAGTGAGCAGACCCTGTTAAACAAATTATATGTAAGTGCCTGTAGGTGAAATGAACCTAAAAATCATGAATTGTGAGGGCCTGCAGGTGAGCTGACCCTGTAAAGCATTATATGTGAGGACCTGCAGGTGAGCTGACCCTGTAAAGCATTATATGTGAGGTCCTGCAGGTGACCTGACCCTCTAAAACATTATGAGTGAGTGTAGCCTAAAAAGAATGTTGATGGAGGAGGAGTAGATAAGTCAGGGGCAATCCAGGCCTTATTCATTTTTATAAGAGTCGACCTGTCAGTTTTCAGTTGACAGACGGATACGCTTATCAGTTATTATGCCCCCAGCAACACTAAATACCCGCTCTGACAAAAAGCTGGCGCCAGTGCAGTCCAGCACCTCTGAGGTGTGGAGTGGCAGTTTGTGCCACATGTCCAGCTTGGACACCCAATATTTGTAAGGCACAGAGGGGTCACTCAGGACGCTGACACGGTCTGCTATGCACTCCTTTACCATCTTTTAAAAAACTTCTCGCCTTGTGACACTAAGCCTCGCATCAGGGTGAGAGTGCTGGCAGGCTGTCATGAAACAGTTCCAGGCCTTGGAGAGTGTTGTCCTGCCTCTGTTGAAACTGCTGTGTGTTCCCCTCATCTCCCCTCCTGGGTTGCACAAGGAACTACGTGCTCTGCCGCCAGCGTTGTCAGCTATAAATTTATCCGCAATGACATTCTGTTCTATTATTATTATGGTTTGCGGTTCTATTATTGTTGGTATTATTATTGTTATTATGGTTTATGGTTGTAAAATATGTTATGGTTATTTGGTTATTGATGAGTTAATTAACAGGCCATGCCATAGGCTTACCTCCACTCTAGTGTGTTATGTTTTTAGTTATATTAATGTATAAGTTTGGGATGTTTGTTGTGCATGGTACATATATGCTGTATGATTGCCATGTGTGTGAGCTTGCCAAGCTCCAAAGCTGCCAACAAGTTGCAGCCATTATCACACATAACAACCAACCATGTCTGGTTGTAGGTTGGGTGGCGAGAGCCACAGCTCTGTCTGGTCCCTTATACCCTGCCACAGCTCTGTGGCGGTGTGCTGTTTGTCACCTAAGCAAATGAGTTTCAGAGCGACCTGTTGCTGGTTCCCCACTGCCGTGCTATACTGCTTCCAGTCCAGCTACTGACTGATGGCTGACTGGTGCTGCAAGATGAGAATTCAGAGGTGGAAGTGGAGTAGGAGTAGGAGAAGGGGGGTTTGCTGCAACTAATGTAGGTGGTGTTGAAAATCCTGATGGAATGGGGCCCCGCAATCCTTGGCGTTGGTAGCACCTGTGCCATCCCAGGGTACGACTAGCTACCGGCCTCCACAAGGTTCACCCAGTGTGCTGTCACGGACATGTAGCGTCCCTGGCCAAAAGCACTTGTCTGTGTGTAGGTCGTTAAGTGGACCTTCCCAATAACTGCGTTTACAACACAGTGAAAGCCAGATATCCCTCAAAGGAAGGAAAAACAAGCAAAGGGGTGTCTCCATTACAGAGATCACCAAAACCACCATATTAAGTGGCCCCTATGTCAAAATCCCGCTCTTTTACAAGCTTTAAGGATGTGACAGGGAAGACCTAAGCAAGTTATCCATCCACAGACAGCTGTTTCGGGGTGTTGCCCCTCATCAGTGTGGAGTAGGATTCTGGCTAACCGGGAGCGATGCTTTGGTGACTACTCAAACAAAGCAATAGCTGATCTTAGGGAGACCAGCTACAAAAATACCGTGGAGCCTCACTTAAGAGTCTCAAACACAGCAATCCAAAGTGCAAAGCTCCCTGGGAAACATAAAATGCAAAAAGATTGTGGAGCCCCAGTTATGGGTCTACAACACAGTGAAAGCCAGATATCCCTCAAAGGAAGGAAAAACAAGCAAAGGGGTGTCTCCATTACAGAGATCACCAAAACCACCATATTAAGTGGCCCCTATGTCAAAATCCCGCTCTTTTACAAGCTTTAAGGATGTGACAGGGAAGACCTAAGCAAGTTATCCATCCACAGACAGCTGTTTCGGGTGTTGCCCTCATCAGTGTGGAGTAGGATTCTGGCTAACCGGGAGCGATGCTTTGGTGACTACTCAAACAAAGCAATAGCTGATCTTAGGGAGACCAGCTACAAAAATACCGTGGAGCCTCACTTAAGAGTCTCAAACACAGCTTTGTTTGAGTAGTCACCAAAGCATCGCTCCCGGTTAGCCAGAATCCTACTCCACACTGATGAGGGGCAACACCTCGAAACAGCTGTCTGTGGATGGATAACTTGCTTAGGTCTTCCTGTCACATCCTTAAAGCTTGTAAAAGAGCGGGATTTTGACATAGGGCCACTTAATATGGTGGTTTTGGTGATCTCTGTAATGGAGACACCCCTTGCTTGTTTTTCCTTCCTTTGAGGGATATCTGGCTTTCACTGTGTTGTAGACCCATAACTGGGGCTCCACAATCTTTTGCATTTTATGTTTCCCAGGGAGCTTTGCACTTTGATTGCTGTGTTTGAGACTCTTAAGTGAGGCTCCACGGTATTTTTGTAGCTGGTCTCCCTAAGATCAGCTATTGCTTTGTTTGAGTAGTCACCAAAGCATCGCTCCCGGTTAGCCAGAATCCTACTCCACACTGATGAGGGGCAACACCCCGAAACAGCTGTCTGTGGATGGATAACTGCTTAGGTCTTCCCTGTCACATCCTTAAAGCTTGTAAAAGAGCGGGATTTTGACATAGGGGCCACTTAATATGGTGGTTTTGGTGATCTCTGTAATGGAGACACCCCTTGCTTGTTTTTCCTTCCTTTGAGGGATATCTGGCTTTCACTGTGTTGTAGACCCATAACTGGGGCTCCACAATCTTTTTGCATTTTATGTTTCCCAGGGAGCTTTGCACTTTGGATTGCTGTGTTTGAGACTCTTAAGTGAGGCTCCACGGTATTTTTGTAGCTGGTCTCCCTAAGATCAGCTATTGCTTTGTTTCAATAACTGCGTTAGTCAGGGCACGGGTGATGTTACGAGACAAAATTGCTAGTGTAATGCGGGGACGGCACACCGAGAAAAATAGTGGCAGCTGGGGACTGAGTGACGGATGTCCACCGCCATAAGGCTGAGGAAAGCCTCAGTGTCCACAGGCCTAAATGGCAACATTTCCAGGGTCAGCAATTTTTGCTGCTGTCCTCGCTTGGCTTGCCACCTTCCCAGGTTGGGTCAGTGATGTCATCGTCTTTAACCCCTCTTCCACTTCCTCACTCGGGTCATCCTTCTGACTTGTGTTGTCGACCTAACAAGACCCTCACTTATTGACAACTGTGTCTCATCCGCATTATCCACCTCATGAAACACTAATTGCCATTCCTCACCGTCATCTTGTTCTGACTGTGGATGCTGAAGAGTTTAGGAATGAGTGCACAAGATGTCCTCATGTCCCTCTTCAGGGAGGATCAGCTCACCTGCAGGCCCTCACCTACAATATTTGAGAGGGTCGGCTCACCTGCAGGGCCTCACCTACAATATTTTAGAGGGTCAGCTCACCTGCAGGCCCTCAACTACAATAATTTACATGGTTAGCTCACCTGCATACCCTCACGTACAATATTTTACAGGGTCAGCTCAGCAGCAGGCACTCACCCATCATTTTTTCAATGGTCAGCTAAGCAGCAGGCACTCACCCATAATTTTTTGCAATGCTCAGCAGCAGGCCCTCACCCCTAATGTTTTAGAGGATCTCCAGCAGGCCCTTGCTCCAAATGTTTTTGAGGGTCACCAGCAGGCCACCAATCATAATTTTTCAAGGATGTGTATGATGCCCTCCTTTATGTGTAATATAGGGTGTATTGGAGTGCCGGTTCCTTGTAATTTTTGGCAGCCCTTTCACTTGCATAGTGCATAGGCTTTATGAGTGTAGGAGTCCCACTACCTGAACAATTGTACCACAATGTAAATGAGGCCCTCCTTTATGTGATATACAGGCTGTTTTGGAGTGCCTCTTGCTTGTAATTTTGGCAGCACTTGCACTTTATATACAATTGAATATACAGGAAAGAATGTTTCATAACAATTTTTCCTGTGAAATAGATTTTTTTTGGGGGGTTTGTGCGTATTTTTGTCAGTCTGTAAAAGTGGCGTACAACTCGGACAACATGGTTCCCAGCAGCGACCTGGGAGTCCAAGATGCATCCAGATCTCGTGCTCATGCTGTTCCCGATTTCGGTGGTGTTTCTGTAACTTTCTGACCTTTTCCAATGGACCATGCACCCTCCCCTTTTCAGAGCAGGGGGTGCCTGTTGTCTCCCATTGACTTCCAATATACTTGGGTGCTCGTCCGAGCACACGAACATAGCAATGTGTTGGGGCCGAACACCCGAATACTTTGGTGCTCGATCATCACTAGTCAGAATACAACATATGGTTTTAGGTTCCTAAATTTAAGCTAATTTAAGCTAACATAACTTCACTGATAGGCGCACAGGATTTGCTCCTGACGTCTCTACTTTCATCAGTGTCTTACATGCTGTAAAGAAGGTTTTGTGTGTTCTGTGGTCAGTGACAGTAGACGACCATGTAATCTGAGAGCCAGCCACTAGATGTAGATGTTGGACCAGAAACATCTCAGTCATTGTAAATCTGAGCAATGCTGGTAAAAAACATTAATTTTCTATGCCGAAAGAGGGGATTTGAGCTAATGTTGTGGAATTTATGTTTTTCCTCTCACTGCTCAGTGATATTTTTTCATCGGCTGATGACAGTGGACAACAAGGATTAGAAAATAAATAGATGGGGAAGCAAACAAGCCAGAATGTTGAGTGGTCCCATTTCAGATGCTGGACAGGAGAATATAGAGAGGGGGCTTCCGACTCCTTGCTGGCACAGTATCAAACTCCTCCCAGAAAACAGGGCATCAGTAATGGGTTTGGAAAGCATCTAAAGAGACTAAATTAAATCAGGATGAAGGCAGTGCAGTACAGGGCACAGGAATTTGAAGCGAGGTGAGAGTTACACAGAGGGAAATTTTCTTTCAGAAAGTGAACACAAGAATCTGAATCAGATTCAGAAGACTGAAGGGGATCTTTAGAATACGCAGTGCGTGGAGACTGCTAGATCAAGGATTGAATCGAGACCAGCTGCAGGATGTTGGAGTATACAAATATTACCTGCTGCATTTCATCTGAATGTTTCTCTTCATGGACATAAAAGCGAAGCAGATTGCTGTATAATGATTAATGTTGAGCGAAACAAAACATTCGACGCAGAATTCAGTCTGAATTTTAGTAAAACTTTGATTCGCAACAAATCAGATTTTTCTCATGCTGTGTGGTCACAAATCAGTTTTTTCTAAAATAGTGGCTGCAAATGTTACAAAGCAAAATTAAGTGTTGACGAGATAAACCCAGGAACGCAAGATCACCCATAATGCCGTGCAGTCATCCAATCCGCACATAGCCATCCTCTGTGATGTCACAGCCCTGTAAAACCCTCTTCCCACGCAGCCTCCGCCATTGTCCTGAGATGAGCATAGGGAGGCATGACAAACACTTATTTGCTAGGGACAGTGTTGATGAAAATGATTAATAGAAGAATATTGGAGAGGTAGAGTGCAGGGAGACTTATTTTGCATCAGTTTTATTTATTTATTCCTACATTTACTTATTCCATCAGCTGTAAACTAAGATATGTAATTCAATACCAATAAGTTGGAAACCTTTATTATTCCAGTGCCAGCGTGTCAACCAATACTATCCAGTCTGCACCCCTAAGGGGGACTGGGTCTTAATGATGAGCATCCTCACCTTCTGCTGGCTTTACTTCTTCCAAATCATCCTTCAAAGTCTCAGTTTCCTAGAAAAGTCAGATGGATGTTCCTGATGAGATATTCTCATGGATATTAGATAATGTGGAAAAGGAGGAAAAACAAATGACAGAAGAAGGGATCCCGCCTCTAGGGCAGGAGAGCGCTGGGGTTGGAGAAGTGGGTATGCCAGAGATAATTAATATTCTCTGTTTACTGTCAAATAACCTGCAGGAGATTGCAAGCAAGAACAGCAATAATATACATTTTGTCCCCCCACCTAACCAGCCAAACCCCATACCAGCAACATCCCCTGCTTAAGGGTGAATTTAAGGTGCTGCATGGCCATTAACAATGAACCACACGGCTAATTGGCCGCATGGTTCTTCACTGCAGCATGGCCACAAACCGTCCGCAGCACGGCCACTCCGTGCAGCTGAACCCTAAGGCCAAGTGGCCTGGGTATACCTGATTAATAGCGATTCATGATGAAGTTGTCTAATAGAATTTTTCAAAACTTTGACCATCTCTAATAATGGTATGTTAAGAACAAGCTTTTACCCGTGCAGGTACAAAGCTGTCTGCGTACCTACAGTGAGTGAGTGTACTCATGCAAATTCATCAAATAAAATGAAATTAATTAAGAATAGCCCCTAGGAACTCATATTATCCAGACCCCTTACCAAGAAAAAATTCAGATTTTGCTTTGCTGCTGGGCAGATGCAAAGTCAAATGTAAGTTTGCCAACAAAAAAGAAAAATCTGCCCTAGGCCACGCTCATACATCCAGCAGGTAAATCCAGTGGTCTGTTCTGGCAGAGGAGCAGACTACCAGAGTTAACGTATCTTGTACCACCACACTCTGCACCTCTGTATCCCCACCGACTATAATGGTATCCGATTGGATTTCCGACAGGTTTCTGGCATTAATGCTTTCTTTCTCTTGGACAAATAACCATCATATCCCATTATAGTAAGAGGGGATCTGGCAGCATGCAGCTGTGTCAGTCTATGCTGGATATAGTAACTATGATAGTCTGTTCTTCTGCTGGAACAGACTACTGGATTTACCTGTCAAAGATGTGAATGTAGACTTTCTGAACTCTCCTGGTCCTCACCAAGCTCTCTCCAAGCCCTCACCAAGCTTTTCTAAGTCACCAAGAACTTGTAGAAAAGGATCCCCTCACAAAACACAAACCAGCTGACTGATTCACCCATAAATTTCAATTTGTGGGCTTCTTATTGAAGGCTCCTTCAACGCAGGTAATTTATTAGCTCTTCCTTATGGGCACCTTGTCCTTGGGGTTGTCCATGATAAAATCCCATTTTCTTATTCGCTATTAGTGAATTCTGAGTTTATAGAATGGGGAGGAGGGTTCTACTGTTCAGGATTCTCATTTCTTGGCCAGAGTGGAGAAAAGTTACAAAAGCATCTCTTGCTTTTTAAGTCATGTCCAGTAAAGCAGGACTGGAGGTATAGTCATAGTGGGAGGGTGTTTTTTTTTTAGCTGTGGTTACTGAGGATTGGCTTCTTCTGTTGTTGTTATATTTAATGTGTTAGGATAGTTTTTATATAGGTAATGTAAAGATGTTTTACAGTATTTATTTGGGTTAATAAAACGGCTGCTGTGGTCAATTCAATCCAACTGTTGAGTCTGTGTCTTTCTTGGGTTAGTAGGTAGTTGAGGGAAAGCCACGAGCTAGTAACTAAGATCAGCGTCACGCATTAGACAGACAGCTCATTGATTTGATTAGGCTTTTCAAGTCTCTTGTAGGTTATTGCAGATTACATCTGATCACTTGAGATCTGATCAGGATAACATTTTGGGATCAGCTTGTTGAGCAAGATTTCTACCAAATAGAGAATGTCAAAAGCCGAGAACCCCCTAAGTTTTCTCAAAGAACGTGATGTTAGAAAGAATACTTGAAAGTGAATCATGAAATACTGCCCAAAGAAATATATGTTTACCCTGCGATTTTTGCCATTTTCAGATTTTCAGCTGGACATTCTGCAGATCCGTCCACGGATTTAGTCCTATTCAATGCGGCTGATCCCATGAGCCACGAATAACTGTGGCATATAAATTCTTTTTTTCACAATGCAGATTTCCTATTTAAATTGAATGACAGTTATAATTAGGCATTTTTTGTTTGCCATGAAAATTTCAGTGTATAAAAGATGCAGCAAAAAAGTATGCTAGATCGGGTATAACTTGTTAAAATGCAGGGCAGTAACAGAAATTGTCCACAGATTCTAGTACATGCAGTGCTCCTTCATTTATTCAGTGTGGTGGTGGAGGAGTCTGGCACTAAACGTCTGTTTCAGACATGTTAACACTGCAGTTTCATACAGCCTCCAATAGGGGGAGCTCAATGCAAAGAAATTATTACAGCTTCCATGGCAGAGAATGGTATCTGAATAATTGAATTTGGACTGAACTCTCCTAGTAGTGGCTGTAGGAGAGTTATGAATGTATGTATGACAGTCATCTGGTATAAATATATTGATTAATATGGTGTTCAGAATGAGCTTCATATTTTTGAAGCACTCTTAGACTTTTTACAACATAAAACCTAGATAAAGTGGGCCAGGCCGCAGGTTTCTTTTTTATGAAAATTTCTTCCAGTTAATTAAAAAGAAATTGTAAATTTGTCAGCAATCTGTGGTGTCGCACTTTCCTGGCAGTGCAAAGTTTTTCTATGGGGCCCTATAAGAGCTGTGCATGTCCCTGCACCTACCAGCTCCATGAAATGTGTCTTTTGGCTGACTGTGGTTACACAGTTATCACATAGTATTGTTCTGCCAGATTTCTACTGCCCGCCAATGTAAAACTACCTTCAAAATGATTTTAATGGAAGATTAGCACTTAGAATATCAAATAAGATTTTTTTATGGCAATGTATTAAATACAGAAATTGAAGTGACAGTACTTAATGGTATTCTTCTGCCCAAAGCACAAAATGAATGGACTTTTTAAATCTGTTTCTTTTTTCTTTTTGCATGCAGATGATATTAGTAAAAGGCATCCAGCAGACTAAAGAGACCATTAAAGAAGACTTATATAGAGAGATAAAAGGAATTGATAACAGAACAGATGACAAGGACAATCATGCAATGAATGGTAAATGACTTAAAGGGGCATTCCCTTATGTTAGGCTATGCTCTATCCACAGGATAGGGTATAAGTATTAGATTGGTGGGGCCCTACCTCTGGGATGCCACCGAGCATGAGAATGGGTCCTTGTGCCACATTTAGCCCAACAAAATGAATGGAGTGGCCAGTCAGCATGTGCACAGCCATTCCATTCATTTCTAAGGAAGTTCCATAGATAGATGAGCTATATTCATTATAAATCAGTGAGATCCACATTGATTCGTTGGGATCCATTTAAACACAAATCTGCCATAGCATGGCCTTACATAACATAGGTACCTCTGTTTATTATATGTTTGTGTGTGGGCTTCTAGAAACATAGGGGGAAATTCTACATTCACAGGATGGACATACATTTCTTCCTATAGTTACACTTCCCTAAAATATCTGAACAGGGGCCTACACATAGTAAAATTTATTATAGACCCCCCTGCCCCACCCGGTTTCCCGGTATTCATGCACCAATCTCTCCCAGGCAATGCAAAGCGCAACTCCACGGATTTATGACAAATTTTATTTTTTTATTAAATGGAAGAAGTTTTAATTAATAAAATTGTAATAAAAAAGTTCCCCCTCACCTTACCCACTTTATCCGACTTTTATATCATAAGTGGTGCGTCACACATACGGATGTAGTGTGACACACCATGCTTTATGAGATGTGTTATCTAAACTAACTGCAACTAAACGCGTTAAGCAATTGCTTTTCAATGGCTTTTGTTTCAAGATAACATGGTGAGTTAAGAAATTTGAGTTAAAGGTTTGAGTGTAACCTCTGCTACATCTGTATGGAGCTCATCCTGAACAACATATTTCTCAATGCATTTACACCAGACATTTTTCCATGTCACTATCTATGTTTAAGAAAAATGTGTAAAATCCTGCAGTTTTCATACTGACCACTAGTATTCATAACATGTAGAGACTTCTTGTTCTGTACACATAAAGGGATTCTGTCACTAGGATTAATGCTATAGCGATATTTATATGTGCCCATCTGTCTCCTTGATATGTTTAAAATTATCCCACTGTTACTGCTCTACGTGTCTTAGATTTTTATTAAAATCAATGTTTTTGATATGTAAATTACCTTGGTAAGGTGCCCAAAGGGTTGTCCCACGATCTGTTGGAGCCCAGCCGCACCCACCGATCCGGAGCCCAGCACCGCCTACCACTTAATTTATTCACTTCACTTGCCCTGACGTCAATTCTTCTCAGTGCCGTAATCTCGCGCAGGTGCAGTGGACACTGTAGTTTGCGCCCATGCGTACTACTGGCACTGGCTTCGATGAGTCAACTGCACATGCGCCGACTCTCACGTGCAGCAGAACGTGAGAGCTGGCATATGCGCAGTTGACTCGTCGAAGCCAGTGCCAGTAGTCCGCATGGGCACAAACTACAGTGTCCACTGCGCCTGCGCGAGATTACGGCACTGAGAAGAATTGACGTCAGGGCAAGTGAAGTGAATAAATTAGCTTTGTGCTTTAAACACGTAGCCATGCTCTTATATATGTATATTATTATTACCCTTTAAAACTAATAAAAAGAAAATTAATAAGTAGGGATGAGCAAACCCGAACTGTATAGTTCCGGTTCGGGTTCGTTGTTCGGCGATTTCTATAGGGCATTTTGAAAGCCTGCAAAGCAACCAATCAACAAGTGTCATATTACTTGCCCCAAGAGTCCATCACAGCCATGCCTACTATTGACATGGCTGTGATTGGCCAAGTGCAGCATGTGACCCAGCCTCTATTTAAGCTGAATTCACGTCACGCCGCACGTCACTCTGCTCTGATTAGTGTAGGGATAGGATGCAGCTGCTGTTAGAGCGAGATTAGGCAGGGATTAACTCAGCAAAAACACTTAATGAAGTGATCGATCTACAGCTGTGAATCATTCAACTTCTGCTAGTTAATCGCTCACTGTTTTCAGGCTGCCCAGAGCGTTTTTCTGTTACTTTTTTCTGGGGTGATCGGCGGCCATTTTGTGTCTTGTGGTGCACCAGCACATGCTGCCACCAAGTCAATTAATCCATCAATAGTATTTATTTTTTTTTTTGCTATATCCAACATCAGGGGCTTGGCTCTGCTTATTGTCGTCCCCCCCCTATTTTATTGAGAGGTGAAATTCACTTAAAAAAATAGCAATCCCCTAAATCTGGTTTTCCAGCTGTGGCTAGCCAAGTGTAATACTGTATGGCAAAGAATATATTTTTTTTTCTGGGGTGAAATTCAATTTCCAAAATAGCAATACCCTAAATCAGTGGTTTCTACTGTGGCAGGACAAGTTTCATAGTGTCCGTAAAAGTATACGTTTTGTCCCGGGTTGAAATTTAATTACCAAAATAGCAATACTGTAAATCTGGTGTTCCAGCTGTGACTGGACAAGTTTCATAGTGTCCGTCAAAGGATATATTATTTTCTGGGGTGAAATTCAGTTGCAAAAATAGAAATTCAGTAAATCTGGTGTTCTAGCTGTAGCTGGACAAGTAGTTTAATAGTATCTGTCACAGGATATATTTTGTTCTGGGATGAAATTCAATTGCCAAAATAACAATACCGTAAATCTGGTGTTCCAGCTGTGACTGGACAAGTTTCATAGTGTCCATCAAAGGATATATTATTTTCTGGGGTGAAATTCAGTTGCAAAAATAGAAATACAGTAAATCTGGTGTTCTAGCTATGGCTGGATCAGTAGTTTAATAGTATCCATCAAAGGATATATTTTGTTCCTGGGGTGAAATTCAATTGCCAAAATAGCAATACCCAAAATCTGGTGTTCCAGCTGTTGCAAGCCAAGTGTAAATCTGTCCGTAAAAGGGTATATTACACTCAGCGTGTATCCCCAAGTGTATTTCTTTCCGTAAAAGGGTATACTACACAAAGTGTTAAATTACAATTGCTGAAAGCATAATCCTTTAAATTTGCACGTACTATTGTGCATCTCATAGAGTATTTCTGTCCGTAAAAGGGTATATTACATTCAGCGTGTATCTCCAAGTGTATTTCTTTCCGTAAAAGGGTATCTTACACAAAGTGTTAAATTACAATTGCTGAAAGCATAATCCTATAAATTTGCACGCACTATTGTGCATCTCATAGAGTATTTCTGTCCGTAAAAGGGTATATTACACTCAAGGTGTACAAGTGCTGATAGGGTCATCCTCAATAACTTCACACGCTACCATGCATCTCCAAGTGTATTTCTTTTCGTTAAAGGGTATATTACAGTTAGTGTTAAAATACAGCATAATCCTCTACATTTGCACACACTGTTTTGCATCTCTAAGTGTATTTATTTCCGTTAAAGGGTATATTACATAAAGTGTTAAAATACAAGTGCTGAAAGCATAATCCTATATATTTTTTCACACGCTACTGTGCATCTCCAAGTGTATATCTGTCCATAAAAGGATACCTTTCATCCAGGGCCTAAATAATAGGCCTACAATTGATATTCCCCTAAATCTGTGGTTACTGCTGTGCCTGGATTAGTATAATATGGTACATAAATAGATAGCCAGATAGTGTTAGGCGCTTGTAAAAAAAAAGGCCTGAATTTGAATTCAATACATTGGGCCAAATCATTTTTTTCTTATTGTGGTGAACGGTAACAATGAATAAAACATCTAGTAAGGGCCCATCACTGGTGCGTGGCTGGGGAGAAACAGAGGACGATGACAATACGCCTCCCACCACCTGATACGGAATGTGTTACCAGGAGGCAGCACTTCACTAACATGGTGGAACAGTACGTGTGCACACCCCTCCACGTACTGACTTATGGTTCGGCCCCATTCAACTTCCGGGTCTCCAAATTGTCCACGTGGCCAGAGCTAGCCTTTTATGCCTTGGAGGTGCTGGCCTGCCCGGCGGCCAGCTTGTTGTCTGAACGTGTATTCAGCACTGCAGGGGGCGTCATTACTGACAAACGCAGCTGCCTGTCCACAGCCTTTGTGGACAAGCTGACGTTCATAAAAATGAACCAGGCATGGATCCCACAGGACCCGTCCATCCCTTGTGCAGATTAGACATTTATAACTACCTCCCCTTAACCATATATTCTTGGACTCCAGGGCACTTCTTCATTCAATCCTCTTTTTTTAATTTTACCATTATATTGCGGGGCAACCCAAAGTTAAATGAACCTCTCCTCTGTCTCGGTGCCAGGGGCCTAAATATCGATAAGTGGCCTGTTCCAATGCTGGTTGACAAGAAGCCGGATTCTCTGCTATGCGACCTCTCTCCTCTGTCTTGGTGCCGGGGCCTAAATATCTGAAAGTGGCCTGTTCCATTGGTGGGTGACATGAAGCCTGATTCTCTGCTATGCGACCTCTCTCCTCTGTCTTGGTGCCGGAGCCTAAATACCTGAAAGTGGCTTGTTCCAATGGTGGGTGACATGAAGCCTGATTCTCTGCTATGGGACCTCTCTCCTCTGTCTGGGTGCTGGGGCCTAAATAACTGAAAGTGGCCTTTTCCATTGGTGGGTGACATGAAGCCTGATTCTCTGCTATGAGACCTCTCTCCTCTGTCTGGGTGCTGGGGCCTAAATAAGTAAAAGTGGCCTTTCCATTGGTGGGTGACATGAAGCCTGATTCTCTGCTATGCCACCTCTCTCCCTGTCTGGGTGCTGGGGCCTAAATAAGTAAAAGTGGCCTTCTCCATTGGTGGGTGACATGAAGCCTGATTCTCTGCTAGGAGACCTCTCTCCAATTGATATTGGTTAATTTTTATTTATTTAATTTTATTTTAATTCATTTCCCTATCCACATTTGTTTGCAGGGGATATACCTACATTTTGCTGCCTTTTGCAGCCCTCTAGCCCTTTCCTGGGCTATTTTACAGCCTTTTTAGTGCCCAAAAGTTTGGTTCCCCTTTGACTTCGAACATTTTCGGGAAGTTCAGCCAAACTTCTCGAACCTGAACATCCAGGTGTTCTTTCAACTCTATTAATAAGAAAAACATACAGTAGGCTTTTGTCTATAGGTAATAGGGCTACTCCTCTCATATTGATAGAATTTAGAATTGCTCATAAAAATGCATTGGCTTCTCCAACGTTGTTGAATTCTTTTTCAATTATTTCAATAAATTTTTTAGCAAAATAACCAGAGCTGCTATGTAACAATCCAGTAAAACAAATGGAAAGGCCTTAGTGTAAACCACTAGGCCACCAGGTACTGGCCACGTAATATATACAGCTCTCATGTGATCAACAGGGTGCCAGAGGTACCGAGAATAAGCTTGTAGCTTAAAAAAGAGGATTTGATAACCTCAGAATTTAGTCGTGTCCCAGGATTCAATATAATTTCAGGACTAAGTATCACCAAGAAGAACTAAATAAATATAGTGTACATTTATTCTTAGAAGACAACCATTTCACAGGTGAACAAGTGAGGACCCTTCCTGCAGGTTTGAAGTTAGTTAAAATTTTATTTTCTTTCGTCATAAACTATTTCAACTAGTAAAATTCCTATTCTAATACTTCTTCAGCTATAATTATGTAATTATCTAATTAAAGTAATTCTTCCAGGGTACAGGATGATGCAAATTACAGCATCTACATGAGGTTTCAAAACAGATGAGAAAATTGGAAAACTATTGTAGTTAAGACCATAAGCAAGATGACAATTTTAAGCTAAAGTATTACAGGAGGTAATTTGTATTGCGAGTAAAGCGCCTTCTGTTGAGTGTTGATTAAAATAAACTCTGACGTCTGCGACGTTGTAAACAAATTATGAAAAAATCTGTATAATAAGGCATAAATGTGTAAAGGTTTATCTGTTCAAAACAGCTACATAGTCATGGACTTCTTTCTTTTATATATATACTGTATAGTGAGGGAAAAGTGAGGTGATGAGTGGCAGTGCGTCTTATAGTCCGAATGCTAATAACCACTTCTATTATGGAAGCGGTCATCTGCATGCGGGAGGCGCAGGCAGCAGTGAGAGAAGCCCTCCGCGGCTGTACTCATCCTCCCTGGTCTTATTCTGGACCTTGCTCTGCAGTGTGTCCTGATGGCGTATAGCATCAGGACGTAGTAAATGTAGGCGTGCACTGTGACCTGACGCTGTGCAGAGTGGTGAGTGTGTGACAGCAAAGTCTGGAGTAAGTGAGGTAAGTTTATTTATTTTATAATGTTTGATCTGAGGTCTGATGGGGTCTGATCTGAGATCTGATGGGGGTCTGATCTGAGGCTGGTGGGGTCTGATCTGAGGCTGATGAATGTGACCTGAGGCTGAAGGAGCTTGGGGGTCTGAGGGTCTTAACTGAGGCTAAGGGAGCTTGGGGTATGAATGTCTGATCTGAGGCTGATGGAGCTAAGCGGTCTGATGAGGGTCTGATCTGAGGTCTGATAAAGATATAGTCTGAAAAATACGATACCTGTGCAGCCATGTCACCTGTGAGAACTGTGAAAAGGGCATTTGTGTAACATCTGCTAGTCTATTGCATGCTAAGAACTGTAACATATGTGCTTAATCTTAATCCTTCAATAAAGAACTGCTGTGTTTTTAACTTGGCTTCAATATTTTCTGCAACGCGATGCTGCACCAAGGGACCCAGCGTTGCACCAAGGGACCCAGCGTCACTATTGTTTCAATATCCCCAATATCCCAATATCCCAAAATAGTTTCGCCACTATTTGGCTTCTTCAGGGTATGGAGTATATGATGGGGAGTTAGTTAGGTTTTAATAATGCTCCAGACCTAGGGCTAAGGGTATGGACGTTCTGCAGGCGTCCTGCTGAAAAGCAGTTTGGGATATTGAAACAATAGTATCCTTTGCACTAAAGGGACTGTGATTGCGATAGTCAGATACAATATAGATACATTTAGCTGATACAAGAAAGCGCAACATGCTGGTTGTGTGTGAAGTTAAAAACACACCCAGATACAGGCAGGGAACATAGCCCATGGAAGTGTGGAGTGAAACACATGATGGTGTCATTTCAGCATGTGCAAAGTGCAATATAAAAGGATTTGAAGCAATACATACCTTGGGTCAGGGTTTTATTTTAATATATAGTTAATCAATGTTGGTATGTCATTTTTAAATAAAACTGAAATAAAAGTTACATTTTAAGCCAGAAACAGGATTTTTTGTGGCTATTTTGCCACTTTTGTGTGTAATAATTCAGAGTTAATCCTGGGCTATACTGGGTCACCTGGTCAATATGATCGATGTTATGGCGCTTGTGAGCAGGCGCCATATTTAAAGTCCTGACGTAAATTTACGTGAGGCGGTCGGGAAGGGGTTAAATACATTTATGCTGCAGTTTTTCTATTTGTAACAAGTGACTATTTTTACATTAACCATTTTCTTATTTGCCTCCCTGTAATTACGTTTAAGATTATTGTCTTGCTGCTTGACCCAACTGAGCTGCTGACAGATGGCATGATATTCTCTACAGAGCTGTCTGATGCATCATGCCTTCTTCAGTGATGGCAAGTCATCCCGGTCCTGTTATAGAACAGCTACACCCAGTGCACTGAACAGTTTGCGGGAGGCAGTTATGAAGTTGTGTTTTTAGGAAAAGATAAGAACAAAAGATAAGAGAGCAGAACATTTCAAAAATGTTACATAGGCATATAATTGGGGTACTCTTTAGTTTGCCCTAATAGCTGTATATAGTGTTATACATACTATACAGTGGTTATCCATAGGCAACTTATATGCCTTTTTACTGGCCATTTCATGGCTTGTCCCGTGATTAAATATTAGATATATTTGTTAGATCATGCAAAGTATATCAGTTCTTCAGTTGAGATCACTTAATAGAATAGTTTCTTTGTCTAGACTTTGCTGTTACATATTTATTGTGGCACCTTCTGATGTTTTTCTGATTCCCTAAAAGAACTTCCCCCTAATGTGCCCAGTGCTGGTAAGAAGAAGCCACTTCTAAGGTGTGCTGATTCATGTTGGCTGGTATGTTCAGTAGCAAGAAGAAATGCTCTGCTATTCATGTAAACAGGATCCAAGTAGTGAAACAGCTCCTGAACATGTATGACCATTGACACTAGACACTTTAGGTGGACATTTTGAAAAGGCATCAAAATAATAGCTCTGGTACATAAGTATGTACCAGTAAAATCTAGACAACGGAGCATTTTTAATAAATGATTCCAATTGAAGAATTGTTATGTTTTGCATAATCTAACAGTAAAATATAATATTTACTCATGGAACAACATGTTTAAATACTGATTACACAACCATATGTTTGCTTAAAGACACCTTTGATGTGGAAAAAAATATTTTTTACGTATGTTCATGGTTACCTTGAGTAAACAGGTTGTACTAACCTTTAGTCTGCAATCTCTATCTTGCATCCCTTGATTCAATTTTCAATCTGGTCCTAGCTATAGATTTCTCCTATGTGGACATGTGCTCCCACATACACATGCTGGATGTGAGGTTTCAGTCTCCAGGATGCTGCTGCCTTCACTAGTTTTCAAGAATCAGTACAGCTTCATTCTTGGATTACCCTGCTCTTCTACAGCCCATGTGTGATTCACCTCCTCAGACCCTCCTGCCCATGGGTGCTCTGCTTTCTCTTTACAGTTGTACCCAGGCTATGTGATGCTACTTCTGTAACCTGCTTCCTACCATACAGTCTACCATACTCCTTGGATGCTTCCTCCCCTCTCCACTCTGATCTGCCTCTACAATCAACTCCAACTCCCTTCTGCTATCTCTAACATTAAGAGAAGGGAAGGGGAGAGCAGACAGTGCAGTCAGAAACAGGAGCACTGCTCTGATGGATTTATGTGAGATTCATCAGCAGCACCAGAAACACTCTTCAGATGCAAGATAGTAGGGCATTTGTAATTAAGATGTTTTAGAAGGTTGCTTAATTTTGCATTTAAGAACATGCCATTAAGGGGCTATGATTGTTTAATATTCATAATTGACTAACTTTGTGGCATTCACTTCACTACCTTAATGCTATTTAATTTTGTTCAGTCACCTCTTACACCTACATTTATAACTCGATCATTGCCTTTGTTGATACATTAAGCCTGAGAGCTGTGGTATTCATCATCTTGAAATAGACCCTTAAATTTGTGGAAATGTTCTCACTGTGAATGTCACTTTGAGAGTGGTCAATGACGTTACATGGCAGATTTATCATGCTTGTCCTCTGCATACCTTACTGTGACCTTTTTGGTTTTTTAAAGACTTAACACATAATGTCAGGAACAGCATTTTGATGACTGCGCTCGAAATTATCCAGGTATTATTGATAAAACTATAAATCCTCCCAGGCAGTCCTTGGGTTTGACAGACTTTCAGAATGATGATCTTTCACAGCTGCCACCTTCCACTGTACGCATCAAATGACAGGCAAAGACATAATGTGAAGAACTTTTCTGCTTACAAGACAATCCCTCTTCTACAATTAAATCTCATGACTATTCAACATTTTCTATGCTTGCTCATCCACTCTGTTTTGTGAGAGACACATTTGGGGACATTTCCTAATATTCCTAATAGTTTTATGCCACTATTGTGGTGTAAAGAAGGCACAGCATACGTATGTTCACCATAATTTGCAACTTTTGAAGCTTCTCACCACTTTTTCAAAGTACTGAGGAAAAGGGGCATGGCTTATTGGGAGGGGGGGCTTCTCCCTGCCCGCCAGATTTACTATAACTTTAGCCAGAAAGTGGTTTAAATTATAGCTGAAGGCTACGCCAGCCTGTAGCTGGCATAGACATCAGTATCTGGCACACGGCAGGGTAGAGATGCGCCAAATTTATTAAGAGGCATCTGCCTCTTTATAAATTAGGCACATCACATGCCCGTGCAGGGAAATCAAGACTTTCATATGGGTATGCCAATTTTGATAAATCTCCCTCATTATACCCTGTAGCACTGCATTCTCCATGATAAACATAAAGGGGGAGATTTATCTCCTAGCACCAGAAAATTAACTTTTGCAACTTTTTAAATGTGACTTAAAAAAAAAAAGTGGCAAACGGCAGTTTTACGTCACCCTCACCACTTTTAAGAAAAGGGCTATTGCCAGTCACTGACAAATGTATCTTAATTTACTCCACTTTTATGATGCAAAGGAAACCAGAAATCTACAGCAGCTCAGAGCTGCCGTAGATTTCTGTTTAGGTGCACAGACTGAGACTCGTGCACATAGAGTATTTGCCTCATTTATGACGAGGAGTGTGGCAGGGGATATCAAGTCCAACACAGAAAGCTCATGTCTTGAGAAATTTCCCAAAGCTTCCAAAAGACGTATTAAAGATTAGAAATGTAGAATAAACAAGGTGGGGTCCAGTATGAAGAATTGATCCCCTGTATCTATCTTCTATTGTTTTAACTGGGGTAAAGCATTTGTAAACTTTCTCTGTTGTAATAATGTCATTTTCAGTGAGTTCACTGTATGAACTATATTATCATATCCAAACCCAGATTTGTGGGATGTGAACGCTACATATGGATCCCTTGTGCGTGTGAAAATTTCACTTCAAATGATGTGACGAGCCCCACGAGTCTGTATTTGGCTCGGTGCAAGCTGACATAAATGTCCCTATCCTCCTCCTTCCTCCTGCTGCTAGTTTTGCTCTGACATTTCAGCATAATCGAGCTTGTTATGAGGTGTATGCACTGCACGCATTCTCATAGATCAGCTGGTAACATGTGGGGGGCTGTCAGTGCTCCATGGTGAAATCAATCTGCATGCAAGACTACACAGTGTGCATAAAACCTAAAATTTGGAACAGCATTGGTCCACACAATGGCCAAGTCCTTGAAATCTCCCCTATTAGAGACGGAACTAGTAACTGAATGAGCAGTCAGAGGCCATCAGCTGCTCAAAATGAAACAGATGCTTAGGCAACCTTCTCCGGGGGTCAATCCAAACAAAACATAGGGGTCTGGGTATAGAAGTAAAACGGACAGACGGGCGAGGATTCCTGCAGGACCGCTCATTATTAAAAGTTCCACTGCACAGGTTAATGAAGGATTCTGATGCCTTAATATGAAATTGAATAGAATGCTTCCTGTAGTAGCTACAAATGTTTCATAGACTTTGTCATTTTCATTGTGACTCTCTACCTTAAAGTGGTTTTCCAGGGATGTAAACTGGCCCCTAGCCCACATCACCTCCTGAAAGAGTCATACTTACCTGCTCTCCGCTACTGCAGTCCTCTGTCTTATGGTCCCCATCTTAGTTTCTTTCAGCTGAGACATGGACACATGCACATGGGCCTTCCCTTAACCCTGGGAACACACCTGAGCGTTTTTCAGCGTGTTCATACGAGCTGAAAAATGCTCAACATGTGAAAAGCCATGCATCCCTATGTGCATGGTTCACATGTCGGCGTTTTACAGCGTGGACGGCCGCGCTGTAAAACGCCCTACGCGATCGCGTCGGCTGCCGTGACTATCGCGCGGCAGCGCGCGTGATCCAACCCATATTCTATTATGGGAGCGCGCATATGACGCGCGCTTCCATAAAACAGCCACTACGCGAAGTGTGTTCCCAGAGTAACAGTTAATTTTCCCTTCAAAAAAACTTTTAAACTTTTAAAACTCTACATTCTGAAAAATATATAATATATATATATATATATATATATATATATATATATCTTCCATGTACATGTAATTCTACTTAAAGGGTATGTCCCTTTATTGTGCCAATTTATTTATTTTTCCATAATGTTGATATTAAAGTCCTATTTTTATTCTACAGTGTCTTGTGAGTCGGAATAAAAATGACTAAATCTAATGAAATGGGTAAATCATGCCCCGTTACCTCTCCCTTAAATACACCTATAAAGTCTATTAGTGGCATATCTGCTATGACTTCATGATTTTGGGTGGAGTTTTCATGTGCTCATGTACCACACGTGACTAGGGATGTGGGGACCCGTGGATGTGAGTTTGCCACCAGAGTTCAGGTTCGGGACCAGAACTTGACCCGAACTTGAACCCGAACCCCAATGGGGATCCTAACTTTGGTGCAATAAAATGGCTGTAAAATAGTCATAGAAAGGGCTAGAGGGCTGCCAAAGGATGCAAAATGGGAGTAAGAGCAGGACAATTGCCCTTACAAAATAACATAGAATAGAAAAAAAATTATCATTTTGAACTAGGAGACGGAGGTCAAAGTGGAGTAGGAGGTTAAGGAGGCGGTAGACGTGGCGGTGTAGGTGGATGCGGCGGTAGGGTAGGAGATAACCAAGACTGTTTTTGTTTATTTTTTTTTCTTTCTTTCTTTAATTTTTATAAATTTGGGAAGGCCCCAAAACATTGGGAAATGGTAAAGAGAACACAAAGAGAAAGTATAAAAATGGCTGGGTGCGGTCGGTATACTTGTCTATTCAGCACAAGGTACGGACAAGTCCTGTGGGATCCATGCCTGGTTCATTTTAATAAATGTGAGCTTGTCCACATTGGCTGTGGACAGGTGGTTGCGCTTGTCTGTGATCACCCCCGCCGTGCTAAACACATGTTCTGACAATACACTGTCCGCAGGGCAGGCCAGCACCTCCAAGGCGTAAAGGGTAAGCTCAGGCCATGTGCCCAATTGGAGACCCAGAAGTTGAATGGGGCAGACCCATCAGTCAGTACATGTAGGCATGTGCACAAGTACTGTTCCACCATGTTGCTGAAATGCTTCCTCCTGCTAAGATGTTCCATATCAGCTGGTGGTGCTGCTTGTTGTGGCGTGCTGACAAAGCTGTTTCACATTTCATCCATGCTAACTCCCCCTTCTGATGTGCTAGCAGTGCCCCAGCTGCGTTGGTAACTTCTTCCTCCTCCTCTACCTTTGCCTTGTGCTTCCACATGCCACTGCTGTTAGGTGAGAATGCAGTCAGCAGCATGTCTACCAGCGTGAGCTTGTACTCGCGCATCTTCTGATAATGCTCGAGTGACGGAATTAAGGACGGCATGTAACGGGGATCCAGCAGGATGGCCACCCAGTAATCAGCACAAGTTAGAATGTGGGCAACTCGGCGGTCACTGTGCGGGTACTGCAGCATGTAGTCGCTCATGTGTGCCAGGCTGCCCAGAGACAATGACAAGCTGTCCTCTGTGGGAGGTGTATTGTCTGTGTCCTCTGTATCCCCCTAGCAATGCTCCAGTGATGCCCATGAGCTGCTTTGGGTGCCACCCTGCTGTGAACACGGTTCCTCCTCATAATCCTCCTCCTTCTCATCCTCCAGAACTGTGTCCTGGCTGAACAGTTGTGTACCTGGTCTCTGTTGGTGCAGGAACCCACCTTCCGAACTACTTGTGAATGACTGGCCTGATAACAATGGAAATGATCCCTCCTCCTCCTCCTCTTCCTCCCGTGCCACATCCTCTTCCATCATCGCCCGTACCGTTTTTTCAAGGCGACATAGAAGTGGGATAGTAACTAGTGTTGAGCGAGCATGCTTGTCCGAACTGGTGTTCGACTAGAGCATTGCTGTGTTTGTCCAAATACCGCGTGTGCTCGAGCACGATGCTCGAGTCAGTGTATTTAGAGGTTAGGACCTTAACCACTCTGCTATAAAGCGGAATGATAAACTGTGTCAGAAAAACCTCATAGTAGTTTGTTATGTAGTAAGTATTCCTATACAACAGAAGTATCATTTTATATTTCACTGCAGGTTCACATGTAGCTGTATAGCGTAGTGGTTAAGGTTCTTGTAATGTAAAAGGTTGTGAGTTCAAATCCCGGCAGAAACTTTTCAGAAATAGAAGCTAAATTAAATTTCCGTGACAGCCTGTGAGATACAGCAGGCTGTAAGTGTATTACACAGTGTAATACACTTACAGAAAATGCATCGCAATACAGAAGTATTGGGATGCATTGTAAAGGGGCTTAAACACAACCGCCAAGCCATGGTATAATAGGGATAATTTATATCTTTCCCTACACCAGGTTATCCAACATATGAAATGATGTATCCCAACGGCTCCTAAGTGTGTCTACTAACTGTAAGTAGAGAAGGCATAGCCATTTTTTATTGGTGTTGCCTCATCCATCATTTGTCCGCATTTATCAGACTTGACCTTATATCAGAATGAAGGTTTTTGAAGTTTATCCTTCAGATTATTTACGTTACTTTTAGAATTATCTATTAAAAGCAATTTTTTAATGTTTTGCATTGTAAAGGGGATCAGACCCCCAAAAGTTGAAGTCCCAGAGTGAGAAAAAAAATAAAGTAAGAAGAGAAGTAAAAAAATAATGTTTTACAAAAAAATTAAAAGTTTTAAAAAAAGGGTCCTTTTCCCCAAATAAAGTAGAAAAGAAATTGTAGGTAAAAAAATTAAAGTGGACATATAAGGTATCACCGCGTCTGTGTCAACCGGCTCTATAAAAATTTCACATGACCTAATGACTCAGGTAAACACTGTCAAAAAAATAAGATAAAAACTGTGCTAAAAAAAATTTTTTTTGTCACCTTACACTACTAAAAGTGAAACACCAAGCGACCAAAAAGGTGTATGCCCCCCAAAATAGTACCAATCTAATTATCACCTCACCCTGCAAAAAATGAGCCCCTACATAAGACAATCACCCCAAAAAAAAAAACTATGGCTCTCAGACTGTGGAGACAATAAAACATGATTATTTTTTTTTGCAAAACCTAAATAAATAAAATAAGTATACATATTAGGTACTGCCATGTCTGTAAGAGACTGCTGTATTAAAATATCATGTGACCTAAACACTCAGATGAACACCCGATGGCTGCTCCGATCCCCGCATGGACATCGCACGTGCCGCAGTCAGCGCTGACCGTGGCACATCAAGGGTTAATGCGCCAGCATCAGTGTTTTCAGCAATGCCGGCGCATATAGCAAGGGTCCAGCTATCAGTGACTGCCGGACCACGCCGCTGATCAGGCGGGCGCAGCTCTTTCAGCGGTACTATTACGGTGGTGGTCGGGAAGGAGTTAATTTCCCTGTCACGGATATATCAATCCACCGAACTAACAGATGGATTAAATATATTAATTTCCCTGTCAAGGATGCAGTGCAGGTGTACCTCAAACAGGTTAACTATATTTATTTCCCTGTCACGTATGCAGTGCATACATGCCTACATAGGTATATGTCACCCACCAAACTAACAGATGGAATAACTATATTAATTTCCCTAAATAAAGTTGGTTAAAAGATGGCTGCACAATACATCATAAACTAACAGAAAAAAATAAAAAAGGGGCTCATTCCAAAAATTGGAATGAAGGAAGCTCTTAGCACACATTTTTGATCAAAAGTATGTCGGGCCCAAGTACCACTTCATGGCGGCTTCCGCACAAGGGTCCCTAACACTACAGATACTGCCTCTTATGGACTTACCAGTCTCCTTATTTTCAGGACACTGCAGGAACCAGCTAAATTGCTTTTGTGCTGAGAAGTCCCAGGTACTTGGGCGTCGCTCAGTCCAAAAGAGGCGCCTCCCTCAATATATACTATAAGACAGAGTTCAGACTAAGCAGATATGTTTCTACACTCAGAAGTGCATAACCATAAGGCAAATAAAGTAAAGAAAGTTGGTTAAAAGATGGCTGCACAATACATCATATTTGCCTTATGGTTATGCACTTCTGAGTGTACAAACATATCTGCTTAGTCTGAACTCTGTCTTATAGTATATTAATTTCCCTGTCACGGATGCAGTACAGGTGTACCTCACACCAAAAATGGGTATATGTCACCCACCGATCTAACAGAAAGGATAAACTATATTAATTTCCCTTTCACGGATGCAGTGCAGGTGTACCTCACACAAAAAATGGGTGATATGTCACCCACTGAACTAACAGATGGATTAACTACAGTGGATATAAAAAGTCTACACACCCCTGTTAGAATGTCAGGTTTCTGTGCTGTAAAAAAAAAATGAAACAAAGATAAATCATTTCAAAACTTTTTCCAGCTTTAATGTGACCTATAAACTGTACCACTCAATTGAAAAACAAACTGAAATCTTTTAGGTGGAGGGAAGAAAAAAGAAAAAACTAAAATAATGTGGATGCATAAGTGTGCATAACTGGGGATGTAGCTGTGTTCAGAATTAAGCAATCGCATTCAAAATCATGTTAAATAGGAGTCAGCATACACCTGCATACACCTGCCATCATTTACAGTGCCTCTGACTAACCCCAAATAAAGTTCAGCTGCCCTAGTTGGTCTTTCCTGAAATTTTCTTAGTCGTATCCCACAGCAAAAGCCATGGTCCACAGAGAGTTTCCAAAGCATCAGAGGGATCTCATTGTTAAAAGGCATCAGTCAGGAGAAGGGTACAAAAGAATTTCCAAGGCATTAGATATACCATGGAACACAGTGAAGACAGTCATCATCAAGTGGAGAAAATATGGCACAACAGTGACATTACCAAGAACTGGACATCCCTCCAAAATTGATGAAAAGACGAGAAGAAAACTGGTCTGGGAGGCTACCAAGAGGCCAACAGCAACATTAAAGGAGCTGCAGGAATATCTGGCAAGTACTGGCTGTGTGGTACATGTGACAACAATCTCCCGTATTATTCATATGTCTGGGCTATGGGGTAGAGTGGCAAGACAAAAGCCTTTTCTTACGAAGAAAAATATCCAAGCCAGGCTACATTTTGCAAAAACACATCTGAAGTCTCCCAAAAGCATGTGGGAAAAGGTGTTATGGTCTGATGAAACCAAGGTTAAACTTTTTGCCCATAATTTCAAAATACATGTTTGGCGCAAAAACAACACTGCACATCACCAAAAGAACACCATACCCACAGTGAAGCACGGTGGTGGCAGCATCATGCTTTGGGGCTGTTTTTCTTCAGCTGGAACTGGGGCCTTAGTTAAGATAGAGGGAATTATGAACCGTTCCAAATACCAGTCAATATTGGCACAACACCTTCAGGCTTCTGCTAGAAAGCAAATCCAAATCAACAAAAGAATGGCTTTACCAGAAGAAGATTAAAGTTTTGGAATGGCCAAGTAAGAGCCCAGACCTTAATCCGATTGAAAATCTGTGAGGTGATCTGAAGAGGGCTGTGCACAGGAGATGCCCTCGCAATCTGACAGATTTGGAGTGTTTTTGCAAAGAAGAGTGGGCAAATCTTGCCAAGTCAAAATGTGCCATGCTGATAGACTCATACCCAAATAGACTGAGTGATGTAATAAAATCAAAAGGTTCTTCAACAAAGTATTAGTTTAAGGGTGTGCACACTTATGCAACCATATTATTTTATTTTTATATTTTTTCCTCCCTCTACCTAAAAATATTTCAGTTTGTTTTTCAATTGAGTTGTACATGGATTAAATATATTAATTTCCCTGTTATGGATGCAGTGTAGGTGTACCTCACACAAAAATGGGTATAACTAACAGACAGATTATCTATTATATTCTTGTGTTAGGGGTACAAAGATCGTGCATTGCATCCACAATAAAATCGCCATAGGTCACCCACAGAATTAACAGCCAGATTAATTATTATATTTCTGTGTCAGGGGTGCAAAGCTGGTGTATTGCACCCACAAAAAAATCATTATAGGTCACCCACAGAATAAATAGCCAGATGAGAACACTAACACTCTCCCTCACTTTAGCTGGCTGCTTTCTGTCCCTGCACTACTCAGAGCTGATGGGCGGTGCTAGACGTGATCCAGCTTGTATAGAGGCTGGGTCACATGATGCATCGGCCAATTACAGCCATGCCATTACTAGGCATGGCTGTGATGGCTTCTAAGTGCTCACAGCTTAAAAGCTTGTTGATTTGCTGCCCTGCAGACTTTCGACAAGCTTTATTAAATGCCCACCGAACTCGAAAACAAACTCTTGCTGTAAATTTCAGGTTCGGGTCCGTGTACCCGAACTCACAAAGTTCGATACGAACCCGAACTTTGCAGTTCGGGTACACTCAACACTAGACGTGACTACTGCAGCCAATCTCTGGCCTCAGCAGTATATGGAATAGGACCACTGAGGGCAGTGATTAGGGATAGTATGTTTTATTGTATTATTTTAACAGCTTTCCTGACTTTTGACGACCCCGTTAAGATAGTAGATTTTATCGCACATTAACACTAATCAGTGAGTCTTTTCACTTGCCCACCATAGGACATCTGTCAGTGGTCCAAAGTCTGGCAAGAACTTTCCTGGTGACATAGAAAGCCTTCTGGGTAGGTGTGTGATAACTTATAGGAATATTTTTTGTCAAATATACAATACGTTATGTAGGGGAGGACTGGGAACTTAAAGTGGCCCTGACAAAAATACTAAAAGTGGCCCCATTTTGTAGTCGGGTTCAAATTGATGGAAGGCAGGGCCAACAAATGTATGTGGGCCAGCAACACCATATTGTGGCACAATATACCACCCCAATAGAGCCATATACCACAGTCCATCACAAAATACTACCTGCCAGCAGCACATCCCCAAAATCTGAGTCTATAGCCAATCCACCCCTGACGTTATTCATATTACTGGATCCACTAAAAGATCTAAGAGACCCCATTAAGATAGTAGATTTTATCATACATTAACAGTAAATGGTGAGTCTTTCCACTTGCCCACCATAGGACATCTGTCAGTGGTCCAAAGTCTGGTGACATATAAGGCCTTCTGGGTGGGTGTGTGATACCTAAGAGGAATATTTTTTGTCAAATATACAATACGTAGGGTTGGACTGGGAACTTAATGTGGCCCTTAAAAAAAAATACTAAAAGTGGCCCCATTTTGTAGTCCAAATTGATGGAAGGCAGGGCCAACACATATATGTGGGGCCAGCAACACCATATTGTAGCACATTATACCACCCCAATAGAGCCATATTGTCACAGACATTCCCGCGACAGGTGGCAGGAGATAGGTGAGACTGGAAACACGTGGTTTTATCTGACATGTTTTCCAATTGGATCAAATTACACCTGTGTAGTTTATGGTGCTTGTCACACCTTCTTTCCCTAGGTGTGGCTATTAGGGTCATTTAACCTTCTCTATTTATAGTTGCTTCTCCCACAATGCTGTGTGGTTTATAGCTTCTGTTTGGACCTTTGGAAAGATTGTGGTTGGATCTCGGCTGAGTTCCTGGTGCTTCCATTGCTCTTTGAAGTTAAGTCTTTCCTTTCCCTTTTGTATTTTGTTTGGGTTCTGTGTGCTGCTTTTTTCTATTGTTTGTCTTAGGCCTGAGTCTCCTGTTCGTCCTTGCTTTTTGAGGAACAGGTAGTCTCATCCCTGCCATTAGTACAAGGGTCCTATAAGGCTAGATAGGACTCTAGATATTCCTGCATATAAACTTGCCTACTTTTGGGGTCTGTTCATACTGGTAGTCAGTCAGAATTTTGGTTAGGGTTTTCACTAACAGGTGTCCATTTTCCTTCCCTAGTTCTCAGGCCTGATTCCCTGCCCCCCCCCCCCCCCTTCCTTCCTATGCTTGGTGTGGTGTTTCCCTCTCACAACGAAGCGTGACACTATAAACCGCCAAAACAGTCCTTTTTTGTTTGTGTGCAGCCATGGATCCTATTGCTGCACTGGCAGGTCAGCTGCAAGAGCTATATTTGGAGGTAGCTGACCTCCAAAAGACCGTCTCACAGAGATCACAGGCTGTTGGGCCTGGTGGTAATGGTGGAGACCAGGTCTATCTGGAGCCTAAAATTGCCCTCCCGGACAGATTTTCTGGGGGAAGTGATATTTTCATTTTGTTTAGGAAGGCGTGCAAACTGAATTTTAGGCTACGTCCACACTCATCTGGGGATGAGAAACAGCGAGTCGGTGTGGTTATTTCCTTGCTTAAGGGGGATGCACAGTCTTGGGATTTTTCTCTGCCGAACGGATTGCAGTTTCTCCGGTCAGCAGATTAATTTTTCGAAGCTTTTGGTCTTATCTATGATGATCCTGATCGGACCTCTCTAGCCGAAACCAAGCTGCGCGGCCATCGTCACGGTGATCTTTCCACTGAGATTTATTGCTCTGAGTTTAGGTGGGCTACGGATATGGAGTGGAACGATTCTGCCCTCCATAGCCAGTTTATCAGAGAGGCTGAAGGACCCTTTGGCCTTTCATGAAACCCCAGTGTTTCTGGAGGCTTCTATGTCTCTTGCTATATGCATTGATAGATGCCCGAGAGAGAGATCTAGGGGCCCCCACTCTCAGGACGTACTATTACATGATGTATCATCCTACTCTGACACTTTGGGTGAAGCTACTCCTGGGTTTATGTTTGGGGACGAACCCATGCAATTAGGGGGAGCTACTCCTGGATCCGTTTTTAAGCATACTGGTAATAGGAAGGGAGTGTGTTTTTTCTGTGGACAGAAGGGACATTTTCATTCAACGGCAAAAAGAGAAAAGAAGGTAATTTAATTCCCTTCTGACTCTTGGAGGGGTGTGAGGAGAGTCAGAAAATGTGCATTTGTCTTTGACTGGTAGGACCCGATTTCTCCTGATTGCTGAGCCGGAGCTAGAGTCAAAAACTGTGGGGATTGAGGTGTTTATCAACAGCAGGGCTGGGGTGAACCTGATTGATGCTCAGTTCGTCCGTATGCACGGGTTGTCACTGAGTGCATTATGAAAAAACATTTCCGTTTTTGCTATTGATTCTGCACCTCTAACTCAGAAGTTTTAATCTCAAGTGGTGCATGATATCAGATTAAGAATGGGTGACTTTCATCAATAATTTATCTCATGTTTTGTGTTGGAGAGTCTACCTGCTCCGGTGGTTCTGGGTTTACCGTGGTTAAGCAAGCACAATCCAACCATCGATTGGCAAGCTAGACAGATTCTGGATTGGGGTGATTATTGTATTGACAATTGTCTGAATACATCTTTTTCTGCTTTCACTACTAAGACATTACCCTCTTTTATATCTGATTTCACAGATGTATTTTCTGAGAGTGGATGCCAGGATTTACCTTCACATCTGGAATATGATTGTCCCATCAACCTCATTCCCGGAGCTAAGTTTCCAGAATCTAGATTGTATAACCTTTCTGGACCTTAAAGACTGGCCATTAGAGACAGAGAGTATATTGCCGGGAGTTTGGCTAAAGGACACATAAGACTTTACAAATCTCCAGTGGCAGCAAGGTTCTTTTTTGTTAAAAAAAAAGGACGGAGGTCTTCGGCCATTTCTGGATTTCTGTGAACTCAATCGGATTACTGTCCATGATCCTTACCCCCTTCCTATGATTCCTGATTTGTTTAACCAAATTGTTGGTGCCAAGGTGTTCTCCAAGTTGGACTTAAGGGGGGCATATAATCTAGTTAGGATCAAGGAAGGGGATGAATGGAAGATGGCTTTTGATACTCCTGAGGGGCACTTCGAGAACCTGGGTCATGCCTTTTGGGTTGACCAATGCTTCTGGGGTTTTCCAGCATTTTGTGAAAGACATTTTTAAACCCATCTGCAAGACATCCTAAAAATGGCCAGGAAACTTTGCATGCACTTCATCCACTCGTATACCGCAAAGCACACCCTCATTGAGTTGCAACAGCAGAATGGCATCCCCCAACATAGGCTGATCTGCGACGTTTCCACCCGTTGGAATTCCACCCTCCATACGTTGGACTGACTATATGAACAGAGAAAGGCTATCAATGATTTCTTGATGATGCAGGCGGATAGGAGTACTCATAGTAACATATTAATATAGTATTTAAGACCGAAAAATGACATTTGTCCCTCCAGTTCGGCCTGTTTCCTACAAGTTGATCCAGAGGAAGGCAAAAAAAAACCTGTGAGGCAGAAGCCAATTTTCCCCACTTAGCCTACATGCACACGACAGTGATTTTTTGCGGCCTCCGTTCCGTTTTTTTTGCGGATCGGATGGTTTCCCATTGATTTCTATGGATCCGTTAAAAATGCGGATGCCTCTTCCGTTGTCTGTCCGCGTCCGCTGTCCGCATATCATGTCCGCAAAAAAAATATGGCATGTCCTATTCTTGTCCGCAAAAAACGGTTTGCGGACCCATAGAAGTCAATGGGTCCACAAAAAATCCGGATGACCAATGGAAGCCATCCGTTTGTCATCCGCAGTCCGTTTTTTTTGCGGATGGTTGCTTTGAAACCAGGGCACTTGTACATGTACTTTAGGAAACTGTTTCAAGCCTTCCGTTTTTTTTGTGGATCCACAAAAAATGAAAGACACATAGAAGCACAACCTACAAAATCTGCGGACACACGGAACGGATGTGGATGTGAAAAAAAAAGGAAGACGGATCCGAGATTTGTGGACAGCAAAAAACAACTGTCGTGTGCATGTAGCCTTAAGGGGAAAAAAATTCCTTCCCAACTCCAATCAGGCAATCAGAGTAACTCCCTGGATCAACGACCCCTCTCTAGTAGCTGTAGCCTGTAATATTATTACACTCCAGAAATACATCCAGTCCCCTCTTTAATTCCTTTATTGCACTCACTATCACCACCTCCTCAGGCATAGAGTTCCATAGTTTTACGGCTCTTACAGTGAAGAATCCTTTTCTATGTTTGTGTACAAACCTTCTTTCCTCCAGACACAGAGTATGTCCCCTAAATAGATGATGGGACAGATCTCTGTACTGACCCCTGATATATTTATACATAGTTTATAGATCTCCCCTCAGTCGTCTTTTTTTTTAAAGTGAATAACCCTAATTTTGATAACCTTTCAGGGAACTGTAGATCCCTCATTCCAATTATTACTTTAGTTGCCCTCTTCTGAACCCTCTCCAGCTCTGCTATGTCTGCCTTGTTCACAGGAGCCCAGAACTGTACACAGTACTCCATGTGTGGTCTGACTAGTGATTTGTAAAGTGGTAGGACTATGTTCTCATCATGGGCATCTATGCCCCTTTTGATGCAACCCATTATCTTACTAGCCTTGGCAGTAGCTGCCTGACACTGGTTTTTGCAGCTTAATTTGCTGTTTATTAAAATTCCTAGATCCTTTTCCATGTCAGTGTTACCGAGTGTTTTAACCATTTAATATGTACGGGTTACTTGCCTTATTCCTTCCCATGTGCATAACTTTACATTTGTCAGTGTTAAAGCTCATCTGCCATTTCTCTGCCCAAGACTCCAATCTACCCAGATCCCTCTGTAGCAGAAAACTGTCCTCTTCAGTGTTAATTACTTTACACAGTTTAGTGTCATCTGCAAAAATAGATATTTTACTGTGCAGGCCTTCTACAAGATCATTAATAAATATATTGAAGAGAATAGGGCCCAATACTGACCCCTGAGGTACCCCACTAGTGACAGTGACCCAATCTGAGTATCTACCGTTAATAACCACCCTCTGTTTTCTGTCACTCAGCCAGTTACTTACCCACATACAGACATTTTCTCCCAGTCCGAGCATCCACATTTTACATACTAACCTTTTATGAGGTACAGTGTCAAATGCTTTAGAGAAGTCCAGATATATGACATCCATTGATTCGCCGCTGTCATGTCTACAACTTCACTCCTCATAGAAGCTGATTAAATTCGTTTGGCATGACCGATCCCTCATGAAGCCATGCTGATATGGCGTTATTTGCTTATTTTCATTGAGATAATCCAAAATAGCATCTCTTAGAAACCCTTCAAACAGTTTACCAACAACAGATGTTAAACTTACCGGCCTATAATTTCCAGGCTCTGTTTTTGGACCCTTTTTGAATATTGGCACCACATTTGCTATGCGCCAATCCTGTGGAACATTCCCTGTCAGTATAGAGTCTGTAAATATCAGAAATAAAGGTCTGGCTATGACATCACTTAATTCCCTTAGGATACGGGGGTGTATGCCATCCGGTCCTGGCGATTTGTCTATTTTAATCTTTTTAAGTCGCTGTTGTACTTCTTCCTGTGTCAGACAGGGCATTTTTAATGGGGAATTTACTTTTACATTCTGCATTTCATCTGACAGTTTATTTTCCTCAGTGAATATAGTGGAGAAAAAAATATTTAATAATTTTGCTTTATCCTCGTCGCTCTCTGCAACACCCCCCTCATTGCTATGTAGAGGGCCGACTCCTTCAGATTTATATTTTTTACTATTTATATAATTTAAGGACATTTTAGGGTTAGTTTTACTCTCTTTGGCAATTAATCTCTCGGTCTGTAGTAAAACTAATAAATTTTATTAGTTTTTTACATATTCTATTTTTTTCCTTATAGTTTATAGTGATGAGCGGCAGGTGCCATATTAGATTTCGACGAAATTTGCGAATATTCGAAAGAATATTCGTTTCATATTCGTCGAAATCGAATATTCGTCATTATTCTAGTTATCGCGATTAATATGCGATTTAAATAATCGCATATTGCGATTTTAACTTAGGCTAATTTCCTATTGGTTTCATATCTAGAATTATAGCGAAGATGACGAATATGACGAATGTATTCGTCATATTCCTCAAAACGAAGATAACGAAGTATTCTACATCTTCGTTTTAGCAACCTATTCCTCAACTTCGCTAATTCTAGCAATCAAATAGGAAGGTTGACTATAGAGACAACTGTGTTTAATTTGCTATGCGATTCTATAATTTTTTTTTTTAATAAATAGAATAATTATAATAATTATCAAGTAATATAATTATTCTATTAAAAAAAAAATATCACATAGCGAATTTAACACAGCTGTCTCTATAGTCAACCTTCCTATTTGATTGCTAGAATTAGCGAAGTTGACGAATAGGTTGCTAAAACGAAGATGTAGAATACTTCGTTATCTTCGTTTTGAGGAATATGACGAATACATTCGTCATATTCCCTAATACTACCAAACCAACCATAGTAAACCAGGTCTAAGTAGAAATCGCAATGCGATTAATTCAAGTTATATTAATCGCATTGCGATTTCAACTTAGAGCTGGGTTTATTATGGGTCAGCTTGCTAGAATTAACGAAGTTAACGAATATGGATTGGAATATAGCAGCAGTGCTAAGTTGAAATCGCAATGCGATTAATTTAACTTGAAGTAATCGCATTGCGATTTCAACTTAGCACTGCTAGTGCTATATTCCATATTCGTTAATTCTAGCCTATGTAAGATAGCAGTGCTAAGTTGTAATCGCAATGCGATTAATATAACTTGAATTAATCGCATTGCGATTTCAACGTAATTCCTCAAATCCGACAGTACATTTTAGTATATGGAGACGTTCCCATGGTGATGGGGACGCTCCATGAGCACGGAAGTCGGCAGAAGTGGCAACGTGCACTGACTAGAGCAGCCAGGAAGCCAGGAATCCTCAGGACAGGTAAGAACTACTTTTGGGAAGTGGGAAAGAAAAAAATATAACTAAAAAAAAACAAAAAAAAACGAATATTCGAAATAGCGAATTTATAGCGCTATATTCGAAATATTCGCAAATTAGCGAAGTGTCGATATTCGCTAAAAAAATTCGCTATTCGAATATTCGCACTCAACACTAATAGTTTATCAGTGCTTCCTGACTCCCCTCCTGTTTTAGTGATTTATATGCTTTCTTTTTGTCATTTATTGCTTTCTTTACGGTTCCATTTATCCACATTGGATTCTTATTGTTCCTTAGCCTTTTATTCCTATAAGGTATGTACCTCTCACAATTAGATGTTACAATGCTTTTAAAAATCTCCCATTTTATGGTTGTATTTTTATTTTTGAGGACTTTGTCCCAGTTAGTTAGGCCTATGGCCTCGCTTAGTTGGCTAAATTTAGCTTTTTTGAAGTTTGGTATTTTTGTTCCTTCCTTTAGAAACTCTCGTTTGAAGGATAATTGGAAGGTTATTACTTTATGGTCACTATTTCCCAGGTGTCCCGCAACCTGCACATCTGTTGTTCTATCAGGTCTATTGGTTAATACTAAGTCCAATATGGCCATCCCATTAGTTGGGTCCTGAACCAGTTGGGAAAGGTAATTGTCTTTGGCTATTGCCAAGAACCTGTTTCCTTTTTGGGATGTACAGCTTTCAGTTTCCCAGTCTATATCTGGGTAGTTAAAGTCCCCCATAATAACGACTTCATTATGATTTGCCGCCTCGTCTGTCTCGTTTAGTAATAGATTTTCTGTGGACTCTGGTATATTAGGTGGTTTATAATACACTCCTATAAGTAATTTATTATTGTTTTTTGCTCCATGTATTTCTACCCACAGTGACTCCACATGTTCATGTCCCTCAGAGATGTATTCTCGAATTACGGGATTTAGACAGGACTTCACATAGAGGCAGATCCCTCCACCTCTCCGGTTTTGACGATCCTTTCTAAACAGATTGTAACCTTTTATATTAACTGCCCAGTCATAGCTATCATCCAGCCATGTCTCAGTTATTCCCACTATGTCATAGTCTTCCTCACACATCACTAATTCCAGTTCACCAGTCTTGTTAGTCAGGCTTCTGGCATTAGTATACATACATATGACAGGTTTATGGGCATTTTTTACCCTACATCTTTCATTCTGAGCTGTTCTAGTCCCCCCTTCCATTCTTCCCCCAGTCACACTACCTCGCCCCTGGTCTCTCTCTGAACTATCTTCCCCTACTATAATGTAATTACCCTCCCCCCAGTCCCTAGTTTAAACACTCCTCCAACCTTCTAGCCATCTTTCTCCCCAACACAGCTGCCCCTTCCCCATTGAGGTGCAGCCCGTGCCTACGATAGAGCCTGTAGCCGACAGAGAAGTCGGCCCAGTTCTCCTGGAACCCGAACCCCTCCTTCGTACACCAGCTCTTGAGCCACTTGTTAACCTCCCTATTCTCCCGCTGCCTTTCTTGTGTGGCTCATGGTACAGGCAGTATTTCAGAAAATACTACTTTTGAGGTCATTGCCCTAAGCTTTTGACCTAAATTCCTGAAATCATTTTTAAGGACTCTCCACCTTCCTCTAACTTTGTCATTGGTTCCGATATGGACCATGACCGCTGGGTCTTCTCCAGCCCCTCCCAGTAATCTGTCAACCCGATCCGCGATATGTCGAACTCTAGCGCCAGGAAGACAGCACACTGTTCGGCGATCACGATCTTTGTGACAGATCACCCTATCTGTACCCCTAATAATTGAGTCTCCCACTACCAGCACCTGTCTGGCCTGCCCTGCTCTCCTGGTCCCCTGCTTACTGGAGCTGACATTCCCTTGACTGGCAGAGGAAGTGTCCGGCTGCAGCGGTGCCGTCCCTGAACTGTCATCCCCCTCATCTGCCAACCGTGCAAACTTGTTGGGGTGTGTCAGATCAGGGCTAGCCTCCCTGGCACTCATCCCTCTACCCCGCTTTCTTACTGTTACCCAGCTAACTACTTCAATCTCCTTAGCCTCCTCGCTACCACCCTCCCCCACATCTACCCCATAGAGTGCTTGCTCAGTGAGCAGTAAACTCTTTTCCAAATTTTCAGTGGCTTTCAGTGTTGCAACTCTCCTGTTTAGAGACTCGATGTGCAATTTCAAATGGGTAATTTGCTCACATTTTGAACAAACATGTACACCCTCGAACGGCTGTTCCAGGACTGCATACATCAGACAAGATGTGCACTGGACGGCGCTGTCAATAATGGAAGTCATACTAAATGAGGATTACGCAGGAAAAGAGAGGGAAAAAAATACAATATAGAGCAGTGATAACAAGATTCTTACTTATTATGGTCCTTTACAGCAGTAGGAAGACTAGCTAGAATCAAACCAACTGTATACAATGATGATCTAATGAATCTATGTTTCTTGCTCCTTTTCTTAAACTCCGGTTTCTTTAACTCCACTTATAAAAGTAGCCACTTAATAATGCAAGCCTCAGGTAATACAAGCCTCAGGTACGCCTCTGTGTAACTTCGATGTCGGCCACTGGCAGCTCATGCGTGACACCTGCCATTTGCTCAGGCCCTTTGAAGATGCCATGTTATTTGTCAGTCACCAGGACTACGGGATGAACGTCGTCATTCCACTGCTTCATGTCCTGGAACAGATGGTGGTAACCATGGCTGGTGACAATGCCTTCTGGCTCTCCACCTTGTTGGACCCTGGCTACTGATCCAGAATGGGAGCCTTTTTTACAACCACCGAAAGGGAGGACAAACTAAACTACTACAGAGACATCCTATGTAGTCAGTTGGGCCAGTGCCAATCTGTACCATCGTCCATCCTCTCGCAGGTCTGATCGGGGGGGCCCTTTGTGTTCACTTTCCACTGCCATGGCTGCTGGGGAGGGGTGGGGTGGCAGGAGCAGCACCAGCTCCATCAGCAGAAGCCTGAGTCTAGAGCCGGTGATGAGTAGCTTTATTCGCCTGCATAGTGAAGAAACTACTCAGCAGCAGCAGGCAGACCTGGAGCAGAACCTGAACCAGCAGATGGTGGCATACTTGGATAGCACCCTGCCACCCTACATTGAAGATCTGCTGGACTACTGGATAGCCAAACTGGATTTGTGGCCACAACTAGCAGAGTTTGCCTTGGAAAAGCTGTCCTGCCGGGCCAGTAGTGTGGCATCAGAGCGGGTGTTTAGTGTGGCAGGGGCCATAGTTACCCCAAGGAGAACTTGCCTGTCCACCCAAAATGTGGAGAGACTGACTTTTGTCAAGATGAATCAGGCGTGAATCAGCCAGGATTTCCAACCACCAATTCCTGATGCATCAGACTAGATCATCCATGGCGCCACACCAACACTTTGATACAAGAGACCGTTTTCTTTTGACTACCTGCCTCAGCTACTACTTTGATGCTGCAATCTGCCTGATGCCACACATCTGATGCCAAGAGCCCTTTATTTCACCCACCTTCCTCAGCGGGTACTGGTATTGCCACCCACCGCCCCACTCTGTTACTGGGTCATTTTCAGGTCTCCTGATGCAGCTGCTGCTGCCATCTCCAAATTATGTCACCTTGCCACTCTGTGGTGACCTCCTGCTGCTGCCATCTCCACAATATGTCACCTTTCCACTATATGGTATCCTCCTGATGCTGCTGCTGCTGCTGCCATCTCCACACTATGTCAACTTGCCACTCTCTGGTCTCCTCATGCTGCTGCCATCTCCAAACTATGTCACCTTGCCACTCTGTGGTCTCCCCCCGCTGCTGCCATCTCCAAACTATGTCACCTTGCAACTCTGGGGTCTCCTTCTGATGGTGCTGCTGCTGCTACTGCCATCTCCACACTATGTCACCTCGCCACTCTCTGGGATCCTGCTGCTGCTGCTGTCATCTCCTCACTATGTCAGCTTGCCACTATGTGGTCTCCTCATGCTCCTGCTGCCATCTACACACTAGGTCAACTTGCGACTCTCTGGTCCCCTCATGCTGCTGCTGCTGCTGCTACTGCCATCTCCACACTATATCACCTTGCCACTCTGTGGTCTCTTCATGCTGCTGCCATATCCACACTATGTCACCTTGCCACTCACTGGCCTCATCATACTGCTGCCATCTACAGACTCTGTCATTGTGCCACTTGGTGGCCTTCTCATGATGCTGCTGCATCCGTCACCTCCAGACTCTGTCACTGTGCCACTTGGTGGCCTCCTTATACTGCTTCCACCTCAAGACCCTGTCATTACGCCACTCTGTGGTCTCCTCATGCTCCTTCCACCTCACCACTGTCATAGGTTCACTCTGTGGATTTCTCATGCTGTTCACACCCTCCCCACTTAATGACTGGTCCACTAGTTTGGCTTTCGGCCTAGCTGACATCATCATTTATTTCAGAAGGAAGGAAAAATGAGACGTACAACGGATCCTGTCTGTCTAGCAGCAGTAAGGCCTGTATGGTCCCATCAGAATTGGCTTATGATTTGGTAGCCAAAAGCAGAGTTGGGTACAAAACATAGAAGACAATATTCCATTCACGTGTCATCTCTGTTTTAGATCCACTCCTATTCTTTTTTTTGGCATTAGTAATACTGATGGATTATTGAGCAAATGTTGACTTAGTGAAGGTGTATATGCCACAGACAGGATCCATTTTTTGTGGGTTATTGTTCTGATGGATCAGAGGAAGGGCAAATTAATCAGTGATGTCAACACAAACTTACTGCTGACACCTTCTCCACTCTGTCGGGGGGGCTCTACTTGTATAAGTGTTTAATAGAACAGGTTCTGTAGACATCTATGTGGAATCAGCTGACCAGGGTGTAAAAGTAGTGTACTTCGTCTTCTTCAGACTAACATCAACCTGTAAGGCTGAGTTAGTACTTGAGATATTGGGTTAGTTTTGGCCCTGTGACTGCCCAAATAAGTGAAGTGTGCAGTGTGATTCTAATAGCGACGCCTGTCATCTGCATGTCATACTGACAGTATTATTTCACTACCCCAGCACACTCTCTATGCGTGTTACTGCAAGGCACAGTGTTCTACACCCATATAAAGGCTCTAGGCAGCCCGGAAATAGCTGTTTTTTATCGCGTTTCACAGCAAATGTATTCAGATCAAAGCTAATTTTTTCGGAAAATTCGGTGAACCGGTGGAATCGAATTTTTGAGAAATTCGCTCATCTCTATTGACACCATTGTGAAGCTCATTGTTATTCCCTCTGACGTGGTCTCAGATGGTGAGTTTGTTTCCAGATTCTGGAAAGCGTTCTGTACTCAACTGGGGGTACAACTGCCCTTTTCTTCAGCTTTTAATCCTCAGTTGAACGGACAGACGGAGCACACTAATCAGAGTCTGGGCTTACTTGAGATGTTTTGTCTCTGAGAACCAAGAGGAGAGGTCTTCGTTTTTGTCTTTGGCAGTGTTTGCCATAAATAATCGTAGACAGGAAACCACTGTGAAGTCGCCGTTTTTTTGGTGCATATGGGTTTCACCCAAAGTTTGGCACATTTTCTGGTTCAGATACTTCTGGTATCCCTGAGGAGGAACGTTTTTCATCATCATTGTCATCTATATGGCGGAAAATTCAAGATAACTTAATGAATATGGGCAACAAGTATAAACGTGTGGCTGACAGGAAACGTATGAAAGATCCAGACCTAAGAGTGATTCTGTGTTGCTGTCTAAAAGAAACATTACATTTTGAGGGCACCTTCTTGGAAGTTGGATACAAGATTTATTGGTCCATATACGATCACTGCTATCATTAATCCTGTAGGTTTTCGTCTTGAATAGGGATGAGCGATCCCGAACTGGATAGTTCGGGTTCGAACCGAATTTTGGGGTGTTCGGGACACGGACCCGAGCCCGAACAATTTTTAAAAGAGTTCGGGTTAGGGTCCGTTGTTTGGCAATTTCTTCCCACTTTCTGATTTCTGAAGGCTGCACAGCAGCCAATCAGCTAGCGTTTTACTTCTTGCCCTAAGAAGCCATCACAGCCATGCCTACTAATGGCATGGCTGTGATTGGCCAAGTGCAGCATGTGACCCAGCCTCTATTTAAGCTGAAGTCATGTAGCGCTGCACGTCACACTGCTCTGATTAGTGTAGGGAGAGGACGCAGCTTCTGTAAGGGCGAGATTAGGCAGGGAAAAGTCAGCAAAAACACCTAATGAAGTGATCGATATACAGCTGTGAATCATTCAACTTCTGCTAGTTAATTGCTCACTGGTTTTTAGGCTGCACAGAGCGTTTTTCTGGGGTGATCGGCGGCCATTTTGTGTCTTGTGGTGCATCAATCCATCAATACTAGTTTTTTTTTTTATATATCCTACATCAGGGGCTTGGCTGTGATATTGTCACCCCTAGAAACTCAGGATAGAAATTTCTATATTTTATTAAGGGGTTAAATTCAATTGCCAAAATAGCAATCCCCTAAATCTGGTGTTCCAGCTGTGGCTAGCCAAGTGTAATACTGTCTGCTGTCTGACAAAGGATAGATTTTTTTCTGTGGTGAAATTCAATTGCCAAAATAGCAATCCCCTAAATCTGGTGTCCCAGCAGTGGCTGGCCAAGTTTAATAGTGACCGGCAAAGGATATATTTTGTTCTGGGGTGAAATTCAATTGCCAAAATAGCAATACCGTAAATCTGGTATTCCAGCAGTTGCTGGACAAGTTAAATAGTGTCCGTCAAAGGATTTATTATTTTCTGCGGTGAAATTCAGTTGCCAAAATAGAAATACAGTAAATCTGGTGTTCCAGCTGTGACTGGACAAATTTAATTGTATCCGTCAAAGGATAGATTTTGTTCTGGGGTGAAATTTAATTGCCAAAATAGCAATACCTTGAATCTGGTGTTCCAGCCGTGACTGGACAATTTCCCTAGTGTCCGTCAAAGGATATATTATTTTCTGCGGTAAAATACAGTTGCAAAAATAGAAATACAGTAAATCTGGTGTTCCAGCTTTTGCAGGCCTAGTTTAAATCTGTCCGTAAAAGGGTATATTTTTTTCTGGGGTGAAATTTAATTGCCAAAATAGCAATACCCTGAATCTGGTGTTCCAGCTGTGACTCGACAATTTCCCTAGTGTCCGTCAAAGGATATATTATTTTCTGGGGTGAAATACAGTTGCAAAAATAGAAATACAGTAAATCTGGTGTTCCAGCTGTGGCTGGACAAGTTTAATAGTGTCCGGCAAACAAAGGATATATTTTTTTTTGGGGTGAAATTCAATTGCTAAAATAGCAATACCGTAAATCTGGTGTCCCAGCAGTTGTTGTCTAAGTTTAATAGTGTCCGGCAAAGGATATATTTTGTTCTGGGGTGAAATTAAATTGCCCAAATAGCAATACCATAAATCAGTGGTTTCAGCTGTGGCTGGCCAAGTTTAATAGTGTCCGTCACAGCATATATTATTTTCTTGTGTGAAATTCAATTGCCAAAATAGCAATACCCTGAATCTGGTGTTACAGCTGTGAGTGAACAAGTTAAATAGTACCCGTCAAAGAATAGATTTTGTCTGGGGTGAAATTCAATTGCCAAAATAGCAATACCCTAAATCTGGTGTTCCAGCTGTGACTGGACAATTTCCCTAGTGTCCGTCAAAGGATATATTATTTTCTGGGGTGAAATACAGTTGCAAAAATAGAAATACAGTAAATCTGGTGTTCCAGCTGTGACTGGACAAGTTTAATAGTATCCGTCAAAGGATAGATTTTGTTCTGGGGTGGAATACAATTGCCAATATAGCAATACCCTGAATCTGGTGTTCCAGCTGTTGCAGGCCAATTGTTAATCTGTCCGTAAAAGGGTAAATTACACTCAGCGTGCATCTCCAAGTATATTTGTTTCCATAAAAGGGTATATTACAAAATGTGTTACATTACAATTACTAAAAGCATAATCCTGTAAATCTGCACGCACAATTGTGCATCTCATAGTGTATTTTTGTCCGTAAAAGGGTATATTACACTCAAGGTGTATATACAAGTGCTGAGAGGGTCATCCTCAATAACTTCACATGCTACCGTGCATCTCCAAGTGTATTTCTGTCCGTTAAAGGGTATATTACACAAAGTGTTAAAATACAATTGCTGAAGGCATAATCCTACATATTTTTTCACACGCTACTGTGCATCTCCAAGTGTAAATCTGTCCATAAAAGGATACCTTTCATCCAGGGCCTAAATACTAGGCCTACAATTGATATTCCCATAAATCAGTGGTTAATGCTGTGCCTGGATTAGTGTAATACGGTACATAAACAAATAGGCAGATAGTGTTAGGTGAGGTCGTGGTGGTGTTAGTGGACCCTCTTTTGCTGGGAGAGGACGTGGCCATTCTGCCACAGCCACACATGAAGCGAGGCATTAACGATCTGAACCTTAGCACAACCTGCATGACCGGCATCTACATGCAAAGCATGAACTGCAGTGGAGTAAACACCTTAAAAGCAAGGAACTCACTCAGGCTCTCCCTGCTTCCGCTTCTGCTGCTGCCTCGGCCTCTTCCTCCGCCTCGGGAGGAATGTTGGCACCTGCCGCCCACCAAACAGAGGATGTGCCACCAACACCACCACCTGCGTCACCAAGTATCTCCACCATGTCACACGGCAGCGTTCAGCTCTCCATCTCACAAACCTTGGAGAGAAAGCGTAAATTCCCACCTAGCCACCCTCGAGCCCTCGGCCTGAATGCCAGCATTTATAAACTACTGGCCTTTGAAATGCTGTCATTCAGGCTGGTGGACACAGACAGCTTCAAACAGCTGATAGTGATGGCTTTCACACAGTATGTTGTTCCCAGTACTTCTCCAAGACAGCCGTGCCTTCCCTGCACAACCAAGTATCTGATAAAATCAAGTGTGCACTGCGCAACGCCATCTGAGGCAAGGACTACCTAACCACAGATACGTGGACCAGTAAGCACGGCCAGTGAGGCTATATCTCCCTAACTGCACACTGGGTAAATGTAGTGGCGGCTGGGCCCCAGGCGGAGAGTTCTTTGGTGCACGTCCTTCTGCCGCCAAGGATCGCAGGGCATCATTCTTTGCTTCCTGTCGCCTCCTCCTCCTACTCGGCTTACTCCTCCTCTGTTTCCACCTGCTCATCCACCTGCTCATCCAGTCAGCCACACACCTTCCCCACCAACTTCAGCACAGGCTGGGTTAAACGTCAGCAGGCCGTTCTGAAACTCATATGTTTTTGGGATAGGCCCCACTGCTCTCAGGAGTTGTGGTGGGGTATTGAACAACAGACCGACCTGTGTTTGCTGCCGGTGGACCTCAAGCCCGGCCTGGTGGTGTGCGATAATGGGCGAAATCTCGTCGCAGCTCTGGGACTAGCCATTTTGACGCACATCCCTTGCCTGGCACATGTGCTGAATTTGGTGGTGCAGAAGTTCATTCACTACCAGTCAGAGCTGCTGCATAAAGTGCGGTCCGTCTGTGCACGCTTCCGGCGTTCACATCCTGCCGCTGCTCGCCTGTCTGCGCTACATCATAACTTCGGCCTTCCCGCTCACCGCCTCATATGCGACATGCCCACCAGGTGGAACTCCACCTTGCACATGCTGGCCAGACTGTGCAAGCAGCTGCAGGCGATAGTGGAGTTTCAGCTGCAGCACGCACGGGTGAGTCGCACGGCGGAACAGCACCACTTCACCACCAATGACTGGGCCTCCATGCGAGACCTGTGTGCCCTGTTGCGCTGTTTCGAGTACTCCACCAACATGGCCAGTGGTGATGACGCCATTATCAGCGTTACAATACCACTTCTATGTCTCCTTGAGAAAACACTTTGGGCGATGATGGAAGAGGAGGAGGAGGATGAGGGGTCATTTTTAGCACTTTCAGGCCAGTCTGTTAGAAGTGCCTCAGAGGGAGGTTTTTTGCAACAGCAGAGGCCAGGTACAAATGTGGCCAGCCCGGGCCCACTACTGGAGGACGAAGAGGATGAGGAGGAGGTGGAGGAGGATGAGGATGAAGCAGGTTCACAGCGGGGTGGCATCCAACACAGCTCAGGCCCATCACTGGTGCATGGCTGGGGGGATATGGAGGACAATGACGATACGCCTCCCACAGAGGACAGCTTGTCCTTACCTCTGGGCAGCCTGGCACACATGAGCGACTACATGCTGCAGTGCCTGCGCAACGACAGCAGAGTTGCGCACATTTTAACGTGTGCGGACTACTGGGTTGCCACCCTGCTGGATCCCCGGTACAAAGACAATGTGCCCACTGGAGCGTGATAGGAAGATGCGCGAGTACAAGCGCATGCTGGTAGACGCGCTCCTGAGAGCATTCCCAAATGTCACAGGGGAACAAGTGGAAGCCCAAGGCGAAGGCAGAGGAGGAGCAAGAGGTCGCCAACGCAGCTGTGTCACGGCCAGCTCCTCTGAGGGCAGGGTTAGCATGGCAGAAATGTGGAAAAGTTTTGTCAACACGCCACAGCTAACTGCACCACCACCTGATACGGAACATGTTAGCAGGAGGCAGCATTTCATTAACATGGTTAAACAGTACGTCTGCACACCCCTCCACGTACTGACTGATGGTTTGGCCCCATTCATCTTCTGGGTCTCCAAATTAAGAGCTAGCCTTTTATGCCTTGGAGGTGCTGGCCTGCCCAGCGGCCAGCGTTTTGTCTGAACGTGTATTCAGCACAGCAGGGGGCGTCATTACTGACAAACGCAGCCGCCTGTCCACAGCCAACGTAGACAAGCTGACGTTCATAAAAATGAACCAGGCATGGATCCCACAGGACCTGTCCATCCCTTGTGCAGAATAGACATTTATAACTGCCTCCCCCTCAACCATATATTCTTGTACTCCGGGGCACTTCTTTATTGAATCCTCTTTTTTTAATTTTACCATTATATTCCGGTGCAACCAAAAGTTGAATAAACCTCTCCTCCGTCTAGGTGCCAGGGGCCTAATTTTCTGAAAGTGGCCTGTTCCAACATGACGCCTGACATGACGCCTGAATCGGTGACATGACGCCTGATTCTCTGCTATGCGACCTCTGTCCTCTGTCTGGGTGCCGTAGGCTAAATATCAGGAAGTGGCCTTCTCTACTGCTGGGTGACATGAAGCCTGATTCTATGCTATGCGACCTCTCTCCTCCGTCTGGGTGCCAGGGACCTAATTATCGAAAAGTGGCCTTCTCTATTGGTGGGTGATATGATGCCTGATTCTCTGCTATGAGACCTCTGTCCTCTGTCTGGGTGCTGGTGCCTAAATAAATTAAAGTGGCCTTCTCCATTGGTGGGTGACATGAAGCCTGATTCTCTGCTATGCGACCTCTGTCCTCTGTCTGGGTGCTGGGGCCTAAATAAATGAAAGTGGCCTTCTCCATTGGTGGGTGACATAAAGCCTGATTCTCTGCTATGGGACCTCTCTCCAATTGATATTGCTTAATTTTTATTTATTTTATGTACGGTAATTTTAATTCATTTCCCTATCCACATTTGTTTGCAGGGGATTTACCTACATTTTGCTGCCTTTTGCAGCACTCTAGCCCTTTCCTGGACTATTTTACAGCCTTTTTAGTGCCCAAAAGTTTGGGTCCCCATTGACTTTTCAGGAAGTTCGGCCGAACTTCTCGAACCCAAACATCCAGGTGTTCGCTCAACTCTATTCTTGCATTGGCCTCAGTAAGGATTTCTGATCTTATAATTAATAGGGCCTTTTCTTGGCATTAGTAGGATTATTATTTTGACATTTTAGATTCAATGAAACCTACTCATCTTCTGTAAGGTTTCAGATTTTAGGCCATCACGACATTTTAGCTGGAGAAAAGTGCATGCCACTCCTCTAACTTAAAATACAGTATGTAGAATATGGAATGGCTTTGTTTTTGGTGCCGTTGTGAATTTATTCTTGTATGGCCATGGTCAAAGCCTGAACTAGTAGGGTAAGATCAACCCTTATGCTGTCATAGGGACAATTGGCTCAGTACTTTTGACCTGTAACCTGCATAAGCACTTTATCACTTTCAGACCACACTAGTCAGACCACACATAGAGTAATATCTGTATGTGGGTAACTAACTGGCTCAGTGATGGAAAACAGAGGGTGGTTATTAACGGTACACACTCAGATTGGGTCACTGTCACTAGTGGGGTACCACAGGGCTCAGTATTGGGTCCTATTCTCTTCAATATATTTATTAATGATCTTGTAGAAGGCTTGCACAGTAAAATATAAATTTTTCCAGATGACACTAAACTGTGTAAAGTAATTAACATGAAAGAGGACAGTATACGGCTGCAGATGGATCTGGATAGATTGGAAGCTTGGGCAGAGAAGTGGCAGATGAGGTTTAACACTGACAAATGTTAGGTTATACACATGGGAAGGAATAATGCAAGTCACCAGTACATACTAAATGGTAAAACACTGGGTAACACTGACATAGAAAAGGACCTAAGAATTTTTTGAACTGCAAACTAAACTGTAGAAACCAGTGTCAGGCAGCTGCTGCCAAGGCCAATAAGATAATGGATTGCATCAAAAGAGACATAGATGCCCATGATGAGAACATAGTCCTGCCACTTTACAAATCACTAGTCAGACCACACATGGGATACTGTGTACAGTTGTGGGCTCCTGTGAACAAGCAGACATAGCAGAGCTGGAGAGGATTCAGAGAAAGGCAACTAACGTAACTGGAATGGGCGGACTACAGTACCCTGAAAGATTATCATAATTAAGGTTATTCACTTTAGAAAAAAGACGACTGAGGGGAGCTCTAATAACTATGTATAAATATATCAGGGGTCAGTACAGAGATCTCTCACATAGAGTTGAGCGAACACCTGGAAGTTCGGGTTCGCCGGGTTTGGCCGAACTTCATCACAAAGTTCGAGTTCGGGACCCGAACTTGACCCGAACTTGACCCCGGACCCCAACCCCATTGGTTCAATGGGGACCTGAACTTTTGGGCACTAAAATGGCTGTAAAAAAGTCCTGGAAAGGGCTAGAGGGCAGCAAAAGGCAGCAAAATGTGCTTAAGAGCAACAACTGAGGATAGGGAAATAACTTAAAATAAAATAAATAAAAATTAACAATTAACCTGCAACTCGGAGGAAGTGGATGTGGAGTCGGAGGTTGAGGAGGCGGTGAATGTGACAAGTCTTGTGGTATCCAAGATGGTTCATTTTAATGAACGTGAGCTTGGCCACGTAGACTGTGGACAGGCGGCTGCGTTTGTCTGTAATGACGCCCCCTGCCGTGCTAAATACACGTTCAGACAATACACTGGCTGCAGGACTGGCCAGCACCTCCAAGGCATAAAGGGCAAGCTCAGGCCATGTGAACAATTTGGAGACCCAGAAGTTGAATGGAGCAGAACCATCAGTAAGTACGTGTAGGCATGCGCAAATGTACTGTTCCACCGTGTTGTTAAAATGCTGCCTACTGCTAAGATGTTCCATGTCAGCCGGTGGTGTCGGTTGCTGTGGTGTGGTGACAAAGCTTTTCCACATGTCGGCCATGCTAACCCTGCCTTCTGAGGTGTGACCCAGCTGCGTTGGCGATCTCTTCTCCTCCTCCTCATCTGCCTTCGCCTTGTGCTTCCACTTGTCCCCCGGTGTCAGTTGGGAATGCCCTCAGGAGCGCGTCTACCAGCGTGCGCTAGTAGTCGCGCATATTCCTATCATGCTCCAGTGAGGGAATTAAGGACAGCATGTTGTCTTTGTAACGGGGATCCAGCAGGGTGGCAACCCAGTAGTCAGCACAAGTTAAAATGTGGGCAACTCCGCGGTCGTTGCGCAAGCACTGCAGCATGTAGTCACTCATGTGTGCAAGGCTGCCCAGAGATAAGGATAAGCTGTCCTCTGTGGGTGGTGTATCATCTGTGTCCTCCGTATCACCCCAGCCATGCTCCAGTGATGGCCATGATCTGTGTTGGGTGCCACCCTGCTGTGAACCCGGTTCCTCCTCCTCCTCCTCTACCTCATCCTCCTCGTCCTACAGAACTGTGCCCTAGCTGGCCAAATGTGTACCTGGCCTCTGCTGGTGCAGGAACCTACCCTCTGAGCCACTGGCCTGAAACCCTTTGAAATGCCCCCTCTTCCTCCTCCTCTTCCTCCTCAGCCACATCCTCTTCCATCATCGCCCTAAGTGTTTTTTCAAGGAGACATAGAAGTGGTATTGTAACTATAAGAACGGCGTCACTCATCACGACTGGCCATGTAAGGTGAGTTCTCGAAACACTGCAACAAGGCACACAGGTCTCGCATGGAGGCCCACTCATTGGTGGTGAAGGGGTGCTGTTCCGCAGAACGACTGACCCATGCGTGCTGCAGCTGAAACTCCACTATCGCCTGCGTCTGCTCACACAGTCTCTCTAGCATATGCAAGGTGGAGTTCCACCTGGTGGGCATGTCGCATATGAGGCGGTAAGAGGGAAAGCTGAAGTTACGCTGCAGCGCAGACAGGCGAGCAGCAGCAGGGTGAGAACGCCGACAGTGTGCACAGATGGTCCACACTTTCTGCAGCAGCTCTGACATGTCTGGGTAGTTTTTAAGGAATTTCTGCACCGCCAAATTCAGCACATGCGTCAGGCAAGGGATGTGCATCAAACCAGCTAGTCCCAGAGCTGCTACGAGATTTCGCCCAATATCGCACACCACCAGACCGGGCTTGAGGCTCACTGGTAGCAACCACTTATCGGTCTGTTCTTCTATGTCCCTCCACAGCTCTTGTGTGGTGTGGGGTTTGTCCCCAAAATACATGAGTTTTAAAACCGCCTGCTGACATTTATCCCTGGCTGTGCTGAAGTTGGTGGTGAAGGTCTTTCGCTGACCAGATGAGGAGGTGGTAGAAGAGGAGGAGGAGGAAGCGGAGTAGGAGGCAACAGAAGGAAAATAATAATGCCCTGCGATCCTCAATGGTGGAAAGACATTTGCCAAACGTTATCCGCCTTGGGCCCAGCCACCACTACATTTACCCAGTGTGCAGTTAGGGAGATATAGCATCCCTGCCCCTGCTTACTGGTCCATGTATCTGTGGTTATGTGGACCTTGCCACAGATGGCGTTGCGCAGTGCACACTTGATTTTATCCTCCACTTGGTTGTGCAGGGAAGGGACAGCTCGTCTGGAAAAGTAGTGGCGGCTATGGGACAGCCACCAAACAGTCTGTCTCCACCATACGAAATGACAGCATTTCAAAGGCCAGTAATTTTGAAATGCTGGCATTCTGGTCCAGGGATCGTGGGTGGGTAGGTGGGTATTTTCTCTTTCTCTCCAGTGTTTGGGAGATAGACAGCTAAACACTTGCATGTGACATGATGAAGATGCCTTGTGATGGTGACGGAGGTGGTAGTGTTGGTGGCACATCCTCTGTTTGCTGGGTGGCAGGTGCCACTGTGACTCCAGAGGTGGAGGAAGGGGCAGATACAGAACAGAAGAGGAAGCAGGAGGAGCCTGAGGCCTTTCTTGGTTTTTAAGGTGTTTACTCCACTGCAGTTCGTTCTTTGCATGTAGATGCCTGGTCATGCAAATTGGGGTCAGGTTTAGAATGTTTATGCCTTGCTTCAGGCTCTGATGGCACAACGTGCAAACCACTTGTGTCTTGTCGTCAGGACATTGTCTGAAGAACCGCCACGCCAATGAACTGCTTGAAGCTGGCTTTGGTGTGCTCGGTCCCTGTGTGCGGTGGGCAGTAGCAGGCGTACTGTCTCGGGGATGGCCGCTCCGCTTTTGTACCCTGCTCCCTCTTTCGCTGTGCTGTTGCCTCTGTGCGACCACTGCCTCTTACTCAGAACTGCACACGTCACTAGCATGAACTTGTGTCCAGTCGGGTTTAGGACCTCATCATCTTCAAACGTCCGGCTTCGTCAGGGGTGATCTGCTCAATGTGCATCAATCCTTATATATATAAAATAAATGGCCAAACAATTCTCACCTGCCCATATTATTCACACTTAAACAGCGGCATGTTGTATGCCAGGGCGCATGTAGTCGCGTGTACCGGAAGTGAGGTGACCGGAAATAGGCCAGTGACACTGAATGGAACGCATCTGCGTGTCATGTACCGGAAGCATCGGTCACCTGACCTCCGTTGAGGCGCAGAATGCGTTCAAAATGCCGGGAGACCATCCAAATTAGCCCATATGGAGAATACCCGAGATGATAATTGTTATATGTAAAAACTATTGGTCACCTGACCTCCGTTGGAACGCAAAATGCGTTCCAAATACCGGAAGCCAGTCTAAATAGACGTACATAGAGGGTAAATAATATCTAAAACGTGACATGAAATATATTACATGAAGGATGAAAAATGCCCAGAGAATAGCATGAAATATATTGCATAAAGAAAAGCAAAGTACTATAAATGTAGCGGGCCCGCTATGATCTAAACCTACTTAAAGTGCAAGTGCAAACGTGCAAAGTGCAAAGTGACAAGTGCAAAGTGACATGTGCAAGTGTACGAAAGTAATCAAACAATTTTTAAATATATTGTTATATATACATCTATACATGTTAACGCGAAGCCATTTTCAGAGGCCCTCTTCATCCTTGGGACGTGGAATTAGGTTACAGGGAACATTTCCTTGTGGCAATTGCAATGTATGTCACCTGATGATTGGTAGAGACTCCTTTGATCTACCTGGGGACCGCACATTTACTCTCAGGCAATATGTGAATTGCCGCACCAGAAATGTGGTTTATGGGCTTCTATGTAAATGTGATAAGGTATATGTTGGTCAGACCGGACAAGAATTAAGAAGGAGAATACAACAGCACCTCTCTGCAATTGCTTTGGCCAGATGTGATAGGGAACGGGGTGATAAAGCCCTTACCTCAGTGGCTATGCATTTCTTGAATGAGCATCAGTGAAATACCCGGGGCCTTAGGGTTGTTGGTCTTTTTAAGATCTGTGAAAACATCAGAAGAGGTTCGATTACCTCCCAATTATTGCGCACAGAATCCAGATGGATTTTCACTTTAAATTCTCTTACCCCCAATGGCCTTAATGAGGAACTCACCTTCGTGGGCTTCTATGGTTAGTTGGTTCACTTTTATTTCACTTTCACCCTCCCTTTTTTTTTTTTTTTTCATTTTTTAGGGGGCTTTTTGGCTGTATGTCAGCCCTTACTCACAGGTCAGCACAGGACACATTCGTTCACGCATTATAACACTAGTACAACACATGTACACACACATATCACGTTCATACATAAGAATATACAAAATAAAAAATTAAATAAAAAATAAATTAATTTTATTTATTTTTTTTCTTCTCCCCCTCTCCCCCCCCATATTATTTTGATTTTGATGAGCTTATTATATGAATTATTATTGTACTATTTTTAATGTATTTATTATCATGAATTCATAACTAGTGATTCTGTGAATCAATCGATATGATCGATATTCAATACATATCAGTCATTATTAGATCTTGATGGGGTTACAGATTCTAGATTTATAGATTTTAGTATTCTAAATTCGTGATAAATGATGTATATATAACAATATATTTAAAAATTGTTTGATTACTTTCGTACACTTGCACATGTCACTTTGCACTTGTCACTTTGCACTTTGCACGTTTGCACTTGCACTTTAAGTAGGTTTAGATCATAGCGGGCCCGCTACATTTATAGTACTTTGCTTTTCTTTATGCAATATATTTCATGCTATTCTCTGGGCATTTTTTATCCTTCATGTAATATATTTCATGTCACGTTTTAGATATTATTTACCCTCTATGTACGTCTATTTAGACTGGCTTCCGGTATTTGGAACGCATTTTGCGTTCCAACGGAGGTCAGGGGACCAATAGTTTTTACATATAACAGTTATCATCTCGGGTATTCTCCATATGGGCTAATTTGGATGGTCTCCCGGCATTTTGAACGCATTCTGCGCCTCAACGGAGGTCAGGTGACCGATGCTTCCGGTACATGACACGCAGATGCGTTCCATTCAGTGTCACTGGCCTATTTCCGGTCACCTCACTTCCGGTACACGCGACTACATGCGCCCTGGCATACAACATGCCGCTGTTTAAGTGTGAATAATATGGGCAGGTGAGAATTGTTTGGCCATTTATTTTACATATATAAGGATTGATGCACATTGAGCAGATCACCCCTGACGAAGCCGGACGTTTGCCGGCGATACGCGTGGGGCTCTTTTTGTCGGCGGTTGTCCACATGGGGGTACCTGGCACAGACTTTTGACTGATCGCTTTCATTTATACTTGTGTGGTTAGGTATGGTTTCCTGCACCATGTTGTTACTTGTATTCAGTTTATATATGTGTCTGTACTGCCAGTACATTGCACTTTGATACCTTCTTTATTATATTGTGCCCTGGACTCCGCCGTTGTGCAGGGTTATCTCACCCGCACTTGTCCAATATTGTATACAATTTTTAATGTTTTTTGTGTGTCTTCCTTTGTGTTTCTACTAATAAATTAATATTTTATAGTTATTTGACTGGATGTGCATTTAAGTAATAGTCTTCTTGGACTCTCTTGTGGTCCCCTTTACTTGATATAGTTGTTTTGGACTATTAATTGCACTCTTTTTTCTGATACGTTAGTGTGTGCCCCTGAATATTGTGTGTAATCTACCACACATTTGCAACCAACTATGCAAATGCGGAGTTCCACAGGTTCCTTAAAATGACTGAAATACAGGGTAGGCCTCAGATCTGCTATGTAGCACAAAACCAGTGTTTATTGCAACAAACTACAGAAAAGCAGTATGTCACCACTAAATTATAAAACAGGTTTTTCAGCATTGTATGCAAAAGTTCTCTGTGGCATGACAATACAGATTTTTTTTATCTAACTACAGAAAAGCAGTATGTCACCGCTAAATTATAAAACAGGTTTTTCAACGCTGTATGCAAGAGTGCTCTGTGGCACCACAATACGGGTTTTTTCCCCCTAACTACAGAAATGCAGTATGTCACCGCTAAATTATAAAATAGGTAATGTTAGGGGGACTTGACCTGCCATTAAAAAGGAATTTTTCCTGAGCTACCAGAAAATAACTAGACTAATGTCCCTAGCATACATGCGGGTCACATGCAGTTCCAAGAACACTGCAGTTGCTAAAATGGCTGCCGACCCCCACCTCACTAACAGATGGATTAAAAATTATTTTGCAGTATCACTGGGCTCAGGGCTGGGTACAAATATGTAGAATAGCACCCTCAATAATTGCTGTATTATGAATATTTAACACCACCAAGTTCAACAGATTTCTTCCCTAATCTCTCCCTCACAGCAGCAGCATCCTATCACTACACTGAGAAGAGCAGAGTGACGTGCGGTGATATGTGACTGCAGCATAAATAGAGGCTGGGTCACATGCTGCACTTAGTCAATCACAGCCATGCCATTAGTAGGCATGGCTGTGATGGCTTCTTAGGGCAAAATAGTGAAAAGCTTGTTGATTGGCTGCCCTGTAGCCTTTCAAAAAGCGTGAAGAAATCGCCGAACAATGAAACCCGAACTTTTATGGAAATGTCCGGGTTTGGGTCCAGGTGCGAAAAACCGTAAAGTTCGGTATGAACCCGAACTTTACTGTTCGGGTTCACTCAACTCTACTCTCACATCCTCTATTTTTACCCAGGACTGTGACAAGGTAAGATCCTCTGTGTCTGGAGGAAAGAAGGTTTCTACGCAAACATTGAAGAGGATTCTTTACAGTAAGAACATTGAGACAATGGGACTCTCTGCCTGAGGAGGTGGTGATGGTGAATTCACTAAAAGAATTCAAGAAGGGCCTAGATGTATTTCTGGAGTGTAATAATATTACAAGCTATAGTTACTAGAGAAGGGTTGTTGATCCAGGGAGTAATTCTGTTTGACTGATTGTCAGGCAGGAATTTTTTCCCCCTAAAGTGAGGAATATTGGCTTTTACCTCACAGTTGTTTTTTTTTTTTTTTTGCCTTCCTCTGGATCAACTTACAGGATTGGCAGATGTCTTTTTTCAGCCTTATAAACTATGTTACTATTAGTGATGTCACGAACATAAAATTTTCCGTTCGCGGACGGCGAACGCGAACTTCCGCAAATGTTTGCGAACGGGCAAACCGGGCGAACCGCCATAGACTTCAATAGGCAGGCAAATTTTAAAACCCACAGGGACTCTTTCTGGCCACAATAGTGATGGAAAAGTTGTTTCAAGGGGACTAACACCTGGACTGAGGCATGCCGTAGGGGGATCCATGGCAAAACTCCCATGGAAAATTACGTAGAGTCAGGTTTTAATCCATAAAGGGCATAAATCAACTAACATTCCTAAATTGTTTGGAATAACATGCTTTAAAACATCCAGTGTGTGTATACGATCAGGTATGATGTTGTATCGATCAGGTAGTGTAAGGGTTACGCCCGCTTCACAGACATTGACAGACCAAAATCCCCTTTTAATGCACTGCAAACAGTCAATTTGCACAACGGCAAACTCCCCATTTGCACAAGGTTGGATACCAAGCTAGCCATGTCCCGGTGATGTAATTGAAGGTTTCTTCCTCCACCCAGCCAAGTACAACACCAAGGGTCCCCGAAAGGTGAATTGAATTGATTTTTCGAACGGGGAGATGGTTAAAAAAAACGCTGGCTCCCTCCCCTTTGTTTTTATCCACGGTCACTGCGTCTGCGCCGTGCAATTTACTGTCACACCCGATATGAGTGGTATTTTCTGTAGAACTATTCTCATCAGTTTAATCCCTCTAATGTCCCCAATCTGGGGTCCATTTATTGAATAGATTTTTCGAACGGGGAGATGGCTAAAAAAACACTGGCTCCCTCCACTCTGTTTTAATCCACGGTCATTGCGTCTGCGCCGTGCAATTTACTGTCACACCCCATGTGAGTGGTATTTTCTGTAGTACTGTTCTCATCAGTTTAATCCCTCTAACGTCCCCAATCTGGGGTCAATTTATTGAATTGATTTTTCGAACGGGGAGATGCTTAAAAGAAGCTGGCTCCCTCCCCTTTGTTTTAATCCACGGTCACAGCGTCTGCGGCGTGCAATTTACTCTCACACCCGATATGAGTGTGTCTTAACTAGTACTATTCATATCCGTTTAATCCCTGTTACGTCCCATATCAGGGATTGCCTTTTGTGAAAAAATTTTTAGGCCGGGTACCTTCGACTGCCTTCACAGTGACAGACCAAACTCTCATACACAAAACTGAATTGATTTTAGGAACCGGAAGATGGAAAAAGCAGCTTGGTCGGTCCTCTTACTTCAAAATTGGGGCACTGCGCGTGCACAGAGCAATGTGCTGTGACACCCTATATCAGTTCAATCCCTGTTACGTACCCTATCCGGGGACGTGTGTCGAATTGATTAAACATTGTTGAATTAACGAACCATTACGACATCATGAAATAATTTAGTTCTGAGCTCTCTACTTGCTTTGTATTGGAATTGATGGGGATTTTTTTAATTGTCTGAATTATTTCTAATAAACTATTAAGAGACTTTATTATGATTTTTTATTTTATGTATTAAAAACCCATACAACTTAAAAAAAAAAAAAAAGGTAAATTAATGTTTTTTCTATGAAATATTATCCAGTCGTCCGATCGCTTTTCGTCTGACCATAATGAAGCATCGGCCTTATCATCTGGGGTGTGGCAACATTGCCAACACACTCATAGAGGTGATTATTGCTTCATTGTGATACGCAAGCCCCTTCACCACAACAAGGTAACGATCACGAAGGGGAATTCACACTTGTATGTGCCTTTTTTTATTTGTTTTTGCAGCCACAGTGCAGCACCATAGGAACTAAAAATTAGGCATGTACACATGCCTGAAAGATAATGGCATTGTTGCAGCCGCTATTGTAGCAGCGGACGGAAAAATTTATGTTTTCCAGGCAGAAAAGTGACTAAAACATTGCGGCTTGAACCCTAGTTGGTGGTGAAGAATTCACGAAAGTCATCCGGTATGCAGACATTAAATACAGCAGCGTGGGGACTATTTTGAGGCCTTTTGTTAGTTAAACGTATCCCCCACTGTCAGTCCCTTCGGGATCCATGCCTCATTCATCTTTATGAAGGTGAGGTAATCAACATTTTTTTGACCGAGGAGATTTCTCTTGTCAGTGACAATGCCTCCTGCTGCACTGAAGGTCCTTTCTGACAGGACACTTGAAGCAGGGCAGGCCAGAAGTTCTATCGCAAACTGGGATAGCTCAGGCCACAGGTCAAGCCTGCACACCCAGTAGTGAAGGGGTTCATCGCTCCTCAGAGTGTCGATATCTGCTGTTAAGGCGAGGTAGTCTGCTACCTGTCGGTCGAGTCGTTCTCTAAGGCTGGATCCCGAAGGGCTGTGGCGATGTGTAGGATTGAAAAAGCTCTGCATGTCCTCCATCAACAACACATCTGTAAATCGTCCAGTCCTTGCCGCCGTGGTAGGAGGAGGATTACACTCACCTCTTCACCTGTTAGGTTCCCGTTGTGCTGTGACATCTCCCTTATAAGCTGTGTAAAGCATATTTTTTAATTTGGTTTTGAACTGCTGCATCCTTTCCGACTTTCGGCAATTTGGTAACATTTCTGCCACTTTCTGCTTATACCGGGGGTCTAGTAGCGTGGCCACCCACCCAGTACAGGTCGTTCTCCTTCATCCTTTTTATACGAGGGTCCCTCAACAGACATGACAGCATGAAAGACCCCATTTGAACAAGGTTGGATGCAGAGCTACTCATTTCCCGTTCCTCGTCCTCACTGATGTCATTGACGGTCTGTTCTTCCCCCCAGCCACGTACAACACCATGGGTCCCAGGTAGGTGACAACAACGAGCACCCTGGGGTGCCTGCTGTGGTTGCTCTTCCTCCTCCTCAAAGCCGCCACATTCCTCCTCTGACTCCTCTTCCTCATACTCCTCAGGTCCGCAGGTCCGGCAAGCGATGATGACAAGGCTGTTTCTGGTGGTGATGGTGACCACAACTCTTCCTCTTCACGCTCATCTACAGCCTGATCCAGAACTCTTCGCAGGGCACGCTCCAGGAAGAAAACAAATGGGATGAGGTCGCTGATGGTGCCTTCGGTGTGACTGACTAGGTTTGTCACCTCCTCAAAAGGACGCATGAGCCTACAGGCATTGCGCATGAGCGTCCAGTAACGTGGCAAAAAAATTCCCAGCTCCGCAGAGGCTGTCCTAGCACCCCGGTCATACAAATACTCGTTGACGGCTTTTTCTTGTTGGAGCAGGCGGTCGAACATTAGGAGTGTTGAATTCCAACGTGTCGGGCTGTCGAAAATCAAGTGCCTCACTGGCATGTTGTTTCGCGGCTGAATATCGGAAAAGTGCGCCTTGGCCGTGTAGAAACGCCTGAAATGGCCACACACCTTCCTGGCCTGCTTGAGGACGTCCTGTAAGCCTGGGTACTTAGACACAAAGCGTTGTACGATGAGATTCAACACATGTGCCATGCACGGCACATGTGACAACTTGCCCAAATTCAATGCCGACAACAAATTTGTTGCATTGTCACACACCACTTTGCCGATCTCCAGTTGGTGCGGGGTCAGCCACTGATCCACCTGTGCGTTCAGGGCGGACAGGAGTGCTGGTCCTGTGTGGCTCTCTGCTTTCATGCAAGTCAACCCCAAGACAGCGTGACACTGTCGTATCCGGGATGTGGAATAGCCCCTGGGGAGCTGGGGGGATTCAGTTGATGTGCAGCCAGACGCCGCAGCAGAAGAGGACTCAGCCGAGGAGGATATCGAAGAGGATGGAGTAGGAGTAGAGGAGGTGGCAGTAGGTCTGCCTGCAAGTCGTGGTGGTGTCACCAACTCCGCTGCGGATCCACGCATTCCATGCTTGTCAGCCATCAGCAGGTTGACCCAATGCGCAGTGTACGTGATATACCTGCCCTGACCGTGCTTTGCAGACCAGGTATCAGTGGTCAGATGGACCCTTGCCCCAACACTGTATGCCAGAGATGCCATGACTTCCTTTTCAATGGCATTGTAGAGGTTTGGGATTGCATTTTTTTGAAAAAAAAATTCGTCCGGGTACTTTCCACTGTGGTGTCCCAATAGCGACAAATTTTTTGAAGGCCTCAGACTCCACCAGCTGGTATGGTAAAAGCTGGCGAGCTAAGAGTTCCGTCAAGCCAGCTGTCAGTCGCCGGGCAAGGGGGTGACTCGGTGACATTGGCTTTTTACGCTCAAACATGTCCTTGACAGACACCTGACTGTGGGCAGATGAGCAGGAACTGCTGAAAGGCGGAGTGGCGGTTGGTTGAGAGGGGGCAGGGAGGACAGCAGGGGTTGACATGGCTGAAGATGCTGGACCAGGAGGAGCATGGTGGCTTTGAGTTTGTGTGCTGCTTGTACTTATGTGTTGATCCCATAGGTGTTTGTGATGTGAGATCATGTGCCTTCGCAAAGCAGTTGTACCGAGGTGGGTGTTGGACTTCCCACGACTCAGTTTCTTTTGGCACAGGTTGCAAATGGCATTGCTGTTATCAGAGGCAGACACAAAGAAAATACCACACTGCTGAGCTTTGCAATGACGGCATTCTGGTGGTGGCAACAGCATGCGTTCACTGGCATGCTGTCTGGCTGACCTCGGGTGCCGATACATGCTGTCTGACTGTGCCACTAACTCCTTGCGACGACCTCCCCCTGCTTCCAACTCGTCTCCTCCTTCTCTCTGTCTCCCCTTCTGAACTTTCCCCCTCTTCTTCTCTTCGAACAGGCACCCACGTGGACACATCGTCATCATGAACCGCTTCACTTGTATCTGACACCTCAGCAAAGGAAGCAGGAGCGGGTACAACATCATCATCATCATCATCACACTGTATGTCCATGTGTGTAATCCTGCCTAACTGAGACATATCCCTGTAATCTACATCATCTGTAATAATAGTTGCGCATCACTAATTGCATCCAACTGATGTGTAAATAACTCCTCTGATGGATCAAGTGAAGCGGCTGTGGTGGCTGTGGTGGTAGTGGTGGTGGTGGCGGCGGGTGGGAGCGTGGTAACTTGAGAGCAGGTGACCGAAGCTGAGCTGGAGGAGGATGGTGCGTCAAGGTACTTAGCGGAAGCTGTTGAAGATTGGGTGTCCTGTCTAAGGCAGTCAACTATGTCTTCAGAATTTTTAGGGTTCAGGGTACGTGGCCTCTGAACACTAGGCATTATTCCAGGGACAGTGTAAATCACAGCACCACGACCACGACGGCCCCTGCGGGGTGGCCTGCCTCTGCCTGTCATTTTTTTTTAGATAAGTGGTACTACACGTGCTAGGTACTGTGCCACCCGGTATCAGTGGTGAGCACTGGCAGTGGGCACACTACAGTCAGTGGAAGTGGGCCTGACACACACTGGCAGCAGGCAAGCAACTGAATTTAGACTACAGTCTTAAAATGATATGCCTTATTTATCGGCAAGCTACTGTGCCACCCGGTATCAGTGGTGGGCACTGGCAGTGGGCACACTACAGTCAGTGGAAGTGGGCCTGACACACACTGGCAGCAAGCAAGCAACTGAAATTAGACTACTGTCTAAAAATTAAATGCCTTATTTATCGGCAAGCTACTGTGCCACCCGGTATCAGTGGTGGGCACTGGCAGTGGGCACACTACAGTCAGTGGAAGTGGGCCTGACACACACTGGCAGCAAGCAAGCAACTGAAATTAGACTACTGTCTAAAAATTAAATGCCTTATTTATCGGCAAGCTACTGTGCCACCCGGTATCAGTGGTGGGCACTGGCAGTGGGCACACTACAGTCTGTGGAAGTGGGCCTGACACACACTGGCAGCAGGCAAGCAACTGAAATTAGACTAATGTGTAAAAATTAAATGCCTTATTTATCGGCAAGCTACTGTGCTACCCGGTATCAGTGGTTGGCACTGGCAGTGGTCACACTACAGTCTGTGGAAGTGGGCCTGACACACACTGGCAGCAGGCAAGCAACTGAATTTAGACTACTGTCTAAAAATTAAATGCATTATTTATCGGCAAGCTACTGTGCCACCCGGTATCAATGGTGGGCACTGGCAGTGGGCACACTACGGTCAGTGGAAGTGGGCCTGACACACACTGGCAGCAGGCAAGCAACTGAAATTAGACTACTGTCTAAAAATTAAATGCCTTATTTATCGGCAAGCTACTGTGCCACCCGGTATCAGTGGTTGGTACAGGCAGTGGGCACACTACAGTCAGTCGAAGTAGGCCTGACACACACTGGCAGCAGGCAAGCAACTGAAATTAGACTAATGTGTAAAAATTAAATGCCTTATTTATTGGCACGCTACTGTGCCACCTAGTATCAGTGGTGGGCACTAGCAGTGGGCACACTACAGTCAGTGGAAGTCGGCCTGACACACACTAGCAGGCAAGCAACTGAAATTACACTAAATTGTAAAAATGAAATGCCTTTTTTTGATGCAAAGTCCTGTGCCACACGGGATGACAGGGGTTGGCACTGGCAGTGGGCACACTACAGTCAGTGGAAGCCGGCCTGACACACACTATCAGGCAAGCAACTGAAATTACACTAAAGTGTAAAAATGAAATGCCTTTTTTTGATGTAAAGTCCTGTGCCACACGGGATGACAGGGGTGGGCACTGGCAGTGGGCACACTACAGTCTGTGGGCCTGCAGCTCCTCACACACGGGCAGGCCAGGCAACTGCAATATATATATGGAGAGAAAAAAAAAGCAGACTAATGTTGCAGCCCTAAAAAAGGCTTTTTGGGGTGCTGTTAGGACGCTGTCCTTACAGCAGAGATCAAATTAGTCTTTCAGGACTGGAGTGGACACTGAATACACTAGCTATCGATTTCCCAATTAAATCAGCAGGAGCTACACTGTCCCTCCTCTCACTAAGACTGCAAATTCCAAATTAATCTAAAATGGATGCTGTTCAGGAGATGGGAGAGTCTGGGAGGGAGCGTATGCTGCTGATTGGCTGGAATGTGTCTGCTGACTGTGAGGTACAGGGTCAAAGTTTGCTCAAAGATTATGTATAGGGGGCGGACCGAACATCGCATGTGTTTGCCCGCCGCGGCAAACGCGAACAAGTTATGTTCGCCGGGAACTGTTCGCCGGCAGATAGTTCGGGCCATCTCTAGTTACTATAGTAGAGTATGCCAGGATCAAAAGTGCCCAAAAGCCTAAGACATAAAGGCATAAGGCATACATATGACGTATACCAAATGTTCTTGTGGAATATCTTTATTTTTGCTCTACTAAGTGGTTAAAAGTTTCCCAAAGTGAATTTCTGTAAGTGATGTTAAAATAGAGAGTTCCTCTTTTCTATATGTAAATCTGGTTAGCAAAGATGCATTAGGCTACATTCACACGCCTTTTTTAAAACCAGTTGAAGTCAATGGGGCTATTCACATTGCCATTTTTGTGGCGGACCCCATTAAAATAAATGTGACCACTTGTTACTGCTACGTAGACAGGAGTATACTCATCTAAAAGCCATTATAATGATGGAGGTAATTCTCTGGGACATTATTACTGCGGAGGGTAGAGGTGTACATAGAGAAGTAAGGGCCCCATAGCAAGGATCAAACCAGACCCCCCACACCGGACAAAAGGGTTTCTTCCTAAACCCCTTTCAATGACCCTTGGGCCATTTTTCCACTGTTTTATTTGCTAAAAGGTGTTCCTTTAGAGGGCAGAGTGCTGGCCAAGTTTTCACCACCAGTTGAAGAGGGAATGATCCGAACTGGGCACCCTCTTGCCCTAGGCCCCATAGCAGTCGCATGGTCTGCCACTATGGTAGTTACGCCCCTGGCTGAGGGCCACTATGGGGGACATTATTCATGCTGGGCGCCACTATGGGGGACATAATAAATACTACAGGGCATTAGAAGTTAAATAGAAAAACCAATGAAAATCATCAGTTTTTAATGGCTGCTAAAAACAGAAGCAAAACAACCAGAAGGATGAAAAATGCTTGAAAAATGGCTATGAGAAACTAACAGTGTGTCTATCCTAAATTTCTAACAGTGCGGTCATGATTGACGCTGGAAGAACATCACCCCCAGCATACCGTAGTCCTTCTTTGTGAATATTGTATGATGTTGAAATACAAAGACTTGAAGATCTGTGATCAGACTAAAATTATTTAAATTAAACACAACTGCTTTTATTAAGTGTAATTGCTCATCTGCCTCCCGAATCTTAATCGTCTTATTTATAGAGCGTGCTGCATATATTAAATTAGCGCATATTTTTTTGTCTTCAACTATTATCCACTCGGCAGCTCCCACCGTGTGAGAAGTAGAAGGTATGAGCACTAGGCAAAGTCTTTCTTTTTACTAGTCTGGTTATAGTGCATAATACGGTATGTTATATACATGTATGTCAAACAATAACAAAAGGGGCTAACTGAACATTCCACTTAGGAAAGAAAAGGAAAAACATTGCTTCATAAACAATAACATATTTCTCTTGAGTGGGGAAAATGACTATATATAGAGATGAGCGAATTTTTTAAAAATTCGATTCACCAGTTTGCCAAATTTTTGGGAAAAAATATGTTTGCATCCGAATTTATTTGTGTCGAATTTAGTAAAAAAATGCCTATTTCCTGGCTGTAGAGAGCCTTTATAGGGGTGTAGAACGCTGTGCCTTGCAGTAACAAGCATAGGGAGTCTGCTCTGGTAGTGAAATAATTCTGAGAGTCCGTATGACATGCAGATGACAGGCGTCGCTTTTAGAATCACTGCACACTTCACTTATTTGGGCAGTCGAGAGGCCAAAACTGACCAAATAACTCAAGTATGAATTCAGCCTTACAGGTCGATGTTAACACCAAGAAGAAGGACACTCCTTTTACACCGTCGTCAGCTGATTCTACATAGATGTCAACAGAACCTGTTCTATTAAACGCTTATACAAGTAGAGCCCCCCGAAAGAAGGGAGAGGGTGTCAGCAGTAAGTTTGTGTTGTTGTCACAGATTATTTTGCCCTTCCTCTAATCCATCAGAACAATAACCCCCCAAAGAGTGGACCCTGTCTTGTGGAGAAAACGCGGTGCAGAAAGGAAGGACAGAAAGCTCCCTTCGGCTAAGATGCTACATATGGCCATGTTCACCTCCTCCGGCCTCTTAACAAAAAACTGCCACACCGCTGAGTAGTTGATTTTACCCCCAACGCTACGCACTGACTTACTGCTACCACCGCTGCCTCCGTAGGGCAGGTAGGCTCCTGAAAAGCAAGTTGTCTACCCTGGGCACGTTTGGCTCCCGACCTCCCAATGCTGCCACCCTGCTGACTCCCAGCCATGCTACCACCTTGCTGACCCTGCCGCTGCCCCACGGGCAAGCTGATTCTCTCTTCTCCTGATGATGATGATGAAGCCCCTTCTACACCCGGCTCCCAAGTGCAATCAGCTTTATCATCATTAATTAGTGTCTGCACGTCACTGATGTCCTCCTCAACCATCTCTGGGTCAGGAGCCTTACCGCTCACAACACCAGCTCCCACGCCACTCTCCTCACCACTACTAGTGGAGGAAGCCTCCACAAGTCTCCTCCACATCTTGGCTGTCCAGCAGCTGCTGATGCTCTTCTAGTAGCTCGTCCTCACTGTATAGTGAAGCTGAGCCCACAGCATACAATACTTCTCTGGCTGAGGAAAAAGAAAAGGACAGAGGCAGGTTGAGTACAGGTGAGGGCACAGTGCCTGCTCCCGGGCCATGCCAACTAAGGGTTGTGTCTGACGAACCCACTGACTCTTGGCTAAGGGTGTCTGATGTCACTTGCGACAAAGTCGAAGATCATGTCAACAATTTAAGAACCAATGGGTTGCTGGTCACGACACATCTGTAATACAGAATGCTAATTAAAATGTCCCTTGAGGGTTAAAAAAAAATAAAAAAAACACTCACCTCATCCACTTGACCACGCAGCCGTTATTGTCTTCCTTCTTCTTCTTGCAGGACCTGCAAAAGGACCTGCACTGACATCATCACACTCACCACGTGGTGATCACGGTGATGTCAGCTCAGGTCCTGCTGAATGAAGATAGGAGGATCTATTTTCATTCAGCAGGACCTGCGCTGACATCACCGTGTGAGCGCAATGACGTCAGCGCAGGTCCTTTTGCATGTCCTGCAAGAAGAAGAAAGAAGACGATAATGGCTGCGCAATCAAGTGGGCCTTCCCAGAGTTCCTTTCTCCATGTCCACACACGTGCAGCAGCCATTTTAGGAAAAAATGCTATTCATTACCACAAAGCGTGAGGAAATTCAGCTTCAGTGAGAATCGAATTTTTAATGAAATTCGGATTGAATTCCACTTCATCAGCTTCAATTCACTCATCTCTAATGATATACAGTATAACTGGAGTCTCTGCATTGTGAATAATCCAGTTGTTCTTTATTGGATCTCGAAAATATTTAGCGGGTTCTCCAGCCCCACCAAATTCAGTGGGTTTAGCTGAAATGAATCTGATGTGTATTGCGGGGAGGGGGAGGAGTTTGCACATTGCAGATCAGAGTGTGAGGAGGACTTCTAGGTTTTTTATAAGGAAGGCAAATCATACAGGGTGCAGTGCTTCAGAGAATATCAGGTAGGAAAGCACATGCAATTGTAAGGCACACTGCAGGGAGGGTGAAAAAATAGCTGTGTATGAGTATACAAAGAGAGGAGAGGACCCCGGGATTAAATCACACACTACTCAACATCAGTGTCTCACAGTGTAAGGGAGAACATATTTATCATGGGCTGTAGAAAGGTTAATCAGTCCAAAAATGAAGCTGTGCTGATATGTAAGAGCTAGTGAAGACAGCAGCATCCAGGACACACAACTCTCACAGTCAGCATGTATTACTGAGAGGGACAACATGACCACTTGAGAACATTCTGAAACTAGCAGTAGGTGATAAATGATAATCTGAGGGAATGTAAAAAATTAAAGAAGTTTACATGGTATTTATATGTGTTTCCTACTTTTACACTGTTCAAGATTTCTTCTACCTTTTATTTCCTGGTACTACATATTTCCCCATTGCAAAACTCACACAGAGGTGAAAATGTGAAAATGTGAAATTGGAGTGTGAATAATGCGTCAAGGAGCCAGAGAGACATAAACCTGAACTAATTTGACACCTTAACGTTATCCAAGCCCCATTATTATTGGCGTTGGCTTAATATCATGCATGGGAGCTTATGTATATTTAGCATTCAGGCCAATAAAAAAATGGGAGCATATGTAGCTCCATTACTTTGGCCAAAGGATGAATTTTTAGTTATTGCCATGACTGACCCTTTAAATCAGACAGTTATATCTAAGTGTTACCTTTTCACAACTTCAATATTTACTGACTGAGGAAAAAGTAGATCACCACAACTGTATTAACAAAGGGATGACAATTTCAATGTCGGGAACAGAACACCTAATGTCCCCGCTCTTTCAGCAACCAGCCGTTTACTAGAAGAGCAAATAAACAAAAACACAGGGGAGCCCTTTGGAGAAGCAGATGTAGTATTACAGATTGCAGTTACCTCCTGAGATAAGTCTGGAATTGACTGCTTTTATTTTCCAACGGGGCTCAGGTGTGGAGTTAAAACATGTGAAACCACCACGGGCAAAATAAAAAAATGACATCAAGTTTATATTGGTACCCTCTGAAGTCTAACAACACATTCCTATCAGTACTACACAATCCACAGATTTGTATGTACACAGTACTTCATCAAATATTCAGAATGAAAGGTATTCAGTAGAGAAAATTGGAAAGCCACAAGGTAAAGAAGAAAGCACTTCATGTAAAGAAAATTAAATATGGTACCCGAAATAATCCTGAGGAACATACTATTAGTTTATATGGTTCTATGTGCAAACTTAGGCTGGTGTTTCTTAGTAAACAGAACACCCCCATACCCCAATCCCTCGAACAGTTCAATAGGAGGAGCTGAGCAGACTAATATATAGTTTTGAGGGAAAAGATTCAGTATAACTTGTAATTTTTACATTCAAATCTCATCTTTTTTTTACTAATCTGATATTGAGCTAACTGTATCTCAAATGGAAGTATTGGGTTTCGGTCATAATTTTGTGCCTGGCAGTAAATTTGATTTATTTACAGCCATCAAAGATGTGAACATGTTTGCACACAGTCTCATTTTCAGAAAGTTTTATCATAAGGAGGATACTGATTATTTATTACATACAGCGGAAGAAAAGGCAGCTATCAATTTATTATGCGGTTTATTGGATGAACAGGAACAGTCAAGCACGGTAAGTAGGATACTCAAATTCCTGGAACCTAGATTTAAGAAATTTCCCCCTACAATGCTATATGCCAATACAGACCTTTTCGTTAAGTTGGTGACGAAAGATATGAGGAAGATAACAGGCAGGACATCGAGGAGTAATCTGTCCAAACAAGAACAGCCAAATGAAAGGAATAATGATCAAGCCTTCCAATAAAGTAGGTAATAGTATCAGGTAATAACAACTTGAATGAACCGTTCAGTAAAATAATTGAACGCGTTTTAAGACCACTGGTGTAAAATCTCCCTTCATACTTAAAGAATACCGGGGATTTCCTGAGGAAGGTGCACAGTTTACAACTGGAGAAGGATATGCTTTTGGTCACTTGTGATGTGGCGTCTCTCTATACGTCAATCCGACATGAAGAGGGGATGAAGGCGGTCAGTCATTTATATTGTTTATTTATTCTCTCCCTCTTGAATTTTTCATTGAAACACAATTCATTTATATTCAAGAATTCTTATTACCTACAGCTCCAGGGGACAGCCATGGGGCTGGCCTGTGCGACGGCCTATGCTAATCTGTTCCTGGGGCTGTGGGAAAGTAAGATATTCTTGACAGAATGCATTAGACAAGTGGAGAAGGAACAGCTATGGAGCCGATATTTCGATGATATATTGATGATCTGGCAAGGTAAATGTGAGGATCTACACCAGTTCATGAAGGCATTGAATTCCAATGATAGGAACTGACATATAAGGTTGGAACCAATAACATGGATTTCTTGGATGTTTCATTGCAGGTAGATGAACATGGTTACATACATATTTTTCGGAAACCCACGGCCACCAATAGCCTTCTCAATGCTAAAACAGCACATCTCAGGAAACTAATTGTACATATTCCGATGGGTCCGATTGAGAAGAATATGTTCAAATTAACTTTTGAAAGACTGGCTAGAGAACTAGGGGAAAGATTGGAAAGGAGAGGGGATATAGTGACATCACAGTAAAGAAGAGTTTCCATCGAGCTAAGAAAACCAAGAGAGAGATTCTTTTACAGGATTGACCTCCAAAGGAATAAATGATAATAAGATCAGATTCATCACATCTTACAACTCTGGGCATATGGAAATTGTGAAGATCTTGCAAAAATATTGCGATATTTTACTTTTTGGTGAAACTCTGAAACCATACTTACCTGACTACCCTGCGGTGACATATAGACGTCAGAAAAAGCACGTGATATTTGAGTTGGAGGGCATTATGAGGGGATGAGCCCCACAAAAGCTTTTGGTTGTAAGGGACCTAGATGGGGTTCCTGGCCCTGCGGTTCTTGTGTAGCATGTCCCAATATAGAATGTCCCAATATGTTCATAAATGGTTCTGGATGTAAACAATACCAGATCACATATGCAATAACCTGTAGCACAATAGGGGTCGTCTATGTGGCAAATTGACCATGCAATCTTCTATATGTGGGACTAATATCGCAAGAACTTAAGAGAAGAACAAAAGGGCATATTTTAGGGATCGAGGCAGCTATAGACGAAGAAGACCTGACAAAAACACGATTCCACGCCATTTTAAAGCTCATCACGGACGTAAGAGCTCCTTATTAAAGGTAAGAGGGATTGACAGGGTCTTGATTAGTAAGAGGAGATGTAATTGGAAACACCTTCTGGCACAAAAAGAAGTCAGATGGATTTTCCAATTAGACACTGTCACACCCCGTGGTCTTAATGTCAATCTCAGTTTTGCCCCATTCCTATAGGATAGTTGTTTTCACTGTCCTTATTCTATATTCTCTGTGTCGTCTCTTCCTCTTAATGTCCTCCTTCTTTCTTTTTTCTTTTCTTCCTTTTTCCTTTTTTCCTTTTGTTTGATATTGTTTGGTTCTTGGTTTTAATACTGTTTTTATGTTTTTTAACACATTTTTTATGTATTGATTTAGGGAGATTGGACGAGTGCATAGCTGTTCCTACTCATTGATCATACTTGCCTTAAAGAATCCGTGATTGAACTACATATGAAGGATTATCCTTATATGTGATAGATTTATTTATGCACACTTGATAAGCACAATTACATTTGTTTTGGATTTTTTATTACTTTATCATAGTTATAGCATTTAGATATAATATACAATATTTTTCAGTCATATAATATATGTATTTTTTGGTAAAAGTGTTTTTGTCTATTTTTTCACATTGGATTAACCTTTATATATTATATTTCTAATAATGGATTTTCATTTATATTATGTATGAATCACTTTATTTATAATTGTGGCATTTATTGAGATTTCTGATTGTATTTTATCACAAATATATGTGTATGTGATTTTTGTATGTTCACCATCACTGACACTTTTTTTGCACTGTTACTTAAATTTATATATATATATATATATATATATATATATTTATGTTGGGCACTCACTTCTTTGTGTATATATATATATATATATATATATCATTTTTCCGGTATAATAAATTAAGACCACAATTGCTTTTTAAATTTTCCTGATGGTTGCATTGTTATTATTATAATCGTTTGCTCCAATAAGTCGCAGCGATTTGCTTTCCAGCCTGAGACTCATGGGGTGTGATCTCGGACTAAGGAACCTTGGCCCTTGCAATATTTGGTGCGCATGACAGGGGGGCGTGGACCGGAAGTTCGGGTGCGTTTCACTGCCGATGACAGTCCAACGAGGGATAGCTAAACTTCTTTTTGTATATATGTTTGTCACTGCGAGATATATATGTACTAATTGATATTCTCATTACTTTGTTCGATCATATAAACAACAATGGGTCAGTATATATCATCGCTTCCTAACAAGAAATATCACATGATAGTTTTACTAGGATCACATGATAGTACTAGATAGTATCACATGAGAGGATATCACATGACCTCTTCACTAGTATCACATGATAGTATTTGTTAGTATCACATGAGAGGATATCACATGATAGTAACACATGATATAACTGATTGAGGTTTAGCCCAATACTCCCAGGTGTTTTTATTCAGATGTTATTAACCGGGTATAAATAGGCACAGGAATCAGTAGTATGGTATCACTTGAAAAAGCTGTATAGTAAAATGTATGTCGGGATTAAAGGCACTTTGGTCTGTATGCTTTTGATTATTATGGGTTATATTCTGGCTAGTTAGCAGGTGCTGTAATTCAATGTGCTTGTTTAGCTGTCCTTTTATTTTATTCTCTTTTTGGGACATGTATTATATTTACTAAGTATTTCAACTTGCACTATGCACTTTAGACGTATTTTTGCACACACTTTGTGATCCTGAGATAGATTGGGATGCTATCTTGAGATGGATGTTGATGAGCCTCACGATATTTCGCGAATATTCGATTGAATATTCGTCGAAATCGAATATTCATCATTCTTCTGCGAATTGAACTTTGAACGGTGTATAAAGTCAATTTTCCTAATGGTTGGCTATCTAGAATTAACAAATAGAACGAATATAGCGCTATATTGTCTATATTGGTTAATTCTAGCAAACCAACCAATAGGGAACTTGACTGTACCCAGCTCTAAGTTGGATGCGCAATGCAAAACTATTACTTTACCTATTTTTTTTCAATAAATAGAATACTGACTCATTAATTATTTGATTTATTGCCAAAAATAGGCAAAATAATATTTTCGCATTGCGCATCCAACTTAGAGCTGGGTAAAGTCAACTTTCTTATTGGGTTGGCTTGCTAGAATTAACGAATATAGAGAATATAGTGCCATATTCATATTCGTCATATCCGTTAATTCTTCCCAGCCAAACAATAGTAAAGTAATTTGCATATACCCCGCTCTAAGTTAGATGCACAATGCGACTAATATTACTTAATATTCTCGCATTGCGCATGCAACTTACAGATGTGTATAGGCAAGTTTACTTGGCTTGCTAGAATTAGCGAAGATAATGAATACGAATATAGCGCTATATTCTCTATCTTCGTTAACGGTATCTTATTCTTGGCTTCAGATTGAAAGATAAACTGAATATTCATTTTTACAAATATATATCACTATATTCTAAATATTCGCAAATTAGTGCTGATATTCGTAAAAAAAATCGCTATTTGAATATTCACGCTGAACACTGGAGATGGATGTAGCTCATTGAATATACACTGAACAAAAATATAGACGCAACACTTTCGGTTTTGGTTTCATTTTGCATGAGCTGAAAGATCTGAAACATTTTCTACATAAACAAAAGACCCATTACTCTCAAATATTGTTCACAAATCTGTTTAAGGGTCTATTCACACGTCCGTGTGTGTTTTGCAGATCCACGGATCCGCAAAACACGGACATAGGCAATGTGCATTCTGCAATTTGCGGACCGCACATCGCAGGCACTATATAGAAAATGCCTTTTCTTGCCAGCAATTGCGGACAAGATAAGGACATGTTCTTTTTTTTCCCGGAACGTGATTGCGGACCTGGAGGTGCGGAACCGCAATTGTGGACCCGGCCGGGACATCGTCTGTCCCCATTAAAATTAATGGGTCCGCAATTCAGAACAGAATTGCGGACGTGTGAATTGAGCCTAAATCTGTATTAGTGATTATTTCTTTGCCAAGATAATCCATCCCACCTCACAGGTGTGGCATATCAAGGTGCTGATTAGACAGCATGAATATTGCCAGGTGTGCCTTAAACTGCGCACAATAAAAGGCCACAGATGGCAGACAGGATGCAGGATGTGGAGGTCCTGGGCTGGTGTGAAGCCGTTTGGATGTACTGCCAAATTCTCTGAAACGCCTTGGGAGACGGCATATGGTAGATAAATTAACATTCATTGCACGGGCAACAGCTCTGGTAGACATTCCTGCAGTCAGCATGCCAATTGCCCACTCCCTCAAACGTTGCGACATCTGTGGCATTGTGCTGTGTGATCAAACTGCACTTTTCAGAGTGTCCTTTTATTGTGGGCAGTCTAAGGCTAACCTGTGCAATATTCATGATGTCTAATCAGCACCTTGATACCCCACACCTATGAGGTGGGATGGATTATCTCGGCAAAGGAGAAGTGCTCACTAACACAGATTTAGAAAGATTTGTGAACAATATTTAAGTAATGGGTCTTTTGTATATGTAGAAAATGTTTCAGATCTTTGAGTTCAGCTCATGCAAAATAGGAGCAAAACCGAAAGTGTTGTGTTTATATTTTTGGTCAGTGTATATGACCATTTCCTGCAGTACCAATGCATTCCCCTTGCTTGCACATGTATGCTTCTGTTGTGACTGTTTTTATATGTTCACAATTTGCATAATTAATAAAGATATAGATTTTTGGTATTTGATTGTTTTTTACTAGTGGGGGGACATTTATTCTTTTTGGAGTATATTTTTTTTTTACTTCAGTTGTATATGGGGTGGGGGATTATCAGTGATTGATAGCATTCTCTGTATCACTGACATTTGTGCATGGGGTGGTCATAAAGAGCAGAGGTTTAAATGTATACATTACAGGTTTTACTGAATATTTTTCCACAAAACTATATATCAATTTGCTCAGCTCCTTCTGCTCTGTAACATGGGGTTTGCGGATTGCATTGCATCGTATGGTGACAGGTGCCCTTTAATTAAAGTGATTATGGTCGGCTGCAGAAAAATGTGAAGGAGCCACAGCAACGAATCAGTGCTATGGTCTCTTCTTTCTCAAGATCGCTGGGGGCCCCAGAGGTCATACCCTGATCATAGGTGATGGCATATCCTAGCAATATGCCATCACTTTATGAGATGGGAATATCCCTTTAAGCCATTGTACACTCTTAAAAATATTTTATAACCATCTATATGGATACATCAGTATAAAAATGTGCCATCAAATGCCATATTGCATATATTTCTTTGAAATTAAGGCACTGTATAGGAGCTCAGCACGTGGCTTCCATCCAGTACCTCCTATTGTGCCTCCGCACAGCCTCCATCCACTCTGTCATTTTATGGATCAATGTTGTTCAGACCTGTGCTATACAGTAGCTCCCTTTGCTGTCTATGGGTCCACACTGTACCTTGTCACCAATTCTATACAGTTAGGGAGGTATGGGATCTGCACACCTTGTGTGGGGTGGGTGTTCATAGAGAATTAGAACAATTGTAGGTAGAAATCTATGGCACACCACACAATGAGATATTCAAAGTTGTATTTTTAATTCATAGATGTGTAAATATCTTCTTTACAACATTTTAGTCTGATTCCATATATATATATATATATATATAATTCAGGTAGAATTAATTTGTACCTGAATCAAACTTTCAACAAGTTTGCTGTAGTCAATTATTGTAAGGGGGCTTCAGCATTAAAGATAATTGTAGCTTTTCTTAAACAGAAGTTAAAAAGTTTTAAAAAGAAATTAAAATGTATGTTTTACAAGGCGAATTAGAAGTCAGCCTTTACTTATGTGCAAAGTTTTAGGTTTATTAGGAATCAGAGACAACTATTTCATGGGGCTTACAAATATTAAAATGTTAGAATTAGAATGTAGAATTTGGCTCTGTAGGAAAATCTGTCTACTTTTCTTTGCCCTTGGTGAATTGTTAAGTTAAATTCTGAATTGTAATACCTCAACTATGTGTAGAAAACAGATGTTCTTTAACTCTTTAATCACATTTTCTTCAAGTTTTATGTAACTTCTTTTGAGGCTATTTCATTTATGTCACCTCTGGATATTGGCTAGCCAAATAATTCTGCAGCCACTGGTGAGGGGTTATTTTTATAAATTTTTGAACAACTTTAACAAAAACCCCAAACTATTTAAATTAAATACTTTTTTGCCTTTTAAGATGCACTTTTCCTCCCAAAAATGAGGTCAAAATAACAGTGTGTCTTATAAAGCAAATATTAATGGAAGTGCTTTTTAGTATTCAGGACGTGTAGGGAGCGGTGAGTGTAGCTCTGCTAGAGCTGGCTGCACTTACCACTCCCTGATCTTCTTCCGAGGTTCCCGCTGCCGTGTGTTCTCACTGCGTCACTGGCAGAAGACCAGGGAGCATTTAATGCAGAAAGAGTGTGCCTTCCGGAGGAGAAGGAGGTTGTTTTCTTTTTTCTTTTACTGTCTGATGAAAAATATTTTTTCTTATACAGGGAGTGCAGAATTATTAGGCAAGTTGTATTTTTGAGGATTAATTTTATTATTGAACAACAACCATGTTCTCAATGAACCCAAAAAACTCATTAATATCAAAGCTGAATATTTTTGGAAGTAGTTTTCAGTTTTAGCTATTTTAGGGGGATATCTGTGTGTGCAGGTGACTATTACTGTGCATAATTATTAGGCAACTTTACAAAAAACAAATATATACCCATTTCAGTTATTTATTTTTACCAGTGAAATCAATATAACATCTCAACATTCACAAATATACATTTCTGACATTCAAAAACAAAACAAAAACAAATCAGTGACCAATATAGCCACCTTTCTTTGCAAGGACACTCAAAAGCCTGCCATCCATGGGATCTGTCAGTGTTTTGATCTGTTCACCATCAACATTGCGTGCAGCAGCAACCACAGCCTCCCAGACACTGTTCAGAGAGGTGTACTGTTTTCCCTCCTTGTAAATCTCACATTTGATGAAGGACCACAGGTTCTCAATGGGGTTCAGATCAGGTGAACAAGGAGGCCATGTCATTAGATTTTCTTCTTTTATACCCTTTCTTGCCAGCCACGCTGTGGAGTACTTGGACGCGTGTGATGGAGCATTGTCCTGCATGAAAATCATGTTTTTCTTGAAGGATGCAGACTTCTTCCTGTACCACTGCTTGAAGAAGGTGTCTTCCAGAAACTGGCAGTAGGACTGGGAGTTGAGCTTGACTCCATCCTCAACCCGAAAAGGCCCCACAAGCTCATCTTTGATGATACCAGCCCAAACCAGTACTCCACCTCCACCTTGCTGGCGTCTGAGTCGGACTGGAGCTCTCTGCCCTTTACCAATCCAGCCACGGGCCCATCAATCTGGCCCATCAAGACTCACTCTCATTTCATCAGTCCATAAAACCTTAGAAAAATCAGTCTTGAGATATTTCTTGGCCCAGTCTTGACGTTTCAGCTTGTGTGTCTTGTTCAGTGGTGGTCGTCTTTCAGCCTTTCTTACCTTGGCCATGTCTCTGAGTATTGCACACCTTGTGCTTTTGGGCACTCCAGTGATGTTGCAGCTCTGAAATATGGCCAAACTGGTGGCAAGTGGCATCTGGGCTGCACGTGACTTTTCAGTTCATGGGCAGTTATTTTGCGCCTTGGTTTTTCCACACGCTTCTTGCGACCCTGTTGACTATTTTGAATGAAACGCTTGATTGTTCGATGATCACGCTTCAGAAGCTTTGCAATTTTAAGAGTGCTGCATCCCTCTGCAAGATATCTCACTATTTTTGACTTTTCTGAGCCTGTCAAGTCCTTCTTTTGACCCATTTTGCCAAAGGAAAGGAAGTTGCCTAATAATTATGCACACCTGATATAGGGTGTTGATGTCATTAGACCACACCCCTTCTCATTACAGAGATGCACATCACCTAATATGCTTAATTGGTAGTAGGCTTTCGAGCCTATACAGCTTGGAGTAAGACAACATGCATAAAGAGGATGATGTGGTCAAAATACTCATTTGCCTAATAATTCTGCACTCCCTGTATTCCTTCTCCAAAACCTAGATGCATCTTATGATAAGATGCATCTTAAAAAAGTGAAAAAACTAATGAGTAAAAAATATGTAAAATGTATGGGAATAGTTATGTACAGCATTCTATGAAAGTTAAACGTGTTTGGTCAATAAAAATTTATATTTGGTATTTCCTGGATTCAGGAATCTTCACAGGTAACCAAAAATATAGATATAACAGTTCTCGGTTGAACTTGTGGACAGAAGAACCTGTGGCTGACAGGAGTTAAACTAGATGACACATGGTTGAGATCTTGACCTGGTCCAGAGGGCGCATTTTCAGTCCCTGCCATCTGAAGTTTGCCTTGAATGTACCTATAGCAGTAAATATTATTTAAGATGATAAAATAAAAGTAGAAAAAGGATGGCTTCATGTGATTTCCCATATTATTCATATGCATTAAGGACAAATGAATGCTTTAACGATGTCCTCCCCCTCCCTCCACAAGTACAGGTAATGCAATTTGTTTCTGGTGCTGTTTCATCTATAATCACATTTTGAGTATTATTAGAGCAAATCCTTGCTGATTGCTTTCTGCCCTCGTTAATAAATACAGAATCAACAAAAACCGAGGGGAAAAAAAGACCTTGTCGTAATCTGTCTAAATCCTACAGGTTATTTTCATCAATATTGCTCGTACTTTTAATCAATCACCAGCAATGCTTAATTTTCATACAATAAAACCCATATGCTTATGATTTATATGGAAATTTTGCATATTAGTAATAACTTTATTGAAAGGAAACATTTCATCTTCGGTACAGAAAACGATTCACTGTGAGAGCTGATATTATAGAACTGTCTGGAGATGTGGTGCACTTAAATTCTATTTGCACTTTAAAAAAAAACCTTGCTTTGATGGAAATAACAGAAGGTGCACTATGTTCCTTTAGCCAAGGCAGCTATCAGGAGGTTCTGAGGTCAGAAGCCCAGCTAAATGGTGTCAGCCTCTGTAAACAGCCACACAGCTAAAAGTAATAAAATTCTTTCTGCCAGCAGATATTAACAGGTAGTGTGTATTGTATAGATTTATACAGCTCCCATTGAGTTAAGAGAGCTATATTAATCCATATGCATCTGCTTCCCATAGAGGTGGGTTCAGACAATCAGATTTTATCAGGAAAGCAATGAATTCAGACCAGCATAGAATTTTTGTAGATATATTCTTTCAAACTATGCCTTTTAGAAGGTGGGAATAAATTAAGAGTCATGACAAAAGATGAGGCTGAATTAAAGGACATCTGTCAGCAGATTTGTACTTATGAAACTGGCTGATCTGTGCACTTGGCAGCGGAAGGCATCTGTGTTGCTCCCATGTTTGTATGTGCCCATATTGCTGAGAAAAATGATGTTTATAACATATGCAAATGAGCCTCTAGGAGCCAAAGAGGCGTTGCCATTACACCTAGAGGCTCAGCTCTCTCTGCAACTGCCACACCCTCTGCACTTTGATTGACAGGCCCAGGTGTTATGATGTCTTCACTGCCTAGCCCTGTCAATGAAAGCAGAGAGGGCCCAGCAGTTGCAGATAGAGCAAAGCCTCTAGGTGTAATGGCAATGCCCCCATTGCCCCTAGAGGCTCATTTACATATATTAAAACATAATTTTTCGCATCAATGCGGGCACATATGAACATGAGACCAACACAGAAGCCTTCAGCTGCCAAGTGCACATGCCAGGGGAAAGCTGCTATAGCTGTTGTGATAAACTGTCTACTAGTCATAATGTTAACCATGCCTTTCAGCTTCAGAGTCAGGATGGAAAAAGTTGTCAGCTGTTGAAGGGGCTCAGCAACCAGCTGAGACAAATGGAGAGACATAGTGATTGAACTATATGAGGCACAGTGATTGAACTGTGCTGTCCTGTCCTTTGCTCCTAAATCTAGTACATGTGGTACTGCACCTACTGATTCTAAGTGTCTAAGTACACAGACGGACTGTCAGTACTGAATTAGGAGGATAGTGGCATGTTTTTAAAGCAGTAGTGGACCACTGATGACTCATGCGCCACATCTAACAGACTCAGAGGTGAGAGATACTGCAGGGTGAGCTGATAATGTAAAACTCCTGTGCAGGGTAGTCCACACTGCCTCACCACCAGGCTTTCCAACCAGCAGTTTTAAAGTATTTATCTGTGATAAGAAAAGTCTGTCAAAGAAAAGTTAAAGCTTTTCAACATACTTTTATTATATCTGTTTTGTGTACTATATCCTTTCTGGGTTTGTGTAGAGGGGCTGCTTGTTCAGAACCTTCAAGAATTAGCTGAAATGGAGAGCACTTCTTTTTCTGGATGGCCTAACATGCTGTATATTACAGATTGGTTTAATTTCCCTTATGGTGAAGCTATAAGGCCATTATACACTTACTACTGGATTTTCTTTAAGACTAAGGCTTTCCATACACAACCGTGTCCGTATTTCGGTCCTCCAACAATGGAGCCATAAAATACACATACTTTCCATGTGTTCATTCCATATTTTTCTCACTTCCAGGGCTATTCTCATCTTCAACGCACACCAGAATAGGACGTGCCCTATAATTTGCGGAATAGTCACACAGATCCCAAAAAATATGCATGCATGGCCCTATAGAAATGTATGGGTGGGTGTGCTATCCTTAAAAAAATGCAGATGAAAAATAGTCATGATTGATGGGGTTCCAGCAGGATACTCTGTGATGAGCTCATTTTTGGGGGATCCTTTCTAGTAAAAGTAAATGACCTCCTTTAACTTGTACCTTCAGCTTGGGAGTTATTTATTATTATTATTTATTATTAAAGCTCCATTCATTCCATAGCGCTGTACACATGAAAGGGGGTCACATACACAATACAGACAATTGCAATGAACAAGACGAGTTACAAACCGGTACACAAGGAGAGAGGACCCTGCCCGCGAGGGCTTACAATCTTAAATGGTTTAGGAAACTGCAATTCTCTAATATAACCTCCTTTCACAAGATCTAAAGGTACAGCAGGGAGCAGGAAAATCAAATTCCTGTAGCTTTCCTGCTGGTCCACCAACCAGCTGCATTCTTTTATAATTGTCTGTAGCCTGTGCTTCATATAGACCATTTGAAATGATTGTGTATAGTTTGTCAACGGGTTCTAAAGGCGACCGCAGAGTATTTGATTTCCTCTAGTCTGCCCTTCTCTAGCTTGGGCTTTCTCCTGCTACCAGCATGAACTATTCTGCTAGGAAAAGTATACAGTAGATTGGGGAATTGCAGATAATATGAGTTAAACACTTCTGAAATCATGGGTATGTGTAAAAGTGAGCTTTTAGAAATAGTTTTCTTTACATTCCAATAACAAATAGGAACAAGTTCTTGCTGTGTTATTGAGTTAAAGTTCTACAAAAAAAAAATAGACTATTAAACCTTTTCTTCTAGTCTAAGTATCTTCTAGCTCAGGAATCTCCAAGCTTTATGCATTTTCTCCTGCAGAAAGAAGTAATATTGGCACATGCACCGCAATACATATTTTCAGTGAGGCTTTAACTTGCAGAAAATGAGCTTGATAAATACTGGGTGTTAGATTGTTTTAGAAGCAATAAGAGTCCATTGAAAAGTCATCAGGCATAAAAGAGCTGCAGAAACGAATATATTGGACAAATGAGGCATAGATAACCGGAACATAGTTGGGAACGGGAGTGTAACTAAATGGCTGTATATTTCTTTACATTAAACCCACTTGCAGAGCTGTCTGCTAGACAGTTGTTAAGCCTCTGCCTTGGCACAAAGAAACAAATTGCAGAGCCATCCAGGGACTTGTGCTTGGAGCACTACGTAGGCAGACAAGGTGTAACAGCACCAGGGGGGCTGAGAGGAGAGTGATTGCAGGAGAACGATCCAGAAGATGATTCCAGGAGGAGAGATATCAAAGGATTTCATTACAGAGCTCCATAGTAGCTCAGAGCAATCAGCATTAATCAGGCCCCCAGAAAACCGCTAGACGAGCCATAGGGCCACAGGGCAGCTGTTTTAACACTGTAGCATTCTTCAAAGCAGACTGCACAAAGACAGCAACAAAATCACACAGCCCCTGTAATGTGAGAAATCTACCCTCATAAACATGTAGGGTGGCTTATTGCGTATAAGGGCCTCGTAAAGCAAGGCGTACGAACATATGGGCGCATCTGTTAAGACTGGCATACTGCCCAAAGGTATGCAAGTCTGATATAGTCATGTAGAGTGTGCTGAATATGGTGTGTGCTACTGAACGACTTATCAGTTGTACATAATGCAACTAGAAAGTCTCTTTACCTGTGCTTAGGGTGACTTTCAGTTTTGTATTTTTAAAGACTTAGTGGCACATTTATTAAGACCAGCATTTTAGACGCCTGTCTTAATAAACCCATAAGCTGGCGGTGGATCCGCTGGAGTTTTGAAGAGGTTCCGGCTTCTTCATAACTTTGGCAGATCCTCCACCAGTTTTAAAGGTAAGATAGCTTCCCAAACTGTCTTTCATTTAGAACTTTTTCTATGCCTCAAACAGGCATAAAAAATGGTAAATGAGAGGGGCCTGCTGGCCTGGCCCCTTCCCCACCCACGCCATCCCCACAATTTTAGACCTGGCGTGAGCTGGGAGAAGTCGCAATCTGTGCCTGAAATATGCCTAATATAGGCATATTTCAGCTTATTAAATGACCCCTTAGTAATCTCACAAAACTGGTATAAAACTTCTGTACGGTGTACGGGAAATAAAGAAAGTATGAACGTTGCCCAATATAGGTTAATGTATCCTACATGCCATTAAGACAGGGTCCAGCTTATGGCATTCTGGGAGTTGTAGTTTATCAACAGCTGGAAAGCCACAAGTTAGAAGCACAATGAGACCTTTCCTTAGAACTGAGCTGTACTCAGCAGCCCCTTCAGTATTTCTTCAAGCACAGTAGTATGTCCATGCATTGTACAGCAACTGAACCCCATTCAAGTGAAGGCATTAAGTGTACAATCACAAGGCACGATTGTGATCCGATCAGGTTGCAGCCGTGCTGTGGTCAAGAACTACAAGGCCAATTAGCACATATATGCCTTTCATTTAACTAATGAAGACCACACTGTTTAGTTGGTCCTCATTGTGATTGGCTGCACGGTATTGACGTTACTGTGCAGCCATTAACAATGAAGACCGACTAAACAGTGCATTCTTCATTAGTCATATGAAAGGCAGCTGCGGGCTAATTGGCCACTCGGTTCTTGACCAAAGCACAGCGGTAACCCGACCGGATGATGGCCATGCCGTGTTGTATTTCTAGAAGATTTCTTTAATGTGGTTCTGCACTTTGGGAAAACATTTGATACGTCATTGCCACATATCAAGTGTTTTGATGGGAATCTGAATGCTGAGGAGCCCCCTGATCTCTAGAAACAAGGTAGAAAACACTCACATAGCAGGCACTCTCTCCTTGTTGCAGAAAACAGAACTAAAGTGCACTTAATAGAAAGTCAATGGGTCTGTTCTAGTGTTTGGTGGGGGTCTCAGCACTCGAACCCTCAAAATCAAAACTTTTCATATGTCGCTATGACATAACAAATCTGTTTTTCTCATTAAAGAAACAGGTCTAGGAAATGCTCATCAAACTAACTATATGGAAAACCATGATTTCATTTTTGAACAGCACCTTTCAAGACTGGCATTCCCATTCACCAGTCTTGATCCCCCTACGCAGAAGTAAGATGCATCAAATTTATTAAGAGGCAAATGCCTCAATACATTAGTTGCATCTCAGGTCCTCTGTGTAGACATGACCTATATAAAGTTGTGTTCAAAATTATTCAACCCCCACTGAAATTGAGTGTTTTGGCCAGTTTGACATTGATTTGGATCATTTCAGTCATCTTGTTTACAATTAAATCAAAGAGGCACTTGTAAGTTGGACAAATATAACATAACATTTATAATTAAATAACCACAAATGTATTTTCTGTGCTCACATCATTATCAGTTTTATTCAACCCCCAAGTGACATTCAATCTTAGTACTTAGTACAACATCCTTTTACAGTTATAACAGCTTTTAAACCTGAAGCATAGCTTGACACAAGTGTCTTGCAGCGATCTAAGGGTATCTTCGCCCATTCTTCATGGGCAAAAGCCTCCAGTTCAGTCACATTCTTAGGCTTGCGCGCTGCAACTGCTTTCTTTAAGTCCCACCAGAGGTTCTCAATCGGATTTAAGTCTGGTGACTGCGATGGCCACTTCAAAATGTTCCAGCCTTTAATCTGCAACCATGCTCTAGTGGACTTGGAGGTATGCTTGGGATCATTGTCCTGTTGAAAGGTCCAACGTCTCCCAAGCCTCAGGTTTGTGGCAGACTGCATCACATTTTCATCCAATATCTCCTGGTACTGAAGAGAATTCATGGTACCTTGCACACGCTGAAGCTTCCCTGTACCTGTAGAAGCAAAACAGCCCCAAAGCATGATTGACCCCCTGCCATGCTTCACAGTAGGCAAGGTGTTCTTTTCTTCATAGGCCTTTTTCTTCCTCCTCCAAACATACTGTTGATCGATGGGCCCAAACAGTTCTAATTTTTTTTTCATCAGTCCACAGAACACTATCCCAAAACTTTTGTGGTTTGTCCACATGACTTTTGGCATACTGCAGTCGACTCTTCTTATTCTTTAAAGACAGCAAGGGGGTGCGCCTGGGAGTTCTGGCATGGAGGCCTTCATTACGCAGTGTGCGCCTTATTGTCTGAGCTGAAACTTCAGTACCCGCATCTGACAAATCTTTTTTCAGTTCCTCAGCAGTCACACGGGGACTTTTCTCCACTTTGCGCTTCAGGTAGCGCACAGCAGGTGAAGTCAGCATATTCTTTCTGCCACGACCAGGTAGCGTTTCAACAGTGCCCTTTGCCTTGAATTTGCGAATGATGCTTCCTATGGTGTCTCTTGGTATGTTTAACATCTTTGAAATCTTCTTATAGCCATTGCCCTTCCTGTGAAGAGAAATCACCTCTTCTCTTGTCTTCCTGGACAATTCTCTTGACTTCACCATGTCTGTAAACACACCAGTAAATGTCTAGAAGGAGCTGAGGATCACAGTCATTTTACATCTGCCTAATTGGGGCTTATTATGCTTGATTGCTGTTCCTTGACATCCACAGGGGTTTTCAATACCTGATCGAAAACACTTGAATGAACCTCTGTTCTTAAGAGTGGTAGTCTTTAAGGGGTTGAATAATTGTGTCAATGAAGAAATCACAAAAAAAACATTTAATACTGTATTACAAAAACAATTGATGACATTTTAGTTGCATTTGGTTCTTTAAAAAGTCCTTGTAAGATTTCATTCTGAACACAATTACAAATGTACACTAAATTCCCTAAAACCCTTTACAGCATTGGGGGTTGAATAATTTTGAACACAATTGTACAACTTACACCAGTTTTTCTTGTAAGTTATAGTAATACAGCAGGCCACTACTGTCCCACTACTTCAGAAAAGTGATTCACTACTTCAGAAAAGTCGCAAATTATGTCACAGATATGGCATGCGCCATATGTTTATCATTTTTAAAGCCACAATAGTGGCGTAAAAGCTTTCAGAATTGTTCCCCATAGTTTGAACAAGGTCTCAAGATGCTTGGTAAGTGCTTTGGCCATAAGTCATATTTGGTAACTCTCCTGGAATGTCTGGGTGATATTCCTGGGTGTGGAGAGTGATGGAGAGAAGTAAGGAGAAGTTCAGGAATGAGAAGGTGAGTATCTGAACAAATCAGCTACAATTCTCCCACACAGATGCCTGCATGCCAGCCAAAACATCCTAATGTCAGTCATTATACCACACAGAGTTCCATAAGTGTGTCCCAGAGCTCAGCCCAATGTTACCCTCTGCATGTTCACCCGGTCTGAGGTTTGTAGACAGGTGAGGTGTGTAGAATGAAGGGGTCATGTCTGTGTTATTGTTTGGATTTTGTATTTGGGATGAGGGCTGGTATGGGATGCAAGAGGTTCTAGTCTGGGGCATGTATACAGGTGGGTCTTTTCTGGGGTGTCTATATAGGGGGTTCTGGACTGGAGTCTGTATTCAGGCTTTCTGTATATAGTAAAGGGGTTTCTGCCCTGGGGTCTGTATATGGTCAGAGATTCCAACCTGAGGTCCTTGGGGTTCTGGCCTGGGGTCTATATCTTTATTTAAGTGGCCCGATATGTGATCTTTATTTTTAGGGGTTCTTGTATATGGACTGTATTTGTTTAGGGAGTCTGGTGTGTGGTCATTCATTTTGAGGTCTGCTGAAGGGAGTCATACAGTATGTACTATATGTGATTCAGATGGCGTAACATAGTAACATTAGTTTATAAGGCCCAAAAAAAGATATCTGTCCATCCAGTTCAGCCTATTATCATGCAAGTTGATCCAGAGGAAGGCAAAAAACCTCTTTGAGGTCAATTTTCCTCACTTTAGGCAAAAAGAATTACGTCCCGTAGGTTAAGGATATGTACTTTATACAGGGGCAGGGCATAAGGAAAAAAGTTTGCTCAGCTGATACGTTTAATACATTTACTCTGCCTTATTGGTAATGTATATTCAGAGACATTCATGTATTTTGATGCATGGATTCAGACAGTGATACTGATATGCTGTACAGGTTTTTGTGATTTAACCAGCTACTAAAAGACAGACCTGTGTGACCTGCGGGTGTTTAGAGGTTATAAAATGTTAGCAGTATAGTTGATGTTTAGATACAGGCAGCTGTGGATACGTGGAGTGTTTTCTAAAGGAAACTTTGGGACGCATTAGATACAAGGGTTGTCCCCAGAAAGCACAGCTTTTTGATAGGTACATCATGGACCCTAGAGGCTAGAGGTGGCCTTATGATCAGTATCATTATGTGTTCTATGACCCATTGTCTATTATATCTGGTCATTTTGGTGTCTGAGGTTGCTATGACAACTGTAGTACAGATACGTATTGGGCCTTCCGCAGCCGAGAAAAAAAGGGCAGAGAGTTGGCATAGCAACCAAGGAGCATGAAGTAGTTGTCCTAAAGTCTTTGGATCCTAGTAGTTCACATTTTTAAAGCATCTGACACAGATATCAGCATTATGGATGATTGCAAACCTTATGTGACTGCAGTATGAGGTGAAGAGCTTTACTTTGAAATGAAAGTTTTGATTAGAAATGTTTTATATTTGTTGCAAAATCCTAAATGGCCACTAATTTCACACAACTTAAACATAAATCAATAGTATGAGTGAATATAAGAAACTTTGTAATATATGTTATCAGAGAAAAATCCATCTTATCACTTCTACAGCTCTTTTCCTGCCCCCCCCAAACACACACACACTTCTTAAACTAACATTTGCTCTGAATTCTATGCTAATATTATCTTGTCAAAACAAGATGAGCTGCCTGCTCCCCTAGTATTAGAATACAAGCTCTTGTAGATGTCTTTTGAGAGAAGACAGAGAAGAAGGAGTGAGAGGCAGTAGGAGAGACATACACAGATAATGTTAGAGCCAATTGTATGTTTTCTATCTTACCCCAAGTGTTTTATTCACATCAATACTGTTTGGCATAATGTCCCATAAGATGCTTTGGAGTGATTCTGAGAGATTTTTGAATTAGGAAACTGAATGTCCTGCCTCTTTTCTATCACAGACATCATAGCAGAACGTTTTCACCCTCCAACTCCCTGACAACTGAAAATTAAATATGGAGTCTGCAAAAGAAAAAATTGCTAAACAATGCCAGATACGCCAGTCATATAATATAGTACTATCACTTATGTATACACATGACAGCTTATTCTGCAGAGTTATCTGAAAGTGTAGGTATGTTTTAAATGGAAGTTATATTAACCCCCTTAGGCCAGGCAAATTTTAGCCTTGGGGGCCTGGAACACTTTAGATTTGTGGCTCTTTGAATACATTGTTTTTTGTTTGATTTTAAAAGGGTTCTCCAGGAATTAAGAAAATGAAAATACTTAAATATTACTTTATTATAAATATATTCTCAAATACCTTTCATTATTTATAATGGCTTGCTTTGTCTGGGGATCAATCATCAGGGGAAACAAAAGGGCCACTGTCCCAGTTCACACAAAACCTTTCCTGATCACACATGAGGACAAGTTACTTTACAACACTGAGGTAAAGAGCTGCCTCATCCTCCTCTCTACTTGTCAGAGATTATGATCCTGAATACAGATGATAGGAACTTTAGCTGAATCTCTGGGAAACTTAGTTCGCGAGGAGACATGAAGTACAGAGAGGACGGACAGGACAGACTGTGGTAATGTGGGGCTGTGGTAATGGAGACTGTAAACAAGTGTTGCTGCTCATTAGCCACACCTCACCCTCCTTTCATGTCTTCTCATCATCTCCATTTCCACAGAGATTCACCTGTATTCAGGATCGTGATTCCTGACAAGCAGAGCACTTGTCCTCCTGTGTGTACTGATAGGATAATTCCTGGAAAACCTCTTTAAAGAGAATCTGTCACCAGAAAATTAACCATTAAACCAGGCACGATATCTTGAAGGGCTACCTCAACTGAATGTAATTATAATTTTCCTTTAGTGATTCACTGCTTTATTCTGGAGAAAAAGTACTTTTAATCCATATGCAATGAGCAGGTAAGTGCGCCAAGGGCGGGCCCAAGCTACCCTGTGCATCCTTACCTTTGCGGCCTCCTGTGCTAGCCCCTCCCTCTTCTACTTTATTGACAAGGCCAGGTTCCTGCATAGTTATCTCCCCTGGCCCATTAATAAAGAAATGAGAATGAAGGGCTTGCAGAGGAAGGAGGTGGAACAAAGCTGCACTTATGGCTTGGTCCTTCTCTCTGTGCACTTAACTCCTCATTTATATATAGATTAAAATTGCTTTTTCTCCAGAATGAAGCAACGGATCACTAAATGAAAGATATCATTTACAATCAACTGAGCTAACCCTACTAGGCATTGTCCCTGGTTTAAAGGTGGAGTTCCTAGTGACAGACTCCTTTGAAAGTGTTTTTTACCTTATTGATGACCTATTCCCAGGATAGGCCATCAACATCACATTGGTGGTGGTCTGACACCTGCTTCACTAATCGACAAATTTAGGGCAGCCACCAGCATCAGAACAGTTAACAGAGCAAAAACAGAAGGCTCTATTCTGTGTGTAGTGGCTGTGCCGGCATACTGAAGCTGAATTAGAGGATGGGAGGATGATCATCAATATCTAAATGGTGAAGAAAACTTAAGGTTGATGTAGCTGTTCATGCAGATTTCCACGGTGGATTTCACCCTTTGCAATGCATTGGATGAAATGTGCAGCAAACCTGCAGCCAAATATATGACAAAGCAATGTGTATTCATCACTGATTTATTTATTTTTTTCTGCAAAAATTGCATCCAATTCTCCTCAGATAGTTTCAATTCTCTATATTCTTATAGCATAATTCCATGTGTGGTCTCAATCTCAAACACAATGGACAGAATTACTAATACTGTCTAAAACTAAGACAGTATAAACTTCAGTGGCTAAGGCTGGATGATAAATCTGTTGAATCTTTAGGCTGTCCAGTCTACATTTACACCACCTAAATTGGCTTCATTTTACTCCCAAAATTTGCCATACTTTGGAGCATTTTTTGTGCACACAGATACATTTAAGCCATGCTCCTTTCCACTAACCCTTGTCGGATGAGCCTTAAAAAGTTTAGAAAAGCATCCAAAACACTTCATAAATACAGTGCAATGGGCACCTTCCCCTAGGGCCCTCTATGTAATGCGACCCAGGTATAGGAATGCCGAGGGGTATAGTGTGGCCTTAAATGTCTCTTTATGTGTGTCATGGTGCTCCTACCTGGATACTGCTGGACCCCAGGCTTTGGCTCTGAAGCAATAAATAGGGAGAATAATTGAGAGATTTGAAAGAAAGATTGAGTCCAGACCTTATATGTAGTTGAACAGCAGTTTTACTTGAATAAACGTTCATCAGAAACAGTCTTCAAGCATTGTCTTGGTGACAGCAGGCTTTAGCATTAAACTGGCAGGCAAACTTGACTCTGCTACATCTGCTTCTCTCTGGCTCTGCTGTACTGACAGGCTGGCTATATAACTTTGCTTTTTCTTGTATGGTCTGTCTCTAGATTAGGCCAGGGAAAATTCCTCCTGGCTCCTGAGGCTCTAAGCTTTGGCCTCTACGGCCAGCAGAGCCATGGCTGGCTCGGGCACGTCCAGCAGAGATGTGGCCCTGCACACCTTCCCCTAGCTGGGGGTAAGCTAGATTAACTAGAAATTGTCCCCCACCCTTCCTGCAGGAAGTGGGACTAGCCCACCTCTCCACAGAGGGGGGTTAAAATGGTATGGAAGGTTCCATTCTATCTACATACAGCTCTGCCATTTTTGCTGCCACCTGCTGGTGAACCAGGCATCTTACATGAAATAAACAGTTGCATAACAATAATAGGAATGCACATTGTGGAGGACCTGGAATAAATGCATAAGATGACATGAGTTTAGACCAATAAAGACAGTAACAAGGTGCAGAAGTGGTAACACCAAAATCTGGTGCATTTTGAATAGTAAAGCTGCCTCATTCAGCAGGTCAACATGAAGGTGTGATACTTACCCGCTATTTTTTTCTTAATTGTTGGTTGCTGTTTATCTCACCACCATTAGGACACTAGTATGATCAGTGGTGTTTGTTACAAAGACTTGGCCTACGAATACCAAAATCATCACCAACATTCATGTAATGTTTACCTAATTTTATTAACGTAAGACAATAGTGAATCTCTGACGAAATAACTTTGGGTTTCTCTTTTTTACCCATATAGTCTTCTACTTTATAGTTCCCCATAAATGTTTAGGTGCCAACACAAAAATCTCATAATCAGATAATGTGCCATTAGTCTACTGTAGCTTGGGCTCACGTTGCCTACAGACATGGTATCTCACCAACAAAACAATATACTGGAATACCCTTTTCAGATAAAGTTCCCACTCGTCAACTAGGTTTGGTTCACCATAACAAGAGCTGACCTTTGTGAGTATCTCTGAGTTCTGAATCACAGAGGGATATTCTGATTATGGTCTTCCCCTATAGCATTCAAATAACCTAATAGGGCACATGGAAAAGGACAGTAATCATGAGACAACCAACCTAAATCTGCATGTGAGTAGATATAGTATAAAAGTTCAGGACATAAAGTATCCAGATATTTTGGTAACACTTGTCAAATTATTAGAGATGAGCGAATCAAACTTGACGAAGTGGAATTCGATCCGAATTTCAGGAAAAATTCGATTCATACTGAAGCCTAATTTCCTCACGCTTCGTGGTAAAGAATCACATTTTTTCCTAAAATGGCTGCTGCACGTGTTAGGACATGAAGCAATGAACTCTGGGAACGAGGGATCAGCCACAATGCCATGCATGCAGCCAATCAGCAGCAGGCATCCAGCCCAGTGATGTCACAGCCTTATAAATAGCCTCAGCCATCTTGGATTCTGCCATTTTCCAGTGTGCTTAGTGCAGGGGGAGATGTCAGCAGGCGCTTGGGACAGTGTTAGGAAAGACTTAATTGTGCTAAAAAATTGATTTACAAGTTCAGGGAGAGATAATTCAAACTGTAGGGAAAGGATAGGGAGGCATCATCTACAGTACAGTATAAAAGAAGAACATGGTGCAATAGGTAGTGTACAGAATGGGTAATAGGAACAATTACTATTACACCTTGCTGCATTAATTGAGGATCCAAATTGCAGTTATACTGCTGCTTTTAGGTTGTTAGCTCAGTAATTCCAGCAAACCTTGTTTGTTATTGGGGTTCAAGTTCTTTATGATACAGCCATTTACAGGGTGTATTAATAGTGAAGATACATACTTCCTATTCGCCGTTCTGCATTGATTTTACATACCTTTTTTTGAAGGGGAAGGGGGGGTCATAATTGCCGTTCAGCAGAGAAGTTACATTGTACTACAGCCATTTACGGGGTGTATTAATAGGAAAGATAAGGTTGTCCCATGCACTGTTCAGCGGTGAATTGTGATTGCTATATTTCTTTTTTGGGGTGTATTAATAGGGGAAAAAAAGGAAAAAATATATGTCATATTTGCTGTTCAGCGGTGAAGTTACATTGTACAACAGACATTTATTGGGTGTATTAAAGGGAAATAAACCTATTTCCTATTATCCGTTCTGTGGTAAATTGTGATAGTTATTTGTTTTTGGGGGGTGGGAGTTTATTAATTAGAAAAAAATATATATATGTCTTAATTGCCGTTCAGGGTGAAGTTACATTGTACTACTGCCATTTACGTAGTGAATTAAAAGGAAACATACGTACGTCCCATTAGCCGTTCTGCTATGAATTGTGATTGTTATATCTTTTTTTGGGGTGTAGAAATAGGAAAAAGAATATGTCTTAATTGCTGTTCTGCAATGAAGGTACATTGTACTACAGCCATTTACGGGGTGTATTGACGAGAAATAAACCTACTTCCTATTATACATTCTGTGGTTAATTGTGATTGTTATTTTTGTTTGGGTGGAGTTTATTAATCAGAAAAAAAAGAAAATATATGTCTTAATTGCCGCCCTATTCACCGTTCTGCGTTGATTTTACATTGTTTTACTTTTTTTGGGGGGATGTATTAATAGGAAAAATAAAGGAAAACATTTAAGTCATAATTGCCGTTCAACAGTGAAGTTACATGGTACTACAGCCATTTACAGGGTGTATTTAAGGGAAATAAACCTACTTCCTAGTAACCGTTCAGCGGTGAATTGATTGTTATGTTTCTTTTTTTGGGGTGTAGAAATAGGAAAAAGAATACGTCTTAATTGCCATTCTGTGGTGAAGTTACATTGTACTACAGCCATTAACATGGTGAATTGAAGGAAAATAAATCTATTTCTTATTATCTGTTCTGTGGTGAATTGTGATTATTATTTTTTTTGGGGGGAGAGAGTTTATTAATCAGAAAAATATATATATTTGTCTTAATTGCCGTTCATCGGTAAAGTTGCATTGTACTACTGCCATTTACGGGAGTATTAAAGGGAAATAAACCTACTTCCTATTAACCGTTCTGTGGTGAATTGTGTTTGTTACATTTCTTTTTTTGGGGTGTAGTAATAGGAAGAAGAATACATCTTAATTGCCATTCTGTGGTGAAATTACATTGTACTACAGCCATTTTAATTTTAATTTAATTACTTTATTATACAGTAAGTCAGACAGACAGGTGACAGGTTCTTCAAATGGGCAGTGGTCAAAATGTTTCTGTCGCAGGCAGCAGAAGAAGGGGGGGTGGTGGGTGGAAGCAGAAGTCGCAGCGAGAGGCCTGAGTTCCTGGTGTCATCTAGCGGTCATGTCTTGACCAGCAATCCAGCAGTGCTTGACTGGTTGACTCGGTCTTTGACTTTGTCACATGTGACATCAGACACCCCCAGCCAAGAGTTGGTGGGTTCCTCTGACACGATGCTTAGTTAGCTTAGCCCTGGAATGGGCCCTGTGCCCCCACCTGTCCTCAACCTTCCTCTGTCATTTTCAGTTCCCTCAGCGCGAGAAGTATTATATACTGTAGGCTCGGCTCCACTTTTCAGCGAGGACGAGCTACTAGAGAACAGTAAGCAGATACTGCCCAGCCAAGATCTCGAGGAGACATCCGCTGCTTCCTCCACTAGGCGGGCAAGTAGTGATGAGAAGAGTTTCGTAGTAGCAGGTATTGCGAACGGTCAGGCTCCTGGTCCTGAGACCGTTGAGGGAGACATCAGTGACATACAGACAGTAGCGGATGATGATAATGTAGCCGATCTCACTTGGGAGCCGGGTGAAGAAGGGGCTTCATCATCATCAGGAGAAGAGACTGACAGCTTGCGTGTGAGGCAGCGGCTGAGCCAGCAGGGAGGCAGCGTGGATGTGAGTCAGCAGGGTGGCAGCAGTGGGAGGTCGGGAACCAAACGTGCCCAGGGTAGACCTACAGGCACAGAAAGTAGCGGTCCAGGGGTTCACTGAGTCAGTGGTAGCAGGCAGTCAGTGTGGACTGTTGGGGGGAAAATGCCATACTCGGCGGTGTAGCAAATTTTTGTTGGGCCACCGGAGGAGGTGAACATGGCCGTTTGCTGAATTTGTGGGCAGAAGGTGTAGTGTGGCCAGGGTGCCAATATTCGCACCACCGCCCTGTGTCAACACATGCAGCGTCACCATAAAGTGGCCTGGGAGAACCGTGGCTCCGATTTTGTAGTCCAGCCTGCCACAGCAACCGCTGCATCACCCAGTGGTACTCGCAACTTCATGCAGTCAAGGCTCCACCACCTCAGTGAAGCTGTCTGTCCTTCCCATAATCTGCTGGTCCTGATGCTCCTACTCTTCCTCCTCCTTCTCCTGTCAGTCATTCTGTCAGCAATCGATCACCAAAGTATTGCAGTATGCGTGCACTCATCCAACGGTGCAGAATCTGAACGTGTTCCTGGCCAAGTTGCTGGTGTTGCAGTCCCCCCTTTCCAAGTGATGGACTCTGCACCTTACAGAGAACTGATGTCTTGTGCTGAAATGAGGTGGAGAGTCCCAAGCCATAATGTCTTTGCGAAAAAGGCAGTACCAGCCCTGCACACAAATGTAGAACAGAAGGTGGGCCAGTCCTTGAGCCTGTCGGTGTCTGCACGGCAGCAGCGACGTGTGGAGCTATAACTACGGCTAAGGACAATATATGTCCTTTATGGCCCACTGGGTAAATCTGGTTCCTTGCCAGCCACACCAGCAACATGGCCAGCACCAGCATGGCGCACGTGTTTAATCTGGTGGTAAAGCGGTTCCTGAAGTCTTGCGTGCGCCATCGCCCATCCTCACGCAGGTCTGACCGGAAGGGAGGGCTTTCTGTGCTCACGTTTCACTGCAATGGCTGCTGGTAGGGAGGGGGTGGGGGGGTGGGGTCAGGAGCAGTACCAGCTCCATCAGCAACAACTTAAGTCTAGAGTCGCTGATGAGCAGTTTTCTTCACCCACCTAGTGAAGAAACCACTCAACACCAGCAGCTGGACATAGAGCAGAACCTGAACCAGCTGGTTGCGGCATACTTGGAGTGCACCCTGCCACCCCACATCAAAGATCCCCTGTACTACAGGACAGCCAAACTCAATTTGTGGCCGCATCTGGCCGAGTTTGCCCTGGACAAGCTTTCCTGCCCAGCTAGCAGTGTGGCATCAGTGCGGGTGTTTAGTGCCGCGGGGGCCATAGTTACCCCAAGGAAGACTCACCTGTCCACCCAAAATGTGGAGAAACTGACCTTTGTGAAGATGAATCAGGCGTGGATCCGCCAGAATTTTCAAACACCAGTGCCTGATGCATCAGACTAGATCATCCATGGTTCCACACCTACACTTTGACAAAAGAGACCTGTTTCTTCTGGCTACCTGCTTCAGCTACTATTCTGACGCTGCCACCTGCCTGATGCCACACCTGCTGCCAGCTGCTCCTACTGCCACCCACCATCTTCAGCTGGTACTGGTATTGCCCCCCACCTTCCCACTCTGTCACTGAGCCACTCTGTGGTCTCCTCATGTTGCTGCCACCTCAACACAATGTCACTGGGCCACTCCGTGGTCTCCTCATGCTGCTGCCACATCACCACTCTGTGGTCTCCTCATGGTGCTGCCACAACAATACTATGTTACTGGGCCACTTTATGGTCTCCTCATGCTGCTTCCACCTCAACACTATGTCATTGGGCCACTCTGTGGTCTCCTCATGCTGCTGCCACCTCACCACTATGTCACTGGGCCACTATATGATCTCCTCATGCTGCTGCCAATTTACCACTATGTCACTGGGCCACTCTGTGGTCTCCTCGTCCTGCTGCCTCCTCACCACTATGTCACTGGGTCGCTCTGTGATCTCCTCATGCTGCTGTCACCTCACCACTATTTCACTGGGCCACTCTGTGGTCTCCTCATGCTGCTACCACTTCACCACTCTATCATTGGGCCACTCTGTGGACTTCTCATGCTGTTCCCACCCTGCACAGTCCATGACTGGACCACTATTTTGCCATTTTAGCCTGGTTGACATAATCATTTATTCGACTCTTTTTCTGATCTGTCAGAAGGAAGGAAATATGAGAGGCACAACTGAAGTCCTGAAAAATAAAAATACAGCCACAAAATTAGATATTTTTAAAACCATCCTAAAATCTAATTGTGCCTAAAATCTAATTGTGAGAGGTACGTACCTTATGGGAATAAAAGGTTAAGGAACAAGAAAAAAAAACAATGTGGATAAATAGAATTGTAAAGAAAGCAGTAAATTACAAAAAGAAAGACAAATAAAAGCAGCCAAACTAGAGATCGAGAGATTAATTGCCAAAGAGAGTAAAACTAACCCTAAGATGTTCTTCAATTACATTAATGGTAAAAAGTATGTGAAGGTGTCGGCCCTTTACAGAGTAATACAGAGAGTGATGAGGAGAAAGCAAAGCTATTAAATATTTTTTCTCCACTGTATTCACTGAAGAAATAAACTGTCAGATGAAATGCAGAATGTAAAAGTAAATTCCCCATTAAAAGTGCCCTGTCTGACCCAGGAAGAAGTACAACGGGGTCTTAAAAAGATTAAAATAGACAAATCCCCAGGACCAGATGGCATACACCCCTGTATCCTAAGAGAATTAAATAATGTCATAGCCAGACCCTTATTTCTGATATTTATAAGGGAGTGTTCCACTGGATTGGCGGATAGCAAATGTAGTGCCTATATTTAAAAAGGGTCCAAAAGCAAAGCCCAGAAACTATAGGCTGGTAATTTTAATATCTTTCGTGGGTAAACTGTTTGAAGGTTTTCTAAGAGATGCTATAAATAAGCAAATAAAGCCATATCAGCATGGCTTCATGAGGGATCGGTCATGTCAAACTAATTTAATCAGTTTCTATGAGGAAGTAAGTTCTAGACTTGACCGTGCCGAATCAATGGATGTCGTATATCTGGACTTCTCCAAAGCATTTGACACTGTGCCACAGAAAAGGTTAGTATATAAAATGAGAATGCTTAGACTGGTAGAAAATGTCTGTATGTCGGTAAGTAACTGGCTCAGTGATAGAAAACCAAGGGTGGTTATTAATGGTACACACTAAGATTGGGTCACTGTCACTAGTGGGGTACCACAGATCATCAGTATTGGGCCCTATTCTCTTCAATATATTTATTAATGATCTTGTAGAAGGCTTGCACAGTAAAATATAATTTTTTGCAGATGACACTAAACTGGTTAAAGTAATTAACACGGAAGAGGACAGTATACGGCTAGAGATGGATCTGGATAGATTGGAGGCTTGGGCAGAGAAGTGGCAGATGAAGTTTAACACTGACAAATGTAAGGTTATACACATGGGGAGGAATAATGCAAGTCACCAGTACATATTAAATGGTAAAACACTGGGGAACCACAAACTAAACTGAAGAAACCAGTGTCAGGCAGCTGCTGCCAGGGCCAATAAGATAATGGGTTACATCAAAAGGGGCATAGATGCCCGTAAGGAGAACATAGTCCTGCCACTTTACAAATCACTAGTAAGACCACACATGGAATACTGTTTACAGTTCTGGGCTCCTGTGAAAAAAGGCGGACATAGCAGAGCTGGAGAGGGTTCAGAGGAGAGCAACTAAAGTAATAACTGGAATGGGTGGACTATAGTACTCTGAAAGATTATCAAAATCAGGGTTATTCACTTTAGAAAAAAAGATGACTGAGGGGAGATCTAATAACTATGAATAAATATATCAGGGGTCAGTACAGAGATCACTCCCATGATCTATTTATCCCCAGGACTGTGACTGGGATGAGGGGACATCCTCTGCGTCTGGAGGAAAGAAGGTTTGTACACAAACATAGAAGAGGATTCTTTATGGTAAGAGCAGTAAGACTATGGAACTTTCTGCCTGAGGAGGTGGTGATGGTGAGTTCACTAAAAGAGTTCAAGAGGGGCCTGGATCTATTTCTGGAGTGTAATAATATTACAGGCCATAGCTACTAGAGATGGGTTGTTGATCCAGGGAGTTATTCTGATTGCCTGATTGGAGTCGGGAAGGAATTTTTTCCCCTAAAGTGAGGAAAATTGGCTTCTATCTCACAGGTTTTTTTTGCTTTCCTCTGGATCAACTTGCAGGACAACAGGCTGAAGTGGATGGACAGATGTCTTTCTTTAAACCCTTATAAACTATGTTACTATGAAGGAATAATGAGACGCACAACGGATCCTGTCTGTGTAGCAGCTATAAGGCCTGTATGGTCTCATCAGAATAGGCTTGTGATTTGGTACATCAAAAAAGGAAGAAACAAAAAGCAACATGCAGCAGTATTTAGAAAATCATATATTGAGAATTATAAATCATATCTAGCACCGTTGGAGAATAATGTAACAGAAAGTCAAACGCTATACTGTTAACTAAGTATGGTATATCTGAAGCCTTGCTGTAGCCTTCAAAAAGTCCGCAGAGAAAGAGCAATAATAAGGACAAGTTTCCTTATTAGGGGTTGACGCCATCCTGGTCTCTCACTTTCATTTGCCTACTGGTAAGTACCCTTCCGGGTTCTGCTCTAGCACTGTTTATGTCATTTTCTGTCTGCCTTGTATTAACCCCATTACCCATATACAAAGACACTTGTCCTTATTATTGCTCTTTCTCTGCGGACTTTTTGAAGGCTACAGCAAGGCTTCAGATATACCATACTTAGTTAACAGTATAGCGTTTGACTTTCTGTTACATTATTCTCCAACGGTGCTAGATACATATATGTTTTTGTATATCTTGTTATAGGGTCCAGGGTGGTGTCTATGCTCTTTTGCCACCTCCTTTTATGATTTATAATTCTCAATATATGATAAATAAAATCTTTTTGATTTTTCTAAATACTGCTGCATGTTGCTTTTTGTTTCTTCCTTTTTTGATGTGTCTGTTGCAGAGTATATGCAGATATACATATCATAGGCATCTCAACAATAAAGGCCCCACCATTGAGTGTACAATTTGTAGTTAGGGCATGAGATACCTCCGGTGTCCTCTTTTTTTGTTTTGTGATTTGGTAGCCAAAAGCAGGAGTGGGTGCAAAACACAGAAGACATGCAAATATTCTATTCACGTGTCATCTGTTTTGGATCCACTCCTGTTTTTTTTTTTTTTGGCTTTAGCAATACTGATGGATTAGCGACCAAATGTTGACCAAGTGAAGGTGGATGCTCAACAGACCGTTTTTTGTTTGTTATTGTTCTGATGGATCAGAGGAAGGGCAAAATAATCTGTGACATCAACACAAACTTACTGCTGACACCATCTCCACTCTGTCAGGGGGACTCTACTTATATAAGTGTTTAATAGAACAGGTTCTGTAGACATTTATGTGGAATCAGCTGACGACAGTGTAAACGGAGTGTGCTCTTTCACGCTATAGTAGTTCTCTTGGGTCTCTGCACCGTTCTTTATACCTGGCACTAACATTGACCTGTAAGGCTGAATTCACACCTCAGTTTTGTCCCCATAACTGCCCAAGTAAGTGAAGTGTGCAGTGATTCTAAGAGTGATGCATGTCATCTGCGTGTCATACTGACTCACAGTTTTGTTTCACTACCACAGCAGACTACCTATGCGTGTTACTGCAAGGCATATTGTTCTACAGAACTATACAGGGTCTCTGCAGCCAGGAAATAGCTGTTTTTGTTAATGTGATTTGCCACAAATAAATTTGGATTGAATCAAATCTTTTCGGAGATTTGGGGAACCGACTGAATCAAATTTCTGAGAAATTCGCTCATCTCTACAAATAATGTAATAAAATGATTCCAGAAATAAATGGGATTACAAGAATTAAAAGCAATATTTCTTTGATGAAGAAGGTATAATATTATGTTATGTTTAATATAAAAAGATAATCTAATTGGACTCAACTTTGTCATTTAAATGAACTCTTCCCCGTTTACACTCCCAAAGTCATTAAGAAACGACATAATATATTTAAGATAATAATATATTTAATATACTGTAATAATAATATATATGGCACATGCATCTGTTCTCAAATTAATAAAAACTGTAAGCATTGATGTATTGCACTAATTAACAAATGGAGGGATCTCTAGCCTACATCATATACAATATGGTTTTTCCCTAGAAGAACCCAACAATGTCTTGATAGCTTGTTCCAGACAAATTGTCCGGCTGATCTGTAGCAAAGTGATGAGCAGGACACTGTGTTACATCACAGGTTAGACTGTATGGTCAGAAATATTAGTTTGTTCTCCTAGCTGTGTATAGGTGTACGGTACATTTTATATTTGAATTTCCACATCTTGAGTGATGCACCTCCTGCTGTGTGATGCTATCTACAGCAAATTTATTGTTATGTTCTAAGAAGATGTAGGCGGATATATCTTTTGGCATTTAAACATATGTTCACCTCTGAACACTGCTTTATAATTAGAATGTATTGACATAAAAAGCAGATAAACTATGTAAATACATTGCTTTACTCATCATATGCTGATCCTGATTTCTCAGGCTAGATCTGTAGAGTTTTCAATGTCTGGATTTGTTTACTCACTGTCTGCCAGTCAAGAACTTGAAAATGTAGGGAGTTGAATCAGAAAGGGGAGATTTATCAAGACTGGTGTTTCTGGTGCCGGTCTTGATCTACTTAGAGGTGACATGAGATGCGCTAGCAATTTTTATGCAGTTACCATAATGTTTTCATAGAAATAGTTCCTTAGGCCTCTTTCACACAAGCAAGTTTTCCAGTGAAGTGATGTGAAGTAAACGCATAGCACCCACACTGAATCCTTCCTAACCCACTCATTTCAAGGTGCAATTTGCACCTATCTGACATTGGTGGCATATCCTATCTATATGGCACCCATGTCTCAGGCGAGACAACCCCTTTAATCTTTTTATGTCACAGATAGAAAAGATCAAAATATCATAGTTCATAAAACTATGGGAGATTATTTTCAAGAAAAACAAGAGCTGGAGCTTCCTGTGCTAAGACTGAAGTAGTCTGTTTTTATGTTTGTGTGTGAATCTGCATTATCATTTGAGTGTCTAAGAAGATGCCTACTACATGTATAGCAAGAAAGTGTGGCTGTCAGGTTTTATGTACACCAACTCATATTAGAAGGAAATGTTCTCCTTTCTTTTCACCAAAAAGTGGAAATAATCCTCATACTAGACACATGGACAATTTTCCCACAAGCAGAGCAGTGAGTTTCCTCTTGCACACTTTCTTTGGTATCCATTCCCATTTACGATGGGCAATGAACTAGATTATTGTTGTGCCTCCTGCCTATGCAGTTTTACTGTTTAAAAGAGATTTTCAGAACTATGAAAAGTGTCTGCTTTTTTAAAATAAAATGGTTCCGCTCCTGTCCACAAGCCGTCTCTGGTATTGCAGCTCGACCGCATTTCTCTAATCTTGAGAAACTGTTTTAATCCCAATAAGTATGGTCATATATAGAAAAGTTGAAAGCAGCAGAATACCTGCTGTGACTCTAAAAGCAATGCTGCAGTGAAGACCACCCCATTTCAAGAAGTTTTTGAGGCGTCGCATTTTGGCAAGATGCAATGTGGACACGCTATGTTTGGTCATTACCATAAAGAACACAGTGAGTGATGACTATGGCTATATGAGGACTGTCATATTAGGATGGGTTCTATACAATTATATGTACCTGGACAACCCAACTATATAAATATACAAAAATGCGTGACTCAGTAACAGCATATCCGGGAAAAAAAACTTGGGGACACGCACTTTACAAATGACATATCTTTATTAAACATGTAATAACCTACACAGTAAAATACACATCCAATATTATGCAAAAATTGGCAGCATATAAGGTGATGCGTACTAGAAGGTCAAGGCAACACAAAAACATATATATCCAGAATCATAGGACACACTATGATGTTCACACCAAAGCAACTATATAATGCTAAGCACAAGGGCCAGTAGCGTGCGCTATACAAGTGGACAAATATATTATACCTGAATCTGGATAGACAAATATCAAAGTTGCGGACCTCCGGGTAACGCCGAGCTCCCCCGATGTACGTTTCACGCCTGCTTTTTCAAGGGGCATACTGATGCTCTACCTTACGGTCTATATATACCCCATATTAATTAATTAATTATCCACACTCTTGTGAAAATGGGAACTTACAGATCACAATCGGCAGCTCTCACCTGCATGCATGGACTCTCGCAATATTTCGTAATCTCCCATGACGTCACCATGAGTATAATCACTAAAGCATATACTATACCAATTTAGACAACAAACCTCTAAACCCCCAAGTACATATCAATCCACCACTTCAAAAGAAGGGTAATATTAATCAAAAGGTGGTTTGTGTTTGTTAAAGCTAATTGTAATCGTTCGAGATACTGGTGACGTCACCGCAGCCAAGCCGAAAATCGATCGGTCAAATCTCGGATCAGATTATATGTACCTATAGCTTTTAGAGTCATTAAAGCAACTAGCAAAACATCACTTACATGATGGGAGGAGGTCATACTAAATATTAGGCTCTTTGTGTTTTGTGGAGACATAATTTGAGATCAGTCTTGACCTTATGCCATGACTTGCATACATGGCATAAGTACTCTCTTTACATCCCTTGCACATAATTTCTGTTTTAATTCCATGTGAATAAGAAGGAAAAAGAGAAGGAAAAAATATATTTGCCGCTCAGCGGTGCAGTTATATGTTCTAAAGCCATTTGTGGCGTGTATTAGTGGGAAAAAAGAAAATATATTTGCCGATCAGCAGTGAAGCCTTTAGTGGCGTGAATTAGTCGCAAAAGAAAAATATATTTGCCACTTTTATATATTTGAAATAGAAAAAAAAAAAAAAAAAAAAAATATATATATATATATATATATATATATATATAAATATATATGTCACCTTGCCACTCTGTGGTCTTATGATGCTTCTGCCACCTCCACACCATGTCACCTTGCCACTCTGTGGTCTCCTGTTGCTGCTGCCACCTCTACACTATGTCACCTTGCCACTGTGGTCTACTGATGCTGCTGCCACCTTCACTCTGTCACCTTGCCACTCTGTGGCCTCCTCCTGATGCTGCCGCCACCTTGAGACTCTGTCATTGGGCCACTCTGTGGTCTCCTCATGCTGCTTCCACCTCACAACTATGTCATAGGGCGAATCTGTGGACTTTCCATGCTGTCCCCACCCTCCCCACTTCATGATTGGGCCACTATTTTGCCTTTCGGCCTGGCTGACATCATCATTAATTTGATCCTTCTTCTGATCTGTCAGAAGGAACGAAAAATGAGACACAACGGATCCTGTCTGTGTAGCAGCTATAAGGCCTACATGGTCCCATCAGAATAGGCTTGTGATTTGGTAGCCAAAAGCAGGAGTGGGTACAAAACACAGAAGACATGCAAATATTCCATTGACGTGTCATCCCTGTTTTGGATCCACTCTTTTTTTTGGAGGAATTAGCACTGATTGATTACTAACCAAATGCTGACTGAGTGAAGGTGAATACTCAACAGACAGGATCCGTTTTTTAGGGGTTATTGTTCTGACGGATCAGAGGAAGGGCAAAATAATCAGTGACGTCAACACAAACTTACTGCTGACACCCTCTCCACTCGGGGGGCTGTACTTGTATTAGCGTTTAATAGAACAGGTTCTGTAGACATCTACGTGGAATCAGCTGACGACAGTGTAAAAGGAGTGCACTTCTACTTGGCGCTAACATCGACCTGTAAGGCTGAGTTCATATTTGAGTTATTTGGTCAGTTTTGGCCCCGTGACTGTCCAAATAAGTGAAGTGTGCAGTGATTCTCATCTGCATGTCATACAGACTTACAGTATTGTTTCACTAACAAAGCAAACCCCCTATGCATGTTATTGCAAGGCACAGTGTTCTACACCACTATAAAGGCTCTCTGCAGCCAGGAAATAGCTGTTTTTAAACTAAATTCGCCGCAAATAAATTGGGATCGAACTGAAATTTTCCCAAGAATTTGGTAAAATGGCGATTCGAATTTTTGAAAAATTCGCTTATCTCTTACTTTAATAAACACTTACTGCCCTAAAGATACACATTAAGTGGACAGTAAAATCATAGACTTCCATTGCTGTTAAGCTTTAGCATGAGGCTTTTAAGTTTTTTTTAAACTGCAGCATACAATGGGGAAAATAAGTATTTGATACACTGGCAATTCTGCAAGTTTTCCCACCTATAAAGAATGGAGAGGTCTGTAATTTTTATCATAGGTACACTTCAACTGTGAGAGACAGAATCAAAAACATAAATCATGAAAATCACATTGTATGATTTTTAAATAATTAATTTGCAGATGCATGGTACGTTATCTGATTGATATCTCCAAGAAAAGTTTTACACATTTGTCAGTTCATATGCAGAAAAGCTGAATTAAGCATTTAGCACCACAGCGTTATAACCTAGATCTCCTCATCAGTTGCATTGTTTGCACAGACCTTGTGTTTGTAAAGGCAGTGCATCCTATTTGGTGGCCACTGGCCCATTTTTGCAAACATTTTATGCAGCATTTACATTTTTTATGCAGTTACCATAATATTTTCATAGAAATAGTTCCTTAGGCCTCTTTCACACGAGCAAGTTTTCCATGCTGGTGTGATGGTAAGTAAACGCATAGCACCCACACTGAATCCTGACCCATTCATTTCAATGCATCTGTGCATCAGTTTTGCACTGTGTGATAATCGCAGCATGTTCGATCATGTTGCAAATTTTGGTGCAGATTTTACGGGTGGATTCAAGCGCTTATTTCTTTCTGAATTTTAATGATGATTTCTGTGCGGATTACATTCCCCAATGAAATGGAGACGTTCTCCTTCAGAAAAGTCACAATTAGAGTTGAGCGAATACCTGGAAGTTCTGGTTCGACGGTTTCAGCCGAACTTCACAAAAAATTTCCCCTATTAAAGTCATAGGGGACCCGACCTTTTGGGCACTAAAGTGGCTGTAAAAAAAAGTCCTGGAAAGGGCTAGTGGGTTGCAAAAGGCAGCAACATGTGGGTAAGTGCACTGCAAACAAATGTGGATAGGGAAATGATGACTTAAAATAAAATAAATAAAAATTAAAAATAAAATCTTGATCTAGGAGGAGGAAATGGATGTGGAGTAGAAGGTTGAGGAGGCGTCAGATGGGAATGCCATAGCAGCGTATCTACCAGCGTGAGTTTATAGTCACGCATCTTTCGATCATTAACAAATGTTTTTACCAGATTTGGTTCCCTCTCAGCAATGCACAGCAGGGTATTTTTCACCGGGAAAACGGGATTCATCTCACCCACCAATGGAACAAACAATTTTTAAAAATGTAGGCCCTTGGCATCCAAGCAGAGCAAGGGTTTTTCACCAACAAAACTGGGTTGATGTCACCAACCAATGGAACAGACGATTTTTAAAAATGTAGGCCCCTAGCACCCAGGCAGAGGAGGGGTTGATTCACGGCAAAACAGGGTTCATGTCATCCACCAGTGGAACAGACGATTTAAAAAAATGTAGGCCCCTGGCACCCAGGCAGAGGAGAGGTTTATTCACAGCAAAAATAGTAATATTGCACCCAACAATTTAAAAGAAGATTTTTAAAATTTTCGTTCCCTGTCACCTATGCAGAGCATGGGTTTGCACCTGGCAAAAATGTTAATATTTAACCCAACAATTTAAAAGAAGATTTTCTGCATTTTCGGTCACTGTCACCTATGCAGAGCAGGGGTTTGTACCCGGCTAAAATGGCAATTTTACACCCAATAATTTAAAAGAAGATTTTTCAAATTTTCTGTCCCTGTCACCTATGCAGTGCAGGGTTACTTGACAGCAAAAAATTGGAATATGTCAACCCCTGAACTCCCAGATGGATTAACTATATTATTGTCCCCGGCACATATTCAGCGCAGGCCGCAAAGGTAATTCCTGGCCTTAAAAAATATGATTTTTACACCACCCATGAATAACATGGATTTAAGTGGTATATTTTGGGGTGTTGGACCTCCTCGTTCTCAACATCATGTTCCACCCAGTCTTCACCCCTGCCCTCTTTGTCGGTCTGCACACCGCAGAAAGCCGCAGCAGTTTGCACCTGTGTTTCATCATCATCAGAGATGTGATGCGGTGGTCTTCCCATGTCCTCATCCTCAAACCTAAGTGGTTGGGCATCCATGCTCTCAAATCTTTCACTTCTGCGACAAGGCTATGGTTATGGCCCTGCCTGCCAGCAGAGTCATCAAAAAGCATAAGTGACTGCTGCATGAGCTGGGGCTCAGATTGCTTGGCTGAATTGCATGGGGGTGAGGTGAAAGACTGATGGGCATGTGCTGCAGGTGCAAAGTCTGAGCTTTCAGCAGGGGACGGGGTGGGAGACAATGTGAAGGAACTGGAGGCACTTTCATCCACCCAATCCACTAGCGCCTGTACATGTTCTGGCCTCACCATTCGTAGAGCGGCAGTCTGGCCTACCAAATAACGGTGCAGGTTCTGTCACCTACTCACACCTGAGGAAGGTATTTCACTCGGACCTGTAGTTGGCACTGAACGGCCACGTCCGCAGAAGTTAACGGTTTAATTTTGAATTTTTTAGAAATGTAGCGTACACTACAAATGTGCTATCTACCACAAAAAATTGTGTTTGCAACCAACTATGTGGAGTTCAAAAGGTTTCTTAAAATGACTGAAATACAGGGTAGGCTTCAGATCTGCTATGTAGCGCATAACCAGTGTTTATTGCAACAAGCTACAGAAATGCAGTATGTCACTGCTAAATTTTAAAATAGGTTTTTGTGCGTTCTATGCAAACGTGCTCTGTGGCACATCAGTACTGGTTTATTTCCCCCAAATACACAAATGCTGTATGTCACTGCTAAATTTTTAAATGCGTTTTTGTGCATTGTATGCAAAACTGCTCTGTGGAAAAACAAAACAGGTTTATTTCTCCCAAATACACAAATGCAGTATGTCGCCCCTAAATTTAAAAACAGGATTTTCAGTGTTGTATGCAACAGTGCTCTATGGCACCTCAATACCGTTTTTTTGCCCCCAACTAGAGAAATGCACTATGTCACCCCTAAATTATAAAATGGGTAATGTAGGGGGACCTGACCTGCCAAAAAAAAGGAATTTTTCCTCCACTGAGCTACCAAAAAAGGATTAGACTGATGTCCCTGGAAGGCTGGCACACTTGCAGGTCACATGCAGTTCCAAGGACACTGCAGTTGCTAAAATGGCCGCCGACTCCCACCTCACTAACAAATGGATAAAAAAAATTATTTGGAAGTATTACTGAGCTCAGTGCTGGGTACAAAAATGTAGCATAGCACCCTCAATAACTGCTGTAGATTGAAGATTTAACACAACCAAGTTCAACAGATTTCTTCCCTAATCTGTCCCTCACAGAAGCGGCAGCATCCTATCCCTACACTGAGAAGAGCAGAGTGGCGTGCAGCGCTACGTGACTCCAGCTTAAATCGAGGCTGGGTCACATGCTGCAGGCATGGCTTCTTAGGGCAAAGTAGTAAAACGCTTGTTGATTGGCTGCCCTGCAGCCTTTCAAAAATCGAGAAGAAATCGTCGAACAACGAATCGGAATCCGAACTTTTACGGAAATGTTCGGGTTTGGGTCCAGGTGCGAAACACCATAATGTTCGGAACTTACAGTTCGGGTTCGCTCAACCCTGGTCGCAATCCACCATTATTTACGCTGCAGAATATCATTCCGTAGCATAACATAGGCAGGAATTGACACAACCCCATAAGATAACAGGGGGATGTCATAATACTACATGTTTTCTGGCAGATTTTTCGTCCACATGTGTAGGCATTAAAGTTGAGCAACCCCAAACTGTATAGTTCGGGTTCGTACCGAATTTTGGGGTGTTCGGGACACGGACCCCATTTTCAAAAAAGCTCGGGTTCGGGTCCATTGTTCTGAGATTTCTTCCCGCTTTCTGAAGGGCTGCACAGCAGCCAATCAGCTAGCATTTTACTTCTTGCCCTAAGAAGCCATCACAGCCATGCCTACTAATGGCATGGCTGTGATTGGCCAAGTGCAGCATGTAACCCAGCCTCTATTTTAGCCGGAGTCACGTAGCGCCGCACGTCACTCTGCTCTGATTAGTGTAGGGATAGGATGCAGATGCTGTGAGGGCGACATTAGGCAGGGAAAACTCAGCAAAAACACATAATGAAGTGATTGATCTACAGCTGTGAATCATTCAACTTCTGCTAGTTAATTGCTCACTGGTTTTTAGGCTGCACAGAGCGTTTTTCTGTCACTTTTTTCTGGGGTGATGGGCGGACATTTTGTGTCTTGTGGTGCACCAGCACAAGCTGCCACCAAGTCCATCAATCCATCAATACTAGTTTTTTTTTTTTTGCTATATCCTACATCAGGGGCTTAGCTGTGCTTATTGTCACCCCTAGAAACTCAGGATAGAAATGTATATATTTTATTGAGGGGTTAAATTCAATTGCCAAAATAGCAATCCCCTAAATCTGGTGTTCCAGCTGTGGCTAGCCAAGTGTAATACTGTCTGCTGTCTGGCAAAGGATAAGGATAGATTTTTTTCTGTGGTGAAATTCAATTGCCAAAATAGTAATTCCCCAAATCTGGTGTCCCAGCAGTAACTGGCAAAGATTAATAGTGTCCGGCAAAAAATATATTTTTTTCTGGGGTTAAATTCAGTTGCAAAAATAGAAATACCATAAATCTGGTGTCCCAGCTGTGACTGGACAAGTTTCATAGTGTCTGTCAAAGGATATATTATTTTCTGGGGTGAAATTCAGTTGCTAAAATAGCAATACCGTAAATCTGGTGTTCCAGCTGTGACTGGACAAGTTTCATAGTGTCCATCAAAGGTTATATTATTTTCTGGGGTGAAATTCAGTTGCAAAAATAGAAATACCATAAATCTGGTGTTCCAGCTGTGACTGGACAAGTTTCATAGTGTCCGTCAAAGGATATATTACTTTCTGGGGTGAAGTTCAATTGCCAAAATAGCAATACTGTAATTCAGTGGTTTCATCTGTGGCTGGCCAAGTTTAATAGTGTCCGGCAAAGGGTAGATTTTGTTCTGGGGTGAAATTCTATTGCCAAAATAGCAATACCGTTAATCAGTGGTTCCAGCTGTGGCTGGCCAAGTTTAATAGTGTCCGGCAAAGGATATATTTTAAATTGTTGGGTGACGTATTACCATTTTTGCCAGGTACAAACCCCTGCACTGCATAACTGACAGGGAACTTACAATTGGTGGTTACATTCTTGCATGAAATAAAGCCTTTTTGGTCTGTAAAGCCAAAGGTAGTCGCCAATAACAGTTTTTTTATTTTTTTAAATAAATTAGTGTAGACCACATTGGGAAAATATAAAAAATAAAACAAAGTGTAAGTGCACGGTAGTATAACAGTGGTTGGGTGAGGCCGGTATACATGTCTATTCTGCATAAGGTACAAACAAGTCCTGTCGGATCCATGCCTGGTTCTTTTTACTAAACGAAAGCTTGCCCACATTGTCTGCGGACAGGCGGCTGCACTTGTCTATGATAATGCCACCAGCCATGCTAAACACACGTTCAGACAATACAATGGCTGCAGGGTAGGCCAGCACCTCCAAGGCGTAAAGGGCAACCTCAGGACATGTTCCCAATTTGATGATCCAGAAGTTGAATGGGGTAGACCCAGTGGCGTAGCTAGAAATTATTGGGCACCACAGCAAATTTTTGAATGGGGCCCCCCTCCCCCAGTATTTTTTGCGCAAACCCCTTCCTTTCATGCCGCCATGCCTGTGGCTACTAAAGATCGCTCTCTCAGACCAGGCCCAGCAGCTGTTCTATTCTCTTTCTACACTGTCTATACTGCCACTGTATATAATTTCATTGTATATTACTGTTAGTCCTCCTCCTCCTCCTGGATGGGCCCTTTCTAGGTCACGGCCCCAAAGCAGTTGCTTTCCCTGTAGCTATTCCCCTAGGCAGACCCATCAGTCAGTACGTGTACTGTTCCACCATGTTGCTGAAATGGTGCCTCCTGCTAAGATGTTCCAGATCTGCTGGTGGTGCAGGTTGTTGTGGCGTGATGACAAAGCTTTTCCACATTTTGCCCATGATAACCCTGCCTTCTGAGGTGTTGCTGGTGACCCAGCTGCATTGGCAAATTCTTCCTCCTGCTCCGCTGCCTTCACCTTGTGCTTCCACTGAGTCCCCGGTGTCATGTGTGAATGCCATCAGCAGAGTGTCTACTAGCGGGCTCATCTTCCTATTACATTCCAGTGAGGGAATTAAGGACGGCACGTTGTCCTTGTAACCGGGATGCAGCAGGGTGGCCACCCAGTAATCAGCAAAAGTTAGAATGTGGCAGTAACTGGGCGGTCGTTGTGCAGGCACTGAAGCATGTAGTTGCTCATGTCTGCCAGGCTGCCCAGAGGCAAGGACAAGCTATACTCTTTGAGGGTATATCATCTGTGTCCTCTGTATCCCCCAGTGTTCCTTCTACTCCTCTTCCTCATCCTCCAGAACTGTGTCCTAGCTGGACAATTGTGTTCCAGGTTAGGGCCTATGTTGGTGCAGATACCCACCCTCCGAGCCACTTGTATTTGGTTGGCCTTAAGTTAACGATAAGGCGTGTATATAGTTTTGTTTCTTTATATGGTTAGTTTATATGGTTGTTGTGGCGTGATGACAAAGCTTTCCCACATTTAGCCAATGCTAACCCAGCCTTCTAAGGTGCTGATGGTGACCCAGCAGCCCGTGAGCTGGCTTGGGTGCCACCCTGCTGAGAACACGGTTCCTCCTCATCCTACTTATCCTTCTCATCCTCCAGAACTGTGCCCTGCCTGGACAATTGTGTTCCAGCCCAGGGACTAGGTTGGTGCAGGAACCCACCCTTCGAGCCACTTGGATGTCACTGGCCTTAAGTTAAGGATAAGGCGTGTATATAGTTTTGTTTGTTTATATAGTAAGCTTAGCTGCATTATAGTTATTTTAATATGTTTTTAAGAAAATTTGTAAATAGTTTGTTAATGGTTTGAGTGAAAGGAGGGGGGGGTTTGTGTGTTCAATTAAGGCCTCATGCACACGACCGTTGTTTGTTTCCGCGTCCGTTCCGTTTTTTGTCACGGATAGGATGCTTCCCCATTCATTTCAATGGGTCCATCAAAAAATGCGGATGGTTAACCGTGTTCCGTGTTTACCTTCCGTCAAAAAAATAGAGCATGTCCTATTTTTTTCACGTTTGCGTTCAAGTATAGGCATTATTACAATGGATCTTCCAAAAAAACGGATCCGTCAAAAAAAACAGTCCGTCATCCGTCTATTTTGACGGACGCAAAATTTGCGGACGGAGCGGACGCGGAGACAGGCAACGGCCATGTGCATGTAGCCTAACTGAATTGATTTTCACTGTCTGGTGTTTAGGAATTTCTGCACCCCAAATTCAGCACATGTGGCAGGCAGGGGATGTGTGTCAAACCGGCTAGGCCCAGACCTGCTAGTATATTTCGCCCATTAGCGTACAACACCAGGCCGGGCTGGGGGCTCAGTGGCACCAACCAATGGTCGGTCTGTTGTTCCATGCCTGTCCACAGCTCCTGCGCGGTGCGGGGTTTGTCCCACCAACACACAAGTTTTAAAACAACCTGCTGTCGTTTCCCCCTGGCTGTGCTGCTGTGGGTAGCGAAGGTGTTACGCTGAGTGGATGAGGTGTAGGTAGAGGAGGAGGAAGCCGAGGAGGAGGAGGAGGAGGAGGTAACAGGATACAAAGAGAAATGCCCGGCAATCCTCGTGGGACTGAAGGACATTCGCAAAAATGCTATCCGCCTTTGGGCCAGCCGCTACATTTACCCACTGTGTTGTTGGTTATGTGGACGTTGCCACAGATAGCGTTGCGCAGTGCACACTTGATTTTGTCCGCCACTTGGTTGTGCAGGGAAGGGATGGCTCGCCTGCAAAAGTAGCGGCGGCTGGGATACACGTACTGTGGGATAGCCACCGCCATAAGCTTTTTAAAACTGTCCACCAGACAGAATGACAGGATTTTAAAGGACCAGGAAGTTTGAAATAAGGCATTCAGAGCCATGGGTAGGGGGGTACTTCCTCTTTCTATTTCTTTTTCTCTCCATTGTTTGGGCGATTGACAGCTGAAAGCTGAACACTTCCATGGGATTTGGTGGAGATGCTTGGTGACAATGACAGATGTGGTGGCGCTGCTGCCACATCCTCTGTTTGCTGGGTGACAGGTGCCACTGTTCGGGGTTCATTTTCGTGAAGTTCGGCCGAACTTCTCGAACCCGAACATCCAGGTGTTCGCTCAACTCTAGTAGGCATCCTTAAACCTCTTCTTTATTAAAGGTGTATATTTGAAGAAGCATGTGTATATTTGTAGTTTGGCTTTCTGCTTTACTGTTCCTTCAATTTATGAGCATACTCTCAAAATATTTCTTCAAAAATGCATGGCAGTGCATTATAATTTCTACTGTGCATGATAATTTATTTACGTAGGTTGGTTTCAAAAGGCCATAATCTGGTTGGTTTACCGTTCATATTCAAGCCACAGCGCCGGTACACCCCCATCTTCATTACGTTCAGTAGAATTTTGGGAACAGCGTTATAATCATCTGAATACGACCTTACATCACTTTAAATGTCATGTCTAATCAGAACTTGATTTACTTGTTTTAGAATCATGTTTCTGAGATCTGCCAGTCTTCAATGCTCAGAAACAGGATATTTTAATCAGTAATATCATAGTTTTTTTTTTTTAAACGGAAAATATGTGTTTTGGTCACCCATAAAACTTAGTCCCTTGCATGCTCCTGCCATCTGCACCTCAAAAATAGCTCTTGAATCCGCCATTTTCTCACTATGGAAAGAGCTAAAACTCTAATTGTTGCCCTGATTCATTCTCGTCTGGACTACTGCAATGCACTACTGATTGGTCGCCCCCCTCACTAAACTCTCCCCTCTCTAATCCATCCTGAATGCAATAGCCAGGCCCATTTTTCTATCAAACCACTTCATCGATGCTTCCGCCCCGTGACAGTCACTGCACTGGTTGCCCATTCAATATAGATGACAATTTAATCTCTTCACTTTCACTTTTTGTCTCCATAGTGCTGCACCCCTATATATCATTTCCCTCATCTCTGGCTGCTACCCACCTGTGCTCTTCACGCCCCCAATCTCAGACTGACATCCTTCATAATCCAAATTTTCCAATCCCACCTACAAGACTTGAATGCTCTGCCCGGACAATCAGATCGATTCCGAACATCCACAGTTTCCAGCGTGCCCTAAAAAAACATTGGGGTAATTTCTCAAACTGGTATAAAGGAAGACTGACTTAGTTGCCCATAGCAACCAATCAGATTCCACCTTTCATTTTCCAAAGGTGGAATCTGATTGGTTGCTATGGGCAACTAAGACAGTTCTAATTTACACCAGTTTGAAAATTAACACCACATCTCTTTAGGCAGGCCTGTGACATTGCCTTATGTAATTTTTTTCTGTCCCCTGGTATAGTATCCCCTAGAACCTATACTCGTGATCCAACTATAGCCCGGGTATTTCATACACTGCAATGTACTGTACTTAATATTTGTATTGATTGTTGTCGGTTCATATAGCCTTATATGTACTCGAGAGCGATTTATCACACCTATAGCCCAGCTCGAGGCGTTTCCCTGACCAGGTGTGCGGTCAGTTCATCAGGAGCTGGGGCTACCTGAGCCATATTAGAGCTCACGTGCACATTTTTTTTATTTCTGTGTCTTTTTTTTTTTTGTGGCCCCTATGCAAAGCTATTCCCTTCAGTGGAGGCACAAAAAAATTAAATTAGTCCGTGTCAATTCCGTGTTGGTATCTCTGCATGGCCGTTCGGCAAAAAAATTTAAATGTGGAATGCACAATGTTCAATTTAAACACCCAACGGTCGTGTGCATGATCCTTTAATCTATAACACACAGTGTTAGCTGTGTGGTATTATGTAGGCCACATTTGTTTGCATGCCGACAGCAGTGCAGCTGAAATGTACTGTCCGCAACTGATGGTGTGTGGTCAGTCAAAAATAGTTGTCGGCCAAGCAAGTGTTCATGCCTACAGCATCAAAAGCAAGAAAAATGTTTATTAATGAGTATAATGGATGACAGTGAGAAACATTTTTGTACGTTTTAGGCCTCATGCACATGACCATATCAGTTTTTGCAGTGTGCAAATTGCGGATCCGCAAAACACGGATACCGGCTGTATGCGTTCGTCATTTTGAGTATATGCGCATCCTCCCCTTTGTTAGAAATGACTAATCCGCAAAACAGACAAGAATAGAACATGTTCTATTTTTTGCGGGTGCCGCAAAACGGACATATAGATGCGGACAGCATATAGTATGCTGTCCGCAACTTTTGCGGCCCCTCTGAAATGAATGGCTTTGTGTCCAGTCCACAAAAAAGGACGTCTGAATGGACTCTAAAGCTGAGAAAACTGCTGTATATATGGACTTTAATTTCTATACACTTTTCTTGCATATCTTTGTGTTCAGTGAAGTATTAAATGTCAAAGATGCCGTCAGAATTTCTTTTCTTGCTATGTACATGAGTTGTGTTTTTATGGTGTATTATCAATACGAAGAACTGAAGTGGAAGTATACCGAATATGTACCTCACCAGAGTGCCTATTGTTATGTGATATACAGCTTAGAAACCTTCATACACTGAACAAAAATAAAAACGCAGCACTTTTGGATTTGCTCCCATTTTGCATGAGCTGAACTCAAAAATCTGAAACATTTTCTACATAAACAAAAGACCCATTACTCTCAAATATTGTTAACAAATCTGTCTAAATCTGTTTTAGTGAGCACTTCTCCTTTGCCAAGATAATCCAATAATCATCCCACCTCACAGGTGTGGCATATCAAGGTGCCTATTAAATAGCATGAATATTGCACAGGTGTGCCTTAGACTGCCCACAATAAAAGGCCACTCTGAAATGTGCAGTTTGACACAGCACAATGCCACAACGTTTGAGGGAGCGTGCAATTGGCATGCTGAACGCAGGAATGTCTACCAGAGTTGTTGCCCGTGAATGTTCATTTCTCTACCAAAAGCCGTATGATCAGTTCAGTGTATGATTTGTGTGAATAATCATAATAATGATTTTTCTGCGACTGTTGCGTCACAGCATATCAGGTTTTGCAGTGCGACACCAAAGACTATCATTACAAAAATTGTTGCGCAACATCAAAGTCGAGCGACACATGTTGCAGTGTAGTTGTGCCCTATGTGTTACCTGTCGTTGTGTAGCCCTAGCCTAATACATGACTGCAGAATAAGGCTAGGTCTACAGGACGACATTTTTCGCGCGACAAATAGGGCATAACTACCCTGTAACATGTGTCGCCCGACATTGAAGTTGCACTAATGTCGCGCGAAATTTTTATAATGGTAGTCTATGGTGTCACATTCCGACATGCGACATGCTGCGACTGCGCCGTGACAGTCGCAGAAAAATCCATCCTGAATGGATTTTTTGTGACCGTCGTGTCGCAGTATGTCGGAATGCGACACCATGGACTACCATTATAAAAATTGTAGCGATGCTTAATGCGACAAAATGTCGAGTGACAAATGTCATCATGTAGACGTCTAGTGCTACACGCCGACACTTGTCGCAACAGTCTCAAAAAACCCATCCAAAATGGATTTTTCTGTGACTGTCACATTGCAGTTGCAGCATGTCGCATGTCGCAGTGCAACACCATAGACTATTATTATAAAAATTTTCGCACGACATTGGTGTGACATCAATGTTGCGCAACACATGTCATCGTGTAGCCCTAGCCTAAGGCCTCATGCACACAACCGTTGTTTGATTCCGTATCCATTGAGCCATTTTACGTACTTTTCTGCGGACCCATTGGTTTTCAATTGGTCCGTGGAAAACTCCATTTGTCCTCCGCGTCCGTGGTCCGTGATTATGTCCATCAAAAAGAACCTGTCCTATTCTTGTCCGCGAAAAATGGTTCACGGACCCATTCAAGTCAATGGGACTGCGAAAAAATGCGGAGGCACATCCGACTGTCATCCGCGTCCACGTCCGTGACCTGCATATATATTCCATTATCCTGGGTGGAGATATTAAAATTACACTATTTTTTTCCTTCTTTTTTTTCTGGCGGACCACGGAAACACAACGGAACCAAAAGCGGACACGGATCACGGAACAATGGAACCCCATTTTGCAGACTGCTAAAAACAACTGTCGTGTTGACTACTACAGCTCAGCGTTTGTTTGTAGTCTCTTACCATAGAGACACATAGATAAGCACATTCGTTTCAGCTGAGCTAAATTGCAATACCACATGCATTATGTGGAGAGGTGGGGCACTGCTTCTGAAAGAATGCAGCCAGGTTGTTGTACCTCTACACAACGCCTTTAAATGAATTTATGTAAAATATGTTGCACAGTACATGACAATCTCTTTGTAACAAAGTTAGAACCAGCCTCGTACCTATTAAGGATCCAGAGATCTTCCCGTTCATTGCTTCAGTTGCTGTTCAGTTAAGTTTTGTCCCCATTGACTATGAATGGTGACAAAACAAAGGCGTTTTTTTCCCGTATTGAGACCCTATGATGGATCTCAATACCGGAAAATAGAAACGCTAGTGTGAAAGTAGCCTGACTAAAAGGGTTTTAACCGCCAAGTGATATGGTTCTGATCCAAGTACAAAGGTCTAGTAAAGCTATGAGACCCCCTACTGCATAAGAGCATTGGCTGGTGAGTCCAAGAGCAATGTATGGGTCTCAAGCTGCTGGTTAGAGGACAGCACTCAAAGTGATTGCTCCACTAGCATAGGATTATTGTGGGCCAATTAAAAAATCGGAATGGCTGAGCTGACTGTACTAATCAATTCCTAAGGTTGTTCTGTCCTGAGTGTTGGCACAGGCACAGAATGCAGGCAACAGGTGCAATTTTCCAGTTGCAGCAGCACAGAGCTTTTACTAGAATGGCCGGCTATCATGCCGGCTGCGTAATAGCTCTGCAGAGATCGCCCTTTTGTATTTGAGATTTGGATGTGAGCCCGGAAGAGTCTGACAGAGGCTGGATCATCTCCACCTCTGATATACACCACACATAAATGAGATGTGTGTGAACAGCAGTGATTTACAGACTCTTTCACATACAGAGATGAACTATGGCTGTGTAAAAGGGAGGCTGTGTTATGTACTGAGGGGTGTGCCTAGCAGCAAGACAGAGAAAAAGTGCCGAGAGTAACGGACCCCATAAGAGGAGGAAATAAAATATTTCAAAGAAATATTTGTCGATTAAAGATTATATTCTCTGCAGGCGACAAAACTACTGCACTGTGATGCACATAAATAAACTTTTTAGTACCAGTAAAAGCTACTGGGCTCCCAGGTAATGTGGTCCTGGCTGCGTAAGTGACTGATGCTAAATTACAGTCACAAATTACTTAGATATTTGTACTTATCTGATGTAAGAAACTTATTTCAATTTTTTTTTTGTTTGTTTGTTTTGGAAGTTAATATGTTACTTGCAGGGTCATGAGTTTTCTGAAAAATTTTCATGTCATAGAGATATATCAAAAATTTAGATCTGTGAGGTTCTGAGTAGTGATGAGCGACATCGTCTATATTCGATTTCGCGATATTTGACAAATATATGGGCGAATATTCGTCAAATATTCGCGATTTCGCTATATTCGATGACTCACATTCATTGCGATAATTGCAATGTAAAAATTGCATGCGCATGCGAGAAAGGGGCGTGGTGCAGTTTTCAAACTAAGAAGGGAGGGATCAGTGACCTTCACTGTAATGTGCATTGTGCATGTGTACTGTGTAAAAAAATATATATATATTCGTGATTACGAATATATAGCGCGATATTAGAAATATTCACAAAATCCCGATGTGCTGATATTCACAGTAAAAATTCGCTTTTTGAATATTCGCGCTCAACACTAGTTCTTAGTACTGAGACCCCCGCTGATCGCTAGAACGAGGAGAGAGAAGCACTCTCTTGTCATCCTCTCTCTCCTCGATGCAGGAGACGGTCTTAAAGTCTATGAGACCGTCTTGATTCTGTCCTCTGCAGCGAGGAGATATGTGAGTGCGAGTGCTTCTCGCTCCTTGTTTTATTGATTGTTGGGGTCTCAGCGCTCAGATCCCCACTGATCAAAACTTTTGATGTGTCTCTATGACATATCAAATTTGTTTTGAAAAGTCAGTGACCCATTAAGTAATTAAAGTTCTTCAAAGATTAGTCTATTTTGAAGTTAACCACTATAGGAACATCTGTCACTGTAACTATCGATGTAGCTGTTTTTTCGGCTTACTTTTGCAGGACGAGTTGTACTTTTCAACAGCACCAAAGTAGTCTTTCACTGTGCAGCATAAATAATGTACGGTATACCTTATAAATAATGTATTACTCCTTTGTGTAGCCAGTACAAAATATGTAAATTTTTTTTCATTTTTACGTTTTACAATTTTTTCACAATAACAGCAAATATTTTTATGTCGTTACAATCCAAAAGCGATAACTTTTTATTTTTCCATCAATGCAGCAGTGTGTGGGTTTGTTTGTAACTGCCCATTTTTATTAGAACCGTTTTAAAGCATAACTAACCTTTCAACAAACTGCATTAAAGGGGTTCTCTGTTAATAAAGAAAATTTAAATACTTAAATATTACTTTATTATAAATATATTCCCAAATACCTTTCATTAGTTAAAATGGCTCGTTTTGTCTAGGGAGCAATCATTAGGAGAAATAAAATGGCCGCAATCTATTGGTACACAGAAAACCTGTCCTAATCACACAGGAGGACAAGTTACTTCAGACATAGAGCTGCCTCATCCCCTTCTCTGCTCAGTTTGTCAGGGATTTTAATCCTAAATACAGATTATAAGAACTTTATGTCAAACTCTGTAGGAATGGAGTTCATGAGGAGACATGAAGTACAGAGGGGATAGAAAAGACATGTTGTGCTAATGTGGGGCTGTGGTAATGGAAATTGCAAACAAGTGCTGCTGCTCATTACCAAAACTTACACCCTCCTCTTTGTACTTCATGTTTCCTCATAAACTCTGTTTCCGCAAAGATTCAGCTGAAGATCTTATCATCTGTATTAAGGATCATAATCTCTGACAAGAAGAGCAGAGGGGAGGATGAGCCAACTCTTTAGCTCAGTGCTGTGAAGTAACATCCTCCTGTGTGATTAGGACAGGTTTTATGTGTACTAATAGGACGCGGCCATTTTATTTCTCCTAATGATTGCTCCATGTACAAAACAAGCCATTAGAACTAATAAAAGGTATTTGGGAAAATACTTATAATAAATTATTATTTAAGTATTTCCATGTTCTTAATTCCAATAGTACAGTGTGTGTGAGGTATAACACTATTTCAGGCCATTATATAAATTGCATCTGTACTTGCTGAACATCTAGCGTGCAGCTCTCTCACACATAGTGAGTGGAGACCTGCTGCCATCCACTGCAGAAAGTAGAGGAGAAGCAACTTCCTAAGCTTCTTTTACTCACTCAGAAGTATGTACTGCCATTATTAAGGACATTACAGAGAGGTATTGACCTGTATTAGTTGTGAATTTAGCACTTTTGCTGAGATATACATGTACTATGTAGCTATGCAGTCTCTTTAGTGTCTCTCTTTGTCCCCTTTAACACGAGCGTGTCCGGATTAGGTCCGGATGCGTTGCGGATGCGTTCAGTGAAAACTGTGCGATTTTTCACAGGCAAAGCCATTCAATTTTGCCTGCGATTGCGTTAAGTTGTTTAGTTTTTTCCGCGCGGGTGCAATGCGTTTTGATGCGTTTTTCACGCGCATGATAAAAAACTTGAAGGTTTACAAACAACATCTCCTAGCAACCATCAGTGAAAAACGCAATGCACCCACACTTGCTTGCGAATGTGAAAAACACAGAATATAGAACATGCTGCAATTTTCACGCAACGCACAATTGATGCGTGAAAAAAAAACGCTCATGTACACAGACCTATTGAAATGAATGGGTCAGGATTCAGTGCAGGTGCAATGCGTTCACATCACGCATTGCACCCGTGCGGAAAACACACCCGTGTGAAAGGGACCTTTGAGTCCTGTCTCATGCTGCTGCTCACTCCACCCTCCCCTCTCTGTAGGGTTGTATTGATATGTTTAATATGATCCTCCTGTGGAGCTGCTCCATCTCAATATGGAGGGGAGAGGCAAACAGCTAATAACATTAGAACTAAACATTCCTCACTGATAAAACATATTACAAAGTTTCTTATAGTCGCTTGTATTATTGATTTATGTAAAGTTGTTTGCAAGTACAGTGACTTTTTAAGGTACATTCTGCCATTTTTTTCTGTGTGCATTTCTTCTACTGTGTGCTTTATGTGACATGTTAACTGTATTATATGGGTTGTTAGGATTGCTGCGTTTAATGTGAACACTTTCTTTTTCTCAATTAACCTTTTTTAATTTTTTTTTTTTTTTAGCCCCACTAAGGGAGTTCCCAATGCAATTGTTTAATTGTGTCTATAGTTCTTTGGTATACTTATTAACCCCTTGGCATGGTGCAGGTTCTCACATATTTTTGACAGATACCAGTGTAGTTACTTTGTAAAGAATACAACAATATTCCTGCACAGAAGCAAACATGCTTATTTAATTATGTATTTATTTTATAACTTTTAGTTTTATGAATTTTTACCTTACTACAAAGCAAAAGTAACAAATGAATCAAATTGTAACATTAAACATCCATAATTATAGTAACTTTACCCAGATACACAACAAAGTAGGAAAATAAAGGAGATAGTATGTAAAAAGTGTCAAATATTTCACATTATGACAGGTCTTGGATCATAAAGCTAAATGCAGGGAAGGATTGCTCTGCAGCTGGATTCACTAATTGGTTCATTACTTAGATTTTAGAAGAAAGTACTATAAATACAAAAATCTAAGCTGAAAAACAGATCTTACGTTTCCCTACGCAACACCTAGTACAACGTTGATAACAAGGTCAGGTTTTCATGTTATACTATATGAAGGATTTTGACAAGTCCCCCAATGTTCTGTAAATTATTTACTATGTTAACTATGAGAACTTTTCAGTTTTCTTGTCATATGTGTTTGCTTTATGATAATTACCATGTTCTTTATTGCTGTAGATTTACCATTTTACAGGAATGACTGATTATTGAATGTGTTGTTGTGATTCACATGGGAAGAGGAAGCTACGCCACACATACAGTATACCTAAGACTGCGATCAGGTCTTTCTTCTCTGCTAGCCCATGGGTTTGTAAAGACTGTTAAACAATATTATCATACTGACATCTCCGAAGAGAGATGCATTTTATAATTAATTGCGATTGTGATAGGACTCTTTTATATGTGGCATAGAAAGTTCTCTACTGCATAAATACATCATTGAGATTAAAATCCGATATAGAATAAAAATCTATTTACTCTTGGAACTCACTTTAAACGGGTTGTCCAACATTACATAGCTTTTAAATCCCACCCTCCCTCCCTCCCTCCATCCAGTGTGTCCTGTCTAATGCCCTCAGGAGTGAGAGGATGGAACTCAGCTGCGGAGTCACGTTCAATCTAGCGTGCTCTGAAACAGGAGTACGTGATGGTAAGTATAACAAACCAACCAGGCACAGTGCATCATTGTTCCGCCTCCTACCCTAGGTGGAGAGGTTGATATAGACTAAACTACCCACACCAGAACCCCGCCAGTGGGGCAGTGGCAGAAGCAGGGAGCCGGGGAAGACGATACCGGAGTCTGCGTAGTACATGGCCCGAGGGTGTGGGGGTCCCTATTGGGGTAGGTATGTTGGTTACATGTAAGCACTAACAGGTAACACAGGAGATGTTTAGTCCAGCACAGTAAGATGGTGAGGCAGCAGTCTCGCCGCAGTAAGGCCCCTTTCACATCAGCGTTTTTGCTTTCTGTCCTAGAGTTCCGTCCTCGGGGCTCTAGGACGGAAACATACTGATCAGGATTATCCTAATGCATCCTGAATGGAGAGCAATCCGTTCAGGATGCATCAGGATGTCTTCCGTTCAGTATGTGAATGTTTTTTGGACGTTGACAAAAGCACAGCATGCTGCGGATTTGTCTCCGTCCAAAAATCCGGAAGACATGCCGTAACGCCGGATCCGGAATTAATGGCCATTGAAGTGCATTAATCCGGATCCAGCCTTAAGCTAAACGTCGTTTCGGCGCATCGCCGGATCCGACGTTTAGCTTTTTCTCAATTGTTACCATGGCAGCCAGGACGCTAAAGTCCTGGTTGCCATGGTAAAATGTAGTGGGGAGCGGGGGAGCAGTATACTTACCATCCGTGCGGCTCCCGGGGCGCTCCAGAGTGACGTCAGGGCGCCCCACACGCATGGAAGTTTACACGCATGGATCAAAGCTCAGTGAAGACAGTGGTGGATCTACGGGGGGAACAGATAAGTATGCTTTCCTCCAAGGGTCCTGCTAGGAAGGAGGGTAGAGGGCAGTGGTGTGCAAAGGGGGGAGGGGGGTTGTCTGCCCGTGTGCCCACTCTCAGGGGGGTGCCAGAACCAAGAAGCAACGAGCGATTCCTTCAATACAGATAGAAGCACACATTGCTGGAGTGCCAGGAAGCTATGGTCCTGTCACTCACTGACCACTCAGCTCCCTGTGCTCCTTCTTTCCTTCAGGCCGGTGGCACACTGAATGGTGAAGCAGGGAGGCTTCTCATCCCAGCACCACTATTCAGCCTGCAGGCACAGATCACAATGCTGGCCTGTGTGGGAGGAGCCTGCAGCCCGGAAATCTGCCTGTGCTCCTCCCACACAGTGCTGCAGGGGAGAGCTGGATCTGAGCTTCAGGAATGGGACAAAGTGAGTAGTTACTGTTTTTTGTTTTGTTTTTTAACACAGAGGGGACCCCGAGGACTTTACTACTGTTAAAGGAGTACAATGGACATTAATACTATGGAGGGGGCACATCTGGCATTACTACTACAAAGATGCACAAAAAGCATTACTACTATTAAAGGGGCACAATGGGCATTATTACTGTGAAGAGGGCACAGAGGGCATTACTACTACAAAAGTGGCACAGAGGGCATTGCTACTATAAAGGGGCATAGAGGGCATTATTACCATTAAGGAGGGAATAGGCATTTCTACTATGGAGGGGGCACAGAGGGCATTACTACTTCGAAGGGGGCACAGAGGGCATTATTATTATTAAGCAGGCACAATGGGCATTTTTACTGTGAAGGGGGCACAGAGGACATTAGTAACATTACTAATATAACGGGACACAGAGGGCATTACTACTCTAAGGGGGCACAGAGGGTATTACTACTTTGAAGGGGGCACAATGGACATTACTGCTATGAAGTGGGCAGAATAGGCATTATTATTATGAAGGGGGGACAATGGGGATTATTACTAAGAAGGGGGCACAGAGGGCATTACTACTATGAAGGGAGCACAAAGGGCATTACTACTGTGAAGGGGGAACAAAGGGCATTACTACTATGAAGGGAGCACAAAGGGCATTACTACTGTGAAGGGGGAACAGAGGGCTTTACTACTGTGAAGGGGGCACATAGGGCATTAATACTGTGAAGAGGGCACAGAGAGCATTACTCCTGTGAAGGGGGTGGGCATAACTCTTATGTGGCACACAGTGGGTATTACTATTGTGAAGGGGTACAATTGGAATTACTACTGTAAAGGGAGCACAATGGGCATTACTATTATGGAGGGGGCACCGTGGGCATTATTACTATGAAAGGGTCACAATGGGCATTACTACTATGAAGGGGGCACAATGAGCATTACTACTGTGAAGGGGGAACAATGAGCATTACTACTATGAAGGGGGCACAATGGGGATTATTACTATGAAGGGGGCACAGAGGGCATTACTACTATGAAGGGGGAACAGAGTGCATTACTACTATGAAGGAGGCACAATGGGTATTACTAATGTGAAGGGGCATAGAGGGCTTTACTACTGTGAGGGGGCCGCAGAGCGCAATATTACTATGAAGGGGTAACAATGAGCATTACTGTTATGTGTCACAGAGTGGGCATTGCTACTGTGAAGGGGTACAGTTGGTATTACTACTGTGAAGGGGGCACAATTGGCATTACTAGTGTGAAGGGGACACAGATAGTGCATAACTACTGTGAGGGGGCACAATGAGGGCATAACTACTGTGAAGAGGTCACAATGAAGTGATAGGTACTTTAAGAGCCACAATGTGGGCATAACTACCGTGAGGGGACACAATATGGGCATAACTGCCGTGAGTGGGCACATATCTGGACAAAACTACTGTGAAGGTTGAACAATTAGGGCAATAATACTGTGATGGGGTACAATTATTTCAAGTATTGGAGTGGTGGGTGCCAGAGAATGGACCCACAAAACACCTTAGGCACGCCACTGATGGAGGGTACTTAAAAAAACTCTATCAAGCTGGACAACCTCTTTGATGTAACCTGATACAAGAAAGTATATGGTTTCCCTGTTGCTGTGCAAACACACCTCCGACCCTCCCTCTTCTATGTTCTGATTTTCCTTCTCTTTATCTGTCATTGATTACATGCATCAGTGACCATGCGGTCTATACATGTAACAGACGTGATATCTATAGTCACCACCCCCTGCATTCACTGGTACAGTATGCGTTATACTTTGCAGAAGACCATATAAGTGGGCACTTAATCTATGACTAACTTTTCTCACACTAATGCCAGATTTACATGGGGCAATCGTTGGGCAGATTATCGGGAACGAATGTTAGTATGAACATTCATTCCCAATAATTGACCCATGTAAAGGTGTCGCAGATCACCCGATGAATGAGCAAAACGCTTGTACATCGGGTGAATTTATTCTTTGTGCAGCACATTAAATAATCGGTTTTGCAGCGGATCGTGCTGTGTGAACAGTGAGCTGCTGCCCTGAAACAATGAATCCATATGAGGATGAATGATAGCAGTAGCCATTGCTTGTCCCCATACAGTGGAGGTGATAACTTGATTTACCTCCACTAACAAGCAGGCAGTTATTGGGGAGAAACAGTTCCTTCCTAATGTTTGGTTGCTAAGTCAGCATGTATAAATGTGCCTTAACCCTTAGGATACCGGAAGTTTTTCGGTTTTGCGTTTTCATTTTTCTTCCCTATATTCCTTGAGCTTTAACTTTTTTATTTTTCCATTCACATATCCATATGAGGGCTTATTTTTTGTGGGACAAGTTGTACTTTCTAATGCTATCATTTAATATGGAATACAATGTAGTGGGAAGGAGGGAAAAATCCAAATGGGGTGGAATTGGAAAAAACGCAATTCCCCCACCGTTTTACAGGTTTTGTTCCTACGTTCCCTTTGTGGCAAAACTGACCTGTGCCCTTCATTCTACGATTACAACAAAAACCCTATGTATAGGTTTTTTTATGCCTAAAGTTTAAAAGTAAATTAAAACTTTGAAAAAAAAATTATGTTACATCACCATATTCTTAACCCTATCTAAGCTGTTTGGGGGCTCCTTTTTGGCGGGACGATCTGTAGCTTTTATTGATACCATTTCGAAGTGGTATGACTTTTTGATCACATTTTATTACATATTTTCGGGTAACAGAAGAGATGAAAAAAGTCGGCCATTTTGACCTTTTTGGCTCGAGCGGGAACCATGTTTACCCATTGCTCCAGCGCCGTACATGTAGGGATTGCGAAGGGGTTAACGGGGATGGCCACTTTCTGGCTAATATGTATGTAAGATGACTAAATGATACTCACTATTATATCCTTTGTTGATGTTCTGTGCCATTTGCTATACTTCACAAGCCATGTCCCCTTCTTAGGTAAAGTCTTTTGTGCTGTCCACTAATGATGAGCGGCAGGGGCAATATTCGAATTTGCGATATTTCGCGAATATTTGTTAGAATGTTCGTAATATATTTGCGAATATTCATATTCGAGATTATTCTATTGATTGTGAAAAATCGGCAATGTAATATTCGCGTAATGCGAATATTCTAAGACCTGAATATATAGCACTATGGAATATAGTGCTATATATTCTTTTTTTAGAATATTCGTAATTTTTTCCCCATCTGAAGTCATGATTCCTCCCTGCATAAGTTGCTTTTGGGCCAATGACTGTTCACATTAAATTGGAAAAAATCATGAATATTCTAAAAAACTAATATATAGCACTATATTCTATAGTGCTCTATATATTTGTGTTTTAGAATATTAGCATTACGCGAATATTACATTGCCGATTTTTCGCATAAGAGAAAGAAATTTGGTCTCTTATGCGAAAAAATATTCTGAAACATGAATATATAGCACTATAGAATATAGGAATATAGGAATCATGACTTCAGATGGAAAAAAATAACGAATATTCTAAAAAACAAAAATATAGCACTATATTCTATAGTGTTTTATATTTGGGTGTTAGAATATTCACATTACTCGAATATTACATTGCCGATTTTTGCATAAGAGAAAAAAAATAATAATAATGAAGAATATTCTTAGAAGCAAGAAGCAAGTAGGTATACTAGGTAATGGGCTCTGATAAAAATAAAAAAAACAAAAAAAACTAATATTCGATTTAACGAATATATATCACTATATTTAAAATATTCGCAAATTTTCGAAGTGCCAATTTTTATAATAAATAAGTCTCCTCTGTTCTAACACACCGCATCTCACAAAATTCCTAACAGAACAATACAATAATTATATAAGCAGCAACAATTCAGGGTAGCGCTGCGACGAGCAGCTCATTTGCCGGAAAAGGGATAATCTGATCTTCATGTGGGGGAACAAGCACCAAAGAAAGGGGCTATAATTGAGGAGTGCGTGGAAAAGGCAGACAATAAACCGCAACCCCCACTAAATGTGAACCTACTCAATAGTACAGGGCCTGTTGCACTATAGGCCAAACATAAAGGCCAAAATATAAATCACCCCAAGTACATGACTAAGAACGGATGAAAAAAGAAAAACAACAGTATATAATGAACACATTACCTGAAGAGCATAGGACCAACAAAGAGCGCACCCCGACGCGCGTTTCGCTCCGCTTTATCAAGGGGCGTATATAAAGTGGAGTGAAACATGCGTCGGGGTGCGCTCTTTGCTGGTTTAAGGCTCAACTCCTTTTGTGGTCCACGCTCTTCAGGTAATAATGAGTTCATTATATACTGTTGTTTTTCTTCTTTCATCCGTTCTTAGTCATGTACTTGGGGTGATTTGTATTTTGGCCTCTATGTTTGGCCTATAGTGCAACAGGCCCTGTACTATTGAGTAGGTTCACATTTAGTGGGGGTTGCGGTTTATTGTCTGCCTTTTCCAGGCACTCCTCAATTATAGCCCCTTTCTTTGATGCTTGTTGCCCCACATGTAGATCAGATTATCCCTTTTCCGGCAAATGAGCTGCTCGTCGCAGCGCTACCCTGCATTGCTGCTGCTTATATAATTATTGTTTTGTTATGTCTTTTGTAATATTCATTATTTAATAAACATTTATACTATTTTATATGTGTGTCCTATTAGCTTATTCGGTGTTGTTACTATTCTTAGTCACACATACACGCATCTTTTTGATGATTTAGTCGGTTGTAGTAAAAAGAAAATGGCCAACCCCTTTAACAAACGTGTCAGCCATGTACAGTATTTACTATCTTTATCCATGCAGTTTGTCAGGGGCAATACTAATGTGACAGATAAGCCCTGCCCAGGGCAGTGTAGAACAAGTAACACATTTTCATATTCCTGTTTTTTCAGGTGCTATTCTTACCCTCTGTTTCGGGCCACCCTTTTTGAATGTAAGCAGGATACATTAGTAACATAGTAACATAGTTTATAAGGCTGAAAAAAGACATCTGTCCATTCAGTTCAGCCTGTTATCCTGCAAGTTGATCCTAGCAAAGACGAAAAACAATGTCATTGATTTTGACCACCTTTATGTTGGTAGCACAGTTCAGAACTGAAAGTCCTTTGCTCAGTGCTCAAGTCCTGGCATTTAAAGGGCAGTGCTTTCAAAATCATTATCTACCATCACTAGGGACTGCTACTAAGAAAAGCCAACCTGTTTACTTTGCATGAGAGCCTCCAGCCACACATCCAAAGTATTAGTAACCCAGCCATTCTTAAACGCTATTCAGAGTTTATAAAAAAGAAAAATGTAGAATGCTAGGAGTTGTAGTTCTGAGCAACTGCAGAGTCACAGGTTGGAAACCACTGGGAAAAGATAAAGGATATTAGAGAGCTGATGATCTCAATTGCTGTACATTTGCTGTACATTGTGTGGGAATAAAATGCACCTAATATAGCTATTTAATGCCCACTTACATGATATAGTTGTCTTCTCGTATATCAATAAATGTGCTGTGCACTTTTTTCATAGAATACATGCAATTTTATTTACCTTTTAAGACAGCCGTGTTCATATTGTTAAATTTCTAATATACTGTAACTGCATCTCCACATCTGTCCACCAGGAGGAGCAGTGACACATGCCATCGCCAATTCAGTATCACACATTTATATGCGATGCTGCTCTCTACGCATCACACACGAGCATCACAGCTGACCGGAGGGACGTAGCGAGAAATACTGTGCAGGTCTTCCCCAAATAGTGATTCTGTTTATCAGCAAGCCTAGCATTTCTCCCTGTGCAATATTTCAGATTTTGTACTTCAGGGGTGACTATTTGAGATGAGCGAATTTCATATTTTGAAATTCGTTCAAGCTTCGTTTGGTGGTAAAAGCAGAATTGCGTTATGGATTCTGTTACCACGGACGGACCATGGCGCAATTCTATGACGAAATGCATAACAGAATGCCTTTAGAGGTATTCCGTTATTTATTCCGTCATAATTGAAGTCTATGGCCTGCATAACGGATCCATCTCATTTCTGTTGTGCAGGAGAGGACTCCCCTGCATAACGGAAATGGGACGGATACGTTATGCAGGCCATAGACTTCAATTATGACGGAATGAATAACGGAATGCCTCTAAAGGCATTCCGTTATGCATTCCGTCATAGAGTTGCGTTATGGTCCATGGTAACGGAATCCATAACTCAATTCTGCTTTTACCACCAAACGAAGAGTGAACGAATTTCAAAATATGAAATTCGCTCATCTCTAGCAACTATCTGTCCAGTTTAGATTCATTCTCATCGTGAAGATCTCATAGCCATGTCGATTTATGATGTGCTAAAACCTAATGGTTGCTTGTCATTTCTTAGTTACAGTATCATAGCGGCAGTACTGTTAGAAATGCTGCAATTCAACTAGTTGAACTGCAAGTCCCTAAATTTCCCATAAGCTGTTACTTGTGCTGCCACAAAAGGTAGAGGACGTCAGTTCAGGAGGTGTGCTATAGCGGTAAAAAGAGGACAAATCATCGTTAGGAGTCATGCAGGTCTAACCCTCTCAGGCTGACAATAGGACATTGAACATGCGCACTATAGTTTTTGGAATAGGTTATGGAACTTTTCCAATATTTGGCAAAATGTGAGGGGATAAAACATGTGCACATATCCTTAAAGGGGTTCTGCAGAAATTATTTAAAATGGCCACCATCAACCTGTCCTCGAATGAGAGCAGGACTGGTTGCTTCCACTTGCAGAGCTGCCTAGGGGGTGACTCTGATACTTGCGTACATTATCTCTTGATGCTTTTTCCTGTCAGGCTGCTCAGCCATGATGGCATATCGTAGGCAGGATGATATCATTACCATCTATTGTAGAGCAGTGTAGTGTGTAGTAAGGACCCGTCCTCTCACCCCCCTAGGCAGCTCTGCACATGGAACCAAAGAGTCCCCCTCACATGCTAGGACAGGTTGCTTGCAGCCATTTTAAATCCCTCTCATAGAACCCCTGTATTATCAGCTTCCTCTCTCTGCTGACAGCTGACTGGCCTACTGTCAGAAAATTAAAAATCCAGGGGGCTCCACCTCAGGGGCCTTGGTTCCTGGAGAAGCCCAAAGTCCACTCATGTAAAGATGGCATTGACAGGGGAGTCGTTACTTTTGGAAGCTAGTCAAGAGCTTTAGGCTACGGCTTGTGCTTCTTCCTTTTGTGCCGTGTTTTATTAAAGAGGGAGAGTTTGACCTTGGCCATTTAAAAAAAAAAAAAAGAAAAGACTTTTGAAAAAGAGAATCAAAACTCATTCAATATAATTATGATGAAGACGATCACGAGACACATTTCACATAGATACTTGTAATCTAGGCAACCATGAGTTAGGCCTCATGCACATGACCATATCTGCTTCGCAGTCTGCAAATTGAGGATCCGTAAAATCCAGATGCTGTCCGTGTTGCATCCACATTTTTTGAAGACCCATTGACTTCAAAAGGTCCGTGGTCCACATTTTGCAGACAAGTATAGGACATCGGCACATCGGCACAGACATATGGATGCAGAAAGCACATGGATAACCCATGTGTTTTCTGCATTAATATGTCCGTTCTGCAAAAAGATAGCCATACGGGAGGATTTATCAAACTTTCCACCTTTCATTTTTCAAAGCAGCTGTGAATGATGAAAGCTGGAATCTGATTAGTTGCTATGGGCAAATAAGCCAGTTCTCCTTTACACCAGTTTGATAAATCTCTCCCTATGTCTGCAAAATGTGAACCACTGACCCCTTCAAAACAATTGGTCTGCAAATGAAATGCCCACGGTACACGGACCGCATGCGTATTGTGCAAATCCAGAATTTGTGCTGTGCATGGGGTCTTAGTCTCATTTGAAACCAGTCTCCGGTTATTATATAGCCTCTTGCGACTAACTTGAAAATGGAAATTAGATGCACCTTCTGTATCTTTAAAGGGCATTTTTTGGAAAGATAAAAATAGACATAATGCCTGGTAGGGCTGACACTGCTGATTAAAACCATAGCGTTCGTTACCTGATCTGTTGCTTTTGCAATGAGGGAGGAACCTAGCAACTCTGTGCAACCTGCAGTAGCTCTTCTGCTTCCCTGGATATTCCCCCTCCTCCTGGATACTTAGCACTATCAATTAAATAGAGGGGGAGCAGTGCCCAAGGGAGCAGAGCAAAGGAGCCAGGGTGCACAGAGTTGTAAGGATTGACCTTCTGTGTAGTTGAGCTCTAATTTTCATATTAAATACATACAAAATACATAAAAATACAGTGAACCCTCAAGATACAATGACCTCAAGAAACAATATGGTCAACATACAATGATTTTTTTCTGGGCCATCGTAAGTAAAAATTAAACTTAACATACAATGCCTCAGACACAGGTCCAACCAATCAATATGGCCATTTCTCAGATACAATACCTTTATTGGTTGTCTAATATCTCCTCTGTGGTACTACATGTTCTGTACTGCCCACTGTCTGTGCCAGGATGAGCTTCTTCTTTGGACACAAGGTGAGCTGTGTCTTCATTTGATTTTTCTGGTACATGTATGTCCTGTGCAAGACCCTGAAGAAGCTCCTGGCCTTACCAAAGAAAGAGATTGACAGCCTTCAGCATCTATTCCTCTTCTGTCTTACCTTATCCATCTTGGGTCATCTGCTTATTTTTGTTAAAACTTCACTTTTTCTTATTTTGGGATGACATTTTTGGACCAATTACTGTTTTTACATAGAGTTAAGGACCCAAGTTAAAATGGCTTCAGCTTACAATGGTCATCCAAGAACCAATTAATATTGTAACTTGAAGGACCACTCTACGTATTTCTAAAAGCTGCAACAGATCAGAAGAAGAAAGGTATGGTTCTAGTCAGCAGGGTCAGCCCTACCAGGCATTATTGAGCCGTAATAGGGTTGATCCTGCAGACAAATGCCCTTTAAAAATACAGCAGGTGTATCTCCTTTCCATTTCCAGGTTGCTCACAAGAGACTGTAGAGATTGGTTTCCAATTAAACTAACTCATAGTTTCCCAGGTGACAAATATCTACATGAAATGTGTCTCATGTTCATGCTGAGATCTTTATCATAAATATATTGAATGAGTTTTGATTCTCTTCTGCAAATGTCTTTTTTTACATGGCTGAGGGGAAAATTCTTCCTCTCTAGTATAACGGGTAATAATTGACTCTTAGATGCCAGGGAACGATGGTTTTAGCAATGTAATACCAACTAGATAGACTAGATAGACAAAGATTGATGGTGTTGGTTGCACACCATGCATGGTGTTGTCTGGAGCTCTGAATCATGTAAGAGCACTTCTATTCTAGACTCTTTGGTAATCCAGGGCTCCCTGTTGTACTGGGAGAAATACGGTAATGCAGGATTGCACTGGTGCACAAATAGAGATGCCTGTGTGCAGCAGAGGCAGCGAGAGAGGGACACATCATGTGCCGGCTCTTTGGAACAACTTAGCAGGACTGACCCTCACACTGGATTACTCCTTCGCAGGCAAGATGTGCATGCAAATGACAGTCAGCGCTGACTGATGTGTCTTTGAATACTGTCTGTCTGTCTGGAGACCACATCTCATCCTGGGAACGCAAGAGCTCTGCATCTGCTTGTGCTGAGGACCTGATGCTGAAGGAGCTGTCCGCAGTGCTGAACTCACCCAACCCATCTCTGCTTTTGGATTTTCAAAGTTTGTTGGATGTAAAGTGCTGTAAGTGATCTGGATAAAACTAATGTCTATACGTGTGGCCGTATCTCTTGTGTCTAGTGCACGGAGCCAGGCAATGTGTCTTGTGTAATCAACCTAAGAGCCGAGACGTTGCCAAGTTTTCAACCTTTCGAGCCTTGACATTGCCAGCTTCACACTGCAAAGCTTCCTCTTAAGCATTGTGAAGAGAGTATTATTTCACAATGAATAGGCTGGGATGTTGGCATGGCTTATCTACTTAAAGTCACCAGTAGAAAGTAAAAAAAATACCATGATATGCTTCAGCTTTCCCCTGGTGACCTGTAAAATGGACTGGATGATGTTATTTGTTGCCTGTAGGTCTTCACGCCTGGAAAGTATCTAAGGGAGATCCGTAAATTAACAGGAAAAACTGCAGTAGGAAATGCCAGGCATATTTTTTTGTGCCAGGATAATCAGTGAAGGGTTTATTTTTTAATTATTCACCTGCTACCTCCTCTGGACAAAGAGCTGGCAGAAGAAAAAGGAGATATTTCTACCTCCTTCACTTGTTCTCTAAATGTTTCCCACTGTCATGGCAATCTGGCTTCCCAGAAAAGGAGAAACGTCTTTCCCTGTCTGAAGTGTGTGGGAGACAACTAGTTGCTTGTGTATTACCATCGTACATTCATTTAAGGAGGTTCCTGTGCCTGATTTATAGATGGAAGGATGAAAAAAAAATGACTGTCATTACTGGTTTGCACTTGTGCCCAAGAGATTGACATGTGTGACGAAGAATGAACATTTGAAACTGAGAGAGAACTGGGTGGAGAGGGTTCATTTAGGGTGCTGGCTACTATGTCATGTCAACTTTGCCTCTGGTCTAGCAACCAGCCTGGGTCTAGCTAGGCTATTGCATTTTAGCTAGCAGTCTGGACATTCCTTTGACTGAATGAATGAGGGGGTGGTGGTACCCAGCTGTGCTGCCGATGCCCAGTGCGAGATGCTCCCCTGCTGGTGAGTCCCTGGGGGTGTGTCATGACTCGAGAAGAGAGGATCCGGGCTCCAGCCGGCAGCTGCCCATCAATTGCAGTCAGAAGAGATGCCCAGTCAGTGCCACCCAAATGCTATACCCGGACACAGCAACGCCGTGCCTTATCGCTGACCAGTTTAGAGCACACCAAGCTGCATGGCCTAAAATACATATGTTCACCAAGTCTGGCTTTTCAGCGAAGAGCCTTTTGGTTCCTTGCCTTCTTCACGTCACTGGGACTCTTGTTGTCTTGGTCATCCAACAGGTTGCTTTACTGGTTGTCCTTTCCATCTCACACACGTGTGCAACTGGAATGGAGCAAGGAATTGGCCTTTCCCGCTGTCACCTTTTGCAACAACAACCCTGTACGGTTTCACCGTCTCAGCAAAAGCGATCTCTATTTTGCAGGTTACTGGTTGGGTCTCCTCCTGGCCAACCGTACAGCCCGTCCACTTTTATCAGAGTTACTCCCCGAGGACAAGCATAAGTGGTTCCACAAACTGTCTGATTTCCGGCTTTTTCTACCGCCTCGGGACTTTGATGGGATCAGTGTAGCATTCATGGACAGACTGGGTCACCAGCTTGAGGACATGCTGCTTTCTTGTAGATACCGGGGAGAGGCCTGCGGCCCACACAACTTCTCCACTGTGAGTTTTACTGCTTATTCTGTTACATCACGTTAGTCTAGTAGAATTATAATTCCAGAATAGAGAGAAAAGTACAAATTATTATATTTATCTTGAATTTTGAATTATTCTGTTTCATTGTATTAACTATTTCGAATTCTTGCTTTTTCTGTGTGTATACAATACAAACCTTCATACTGGGCTACGGTATGTCTTTTATTAAAGGACCACTTTGTGTATCTATATGCTCTAACGAGATAGCAAGAGAAGATTTATTTGGTCATCAGTTATGCCTGTAATCTCTTTTCTGGTTTAGGCCTCATGCACACGACCGTTTTTTTATGCTGTCCGCAAAAAGGGGTTCCGTTGTTCAGTGATCCGTGTCCGTTTTTGCCTTCCATTGTGTTTCCGTGTGTCTTCCGTTTTTTTAGCGGACATGACCCAAAAGATTTTACCAAAAGACAGGCTGACAATGTTTCCCAAGTGCCTGCCAAGGGATCCGCAAAAAAAACGGACACGGAACACGGATGACACACGGATGGCCATCCGCATTTTTCATGGACCCATTGACTTGAATGGGTCCGTGAACCGTTTTTCACGGACAAGAATAGGACAGGTTATATTTTTTTGACGGACTGGAATCACGGACCACGGACGCGGAGGACAAACGGTGCATTTGCCGAGGTTTCCACGGACCCATTGAAAACCAATGGGTCCGCAGAAAATCACGAAAAACGGAGCAACGGACACGGAATCAAACAACGGTCGTGTGCATGAGGCCTTACTCTGTAAGATCGAATGGAGCCAGATCTAGAAGAATATACGTGCTGTCTAGTAAATGAAAGGTTATAACATTTCAAGAGTCCTATAATTATTCATTGCTGATGGCATGTGCAAATATGAGTAGGAATAGCGCGGAATTGATGTGCATATATTCTCGTATAGTATGCATCTAACAATGTGATTGTAAAATATTTGTTTGTATGGGAGATCCTTCTGGAGTCTCAAGTGTGTGTCTCCTAAATTCCTGTCTAGTAAAGTCTAATAATTCTAGTACAAGAAAACCAGCACATAATGGCTGGCATTCAATGAGCACATTATATGATCTTCTGTGGCTTGGCAGGTGACCAACTAACTATCTAAAGGAGTTGTACAGTCTCTAATAAATACAGTTTATTTCTTAAATACAAAAAAAAGTCTCTGCTTACAGTCAGGGAATGATATTCAGTGGCTGGATGTAGGTATTATTAGTTCAGGACAGAAGACAGATTTGTGCTCCTGTTGTGCTAAGGATTTTCTAAATCAGTGGTGGCAAAACTCTGTTCACAAGATCTACCAAAAGTGCATGCTTTTCCATTCTTGTCACAGACTGAGGTGGACTTACCTTTAGGGTGGGTTTACACATTGTGACTGCCCTGCAGTTTTGCCTTGGTTTTCCATTATCTTGGCAAAATGCTGTGGCTGCAGCATGTAAGCCAAGCCTTTCAGCTGAGATCACATATTGGGTCTGCATCTGATCCACGTTTTTTGCAAGGGGACCCATTCATTTATTTAGGACAGCAAAAAATGCAGACAGCCCATGGATGTCATTGGACAAAAATAGGCATTTCTACAATAGGGCCCTCAAAAAGTGGCTAGTATCCGTATTTTGTGGATCTGCAGTTTGCAGAGCGCAAAACAGCAAAGAACCCTTATGCTCTTCTCACAAAGTTAACTAATTCACAGAAGTCTGTAACAGTTCTGGCGATGCAGAACTGCTGACAGAACTAGGTAAGGGTCAGGGAAAGCAGTACAAACATTCCTTTTGTGGAGCTTTTATTATCAGGAGTAGTGTGAATATGAACTTTTATTCTGCTAGGTTTGCTCCTACAAGGGCCTAATGCTTCACTGTAAAGTGCCCTATGCATTGAGCCACTTCACAGCTCCTCCTCTCTGCTCTGAGTCACAGCTGTAGAATACAACCACTGAAGCTCTACCTCCTGGGCACTTGCAGGAACAGATTGTGGCAGAATAAATATTCACACAACTCCTGATGTTTGTACTTTGTGAATCCCATAGTGGATCTTCAAGACTCAGTTTGCCCATCAATGGCCTAAACGGTAAATAAAAAAATCAGCTCTGTGAGCAGCATTAGCTTAGGACTGGCTGTCTACCTTTGTATTCAAACAAGAAAGCTTCCATTTGCTCATGTAAAGATCTTGATAATGAAATGAGATAAAGTATTAAGTGTAATATAAAGCTGCAGAACTTTTATGATATGGTGGATCAATTCAGCTTATATGGCTGTACAAGTCTGTAAATTGCCCCAGAGATCAGCATGATCTGCTCATGATCAAATTTAAAAAGTTACATTTTTTCAAAGCTCAGCATGGTGCCAGTATTGTGACAGGTGACACCTGATTTCTGAAGTCTTTTTTTCATTCCTTTGATCTGTTCTATTGTGATTTTTACAGGAGACCATTGATCTTCTTCCTTTTAATCTAAGATGACAAGATTTGTCTGTGTCATTTGGTGGTTGCATATAAAGAATATGAATTTTGTCCACGTCTAGTTGTATATCAGTCTCATACTATAATTCACAGTGTGCAAGTAAGGCCTGATTAACATAACCGTGCTACGTTCGGGAAAGACAATCCATGTGTTAGCTACATCTCCTGGACCGACTGAGTCTCCCCTGACCTGAACTGACTGCATCATAGGGACTTATGGTACAGTCAGTTCCTATCTGATGGTGGGCCTATTGTACTGTACTCACATGATGTGGTAGCTTTCTTTCCCCTCCTTTCACTCATGATGATGTGGTGGCTCTCTTTCTCCTCCCTGCTCTCATCTCTATGATCATTGTAATTTGGTGCTCTTCAGATGGCATCTTTCACAGATTCTGCACAGAACTTTGGCGCAGATTCTGCCTCTCAAAGCCACCAGGTAGCCATGGAAGACTGCGCTGCAGTTCATGCAGTCACATTTTATTGCCAAACTGCTGCCTCCCATTGAAAACCAAGATGGATGGAATCTGTGCCAAATTCTTCTTGCAAAAGACACCAATTTGAACGGCCCCTATGGAGAAAACAGGAAATTGTGGCCAGGACAGAGCTGGAACCTGGATAGGAAAGCACTGGGCCCCAGATATGCAGTGTTAATCCTGTCACTGCTCTCCACCATTAATTTTACCCATTTGACTGTCCTAGACCACATGGGATTCTTACATTAACTCTTTCTTACTGCCCTAAACCCCTAGGGATGTTGACATTAACTCTTTCAATGCCTTAAATAACACTGCAATAGACCACCAGGCCTACATCAATTGACAGCTTCACTGCCTAAACCACCAGGGATGCCGACATTATTAACCCCTGTATTACCATTGACTAGCATAAAAAGTATTGTTAATTGCTGCTGTATTCTGTTAATGAAGATCAGGGCTTTGGTTCAATAGAGCATTTTTTTTTGTTTTTTGTTAGAAGAATCTCCTGATTCCCTGTGCTATGCCCCTCAATGATCAGTCTCTGGGTGAAGGCTGGTAAATCAGCCCCGCCAAAGTGGAAATAAAACATTACACTGTTCCTTTACAATAAATCGGCTGCCCTTTGAATACATGGAAGTGGCGAGTCTTCCAGAGAGAGAGGGGCACATTTTGTACCTGCTAACCTCTTTGATGTACAGATGTGCAACCTCCTCTATTAATCTAGAATTTCCCAACAAGGTATTTAAAATGTGATTTCTAAACTAGACACACCTAAAGGAAATTTCCATCTAATCTTTTTCTCTTTCATTATGTTTCTTTAGAATTTTGTAAATGTCTCACTTTTTTGACTACCATCTAAAATCTGTTCTCTGGTAGATGGTGGCAGTGCTTGCATATTTTGCCATGACAGCACTGAGTTACTGTTTCATCGTAGTGATTATAGATGCGTTGTGCAGGGCTTAGAGATCCATTTTTTAAGGTGTTTTCAGCTTAAAAGCTCAAATAAACTAAAAATCTTCATACATATTCAGAAAATATGGTTCCAGGAGAATCGGAAAGCTTTGTAATCTCATAAATAGTTATTAGGAGGCACTTTGTTTTATGAGAATGTTTTGTGACTATCCGCACACTCATCTCATTTCAAGTCTGCAAACACGACCTCGGCCAAGAAGTTGCTGTATATCATAGGGAGATCATTCACAAATGAACAGCCGTCTACTTCTAGGGATAGGGCTCTATCTACTTCACACAGATAGGGCAATGGATGGAAACCAAGGGCTTCTGCACTAAATATAATTAGCAGGATTATACTAAGAAGACCATTCAAACGGTTCTCCACATCCCTGACTGCATGGTGCATGTAAAAGAACAGCAAAATCAGTATGTACAAAAGTCCCAGAAGACATGAGTGGCAAGATTTTTGTATTTGCTGCATACTAAGGAGTCGCCTAAGAGAGGGCAGATGAAAGGACTGCATGTAGGGAGAGTGCAAGCATAAATATGATGTATTTCTCGCTGAATTTTCATGACAGGCAGGTAGTACAGATCATGTAGAGTTTTCATCCTAAAACTGCTCCGATTTAAACAGAAATGTGACTTTATACCATGGCGATCTATTGAGTATTTTCTTTGAACATGTAATTTGCTTGTTTTTTATCAGTATTGGATAAGTATGTGAAATGTACTGTCCTATTGGCAAAAAAATTACTAGATGATTAAATAGTGCACCTTTAGAATATGTTTTAAAATTGGTGGCAATTTTTTATACAATTGCATTGAACTTATTTGAGCTAAAAAATTTTTTTTTCAGTTGGTCTTTATTAAAAATTTGCAGCCCTTTTCTCTGTGCAGCCTTGATATTCTCTAGTACCAGGATCTGTGTTTATACTGATTTTCCATCCCGCTGTTCAGTTGACATCTCCTTATCTCTGATCTCCTGACCTCATAAGCACTCATTATAGCTCAAGTCTTATCTTACTGATAAGAATATGGCATAAATAATAGTGTTTATAAGTGTTAGTATTTCAAAGATAAGATATATACATATCCAGCAGAAAATGGCTCAAAGTGAACCTGAAAGTAAGATGATCACAGCTAAGCAAAGAGCTAATGACAAAAACTGCTGAACATTTTTAATAAAGACCAAAATGATTTTTAGCTCAAAATGAGTAAAATGTAATGATAGAAAATTTCCTCCTAAGGTTTTCATAGCCTTTAATACATCATTGAAATATTTTATAAGGACAGAAAGTTATTACCTTCTTTTAAATAAATGGCTCATCTGAAATCACAATCCTTCATTCAGTATTGGTAGAATACCCCAATAATAAACTGATTAAAAAATGATTAGCTGTAATATGTGGGCAAATCCATCAGCACGTGCTCAGTGCCCTTATAGGACAACCACAGTGGAAATTAAGCATTCCATCATTCCTATTGAAATCAATGGGTCGTTCGAGGAATGTACAGACATGACAGGTCCTCTAAAATGAGAGATATGGTTTGAGGGAGAGATATAGATTTGTATTCCCCAAATCTTGCGGAACTTGTTAATTAAAAATTGATATTATAGTGCGTTGTGCCACATTTCTCGCTCAGTTCTGCTATGTCTTTAACTAAACTCTGCTATGGAAAGTGAAGAAAATTAGCCGTATTAAGCACCAATCAACTATATAGGAAGTTGACTACCACTCGTTTACTTTCATTTGTCAATCATCAGCAATGGTTTGAACGAATGATCGTTACATTGTTTTTTGGGGCACATCCCAATTTACACAATGACATTTTTATGTTGCATTAAAGATGTGATCAGCAATAAAACAGTGCTTGCTCATTTGTCACTTGATCGAAGGACATTTTTGAAATGGGCAGTTATCAGCAATGGACGTTCATAGGAACATTCGTTTTACCAGTTGTCAGCATTATGACCTTTTGGATTTGTTTCAGTGGCCAGATAACCCAGCCATAAACAAGCATCAATTGAGGATATAGCTTGTCGATCTGCGCTAGTTGTTATGCAAGCAGGTGTGGACCCACTGCACCACAGACCGGCTATACCCTGGAGGGGCGTGACTAAGTAGCTACCTGGTCTTTTCTACAGGCTCTGATGGTTAAGGTTAGGCTCTGGCTATTAGAGTAGTCACCAGATACCACTTCAGAGCAGTCCCTGGGCCAGTGGCAGCTGACCGGGAGGTCAGAGATACCGATGCAAGCACCAGAGGGAAAGGCATAGTCAGGTATTCTAGAGTCAAGGAAGGCAGAGATCAAGCAAAGTCCGTAATCAAAGTCCAAGGTCAGAGGCAAGTGGCAATCAAGCAAAGTCTGTAATCAAAGTCCAAGGTCAGAGGCAGGTGGCAATCAAGCAAAGTCTGTTTAATCGTGAAGCAGGGTCCTGTACGCAGTAAAGCAGAAACTTCCAGACACCTTCACTCTAGGAACTAGACAAGCTAGTGACCAAGATTGCTCAGGCTACAGGAAGCGCGATAGAGGGCATGTCCTTGCTGCCTCACAAGGGAGGAGAAACATGCCCATGCATGCCCTAACAAACCATACAGGACTGGGAGGAATAGTGCAGAAAGGAAGGAAGCTCCGGCATGGGATCAGATACAGCTGCTGCTTGCACTTGTCAGCACGGTGCACGGCAGCAGGGGGGAGTCAGGGAGTCCGACACCCGTGCCCGCATGTTGGCACAGCAGCACAGGAATGGAGCACTAGGCTAACACTAGTTTAGTAAATTTATTAGGCGTAAACACTGCACTGTAAGGGGAAGAGTGATTATTAGTACAATCATTCATCCCCTTTGAATGTGCATATTGTCGGCAGTACAACCCCGGTTTACAAGGCGATATGTGCTTCCAATATGTTTTTAAGCCCACATAAAATATACAATCAAAGTGAGAAAAGCATTTTTCTGAGATGTCAGGTGGGGTTTGGGCATGTTTACAAGGGACAGTCATCAGGAATAAATTTTCCTAGAAATGTCTCTTCGCCATATAAGCGACCTGTATAAAAGAACCTTTAAATAAGGCAGTGTCTAATCTATTGTCCGATATTAGCCTTTGGCCTCATGCACACGACCGTTTTTTTATGCTGTCCGCAAAAAGGGGTTCCGTTGTTCAGTGATCCGTGTCCGTTTTTGCCTTCCGTTGTGCTTCCGTGTGTCTTCCGTTTTTTTAGCGGACATGACCCAAAAGATTTTACCAAAAGACAGGCTGACAATGTTTCCCAAGTGCCTGCCAAGGGATCCGCAAAAAAAACGGACACGGAACACGGATGACACACGGATGGCCATCCGCATTTTTCACGGACCCATTGACTTGAATGGGTCCGTGAACCGTTTTTCACGGACAAGAATAGGACAGGTTATATTTTTTTGACGGACTGGAATCACGGACCACGGACACGGAGGACAAACGGTGCATTTGCCGAGGTTTCCACGGACCCATTGAAAACCAATGGGTCCGCAGAAAATCACGAAAAACGGAGCAACGGACACGGAAACAATCAACGGTCGTGTGCATGAGGCCTTTACTGCATGGGATTTATTGAATATGAATACCATTGTTTGTTCACTTAAAATTAAAAAGTTTTCATCATTTGACTCAGAAAACTGTTTTGTATAATCATCTGCTAACTCCTATAGACTTGTATGAGCCGATCACACAAATTGATGATAAACTGCTTTCCCCCTCAGTCCCTTTATTACTTAAGATAATCTCTAAAGCTGTTCCTGGATAAGATATGTACAATAGAAGCTTGTTTTTTTCCACGTAAATGTTCGAGAACTGCACGGTCTCAGAGTATCTTCTTATTTCCTGGATGTTTATCCTTAGCGTCCGACGAATGTGCTGTAGAAATTAAATGTACACGCTGTAATGAGACTGAGTCATCGGTTATGCAGAATGGATATTCTCTTCTGCATCTGAACTTTGGTCTAACACGTTTCGTAATTGCTGAGAGGAACACAACCAGAACAAAGCAACCTCCATAGTGAGACGTGCTAAGCTGCATTCACACTGGATAATTTTCCATTATTTTTGAACATAGATTATTTTGCAGTCCTATATGTAGTTCGGTAGGATGAGCATTTATCAATCTTTCCAAAATATGTTAATGATGTTGGCTATTACTAAGTCCTCAGAATGCGATTTATAGTATGTCATAAACCGACGATTTATATAACCTGACAGGCTATAATGAGCCATGATTATTTCCAAGCAGGAAAGACATTGATAATTCATTTATTGATTGTTACTCAGCATTAATACCTATTAAACTGTATGAGCCAGTCAGAAATGTTCACATCTCCATTAATAATGATTATCATTCCTCATTGATTATTCTGTGTGAGTGCAGATTTAAAGGAGGGGAGGGGATCCGATCTACAAACAACTTTCTAATTAAAGGGAAAAATCTCCATGATACATAGAACCACTTATTAGTATACAGAACTGTGAACAAGGGGTTATATAATGTAAATGTGTCAGAAAATGACCTACTGTTTAAAGGCTATGTACACCTTTGGAGGCAATTTTTGTTTATGATTGCATTTTACTCATTTTTGGCTAAATTTGGCAATTTGGCCTTGGTGTCGGTCATCTAATGAACCTTATTTCTAAACTACTAAGAGGTCATAAACACTTATTTAAGCCACATTCTTTGAGTGTTTATAAGGTCAGAGAGCAGAGATAAGGAGTCCTCTGCTCCCCAGATGACAAAAAAAGACAAAATATCCACAGGCAGCTAGAAGAGCATCTCAGCTCGGTACAGAAAAAAGGTATACAAAATGTATACATAGCTTTAAAGGGGTTGTCCCACAAAAAATATTCTACAGCTTTCAAGCCATCACCTGCATCTAAATACTTTAGTTATTGCATGTAATTATAAATTTAGCATAGCCACTGAGTTAATTAATAAAATGTATCTGTATAGCGCCACCTGTTCTAGCTTTGTTAGAAAGAGATTGTCATGTACTATATGATGTCTGATTTTCATTTTTTACATTAGTCATGGGATAACCCCAGGTTTTCATGTCAAACATATTTTTAGTACTTTTTTGGTGTTTTTTTTTTTTTTTTTCATTTTCCATAACCTAAAAGAATCCTGAACTCTTGAAATCTTTGTTCTGACCACTGACACTGGGACTCATCATAGCCTGTCCTTCCGGCCATGTACAGTTTACTTTTCATGTAATTATCATCACAAGCAGGATTACAATGAAAGGTATCATACACTATATACCAGGGATGCCCAACCTGCGGCCCTCCAGCTGTTGTAAAACTACAACTCCTAGTATCCCTGGGCCGTCTACAGCTATTAGGGCATGCTGGGAATTGTAGTTTTGCAATGGTTGAGCACCCCGTTTTATACCATTCACAAGAGGTGATATCACAGCTTATCTACTCCCTCCTGACCTCTGCACGGGTCACAGAGCATGCCTAGAAAACTCTACCATAGAATTCAATGAACATATCCAGTTAATGGTTTCCAGTCCTCCATGTGGCTGCTGTGAAGCCTGTCTCTAAATGTCATCACCAGGATCTCAAACAAGATTGCTGCCCTATTAAAATACAGGAAAAGAAATAACAAAAATCTACCATTAGAATATAAAACTATTAAAAAAAGAATATATATCAGTATCTGGTTTCACTTAGTAGAAAAGATAATACTTTCTCCTTAATTTTTGCTTCTTTGCCTCCTGCTTTAACACTTCATAGCTGCAAGCAGGAATAGAAAAGAGCAGAGGTCTATTGTTTAAAGGACAGACTATGTGGTCAAAGGAGCTGTTAATAATGAAAGGTACAATCTGATTGGTTGCTATGGGCAAATAGGCCAGTTCTACTTTACACCAATTAGATAAATCTCCCCCTATATTTCTCCATCTGCTATCTCACACTACTGCCAATACCCTTCATGGGGGCATTTTGATGGGAATGGGTGTTAGGTCTTTGGAAACCTCTAAACACTGGATTATTTCTCTACTTGAGCAGGTTGTTTTTTATTAGAGATTACAAAAGTGACCATTTGAGAAATGGAGAATATGGAGAGAAGTTGCTTTAATCAATGTTCTAGTACAAGAAATGACAACCATTGGAGTTGCAATGGGAGTATGTGGTTTTTGTAATCTTTGAACTCCTTATCACAATAGCTATATTACAAATGTAGAATACAATAAATAAAGGACAGAAAAAGTCTCATCACCATCTATCAGATAGATATTAAAGAGGACCCGTAACCTTACCTGCCATGTCTCTTTTACCAACTACTTGCATTCCCTATGTAAAAACAATTCTAGAGCATCTATTGTTATGGCTCTATTGTTATGACCAGAGATGAGAGAATTTCTCAAAAATTCTATTCGGTTGGTTCGCTAAATTTTCCTAAAAGATTTGATCCAAATTTATTTGTGGCGAATCGCGTTAAAAAACTGTTATTCATTGGCTACATCAAGCCTGTATAGTGGTGTAGAACACTATGCTTTGCAGAAACACACATAGGGAGTCTGCTGTGGTAGTGAAACAATACTGTGAGTCAGTATGACAGGCAGATGACAGGCGTCGCTCCTAGAATTACTGCACACTTCACTTATTTGGGTAGTTATGGGGCCAAAACTGACCAAATAACTCAAGTTTGAACTTAGCCTTACAGGTCAATGTTAGCGCCAGGTATAAAGAACCGTGCAGAGGCCCAAGATCCTACTATAGCGTGAAAGAGCACGCTCATTTTACACTGTTGTCAGCTGATTCCACATAGATTTCTACAGAACCTGTTCTATTAAATGCTTATACAAGTAGAGCGCCCCTGACAGAGTGGAGAGGGTGTGTTGTCGTCACTGATTATTTTGCCCCATCTCTGATCCATCAGAACAATCACCCCCAAAAACAGATCCTGTGTGTTGAGCAGCCGTCTTCACTCAGTCAGCATTTGGTCAGTTCTCCATCAGTATTGCTAAAGCCAAAAAAAAAAATAGGAGTGGGTCCAAAACAGAGATGACAAGTGAACGGAATATTTGCATGTCTTCTGTGTTTTTTACCCACTCCTGCTTTTGGCTACCAAATCATAAGCCAATTCTAATGCAAAATATGGACCATGTCATACAGGCCTTACAGCTGCTACATAGACAAGATCCATTGTGCGTCTTATTTTTCCTTCCATCTGACAGATCAGAAGACGGGTCAAATAAATGATTATGTCAACCAGGCCAAAAAGGCAAAATAGTGGCCCAGTCATGGAGTGGGGAGGGTGGCAGCAGCATGAGAATACCACAGTGTGGCCCATTGACAAAGAGGTGAGATGGCATCAGCATGAGGAGACCACAGAGTAGTGATGTGGCAGAAGCATGAGGAGACCACAAAGTGGTGAGGTGGCAGCAGTATGAGGAGACCACAGAGTTGCCCAGTGAAAGAGTGGGGAGGTGGGAGGGCAATACCAGTACTAGCTGAAGACGGTAGGTGGCAGTAGGAGCACCTGGCAGCAGGTGTGGCATCAGATGGGTGGCAGGGTCAGAATAGTAGCAGAAGTTGGTAGCCAGAAGAAACAGGTCTCTTTTGACAAAGTTTAGGTATGGCAACGTGGATTATCTAGTCTGATGCATCAAGCACTGGTGTTTGAAAATCCTGGCGGATCCACGCCTGATTCATCTTCACAAAGGTCAGTTTCTCCACATTTTGGGTGAACAGTTGAGTTCTCCTTGGGGTAACTAAGGCCCCCACTGCACTAAACACCTGCTCTGATGCCACACTGCTGGCAGGGCAGGAAAGCTTGTTCAGGGCAAACTTGGATAGTAGCGGCCACAAATCGAGTTTGGCTGCCCAGTAGTCTAGGGGATCTTCAATGTGGGGTGGCTGGGTGCACTCCAAGTATGCCACAACCAGCTGGTTCAGGTTGTGCTCTATGTCTAGCTGCTGCTGCTGGTTAGTTTCTTCTGTAGACAGGTGAAGAAAACTGATCATCAGCGACTTTAGACTTAAGTTGCTGCTGATGGAGCTGGCACTGCTCCTAAGCCCCCTTCAGACACCCCCAGCAGCCATGGCAGTGGAACCTGAGCACAGAGGGCTACCCTGGTCAGGCTTGGATGGGCGATGGCGCACGTAAGCAGCGGCTAAATGACTACATAGGATGTCTTGATAGTAGTTCAGTGTGTCCTCCCTCTCAGTGGGTGTAAAAAAGGCCCCCATTTTGGACCAGTAGCGAGAGTCTAACATGGTGGAGAGCCAGTAGTCCTCCCTCTGCCAAATGGTGACAATTTGGCTGTCACTGAGCAAGCAAGTGAGCATGCATCGGGACATTTGTGCAAGTGACTCGGAGGGACTCCCTGTTTCCATCTCCACTGCATAGTGCCACGGTGTGTCTGGGTCATCTGCCTCATCTTCCTCATTGACCTGTAGCTCCTCTTGCTACTCCTGCTCCTCCTCTCCTGTGTAGAAAAACCAGCCTTTTCTCTACGCTTTACAATCAGATTAAACATGTGCGCTATGTAGGGCGCATGGCTCAACCCTCCATCACACAGCGCCGACACCACCTGAGTGACTGTTCGCCCAGGCAAACTAGGCGCAGAACAGCGTGACACAGCTGTGCCCTGCACATGTGGTATGCTGGAGGAGCACTGTGAATTGTCCCTGCAGTGAGACATGTCTTGTCCCTGAGCGTAGTTACGGCTCCATACGACGGCGCTGCCATGCAGACACCAACAGGCTCAAGGTCTGGCCCACCTTCTGTTCTACATACGTGTGCAGGGCTGGTACTGTCTTTTTTGTAAAGAAATTATGGCTTTGGACTCTCCACCTCGGCTCGGCACAAGCCATTCGTTTTCAGAAAGGTGCCGAGTCCACCACTTGGAAAGGGATGGACTGCAGCACCAGCAACTTGGCCAGGAGCCCGTTCAGCACCTGTGCCGTTGGATTAATGCACGAATACTGTTGTCTCTTGGCAAACGCTTCGGTGATCGATTGCTGATGAAATGACTGACGAGGAGGAGAAGGAGAATCAGGACCAGCAGATGATGGGAAGGACAGACAGCTCCCTTCGGCTGAGGTGGTGGAGCCTTGACAGCATTAAATTGGGTGCGTGCCATTGGGTGATGCAACGGTTGCTGTGGCAGGCTTGACCTCCAAATCCATGATTCTCCGAGGCCACTTTATGGCGAAGCTACATGTGTTGACGCAGGGCCGTGGTGCCAACATAGGCGACCTGCCCATGCTTCACCTTCTGCTCACAAATTCGCCAAAAATCCATGTTCAACTACTCCGGCAGCCTAACAAAAATTTGCCACACCGCCGAGTTTGCCATTTTCCCCCAACACTCTGTGCTGACTGCCTGCTACCGCTGCCTCCGTGAACCCCTGCACTGATACTTTCTGGACTAGTAGGCTACTGCAAAGTGGATGGTCTACCCCGGGCATGTTTGTCTCCCGAACTCCCACTGCTGCCACCCTGTTGACTCACGCTACCACCCTGCTGGCTCAGCTGCTGCCTCACGCGCAAGCTGCCACCTAATTCTACTGATGATGATGATGATAAAGCCCCTTCTTCACCCGGCTCCCAAGTTGCGATAGGCTACATTATCATCATCCACTACTGTCTGCATGTCACTGATCTCCCCCTCAATGGTCTCAGGGCCAGGAGCCTGACCGCTCGCAACACCTGCTCCCAAGAGACTCTCATCATCACTACTTGCCCGCCTACTGGAGGAAGCAGCAGATGTCTCCTCCAGATCTTGGCTGGCCAGTAGCTGCCGACCGTCCTCTAGTAGCTAGTCCTCGCTGAAAAGTGGAGCCGAGCCTACGGCGTATAAAACTTCTCGCGTTGAGGGAACAGAAAATGACAGAGTCAGATTGAAGACAGTTGGGGGCGCAGGGCCTGCTCACGGGCCATGCCAACTAAGCGTCGTGCCAGAGGAAGCCACCAGCGAAATCAAAGACCGAGTCAACAATTCAAGCTGACACCGGGAGTTCAGGCCTCTGACTACGAATCCTGCTGCCACCCTCCCTTCTTCTGCTGCTTCTTCCGCCTGCGAAAGAGACATTTTGGTCACTGCCCATTCCCTTTGAAGGGCCTGTCACCTGTCTGTCTGACATACTGTATAATAAAAGAATTTAATTAAAATTAAAATAAGATGACCCAAAAAAGGCTGTAGTACAATGTAAATTCACCGCGGAATGGCAATTAAGACGTATTCTTTCTCCTATTAATACACCCCAAAAAATGAAATATAAGAAATCACAATTCACATCAGAACGGCTAATAGAACGTATGTATATTTCCTTTTAATACACCACGTAATTTGCTGTATTACTGGTGGTGGATGGGATGGTGGATGGGTGTGAGGCAGGAGAGCAAGATGATAGTGGCGGGTGGATGATGGAGGCAATGACGTTATAATAATATAAAGTCTCTCTTTACTGAGCAGATGTTGAGAATGTCAGTACATATGAGCAATAAGCACAGTTCTGAGGTATATTACAGAGTAGGCTTTTCACAACAGCTGTGTATAGGCTGTGACAATGATGGTAGTTATCCTCCCTAATTCTCTCTCCAGATATACCATGCAGTCTTCCTAAATGGCCACAGGCATGCAATGACTCGCAATAGAGTTACATAGTTAATACAGTAGAAAAAAAGTCCATCAAGTTCAACCAAGGGATATGTGGGGACACGAATTTTAGAAAAAGGGGAATGAGGCCCCGATTTATACACATTTTCATAAGCATTTACTTTTAATTTATTTTTTTTCATTTACTTTTAAGAATTCATCTAAGCTCTTTTTAAAACCATCCACTGTTCATGCTGTGACGACATCCTGATGTAGAATATTCCACAGGTTCACAGTTCTTACAGTAAAGAAGCTGAACTTTTTCTTCTCCAGACGGAGTCAGTCCCCCATGTCTTTTAAGGGGATTTTACATGGAATAGCTGGAACATGCTTTCTGCAATGCCCAGTCCACAGAGTGCAGAACTTAGTCTAAATGGCGAGTCCGTCTCATTGGTGTGGTGGGCACCAGAAGAAATTAACCCTTTCCACATGCAGTAAAGTCTATTACCATAAACGTACTGTCTTAGTCCAGCACAGCCTTTTTAGTGGTCCTCAACCATCTCTGAATGTCTTTTCTGACTCTCTCAAGGGTCATCTCTCATTTCAGTTGCTTCTCTGGCAGCTTTCAGTCTCAGAGATGAAGTTTACCTGGGCTAGGCCTAGTTGTCAGCAGCTCAAACATACATTTTCACTTCAGCAGTGGCGTAACTCGAAATGACTTGGCCCCAGAGCTAATTCCCCAGTAACTTCTTCACAACCCCAACTCCTGTGGCTAGTCAGACGATGCCCAGCACCTGCTCCATCTGTTTACTACAGTATAACTGTTATAATGTCATTGCATAATACTATTGAAGGGGCCCAGACAAAAAAATATTTTAGGCCCCAAAGCAGTTACATCTTCTGCTTCCCCTATAGCTACGCCCCTGCACCTTAGGCCTGCTCAGCAAAGACTGTCTTCTAACCAGGGGCAGATCAAGTTCATTACCCTGGCAACTGCACTAAAGACCATATGCAACCGTTTAGGATTAACAGTGCACAAGAAAAGTAATACTTTAACCATTTAAGACATTGTCAGTTAATTACAATATGAACTCTTTAGCAATGATCCACCAGGTCATCGTATATGTAGGGATGCAGTTGAATTTATTGAGAAAGTGTTCATAACCCAAATATAATTTTTTCCTATAAAAATAGGAATGCCTACAAACTAAAATGCTTGCAATTATTACAAAGAGTCAAAAAAAGCAAACACAAAGAAATTCATCTAAATATTTGCAAATGCCACCAGCTGCTTCTCCTTGTTGTCGCACTAAAACAAATGATGGGACGTGCGTTTCCTGAAAATAACACAGCGGTAAGAGGCGCAGATTAGGGGCGAAGACTGATTGGGTGCCTTTTACTGATCTGTTTCTCTTCCATTGATTAGATTAGCAGCGTCTAATTGCTACCTTCCGACAACTGTAACATTTACAAAGTGATAAAAGACAGATAAATAAAAGCTGCATGGCATTTTCAGGTCATTATGCCAAAGTGGAAATGGCATCCTGAATGATATAATGATGTTCGTTCTCATGTGCAATTACTCTTAGTTCGAAGACTTTATAAATGGTTTGTTAAATAATTTTTCTTATGTGCTGAAGTGCACTGCTCTAGGTTTTTCCCCAAGTTAAGAGGACTTAAAGTATACATGGAGATTTCCAAAATTCCTAGCATTGGCAACATGATGAGGTTGCGTCTATCTATAGGGTGCCCTGAATCCCCTGATAAGCTGATCACAGGGAGTCTTGTTGCAGAGGCTCTGATGTAATGTGAGGGGAATCTGAAGACAAGTGTTAAATTCCCCTGTAGTCAGGGGTGCACCACCAATGATGCCAGGTAAGACGATCGCCTCTGGCAGCACCAGGTAGAGGCAAGAGGGGGGCTGCGGAATGGCCATGGGCAATAAGTTTCAGTTTTCGTCTCAAGCAGCAGAAAGGTTAGGTGCACCCCAACTTGTAGTGGTACTTCAGGAATAATGAAGCATTACATTATTCCTATGAAAATCAGTGGGTTGCCCATGTAATGCACAGATATGACACCAGCTTCAAACCAAATGGTCATTTTTGTAGACTCTAGATTGTAGATCAGGGACTTGAACTAGGCCTGCGAAAGGGTCTTTCAACCACGTCCGATGCACAGGCAATTATTGGGAAAGAACAGTTAGTTCCCAATAATTATGGAGTAGATTGTACATTGTACATTGATTAGATTAGCAGCGTCTAATTGCTACCTTCCGACAACTGTAACATTTACAAAGTGATAAAAGACAGATAAATAAAAGCTGCATGGCATTTTCAGGTCATTATGCCAAAGTGGAAATGGCATCCTGAATGATATAATGATGTTCGTTCTCATGTGCAATTACTCTTAGTTCGAAGACATAATAAATGGTTTGTTAAATAATTTTTTTTATGTGCTGAAGTGCACTGCTCTAGGTTTTTCCCTAGATGGAGATTTCCAATATTCCTAGCATGGGCAACATGATGAGGTTGCATCTATCTATAGGGTGCCCTGAATCCCCTGATAAGCTGATCACAGGGAGTCTTGTTGCTGAGGCTCTGATGTAATGTGAGGGGAATCTGAAGAGGCAAGAGGGTAAGTAAGACTGCTTGAAAGTAAGAAGAGACAGAGGGGATATGATAGAAACTTTTAAATACATAAAGGGAATCAACAAGGTAAAAGAGGAGAGAATATTTTAAAGAAGAAAAACTGCTACAAGAGAACATAGTTTTAAATTAGTGAGGCAAAGGTTTAAAAGTAATATCAGGAAGTATTACTTTACTGAGAGAGTAGTGGACGCATAGAATAGCCTTCCTGCAGAAGTGGTAGCTGCAAATACAGTGAAGGAGTTTAAGCATGCATGAAATAGGCATATGGCCATCCTTCATATAAGATAGGGCCTGGGGCTATTCATAGTATTCAGTATATTGGGCAGACTAGATGGGCCAAATGGTTCTTATCTGCCGACACATTCTATGTTTCTATGTTTACTATATTCACCACCTATCCAGCCAAGGGATTTTCTAGGTACATGGATTCCAACTGAGCAAGTGTAGGTAATAGAAACCAAAGCAGGAAGCAATCCAGCTCCAGCAGGCATGGTGGCCAACCGTCCAGAAATTTCTGGACAGTCCGTAACAATAGACAACTTTTTTTCCTGTGTCCATAAAAAAATAGATGTAGCTGTGATTTTTTTGAGGCTAGTGGTACTTGACTGGATCATTTTGATGATAACTATCACCATTTTCCAGCTAATCAGTAAATGCTGGTAATGGGTTCTTATCAGAATATTGAGCGATATACATGTATTTCTTATAATCTTTATTATTCATTGCGGTTTTCCAATTTGTCCGTAAAAAATGTTGCCTATCTCTGATTTTATGATAAGTTGTCCAGAATGAAAATTAAAATCTCCTTTATTTAGAACATTAAAAAGTCACAGGTAGTGAGTACAAATGACACGTTTTGATTGACTAAGTGATCTTAATCACAACCAGGCTCGGACTGGACCACAAGGGAATAGGCGAATCCTTCGCTAGGCCCGTGTGCAGACGGAGGATGAAGTTGTGGATGATGTCTGACGATGTCCTAATATGGACACCGTACACTAGTCCCCCATCCACTGCTCAAGGCACATGGCGCAGTAGACTGACATATAGATAGGCTGGCTAAGATGCTACATTGTACATTGCCTATGTACATAAAAAAAACTGGGTAGCGTGTGCAAATAGTGTATGCATGTATGTATTAAGATAATTTAGTAGATCGAACAAGTCGTTTGTACTCACTACCGTTACCTGTAATTTTTTAATGTTCTAATTTTAATTTTCATTCCGATGGAGCTGGATTGCATTCTGTTTTAGTTCCTGGTAATTGTCTGATTGACAATGCAAAGGGAAAGCTTTGTATAAATGAAAGTCATCTTCTATGTATAGGGGTGAGTTATCATTACTATGGTTGTTCTTCATTATACAGATTTATTGTTTGCCATCAGCACGTCCCTGTGTATATAGCATGTACGGCAATGATTACAATCGGCGGCACATATACATGGGGCAATTGTTGTTTTTGATAATTGCCTCAAACCAATGTAAAAGGGGTTATCCTGAAAAAGATGATGAATTTTGCTCTAGACAGTTCATTATTATCACATTAGCAGGGTCCAAGTCCCAGCTTTTTCAGGGAGCCACTATGCTCACCAGATATCTTGTCTGCTATGGCAGGTAACAGACGTGCGGCACAGGGGAAGAGGGAAGGGGAGAACTCTTCCACTAGTGAGAGGGAGGAGTGGTGACCCCTAACTTACCTGGCAATGGCACTTGGCTGCCCTGACGTCCCTAGACGGGCTGCTAGCCCCTACATGGATCACGTGCTTTGTCCCTGGCTTACCCTGAAATAAGCCTTAGGTAGTGAGTAGGGAGGTGGGAGCACTAGTCCTCACCACTGACACCTAGGGTAACAACAGGGAAAGGACAAACAACACAAACACCTACAAACAATCCCCGAAGGGAGACAAAAAACAGGAGAGAATTGGAGATCTAACAGCACCAGTTCCAACAGCTCCAGAGCAACTCCAACTCCACCAGAGGTCAGAACAGAAGATCTGCAAAGAAGGTCTATATCTGGCAACAAAGGAAGCAGAAAGGGAGAATATATAGTAGCTGGGAGTGGCTGAGAGAGAACAGCTGAAAGGAAAAGCTAAAGATTCCTAAATGAGACAAAAAGGTTCGCAAACCTAAGCAGGAAAACCTGGAACGGAATCTATTCTCCTCATTAGGTCATGGAGCGATCTCTTGAGAAACCGAGCGCTTAGCCATCTGCTGCGACTAGGGATGAGTGAATCGATTTGCCGATTTGCATAATACTTTGTTTGAATACTGTACAGATCAAGCGCTTCCTAAAGTATTATAATGTATTGGCTCCTATGAGCAGAAGTTATTACTTGGTGAAGTCTCGCAAGACTTTGCATAATAACTTCATAAATCAATTTCTACTGTAAAAAAAATATTTCTCGAAGTTCCCCGAGTTCGGGAAATCGTATTTTACAGTACAAATTGATTTACAAAGTTATTATGTGAAGTCTCGCGAGACTTCGCAAAGTAATAACTTCGGCTCATAGGAGACAATACACAGGGCTGGCTCTAGGTTCATTTGGGCCCTCAGTGGGCCTCCTTTAGGCATTTTTTTACATTTTTATGTCCTCCTGTGGCTCCCAAATGGTATAATGACCCCCAGTGGCCCCCCACACAGTATAATGACCCCACAGTGGCCCTCCATTCAGAATAATAACCCCCAGTCGCCCCCCATTCAGAATAATGACCCCCAGTGGTCCCCACACTGGGGGTTATACTGTATAGAGGGGGCACTGGGGGTCATTATACTGTATAGTGGTCACTGGGGTCATTATATTGAATCGGGGCTCTGGGGGTCATTATACTGTGTAAGGTAAGGGGCCCTCACCGTATAATGACCCCCAGTGCCACCCACACAGTATAATGACCCCACAGTGGCCCTCCATTCAGAATAATGACCCCCAGTGCCCCCCACACAGTATAATGACACCACCATACCGTGACCGTATAAAAGGGTATAAGAGGGCACAGTACAGGGAATGACTAGGGGCACTGTACAGGGTGTGGTAAGAGGGCACAATGCAGGGTTTAAGGGAGCACAGTACGGGGTGAGGGGCACAGTACGGGGTGGGGGGCACAGTCACATGACCCTGTGATGTTAGAAGGTCCTTATGGTGAATGTGGTTTAGACACCACCATAATGAGAGGCACAGGAGTGACACAGGGGCCCGGGGCCATGGATGGACAGGAGGGGTGAACACAGCAAGTAGGTGGAAGGGGCTGAGGGGGATTCATTAAAGAAGTAGTGGCAGGAGGTCTGTGCAGGGCAGCAATAGGAGACAGGAGCTCTGGATACATGAGGGAGGAAAGGAGACAGCAGTATATGAGGGGGGAAGGTGTCATGGAGGCAAACTGCTTCATGAAGCAGTAAAACAAATAGCATGAAGCTGCTTGTCTGCTACAACATCCAGCAGCACCTGGAAGAGTCCCCTGTCCCACAGACAAAAGGCAGTCACAGTGCAGACTCACTACTCACAGCCCTGCGATCTTGATCTTCTCTCTTCACTGTCCTCAGGCAGCAGTGTAGAGGGGGTGTGTCTGAGTCTCTGCAGCAGCTTTATTTGACTATCAGAAGGCCCTCAAGAAGAGGTACTGCATAAGTGAAATGACAGCATCTCCAGCAATGAGTTCTTCCAGCTGTATTGATGAAAGTGCTCATAGCAGCTCAGTGGGCTCCCCCAGAAGCAGTGGGCCCCGGCAATTTCCCTTGTATGCCGGGTTTTACCGCCGGGCATGACAATACATTCAAATACTGTGCAGAGCGCTCGCTCCGTACAGTATTCAAACAAAGTATTATGCAAATCAACTTTGGATGTTTCATCCGAAGTCGATTTGCTCATCCTTAGCTGCGACTTTATGACCCTGGGCACAACAGGGTCATCGATAGGTCGTGTCACCCTTGTGACATCGGAGCTCTGGTGAGTGATGCAGAATCTTGGCAGCTGTCAAAGGACAGTGCTGTACATTGTAAAGTCACTAAAGAAAATGTCTGGAACTCCTCCTTGTAGATGGTGCTCAGTGTTACGGGGATATCCCAAATCATATAAAGTGGAAAAACACGGCACTCAGGCGACAGCTTGATTATAATGCAATCACGTTTTTTTATTGTTTTTCATTATTTTTCAACCACCATTGGAAAAGCAAGATAGTAGATGGCCGACGTTTCGGTCTAACCAAGACCTTTATCAGGGCCACCCGCTCTAATGAAACTAAATGTCTCTAGGCCCTGATAAAGGTCTTGGTTAGACCGAAACGTCGGCCATCTACTATCTTGCTATTCCAATGGTGGTTGAAAAATAATGAAAAACAATAAAAAAAAGTGATTGCATTATAATCAAGCTGTCGCCTGAGTGCCGTGTTTTTCCACTTTATATTGTACATTGTATAGTGGCTGTGCTTGGTATTCCAGCTCAGCTCCGTTGACGTAAACGGGGCTGAGCAGCAAATAGGCCATGTGACCAATCTACAGTGATGTAATTGGCCTAGGAAGAGGCAGCAGCACTCAAGGCCTCTTCTAACAGCTGATTGGCCAGGAGTTTTAACCCCGCAGATCTAATACTAATGACCTATCCTTAGGATAAATCTCAGAAATATATTTTCCCGGATAATCCCTTTAACTCAGAAATTCAGCATAAAGACAAAGAAACACAGACAAACCCATTAAATTAAATAAATAAACATTTTTCTAGATGTAATGGAAAAACAAACAGAAAAGCAATAAGTACATGATGTGCTTTGTTCACTGTGTAAAGAAGCTGAAATCCTGCAGCTTTAGTAAAATCTAATGAAGCATTATGAGAGTTGTAGTCCTGTAACAGCTGGTATCCATCGTTATGTCTGTAAATGCTATCTATCTCCATTTTTTATTAGGCCACTTTTTCAAGGACGGCATTGTCTTTTCTGAGTAAATACATATTTTTTTTTGTGTTGTTTAATCACTGTGCTGTTGAAACTTTGTCCCTACGTGAATTCAAATTAATTACCCCATTTTCCAGTGTCTGTCTGCAGCCATTTAAAACTGTATGGAGGATTCACAACATTAATGGTGATGTGATAACAAGAACAAGATTTTAGCTGGTTTCCCGGCCAACAAGATGAGAGCAGAGATTTCTATGCATCTCAGCCTGACCTGTCCTCTTATGATTTATGTCAAGCTAAGACGTGTGTGTTTGCCAAATGTCCCCCAGAGTATGAGGTTTTGAAGTGTTCTTTTCCCTATGGCAATATCTTATTTTTTGACTGCACAACTTTATCTTATGTTAATTAGAGATGAGCGAATTGAAGCTGACGAAGTGGAATTCAACCCGATATTCAGGAATTATTCGATTTGCTCCGAATCCAAATTTCCTCACACTTCGTGTTAGCGAATCACATTATTTTTCTAAAATGGCTGCTGCACATGTGAGGACATGAGTAAGGAACTCTGGGAAGGCAGGATCACCCATAATGCCATGCATGCAGCCAATCAACAGCCAGACAGCCCTGTGATGTCACAGCCCTATAAATACCCTCAGCCATCTTAGATTCTGCCAGTGTACTTAGTGCAGGGAGAGACATCAGCAGGTGCTAGGGACAGTGCTAGTAAAAACGTCAAACGTGTGCTAAAAAATGATTTACAGGTGCAGGAAAAGATTATTGAAGGTGTAGGGGAAGGATAGGAAGGAATCATTCTGCAGCATTTTTGTAGAACAAGGTTCAGTAGGGGAGGTTACAGCCTAGGTAATAGGAATAATCCTATTACACCTTGCTGCACAGACTGGGAATCCAAATTGCCATTTTACAGCTCTGTAATTCCAGCAAACCTTGTTATTGGGGTGCAAGTGCTGTTTGATAGAGCCATTAATAGGGTTCATTACAAGGAAATATTTCTCCGTCTTATTTGCCCTTGTGCGGTGCAGTTATATGTTCTAAAGCATTTTTTGGCTTGGATAAGTGGGAAGAAAAAGGCTTAATAGCCTTTGTGTGCTGAAGTGCGAAAATTATAGCCCTTTTTGTCGTGTATTAGTGGCAAAAGAAAAATATATTTGCCGTTCAGCGGTGCAGGTATATGTTTTAAAGCCTTTTGTGGTGTGTATTAGGTGCTGTTTCCACCCTCACTACTTTGTGACTAGGCCATTATTTTGCCTTTTGGCCTGGCTGACATCATCATTTATTTGACCCTTCTTCTGATCTGTCAGAAGTAAGGAAAAATGAGACGCACAACGGATCCTGTCTGTGTAGCAGCTGTAATGTCTGTATGGTCCCATCAGAATTGCCTTGTGATTTGGTAGCCAAAAGCAGGAGTGGGTATGAAACACAGAAGACATGCAAATGTTCCATTCACATCTCATCTCTGTTTTGGATCCACTCCTGTTTTATTTGGCATTAGCAATACTGATGGATTACTGACCAAATGCTGACCGAGTGAATGCGGATGCTTAACAGACAGGATCCATTTTTGGGGGGTTATTGTTCTGATGGATCAAAGGAAGGGCAAAATATTCAGTGACATCAACACAAACTTACTGCTGACACCCTCTCCACTCTGTCGGGCGGCTGTACTTTTGTATAAGCGTTTAATAGAACAGGTTCAGTAGACATCTATGTGGAATCAGCTGACGAAGGCGTAAAAGGAGTATACTTCTTCTTGGCACTAACATCGACCTGTAAGGCTGAGTTCATACTTGAGTTTGTTAGTTAATTTGGGCCCCATGACCGCCCAAATAAGTGAAGTGTGCAGTGATTCTAAGAGTGATGCCTGTCATCTGCATGTCATACTGACTCACAGTATTATTTCACTACCAGAGCAGACTCTCTATGTGTGTTACTGCAAGGCACAGTGTTGTATATCACTATAAGGGCTCTCTGCAGCCAGGAAATAGTCATTTTTTAACGCGATTCGTCGCAAATCAAATTTTTTTAAAATTCGCTCATCTCTAATCTTTATCTGTAAAGTGTCCGACAAACTATCTTTATATTTTTTACATTTTAACTAGCAAAAATTATAAAATGGATTTTATACCAAGCCTGAAATAACACGAGTTTAGGCATAATGGATATAGCAAACAAGAGATGGTAGCTTAGTGGATAAACAAACCATCTTTAGCAGAGTATATGACCCCCTAGTACATCTCTACCTACTGTCATCTTCTCTACTGCTTTGTGGATCTGTAGCTTGAGTATTCTCTGAGCATTCGCCAAACTGTTACTCATACCCCCCCCATACCCCCCCCCATATACGTTTACTCTTTACACTTTCTTCTTTTGACCCTTCTATTATTTTAGGCAGCAGTAGTTTATGGAGATGATCTTAAAGACCCAGTACATGGGACAACTGTGCAGGCAATTATCGGGAGTAAACAGTTCATTCATGATAATTGCCTGTTCATCATCAAAGATGGTCAAAGCTGCAATCACCTCAGCTGTATGGGAGCAGGGGATCACTACTATGATTGCTCGTGCTCATACAGGTTAACTTTTTTTTGATCAGAAGATCACTGTTTAAACAGAATTATCTTCGACTCTGAGTTTATGAGTTTGGTGTCTGCATCATCTGTGCTTTCACGTGAGCGTTTGCCCATTCATTGGATGATCAGTGGCAGTAATGAGCGTCTTTACGATCATTTGTTCCTGATAATCTGCCAGATTATCGGCCCATTTAAAGGGACTTTAAGGAAGATGTTGGTTCTTCTAATTAGATTATATTAGGAAAGCTTACCATCTGCAATGAGGATGCTACCACCACACAGCCCCATGAGCAGCCTATACACTCACCTACTGTATTCTCCCCTTCCCTCTTGCAGACAGGGTCCTCTACCCCTCTGTACCAGTCTGTTAATAGTTTCTTGTTTAAATAAATAATAATAATAATAATAATAATAATAATAAAATTACCATATTTTTCCTCCTTGTTCTATTCAAATTTTTTGCAGATACAGTAGCTCACTGACCCATTCATTTCCATGGAGCCAAACAAGTATCCATATTTTTGCGGATCCATGTGACTATTCCGCAAGTGATAGAGCACGTGCTATTCTTGTTTGTATATGTGGATGAGAATAGTCCTTTCTATTGATGTGCACTAAAGCTATCTGTATTTTGTGAACCATTTTTTTTATTTTGCAGAGCACGGACACAGCTGTGTCCATGACCCCTTAAAGATTTGTAGTCTTATGCAAACATTTTTATTGCTTTACTGCATATAAAATGGAAAGTGAAGCAACTTTTCCAAAAGCCTTGATTAAAAGTATCCCACTGTTTGGTGTATACAACTCCTATGCAGTTCTTTTTGTCTCCAAAGTTACAGAGTACTATAACTTTAACGCTTCTTTTATACTGCCAACAGGAGTTGTGGCAGGCTGTTCCGGCAGAGAACAGCTTGCCGGAGCTCTCTAGTTCCGGCATTGCCAGACATTACCATAATGCCTGTCGGCCCCATTGACTATAATGCTGTGGAGATGGGGCTGTTGTACAGATTCTCTTCCGAAACAGCCTGCCATAACTATGCCAGCAGTGTGAAAACTGGTTAAAGTTACTGAAGTAGAAATAACAAAATATCCACCGTCATAGGACTCAAAGTCCCAAAAGATTAGTACTTGCCAGTATAGCCAGGGGTATAGTAGCAGAATAGCCCAAGGCAATGTAAACTGTCTCTCCCTTCACTTACACTTTAATCTAGTTCCAGCCTGTTAACCCTTTGATTTGAATCCAATATTGCCTTGAATATTGAAAATATAATCAAACCGTATCTCCCACCAGGCCATGGCTTATTTATCTAATATCCCTCTGCTACTCATTTAAGGGTTCTCATTTTGATAGCCATCATTACTGTGGTGTAAGGCATGGATACCATTTTTGACTCTGGGATATTTTCAGATTTACTGTATTAATAGAAGCTTGGCAGACTGCTCTCTGTTCATGCATCTTGCGATGCCTGAGGATCGTTTAGCCATCTGTTCCCCTGGACTACTTTAAGTTAGTAGCTAAGGCTTCATGAAATCCGTGCTCATATCAAAATCTTTTCAGTCAGTTTGTGGGACTGAGTATATGTTATTTAACTTTAATAAAAGATGACTACCTACTGAGTGTTCTCAATATGCTCAATATGCAGTACTGGGCAGGAAAGGAGTTTATATCAGCTTCCATCTTGAAAATCGTCCTGCAAAAATTCACTGTCTCGCTGCAATTACGGTAATTCTAGACAGCCTTGAAAATATTGGGGCCAGGGTTCTATAGAGATCAATACATCTTTTTTACTTTGGTAAAGATAGTTCTTTAAGATCTTCTGTGTGTTCTGGATATTTGTCTCTGATGGGACCGAGTGATGGCTGATAATCTGCTTGTACTTCACAGTATTTACAGGAGTTGTCCAGTGATTTTTAAGTAATGGCCTGGCCTCATCACTAGCTAATCGGCAGGGGTCCACCACCCCACGCCCCTGCTGATCAGCGGTTCTGTGTAGCTCAGTCACCAAACATTGACGCTTCAACTGCACAGCACTGTCAACACTGTAGTGAATAGAAGCAGTGCTGCAGTGAAGAGCCCTGTCCACTACAATGTTGACAATGCAGTGTAATTTAGGTGCTGACATCCACCAACGCAGCTACACAGATCAGCTGATAGGCAGAATTGTGGGGTGTCAAACCCCCTCTTATCAGCTAGTGATGTGGGCCATTACTTAAAAAAGGCTGGACAACCCTTTTGACTTTACAATATTTGTGAGAAGCCTTGATGCTCTCAAAAAGAGAAACAATATAAAATATTGTAATTTGATACCTTTTAATGGCTAACTAAAAAAAGTGATTTTATAAGGCAAGCTTTCGAGACTGTGAGGTCCATGAATCACCAACTATATTAGCAGAAATGCATTCTGAAACATGCTGGAAACATCTGCCGTACTTCTAAGGCCCCTTTCATATATGTCCGCCATCCGCTTCAGTTCCCCATCCAGGATGAAAACACTGGAGGGGAACTGAAGCCAGAACTAATCCTAATGCTGGATGCCAAATAGCGCCGACAGAAAAACTCTTCATGCTAAGTTTTTCTGCCTGGCACTTTCAGTGGATAGACACCCGATCTGTGGTGTCCCGATCCCCGCCTAAAAATACGTGGTTGGACGCAACTGATATATGTGAACCAAACCTCATCTTCAAGATGTGATTTAATGTGTAAGAAAGTCACTTGTCTTTGTTTTCCTTTCTGATCACTTCTAATAAGACCCCTCTTTTTTGTAGAGGGGTACACTGTGAGTTTCCAGCCGATATTAGTTTGGGACCACATGCAATATCACATAGACATCATTTGTTGTTATTTATATCTCCTTCACAACCATAGATTTTCTGATCCTGTGTTTATGCAGGTTGACTATTCTTACTCATATTCATACTTATAGGGAAAGGTATCACTTTGATGGATTATATGAGGGTGCGCTAAACAGTATAGATTTTGTTCTGTTATTGTAAAGATAGAGACCCTTGAAGCCCACAGGATATATAATAAAGGCAATTTTTTATTTTTTATAAATTTATAAAATTCCTAAATAATGTCTCAGTTCTCTATTTACCAGAGACGTATACTGTATAAACTTCCCGGCAGTGATTTATCTGTGGGCAATCCATATTTAACATGGAACCAAAGTAGGGCAGCCACAGGCAATACGGTTCCTGATGACAAACTTTTCTCCTTATTAACATTTTAATGGGATGTGCTTGAATCACGTTGAATTTATTTGCATATTTTTCAGTTAAATTGGAAGACAACAAGATAATTAGTTTTAATTAATATACAATACATCTCTTCTGTGCTGAAAATTGTAGCACGCCTCCCCCTAACATACTGGTAGGATGCAAGCTTGGGGCTTCAATACTAACTGATTGGAGTTGCTCTTTTTAGTAGTCACACTAATAAAAAGCTGGTTTTACAGCTATTATTTTATTGTAATTCTTCAGTGATTTGCTAATAAATTGTTGAATAGAAAGTGTTAGTTCTCAAAGATTTCCATGGGTATTATCATATCATCATTTGTGAGTTGCAAAGAATAATTCTTTCAGCTTTGCTTTTATAACATTTACAAAATGGATCTAAAAATGATATATTTTATGCATTTATTTTTGTGTGACTCAGAATGTGACATTAAAGAATGTGCAAACTTTTCTTTCGGCAAAAAAAACTATTAGTAAAGTCGTGATAGCTGCTTGGTGCCAGGCCAACATAAATGTTGTCAAATCTATTGAGAAGTGCAGCAACAGCGTGTAAACTCCAAGTGGCCCCTGAATGGTTTCTGAATTTCCCTGACCTACTTTTCGTTCAGCGCCAAGGGGAGACTTATACTTTCTGGCAGCTGCCAAGACCACTACTGGTTCAAGAACAACAGCGTAGCAAGCTGTGCTACTAAGAGACCTATGGCGTGTGATCAAAAAGGAAGATACATGCAGAGTTCCTACCAGGCTCCAAATTAGCTGATCTTATCCTGGTGCCACATAGCTTGGAGCCTGAGACTTAATTGGACTTTTAGATTCACAACTAAAATAGACTTGGACGTTTACATCGTGTATGTGCCAGTGAAGGCCTGTCTATGTGGAACAGGAAGATTAGCATGAGGCCATATCTGTGCTTGCCCTGAATTTACAAAGATTAGAGAACTTGCGGCCATTCTCTTTGGAGGAATCTCTCAGTGATTATACATTGGACAGCTACTTTTTATATCTTTTGCCATCTAACTTTTAGTGCCAGTGATTTGTTGGTTGACCCAGCCAGTAAACTGTATTTCTCATGCATCCTACAAAACAGTTTCTATATACAACGGTACACTCACAGGTTTGTTTCTTACTAAGGCCAATTCAGACATCCATGGCTTTAGTAAACTGAGATCACTGTAAAACTCTGTTGGGTTTTTACAACGTTTCTTCATTATGGCTGTCTAAAATTGGCTTACTGATGATGACAATGATTATAAAAGTCCATATTAAATGCCAATGGTCGGCTGTCAGGGAGAAAATTAAATGGTATTGCCACTACCTAATTGTTGGGAGACACAGCAGTCCTACACTGGAAGTTTCTTCTGCAAAGGTGCTATGCCATTAAAAAGTTCCTTCAATAATAGTGCAACCGTCTCTACCAGCTGCACCTCCACTCACTAGGTTTGAAGGGATTGTTCGAGATCAGGGGTAGGCTGGGAACTTAAAGTGGCCCTGTTTTGTAGTTGGGTCCAAACTGATGGAAGGCAGGGCCAGCAATACTATATTGTCACAAATTATGTCACCCCAACTACCAAGACAAATACCCCAGTCCATCACCAAACTGCCAGCAGCACAAAATACATCCCCAAAAAATTTCCACCTGACAGCCTCCTGGGCATCGGCCCACTGGGAAATTTCCCTTTAAGGTCAATGGCCAATCCGTTCCTGTTCAACATTTTTATGGCATATCCTCAAGATGGGTCATCAATATCTAACCATGGAGGTCCAACTCCTGGAACCACTGTTGATCTGCTGTTTGAAGAAACTGTGGGGCTCTTGCTTCACAGTATATCATGCACAGCACCGTACATTATACAGCGGCTGTGCTTGGCATTGCAGCTAGGGTTAATTTACTTGAACGTGACAGCTGCACCTAGGCCCTGTGACTGATGGACATGAGGTCACTGGAACTTCACGACCTCTTCGAACAGCTGATTGGCAGGGGTGCCAAGAATCAAACCCCCCATCAATCAGATATTGATGACCTATTCTGAGGTTAGGTCATCAATATCAAATCTCATCCAACCTTTTTAAATGTGGGAGATGAGAACACCATTAACGTTGAAAGTACCCCATAAATGATAAAGGAGTACACCAGTGCAATAATTAGGCCAAACATGAAAAAGAAGATTTGTGGTTCTCACCCATCCATTGCACGAAAGTCTATCATAAATGTAAACTGAGAAGTGAGCAGACCAGAGGCCTCATTCCTTAGCTTGCTGTTGTGCTCTGTTTAGTGAAATGTGTAAAAAAATAATCATAAGGATTGGTAATTGCTATGGCTCTTCATTTTTACATTTGGGTATTGCATGCATTTTACTGAGCTTCAGAGTACCACCAAATTGGGATCCAATGTGTCCATACAGATTGTTGATATATAAAACAGCCTGGTTTCTCTTCATTGATAGCCAAACCCCAGCTCTGTCTAGATCCACTAGGCTGTGCCTACAGTGAGAGAGGTAAATATATAATATACACCAGCCTTTACACAATGAAATGTTCTGAAGAACAATGTTTTTGGCTTATACTGAGCCATTCTGTGCCTGATATTTGATATCAGTTTTCATTATATAGGTCATTGTGACCTCCTAAGTAGCAATTTAATGACTGTTGCTTCTTGTAAAACATAAAACAGATGTGCTCAATTGTGAGCAATTAATTGTAGCCCTTTTATTTAATTATTATTTTTTTTTACTTTTTTATTTCTTTTTTTCAGGTTTATTCCAGTTTTACTTCAAAGCACACAATTAGCTTAAATGCGAATGAATCATAGAAGCTCCTGAAAGAAAACTAAGCCGCCATCGCTGGATGCCGGTTTACAACATTCATATCACTTTGTACAAATAATGATTTTAGAAAAGAATCATTTATTGTGATTATTCGGCTACATTCCCCAATTAGAAACCTTGTAATATTTATGTTTGTATCGGGAAATAAACCTGGGAGATCATCTGTATTCAGAACACACATCCCTAGCATTTAAATTCCTGGAATAGGAACACTGGCTTGTAAAATCCACACCCGAACAATACATAGCATATCATAAAACAGAGATTGGATTGGGACTAATTACCCAAATAACTTCAATTCGAAGAGAAGGATTTAATGATAATGGTATATGGACATTTTAATTTATAATCTACTTTGGTGATTAATTAGCACAGAGTGGAGTGTAAATAAAGACATGCTGTGAATATAGTGCCTCTCATGTCTTTTAGCTTTTTTTATTATCTAAATGGGACTGTTGTGTTTCTCACTGGAGATGTGGCTTCATTATGACACAGTTGGTTTGGCAGAAGTAGTGCCTGTTCTTCACCTCTTAAAGGGGTTGTACCATGACAACAAACCCTATCCCACACAAGATAGGTAAGTATCTAAGTATCCACTGCTGGAGCCCATTACTAATATGGGGACCCGTGTTCCCCATTTGAATGGAGCGGCAGACACATATGCATTCAGTGTTTTTAAGTCCATGAGACTGCTTGTACTTGGCGATCTCTGGCACCTCCATAGAGCTGAATGAAGTGGGGAAGCCTGAGTGTCTGCTGCTTTATTCAAACGAGGAACATGTGCCCCTGTTCTAGTGATCAGTGGGAGCCCCAGCATTCAGTATCCCACCAATCAGTTATTCTCTATCCTGTGGATAGGGATACGTTTTCATGGGACAACTCCTTTAACCGCTGCAAAGAGGTAGGCATCTCCCAATAAGATTTCTAGTTCAAGATGTTTAGAATAGCCACCGATGGGTTGCAGTAGGGTTGTAGTCAGGAATGGAGTCAAGAGTGGTCAACACAAGAGTGTTCAGCATGCAACAAGGCCGAAAATAAGACAAGAACATAGTCATAGTCATCCTTATGCTCACAGTAACAGAACAAATTTGAAATTGTGGTCAATTGATAGGAAAAAGAATAGCACATTATACCTTTTTTTTTACATTTTATCAATGTTCCCTCTAAGCCTTTGCAGTTGCTTCGTGGAGCAATTGCAGTGCTGCCAGACATTGCAGCTGTGCTGATTTTAGATGCGGCAAAAAAAGCATTCAAAAAATGTATGCGGTTTTTGCAACCACATACCTGCGGTTACGATGCTTTTACATCCAACCAAGGCATTGATTACATTGATGTAATTTAAGTCAGCTGTGTGTCTTCCTCTGCTGGAAGAAAATGCACCGTAAACAACAAAAACCGCATGCATTTTTTAAAATGCATTTTCTTTTGCTGCGACATGTGGCAGCAACCTCAGGGAGCTGGGCAATGTTCTTTGAAAACTTAGTACAACCACTGCAAAACACCACCATTTGGCACCATGCTAATACACGATTGGTAAGCTGAAAAAAGACCATCCAGTTCAGCCTGTCATCCTGCACGTTTTGCACAGTGTTTTCTGCAAACAGAACTGTCACCAGGCTAGGCTAAGCTTGCAGGCAGCAGCCACACAACCAGTACAATGCATGGCAGAGAGAGAAAGGCGAGAACTTGCCCTGACACTGTGGTAATCAGTTCTTGCCGGCTACAGTGATATGTTCCACCATCCTTGTTCTGCCAATTTATATAATCTAATGAAGGCTGATGCAAATTTTGTGTGCTGCCCCTTTAAGAACCATTTAACAATATCTGCGACTGAAATAAATGCAGTGTCAATTACAACCTCCTCAAAAGGTATACATGTAGGGTGGGTTTGCACATCACAGCCGCGGTGCCGCTTGCAGAGGTTGTCTGTAATCATGGCAAATCCTGTGTTGTTGCTACAATTGCTGAAAACTGTAGCACCATTTTCAACGTCTTTCCATACAGCAGTGTCCCTCAACTCAAGTCCTCAGGACCCACCTGCTGGTTATGATTTGAGAATATCTCACTGCATGAATGCCTGTGGTAAGACCTGATGCACTGACACTAATTCTATCACCTACTCAATACTATGGAAATCCTGAAAACATGACCGTCAGGTGGGCCCTGAGGACTGGAGTTGAGGATCACTGCCATACAGGACATTTCTGTCAGGAGCAGTCTCTTCTCTGCTCCCCTTATACCCATAGAACTTGGAAAAGACACTATTGAGCCACGTGGCCACAGCATCCATATGATCTCCAGGATGACAAAGTGATTTGAAATGGCAAAATTCATTCCCATGATTGCTGCTTTATGGTGAAGAATAAACATTACTATGAAGGTTCTTTTCTATACAGTTTTTTTGTTTGCCAGCAACACATCCCTGTTCGCATGAGGCAATGTGTTGCTGACAAACGGGAATGTTTGGTGCCACATTAACTATGCAATCACCCAAACACTCAACCCTGAGAATAATCCCCATCGCTGGCCTGTGTAAAAGGGCCTTAAAGGGGTTGTGCCACATTTTTATGTTATCCTCTATCCACAGACTAACTGATCGTGGGTGTCCGATCCCTAGTGGTCCCACAGACAATGAATGGAGCAGCATGGTGCATGTTCAACCTGCCACTCCATCAGGACAGGGGCACAAAGCCTCTGCTTTTGGGATTGGTGGGGGTCCCAACAGTCAGACTCCCATCAATCAGACCGATTCTACCTGTAGATAGGGGATAACTTGTACACTTGGCATAACCTAACTCGCGTCTTTCGCAGAAGTTGGTAATGAGCTGTTGGCGTCTCTGCTATTGAGCTGCACCAGTAAACAGCAACTGTGCAGAACAAGAGATCTCCTAAACATGTGCATAGAAGAAGACATTCCACAGTGCATATTATACTGTAAAAGCAGGATTTATCTGTGCTTGTAAGTCAATGCCAAAAATGTAAAAGAGTCTTGATTCACCTGACACCTACCTATTTGATATAGTCGTCTTCTGTAGTGATGAGCGGAGTATTCAAAAATTTGATTTGGCTGCTTCACCAAATTTGACTAATTACTTTGTCACGAAGTGCATTTCTTTGTAAGTAGTGGGTGCAATAAAAGGGAGTGGCGATTTCACAGCCCCCCCCCCCCCCCCGTCATTCTACCCCTCAGATTCTGCAGTCATAGCTGATGATCGTGGCATCTGACATTTATATTACAGTGTAACATTAAAAAAATAAAAAAATACTTACCACATCAATTTGATCATGAAGAGCTGGCAGCAAATTGTATTTGCCCTGAAATTTGGATCGAATACCACTTTGTGGAGTTCAATTCGCTCAACATTAGTTTTCAGCTCTCAGTACAATGCTGAAGACAAACCCTCTTTAACAATGCTTCATTAGAGCATTTAAAGTGTAACTGCCATTTCCCTACCAAAAATGAAATTCCTAACATATGTGATGCTGAAGGGAAGATATTTATGAAGCTTTATTTTTCAGTAAATTTTACCTTTCTGGTGTCTGTATTCAGCCCGTAGCAACCCTATTTCTCTGTGCCTCTATTTTAGCATCTTCCTAAGACGGCCTCTGCTGCACTTTCTGTGGTGATCTTTGCCTTGTCCTTGAGGCCATCCTGTATTTCCCTCACTTTCCATAAGCCCTTGCTCTCCTCACATGAACTAGCAGGACCAATTAGAATGCAGATAACCTCCCCCACTACCCCAGAGCAGTGTGTATCCTCTCACATACAGCTAACCAGAGACAGACAAGACCAATCAGAATGCAGAAAACCTCCCCACTACCCCAGAGCAGTGTGTATCCTCTCACATACAGCTAACCAGAGACAGACAAGGTCAATCAGAATGCAGAAAACCTCCCCACTACCCCAGAGCAGTGTGTATCCTCTCACATACAGCTAACCAGAGACAGACAAGACCAATCAGAATGCAGAAAACCTCCCCACTACCGCAGAGCAGTGTGTATCCTCTCACATACAGCTAACTAGAGACAGACAAGACCAATCAGAATGCAGATAACCTCCCCCACTACCCCAGAGCAGTGAGTATCCTCTCACATACAGCTAACCAGAGACAGACAAGACCAATCAGAATGCAGATAACTTACCCCGCTACCCCAGAGCAGTGTGCATCCTCTCACATTCAGCTAACCAGAGACAGACAAGACCAATGAGAATGCAGATGACCTCCCCCATTACCCCAGAGCAGTGTGTATCCTCTCACATACAGCTAACCAGAGACAGACAAGACCAATCAGAATGCAGAAAACCTCCCCCATTACCCCAGAGCAGTGTGTATCCTCTGAAATACAGCTAACCAGAGACAGACAAGACCAATCAGAAGGCAGATAGCCTCCCCCACTACCCCATTCACATACTACTAACGACAGACAAGCCCTGCAATTACATGAAATCAGTAAGCATTTATTTTAGCCTCCTAATAGTCACCTATGGCTGCTTTAGCTGCTCATATCTCTGGTTTGGTACCAGCTAGAGATATGGGCTTTGTATTGTTTTAAAGCTGACATTCCAAGCTTTTAGACAATACCACAGCAATGACCGCAATATGTTCAGTACAGGGGAAGATATCACTGATAGAAATCCAGATGCTATGAATGAAACTGAAAGTGAAAATAAAAGCAGATATTAACCGCGATTATTCCTGACTCAGTTTCTAACAGTAATTTCTCTTCTGTTGCTTGGACTTTAGCTGTCATGTCAGCTATCAAACAAGACTAGTTGCATGTTTCTAGCTGCTACCATTCAGGAGATATCAGCATCTAAACCAGCGCTGCCCCTCCACTTTCTGCTGGAGCCCAGGCACTCAGGGCTGTGCTCCTCCTCCCAGCGCTCTCCCGTCTCTTGTTTATAATACAGAGGAGACTGCCTGCACATAACAGCGCTGTGAGAAGAGGCTGCGGAATAGGAAAGTAGCGCACATTTGTGGGAGTTGTTATCAGGTAAAACTGAAAATGATTACATTTTAAAGCACAAAAGCATTTATACAGCAGGGTAAACTATACCATTAGAGTTTTTTATAAAAAAAATGAAGCAGCAGTTATTCTTTAACATCCCTTTCCCTAAACTATATTAAAAGGAAAAACAAAATGCTAGTTAACAATAGTCTGTGTACTATGTACTAAGTCATGACTTATCTTAAATCATTGCTCCATAGTAAAACCAAACTCCACATAGGTTTTTACTGTAATAATTAGTATAATAAATAGTATTATTCACCAGAGTATGCTTATAGTTGGTCTCCTATAATACAGTATTAGAACATTACAATTTAATATATGTCTTCTTGAGCAGAAGTGTCAGAAAATTGTAAAAATGCCCAAGGCACAAGCTTATTATTGGTTAAGTGCAAAAAGATTTTAGAACAAGCCAATGATTCTTAATCTTGGCCGGGGAGAACTTCAATATGCTTCTTCACAAATGTCCCTTATAATGGGTACCCCTGTAGTGAACAGGCAGATCCCTGGAAATTAAATAGAAAGCTCATTATTTTGTTTCATAACCTGCTGATAACACTGATTAATGACACCAAAGCCTCAAAGAAAATGAGCCTGTGTGAACCTGAATAAAATGTCTGCTCTGTACAGGAGGAAAGAGAACTTCTTTACCTGGGAGCTGTGCCTATCTCTAATGTGCCTCCAAAATCCCATTTTACTATTGCTTTAAAGATTACTATGGCTGTGTAGCCTGCTATCTGCTGCCCCGCCAACGGTTTTGCATGAACCCTCCTATTTTGATAGCAAAAATTGCCAATTGGCCGACCTAAAAATGCTGCAATTATATTACCGTATTTTTCGCTTTATAAGATGCACTTTTCCCCCCCAAAAGTGGGGGGGGGGGGGGAATAGCGGTGCGTCTTGTAAAGCGATGGTTGAATTTTTATGTGGCTGACACTGATGTATCAGTTACAGTGTGGGGAGGGAGGGGGGGCTGGGGGCAAGTCGTTATTTTAATGAACACATGTTCTTATATCTATTCTATTTTATTTATCTGTTCTGTGCAGTGCTATTAAGAAAATGGCAAGTTTTGTATTTTGTACTTTTACAGTAATGCAAATATGTTATTTAATTTAGTAAAAGATTTATTTTGAAACACACTGTGCATTTCAATTCTCAAGTTAAGCATAACTTAATTTCAGCATTATCAGTAATTTGTGTGTGCTTTTGCCTTGAAAATCCAAGCAAATAGACCTCTAGCACAATTCCCTTAAAATATCGCATTGCATATCGTTATCGCAATTTTTAGGGCCCTAATCGCAATCGCACAAAATTCCCATATCATGCAGCCCTAGTACATACTACTTACATCTACCACAACTATAGGCATCCTTATCCTCTGGCTTCGCACATTGATCAAATGTGACAAATCTTATTTGACCACCACAATTCTGCAGAAACCACCACATTTAGACTTGATTTTCTGTCACAGAACTGTGTGAGAATATACCCTTAGGGTTACGTTCAATGGATTGTAGGGGTTTTTCAATTTTGAAAAAAATTGAAAGCAGTAGACCTCCATATAACCTCTCACTATATCTACTCCCTTTACTCCATGTAACCTCTCCCTATATCTACTCCTATTACTCCATATAACATCTCCCTATATCTCCTCCAATTGCTTAATATAACTTCTCCCTATATCTCTTCCTATTACACCATATAACCTCCTCCTATATCTTCTCCCAATACTCCATATAACTTCTCCCTATATCTCCTCCTATTACTCCATGTAACCTCTCCCTATATTTCCTACCATTACTACATATAACCTCTCGCTATATCTTCTCCTATTATTCCATATAACCACTCCCTATATCTCTTCCTATTACTCCATATAACCTATCTTTATATCTCCTCTTATTACTCCATATACCCTCCCCCTATTATTCCATGAAACCTCTACTAACCTCTACCTGTATCTCTTACTATTACTACATATAACCTCTCACTAGTCACTATATCTCCTCCTATTACTCCGTATAACCGCTACCTATATCTCCACCTATTACTCCATATGACCGCCCCCCCATATCTCCTTCTGTTACTCCATATAACCTCTCCCTATATCTCTTACTATTACTACATATAAACTCTCACTATATCTCCTCCTATTACTCCGTATAACCGCTCCCTATATCTCCACATATTACTCCATCTGACCGCCCCCCCCCCCATATCTCCTTCTGTTACTCCATATAACCTCTCTCTACAAGGCTCTGCATATATCAGCATTGTAGCTCCTTTTTATTACAGAAGCCACAATAGAAGGGACACTTGGCTTGCCTAACTGACCCCACTATTTTATGGTGTCCTTCAGGTTCTTCCACTGTATCGTATTGATGAAAAATAGAATAGAGATGCATGTAGGAATGGATTGATATATGTATAGAATGTGCAACATAGGCCCCAAATTAGATGTGAGCATAGCCTTATTCCTCCTATCACTCCTCTTATTATAACTTGTCATCCACCTATTGTTTTAACACATATCTTTATGCTTTGATCCCCTGTGGTTTTAGCACTTAGTTCATGAGTTATCCATAATGATGTGCCAGCTTTAGCATCATAACGTTAGTCAAAGTGTTTGGGTGCTCGGGTGCTCGAGTATAACACCTTGGTATGCTCGGGTGCTCTACTGAGCACCTGAGCACAATGGAAGTCAATGGAAAAACCTGAGCATTAAACCAGGCACCCCCTGCTCTGAAGAGGGGAGGGTGTCTGGTTCACAGGAAAAGGTCAGAAATTAATAGAAACACCACTGAAATGGTTCAGGAATAGCATGGGGAGGATGTCTGGATGCATCTTGGACTTCCAGGAACAATGTTATCTGAGTAGTACGCCACTTTTACAGACTGACAATAATATGCACAAAACCCAAGATAAAATCGATTTTAGACGAAAAATTGTTAGGAAACATTCTTTCCTGCATATTTACTTGTATATAAAGTGCAAGTGCTGCCAAAAATTACAAGCAAGAGGCACTCCGATACAACCTGTATATCACATAAAGGAGAGCCTCATTCACATTGTGGTACAATTGTTCAGGTAGTGGGACTCCTACACTCATAAAGCCTAAGCACTAAGTGAAAGAGCTGCCAAAAATTACAAGGAACCGGCACTCCAATACACCCTTTATTACACACTTCCCTGTCCCTTACTGCTCACCTTCATCATATTAAATGGTATATATGCTTGCATGTCACATGTATAGTAGCGCAGTTTTTTTAAGTGTATGCGCAAATAAATTACAGTCAATGTCACAGATATTTGGGATGCAGAAATGTTATACAGGAGAGTTACCACAGGTAATGGTGCTGCTGTCAACAGCGGCTAAGAAAAAAATTACAGTCAATGTCACAGATATTTGGGATGAGGAAATGTTATACAGGAGAGGTAACACAGGTCATGACGCTTCTGTCAACAGCAGCTAAGAAAAACTGACAGTCAATGTCACAGATATTTGGGATGTGGAGACGTTATACAGGAGATGTAGCGCAGGTAAAGTCATTGTTCGCAGCGTCTATCGAAAAAGTATACTGGATGTCACAGATATTTTTAGGCTGTGCACATGTTACACAGGAGATGTAGCGCAGATAATGTCTCTGTCTGCAGCCGTCAAACAATTGCACTCTAATTAGCGCAGGTTGCGCTAAAAATATATATTGCTGCCAGACACAACAATAGTCTTTAAAAGGACTTTTGGTTCTCTAACACCAACCCTGCCTAACAAAAAAAATATATATACAATTCCCTACACTATGTGTGCCTTCTACAGCCCAGCTCTCCCTGACTAAGACTACATGCACACGACAGTATATGTTTTGCGGTCCGCAAATTGCAGATCCATTGTAATAATGCCTATCCTTGTCCGCAAACTAGAAAAAAATAGGACATGCTCTATTTTTTTTGTGGGGCTACGGAACGGATATACTGATGTGGACAGCACATGGTTTGCTGTCCGCATTTTTTGCGGACCCATTGAAATGAATGGGTCCGCATCCTATCAGCAAGAAAAACTGGAATGGACAAGGAAACAAAATACGGTCGTGTGCATAAGGCCTAAGCCTGAGCCAAACCACATGCCATCAGGTGCTTTATAGCACCTGATGACGCGTTCCGGCCAGCCAATCACTGTAATGCCAGGAACCAAAATGGCTACGGCATTACAGTGAGTGGCAGCACTTACCTTCATGTTTACCTGCTCGCTCAACACTAGTTGTTACACTTTTTCCACTGTTATAACTTTTGTTAATGTCTTAGAGATTAGGTATTTTGTAGGTGACATGATCTTTTCGTCAGGGTTGAAGCACTTATCAGTTGAGCCCTCTCCCTTGCCAGTGTGTAATTACAACCTGGCACACCTTTACCCCAGCCTCGATGTCTAGGAAGGCAGCTCTGGTGTTGCCCCTGCCAACTGAGGGCAGCCCAGGGCAGATTGAAGAGAAGCTGGAAACTTGTTGGTGTATCAGTTTATATCACTTCTTCCTCAGATCCTTCATCCTCTATACAAAGCTCGTTAGTCTGCAACAGGCTCCGTCTGCCAAATCTTGCATCTGTTTCCCAAACAGGCTCCAAAATTAGCAATATTCCAAGCACTGAGCTGCACCTGCTCATGACTGCGTCGTCTGTCTCCTCCGTGCATGGGTTAATCAAGTAAATGCTGCTGCACACGGAGGAAAGACTGCTGTGCTGACAAAAATAAAATACAGGGGAGCACTAGAAGCACTAAAAACAGGAAGGAGCAAGTGTAAGTATGTAGAATCGTTGTGTAATATCTGCCAGCATTTAAAAGGGTTTTCAAATTCAGATTATATTCAACCAGACCTTAACCTCTGCAAAAGTCCAGCATTAAAAGGTTCTTCTCTCAGACATTAATTGCATATCCACATCACCTCAACCCTCTGATTGAAATTAAAGGTGATCATGCCGCATAGGCCAAGAATGTCTGTGATGAGAATACTCCTTTAAAGACTATATGTACACCTTTGGAGGCAATTTTTATTTACAATCGTATTTTACTATTTTTGGCTAAAAATCATATTTTCAATTGGTCTTCTTTATTAAAAATACTGTGCCATTCTGTCACAAAGGGTTAACTGTTTTTCCAAGCTGTGTGACTAATACTTTCACTTTAACTTTGTATCGGTCAGCTAATAACCCTCATCTCTAAACTTTAAGAGCTCATGCACACAAACGTATTTTCTTTCCGTTTCCGTTTTTTTTTTTGCGTTACGTATACGGTCCCATTCATTTCAATGGATCTGCAAAAAAAAATGGAAGGTACGCAGTATGCCTTCCGTTTCCATGTCATGTGATCAGTGCAGGGGGCGTGGCTCAGCACGGGATCAAATCCTGTGCTGAGCCACGCCTTCTACACTGATCACATGACAGTGACGTCACCCCAGGTCCTTCGGCTGTTCAACAGTTCGGGTTGGTGGCAGCCGCCCCTTATGGATTCCATATGCCGCTATAGTGGAATCCAAAACGGGATGCGCGACTTACCACAACCCGAACGCTGAACACCGGACTTTTTTTTAATGTTCGCCCATCTCTAGTTGCTAATTGTAGCTTTCATGCATAGTACATTTTTTACAGTGACTACAATATTAAATATGAATGTGCCCAATGACAAAGTTTCCCAATATCCCAACTTGCAGAGCTACTCTTGAACATAGAAAAATGGTTTGGGAAAATGTAAAATTTGGGATCATTAATGTTATTTTGACAGTATCCTTTGTGGTTAAATTTGACTACTGAGTCAGACGTGCCTTGCATGGATCTCATGGAGAAAATGTTAAAGGAATTCTATAGTGAATGAAGTTATATGAAGTCTGATCATTTTGTGTAGTAAACTTTATTGAGAGATCAACAGGCATTAAATTTATCCTACATACACAATAAAACACAAATGCCGCTAAAGTGGCCGGATTTACTGCCCAGTTCCAGCCTGGGCTGTAAAGATGGAAATTTACACTGACAAAGGTGCTCTGCTTCCCGTATTATGAGGTTGCTTTTCCATCCTGGGAACTGTAATGAGATGAGATGCTGTATGATCAGTGCCCCCCGGGAGCAGGTTATCAGACGCTGGATGGACAGTGCACAGCTTACCAAGGTCAGGGATACAGGTATAGAAACTACACACTAGGAAAGTGTCCACAATCTTTCTTAGCTTAACTTGTCTGACTATTTATTTTCTAAAGAAATCAACTTCATGAGAATTTGCTGGGAATTATCTGTGGGAAATAGAAGAGGATGGGTGCTGTGGCAGTGGCAATAAGGAGAGTCATAGTCCTCATGGTGGAGAATATTACTCCAGTTGTCCTCTAGTCCACAGTTTCAGCATTGGGAGTTGAGCACTAGGGACACGTTCTGGATTTGGGGGCTTCTGCTTGGTGGTGCCTTAGTGGGTGCCTAAGGCAATATAACCCAAACTTTGTGCAGTGAAGGCTATAGCCATAAACATGCCTTACCTCCACTGACTTTCTTCTCCTTGACTCTTTAATGGTCCTCAACCTTCTGTAGAGGCTTGATGCTTCTCTCCCTCAGAAGTTAGCTTTGAGTACAGTCACATTTTCTGGAAGCTTTCTTTAACTGGGTTGGTGTTTCCCTGGATAAGGAATCTCCTCCACTTCAACTACATCTACACATAGACAGGATTCTGCTTACACATTGGTGTCTACTACTCAGTCCTGTATAGCAGGAATAACTATACACAGCTTCTCTCTCACTAAAGCATCATTCACACGTCAGTGTTCTACAAACATGTGCTGTTCGTGTTCTCCACGGACAGCACACATCCCCATTCATTTTAATGTGTGTATTTAAACATCAGTGTTTTAGCACGGTCCATGAGTCTGTTTTTTTAGCACGCATGCATGCTCTATTTTGGCTGTATTTTGTCCATCACGCCCACTATAGTGTATGGGTCAGTGAAAACCACGGATGCAACACAGATGCCATCCATATTTCATCCGTGTTGCACAGATCATTAGGAGATGCTTTTAAAATTATTTTCAGTTGTTCAGTGTCAGTGAAACACGGATGACACACAGACAGCAAAAAAATTAGGTCAACAACCCAACACAGATCCATCATGGACATATTCACGGAGGCTTTACTGGCCACCTTTTCACGGATTTAAGCGCGGACGTGTGAATAAGGCTTTATTACTTGGCAGCAACTCAGAAATCAGAGGGGTGAGGACAGCCCATCACCTGGCAACTGTCTCTAAAGTCTGCCAGTTAGCTATTCCCTTTTGAGATACACGTACATAAATAAAGCCACATTAACCATTTGTATTACTAAAAGTGCATATTTAGCATACTTTAGTATTCCTAGTAGTTCTTGACATTTTAGCAGTGAACCACTAGGTCACTGCAGAAGCTTCTTACCAAATGCGAACAATAAGACAGCTGTGACATGTCTACACATCATTCCACAATGTCTACGAAGTCCAAAGTGCTGTCCAGTCAATATGGCAACAGTGTGAACAATGTTTTTAAAGGCAAAGTTCTTTCCTTTACCCTAGGTACACACCTAAGCGTTTTACAGCGCGTTCAAACGCGCTGTAAAACGCACAACATGTGAAAGGCTATGTATCCCTATGGGCATGGTACACATTTGGGCGTTTTACAGCGCGTTTAAACGCGCTGAAAAACGCCTGACCCAAACGCTTGTGCTTGAGCTTCTTTGGGGCGTTTTTTCAAGCGTTTCCACCCATTGGAATGCATGGGAACGCTCCAAGTTGAAGATATGCGCGTTTTCTGTTTAAAAAACGCGCATACGATCGCGCGTTTTTCTCATTTGACCCAGCATAAGGCCTTATTCACACGTCCGCAATTCCGTTCCGCATTTTGCGGACCCATTAGTTTCAATGGGGACAGGCCGGGTCCGCAATTGCGGATCCGCACTTCCAGGTCCGCAATTGCGTTCCCGAAAAAAATTGAACATGCCCTATTCTTGTCCGCAATTGCGGACAAGAAAAGGCATTTTCTATGAGAGTGCCGGCGATGTGCGGTCCGCAAATAGTGGATCCGCAAAATAGTGGATCCGCAAAACACGACGGACGTGTGATTAAGGCCTTACAGTCTGCAACTTTCATATAGGTGGGTCTACATTTTTAGTGGATCTGGAACCTGTCAATCAAAAAAACGCCTCAAAAACGCGAGTTCCTTAAATGCAAAAACGCCCATGAAAACGCACGTTTGTCGCGCGAAAAAACGCTCAAAAAAACGCCCGCTCCAAAAACGCTTAGGTGTGTTCCCAGCCTTAGTATTCAATACCTGAATTCACAGACAACCATTCGAAAAAGAATCTGTCAGGACTCCTTAGGTGTTTTTAGTCAATACTTGAATTCCCCATGAAATTAGAATTCTGGAGTATCTTTTCAGAGAACTGCGCTTTGCCACTGCCATGTTATTCCTCCTGGAACTGCATGTTTAAATTGACAACTGGGTGTTACCATTCCCTTTCTAGGTGGGATGCATATTTACAGACTCTTAGGCCTCTTGCACATGAACGTTTTTTTTTTTTTCGTTTACGTTGTGTTTTTTGCTTTCCGTATACGGACCGTATATGGAACCATTCATTTTAATGGATCCACAAAAAAAAAAAAAAAAAAAAAGGTCCTTTTTAAGCCTCCAGTCACTTGGTTGGATAACCAGAATGTGGCATTACTGTATATTTTAATATTAAAAAAACCACAGGAGTGCCGCATACTATCAGAGCAAATCAAGGAGGCCGCTCCCAATAGAAGTGTTTTGGAATGTATCCCCATTCCTTTTTGCAGGGTGGAAGTTTTTGATATTGGCATGTGGAGCTGTTTATATGGCCGCGTGACTGAATACTCTGAGTTTGTGATAGCAAGCAGCAGAAGAAACATTTGGCTGATAAGCATGTGGTACACAGAGCAGACAGGCTGTGAAATGTTTGTTTGCTATGTGCGTGCACTGACAGAAGTTGCTATTAACATAGAAACTTAAAGAACAAACATATAGGTTTTAGTTAATTTGTGCACAGAAATGTCATACCTTTAGTATTCACAGAAGGCCTCCTCCCCTCCAGAGCTTTCTACAGTGGGAGTTCAGCTCCGGGTGGAGCGCTCCTGTCAGATAATACAGTTTTAACCTCGTGGAGATGGGTGGCATGCGTTTTCAGATGTTTTATAAATGGCTGTTTAATTTGTTCATGGGAGGTCAGTGGATTGGACAGGCATCTAGATTACCTCAGGTACAAGAAGCCAGATGGTAGCTGTGATCTTGACTTTGTAAAGTTAATACTCTGTAGTCAGTAGAGGCTCCCTATAAGAGGATGGTGAGAATTGAGCTATATTCTCAAGCACCTGGTAGTCCTTTTGCTATGCATCAGGCTACATGCATACGACTGTATGTTTGGTCCACGTCCGAGCCGCATATTTCAATGGGGCCGCAAAAGATGCAGACAGCACTCCGCGTGCTGTCCGCATCCGTTGCTCTGTTCCGTGGCCCCACAAAAAAAATTGAGCATGTCCTATTCTTGTCCGTTTTGCAGACAAGAATAGGCATCTCTATAACGAACCGCCTGTTCCGTTCCGCAAATTGCAGAAGGCACACGGAGCGGCTTCCGTGTTTTGTGGTCGTGTGCATGTAGCCTTAAGCTTACTTCCACACAGTCGGTGTTTGATCAGGGATTTCTCATCAGTGATTCTGAGCCCAAACCAGGTGTAAATCTTTCCATTGTGCCTCAAGTCCTGGTTTTGGTTCACAATCACTGATGGAAATCACTGACCGAACACTGTGTGATAATGGTGACAAAATAGACCTTACCCTTGAGCTCTCCCTATCCAAGCAGAAAGGGAAAATCAGAGCATACACTTAAGATAGCCGAGCGTTTGGCTGACAGCTAGTGTTGAGCGAACTTGTGGTTTCAAGTTTGGCGTACAAGGTTTGGGTTTCTAAGAATTCCGTCATGGATTCCGCTACTGACCATAAGTTATGAGTTCAGAGTCTAAATGATGAGTAAATTATGCTTTTACTATAAGGTGTTGTTTCTGCAAAGCTATTCTAGGTTAAGTGGGCAGACTTTGCTGTGTAGACTGCTGGCGTAGCACGGGTGGGCTGGGGACCGTTATCTTATGCCTTTTTTAGCTGAAAGTATTCACAATTCTTTAAACCATTACGTTTATTTTTATTTTCCTAATTGTTGATGTAACATTTCTTTTATACTTCTTTGTGTGAGAATAGACCTACAGCAGCCAGATGAAGTCTGAAATGTTTACTAGCTAGTAGGAAGAGAAACACTGATGGGAATATGTGGTTTTTAAGTTTGCACCAAAGTGAGCAAATTACCAAGGGATGTCATGTTAGCCATACACCTTGATCCCAGAATTGGTTCTAAATATGGATGTTTGGCACATATATAGAGGAATGTTCATGATAGCCATTGTGACACAATAAATCAAGCCAGCAAAGGAAGCAATATGGATAATCACAATACATTTGTGGTCGGGGCTTAAACATGGAGGAATGACCCCTACCTACTGGATACCTAAAAGCGGTTAGAATTATGCCGGAACCGCAACGCTGAAGGGACGCCTGAAGGGGGGCATCCCCTGGTGTGAGATAGTGAAAGCAAGGGTGGGTAGGGTGGGTACGCTGGAGACGACGTTCACTGTGGGAGGAAACGCCCGGCCAGATATAGTCATCATCGCCCCTCCCACAAATACAGGCCAATGAATCGGCCTTAACACTTGTGGTCGGGGCTTAAACATGGAGGAATGACCCCTACCTACTGGATACCTAAAAGCGGTTAGAATTATGCCGCAACCGCGACGCTGAAGAGACGCCTGAAGGGGGCCAAAAAGGACAACAAACTCGATCAAAGAGCTTTATTACAACCTCCAATTGCGATTTCGCTACCAACGAGCGAGCTGCAGCCAGGGTAATGGGATCGGAAGTAGTGAAGCGTACCGAGGCATTGTGTCACCGTAGACGTCCGCTTCGGGAAACTTGTGAAAGAGAATTAGCTCGGGACAGGGCACCGGCTGCTATATTTTGGATTCGGGTACATGAAAGTGTGTAATGAATTTGGTGTAGTAACAAGCGAAGCACCTGACACCTAACAAAAGATATCAGTAGGACCAAGCCGTTAATCAAATATCTATGACCGCGACATTGACAAACATACACCATGTAACCAGCCCATTCCCAACCCCCTGCATGTACAGCCGCCATTATAGGATAAAGTTCAACCTACGCTGAAATCTGTGGAACCCGGGATCAACCAACTTTACTCGTCCACCCATCATCTAGCCAGTGGGGGCCAAAAAAAGGGGCAGCAAAACCTGAGTTTGACATGGCCTCAGGAAACTAGGAGAATTACTGTATACCTCTGGAATAGAAGAGAAATACCGTACCGATGCCTGATAATGTGGCCTCAGGAAACTAGGAGAATTACTGTATACCTCTGGAATAAAAGAAAAATACCATACCAATGCCTGAGAAAGTGGTCCCATATGGAAAATCAGCAATCGCCTGAACATCAAGGCATATATAAACACTTGATCCTGGAGAGATAAACGCAAGAAACCCTTTAATCTTTACCAATGCCACTAACATGGTATCATGGTGAACTGATGAAATAACGAGTTGAATACATATGCGTAAAAACGTGTGTCAAGCGTAACCCTATAAGGAATCTGGTGCCGAATCCGCAGTGCGGACCAACATCCTAACCGTGCCCCTATAATCTATATATATTTATATATATATTGTGGGGGGGTTGCTCTGGTAGACAGCGGTGCGGGTGCAGTATAGAGGCAAAGAGAGTCCAGGTAGTGCAGCAAACAGTGTTTTATTTCACACTTGCACAAACAAAACTCAAAACAGTCACTTAGTGTTACTTCACACACAGCAAAAACTTGAGGCAAAACAAAAGTCCAAGACTGAATCAAATTCACCTGTGTGGTTTAGGTGCGTGTTCACACCTGGCTGTCAGCCCAGCCGCAGGAAAGTCCAACCTCAGGCTTCCAGGCAGACTGCACGCCTCTTTGCAAGCTCTTGCTTCCAGCCCTGAGAGCTCCACGGAACACCAGCAGTTTCCAGGTTAAATCACCTCAAACCCTAGGTGTTAGTTCACACCTGGCTGAATGCTCAGCAACACAAAAAGTCCACTGACCGTCTTTAAATGGCCTGCTCTTCTGACACACAGGTCTCAGCTTTTCAGCCCAGCACAGGGCTCAGATCCCAAACACAGAGAGAGACCCACTTGCATGAAGCTAGCTGTCTTAAGTGCAGCTAGGTCATCACCCAAAAAACCCGGACCGGCACCTAAAATCCGGTCCAGTATTTGCCCTCACCTGGCTGCAATCAACCCAGCAGCACAGGCTGAGAGGAAAATACCTGTTTTTTACCACCAAACCTCTCACTGTGTCACATACCCCCCCCCTTTGTTCAACCCTGAGGGGGTGAACACACGCCAGACAGTATACCCAGAACCGGGCACTCGCATTTCCCTGTAACTGCCCTGCTCTGTGTTCCATTGACAATCTAAAGTTCTGAAGTCACCCGAACCCTCTGGTGACCCAGGACTTTCCTTCTTTGTCCAGATGGGGACAGGCTGCGGCCAACCCCATATGACTCTTTCAGCGATGGCTTGTCGCCGAGCCACGGGCACCTGGTACGGCTTTAACCAGACTTTTGCCTGGGGCTCAGTGACAATATCACGGCGAGTTATGGAAGGGCAATCAGGGAAATCACAGAACACCTCTGTGTTCCGACTAACAAACTCCTTGGCTCTCTGAGTCTGTTCAGTGGAAAGGCTGCCAGTAATTTTATCTGTGGCAGCCGCTTCCCTGTTAGCAGACAGAGGGACCGGAATCTCTTTCCCTAGATAAACCGGCCGCGGGTTGTTCTCAATATAAGTCTCTCTAACCTTCCAAGGTTTCCGTAAATTTACATGGTAGACCGGCTCCGGCTTTTGCAGTCCTGGCTGGTGTACCTTGTAATTTGGGTCTCCAACTTTCTGTGCTATTTTATAGGTCCCCTTCCCCCTAGAGCTGTCCTTACTGTCCACAGGTGGCCCAACAACCAAAACCGGGTCCCTTTGGCTACGGACCCCAGACACTCGATTGCAGGTCCGGCTTTGGCCTTGCTGAGCCACCTTCCTATGTTTTCTCCCTATCCTACTAAGGGGGACTGTCTTCCCCTCACCCACCGGACCTACTGTGGGTCCCTCTGCCTTGGGTTTCTGGGGTTCTAACACCTCACCTGGGTTAGGCCTCACTACTGGAAGTTTTCCTACCTGTCTGGGAACTGTACGTACCATGGCTGGCCACAGGGCTGGGAACAATGGAAAGTCTCTTCCTATTATCACATCATAGGGCATACTCGTGGTTACAACCACCTCATGGACCTGCCTGCCGGCACACGTGCTTACAGACAACAGAGCAGTGGGGTATTCTTTTAAATCTCCATGAATGCTGGAAACCCCGACTCTCCGGCCTGTAAACTCTGTGGGTCGCACCAGGAAGCCCTCACCAGGGTCACCTGACTCCCTGAATCCAGCAGAGCTGCCACTGGAGTGTCTCCCACCTCCACCCGACACAAATGTTCATCATGGTTAACCTCTGACACATCGACCCTTCTGGCATACAATGACTGTCGATACCCAAAGTTCACATCCATGGGCTCATCCAGGAGGGGACAGTTGGCCCGTACATGGCCAGGCTCCTGGCACCGCCAGCATATTATAGAGTCCCGATCCCCAAAGGGCACATCCTGTGCGGTCTTTCTCAGCTCAGGCCGCAGGGTCTGGGGAGGGGATTTTCTGGGTTTTATTACTCCCTTCCCCAGAGTTCCCCCCTTAAGTTCCTCAGTAGCCCCATAACGTTCGACCAGGTCCACCATCTCCAAGGCACTAGTAGGAGATGTCTGGCCAACCCAGCGCTGGAGGGGTAGTGGCAATGCCCTCCAGAATTTGTCAGCTACAATACGGTCCAGCATAGCAGTGGGACTAAGTACGTCAGGCGGTAGCCATTTTTGTAAGAGTTTTAGCAAATTGTAATACTGGGGTCGTGCTGGCTCAGCTGGGTTAAACTCCCACTGATGTACCCGCTGGGCCCTAACCAACACATTCACCCCTAGTCTCGCCAGGATCTCACCCTTGACCACAGAGTAGTCTGCCGCTTGGTCGTCCGGTAAATCAAAGTATACCTGTTGGGGTCCTGACGCCAGAAACGGAGCGATGACCTCCGCCCACTGGTCTCGGGGTAGTCTCTCTCTCACGGCCACCTTTTCGAACATCGCCAAGTAGGTTTCAACATCATCTGTCGGTGTCATCTTGGGAACAGCGGTGCGGACTGCTTTCCGGGCATCGTGCACTCCCTGAGGCATCCCTGACTTTTCTAGCACCATTACATGTTGCAGCAGCCGCTGGTTCGTGTCCTGCTGTCGCTGATTAGCCTCTAGCAGTTGTCTGTTCGTCTCTTGCTGCTGTGCGATGGCCTGCTGTTGGACAAGTAAGGCTTCTTCATGTCTCTTTTGCTGTTGTGCGATGGCCTGCTGTTGGACATCCATGGCCTGCTGTTGCTTTAAGTTGGCCTGGACAAGCTGCTTTATCATCTCCTCCATCTTGTCCTGTGTTGGTGGTTGCAGCTTGGCAGGCTTAATCCAGGACATACAACAGTGCCCAAAAAAAAAAAATGCTACAAAAAGTTTTGGCTTCCCGCCAGCCTCACTGCAATTGCCCGCATCCGACACCAAATGTGGGGGGGTTGCTCTGGTAGACAGCGGTGCGGGTGCAGTATAGAGGTAAAGAGAGTCCAGGTAGTGCAGCAAACAGTGTTTTATTTCACACTTGCACAAACAAAACTCAAAACAGTCACTTAGTGTTACTTCACACACAGCAAAAACTTGAGGCAAAACAAAAGTCCAAGACTGAATCAAATTCACCTGTGTGGTTTAGGTGCGTGTTCACACCTGGCTGTCAGCCCAGCCGCAGGAAAGTCCAACCTCAGGCTTCCAGGCAGACTGCACGCCTCTTTGCAAGCTCTTGCTTCCAGCCCTGAGAGCTCCACGGAACACCAGCAGTTTCCAGGTTAAATCACCTCAAACCCTAGGTGTTAGTTCACACCTGGCTGAATGCTCAGCAACACAAAAAGTCCACTGACCGTCTTTAAATGGCCTGCTCTTCTGACACACAGGTCTCAGCTTTTCAGCCCAGCACAGGGCTCAGATCCCAAACACAGAGAGAGACCCACTTGCATGAAGCTAGCTGTCTTAAGTGCAGCTAGGTCATCACCCAAAAAACCCGGACCGGCACCTAAAATCCGGTCCAGTATTTGCCCTCACCTGGCTGCAATCAACCCAGCAGCACAGGCTGAGAGGAAAATACCTGTTTTTTACCACCAAACCTCTCACTGTGTCACATATATATATATATATATATATATATACACACACACACATATACATATAAACTAAACACACATATATAAGTTTTTAGTTTTTTTTTTTAACCAACACTGGAGCCTGAACTCACACTCTGCCCCGCACTTCCAGCTGTGGCCACATAGAGGGCGCCAGAGCCACAACTACGCGTGTCTGTGGAACCCAGCCAGCAGATCAGAGCGAGGGGCAGAGGTGAGTGCATGCCTGAATAGTGCGGGAAGAGAGACTGACTAAAACAGACACCGTTCATCCAATGCACCCCACCTCCCTAGTAGCTCTGCGTGAGGAAAACACATGACAGCCAGCTGCAGAGCAGATCTGAATACATGGTCGAGTGACCCCTGTAAGCGACTCCTGTGTGAGGTGCTTTCCACATAGTGTCATCTCACACTAAAGCCATATTAAGAAGCCAAACATACCCTGACTAGAACACTAGACTCAATGTCCCTTCCCTATAATAAATGTAGGTTTTTTGTTTTTTTCTCTGACATTTCATTTATTTTATAACACACCCTCTTTTTTTTTTTTTTTAACACACTCTTCCTGAACCTTACTACTCCCCCTTGCTGAGTGAATTCACCTGTGCGCCCCCTGGATAGAAACAACATGCTGAAGCCTAATTTGTCCGCCCCTCCCCCCCGCACCCTACGTGTCATGCCGCGTGGGGAGAAGAGCGAGTCTACCTGGCAGACCGCTCCGGTGCGGTGATGCTCCCCCTTACCTAGGGAGCCGACACTCCGCCGGCCGGACTTAAAGCAACGATGCTGCTGGATGAGGCAGCTACTTATCTGGACCGTAGAAAGTCGGGGCCTGGAACTGCCAAGTAGCACTGCACCCTTGTTGCTCCCTGAGGACAGTATGTAGAGCTCCCACACCATACGCTGGAGACAACGTTCACTGTGGGAGGGGACGCCCAGCCAGATATAGTCATCATCGCCCCTCCCACAAATACAGGCCAATGAATCGGCCTTAACACTAGTAAGTGCCTTGTATTAACTTCCTCTACATAATAAATGCAATTTGATAAAGTGACACAACCCCTTTAATAAGTGGTTTTCTGGGATTTTAATATTGATGACCTATCCTCATAGGTCATCAATATCAGATTGGCGCCGCCCAACACCCGGAACCCCCGCAATCAGCTGGTTGAAGGGAAGGCTATGCTCCATGCGAGCGCAGCCTTTCCTTCATTGTGTACCTGCTCGCTGTCAACATTGCAGCGATGAGCATGTGTAATTACAAGAAGCTGTCCCATTCACCTTAATGGGACGGCTCTTCAGTATACACTTGAATAGGAACGAGCCGTCCCATAGCAATGAATGCGCCAGCTTCTTGTTATTACACCTACTCACAGCTGCAATGTCGAAGGGAAGCAGGTAAACAATTATGGGAAGGCTGTGCTGGCACGGCGCGCGGCCTTCTCTTCAACCAGCTGATCGGCGGAGGTGTCGGGCCCCCACCGATCTGATATTAATGACCTATACTGAGAATAGATCATCAATATTGAAATCCAGGAAAACCCCTTTAACTGATGCTCCATCTCAGGCTGGGTTCACACGAGCGTGTCCGGATTAGGTCCGGATTCGTTGCGGATGCGTTCAGTGAAAACTGTGTGATTTCACAGGCAAAGCCATTCAGTTTTGCCTGCGATTGCATTCAGTTGTTAAGTTTTTTCTGCACGGGTGCAATGCGTTTTGATGCGTTTTTCACGCGCGTGATAAAAAACTGAAGGTTTACAAACAACATCTTCTAGCAACCATCAGTGAAAAACGTAACGCACCCGCACTTGCTTGCAAATGCAATGCGTTTTTAACGCAGCCCCATTCACTTCTATAGGGCTATGACTGCGTGAAAAACGCAGAATATAGAAAATGCTGCGATTTTAACGCAACGCACAAGTGATGCGTGAAAAAAAACGCTCATGTACACAGCCCCATTGAAATGAATGGGTCAGGATTCAGTGCGGGTGCAATGCGTTCACATCACGCATTGCACCCGCGCGGAAAACTCGCCCGTGTGAATGCAGCCTCACTGTGTCAGAATAGGGTGGATGAGCTCGCATAAGAGATGTATTGTGACCTTAAATTTTTTACAATATTCAGAGCAGTTTGTAGCAAATGGATACCGCAGGGAATATCTGGCCACCTTATGTATGACAAATGCAGTGCATGGAAGATTGTGAATCTGCAAATAGGCATTAGTCAACGGGGCTGTGAATATTTGCACAGCGTGGGATGAAAAGTAGACATGACTTGGAATGTTTGGATGCTCAGTAAGCAGGCAGCAGAATATGCCTGCCCAACCATGTATTCCACACTACAGGAAACAACTGATTTTACCTCTGCTAAGACTAATTGATCCAGAAGGGAATTAATAGATGCAAATAGCCAGATTTACCTACATTAAGTTGTTTATAATAAGGCTTGATTTCATCAGGGGGCCACCTGGATGTTTTTCTTATATTATGTGCAAGTGCATGGATCTAATTTATGTGTGTAAGTGTGTGGCTGTAAATTGTTTGCATTGCTTCTACATCTGGACACTTCTGTGCAGCTTTACTCCCTTCAATTACCTTCAGTGACGTCTCAGTAATTATTCTTACAGAGGACTACACACATACCAGTAATCTACAGCTCTGCTCACACTAGGGTCATGGATTCTATATATATACTTTGTGTTGGTCTATCACAGGCATGCTCAACCTGCGGCCCTCCAGCTGTTGCAAAACTACAACTCCCATCATTCCCGGTTAGTTTCACAACAGCTGGAGGGCCGCAGGTTGAGCATCCCTGGTCTATCACATAAAATCCCAATAAAATACATATAAGTTTGTGGGTTTAACAGGAAAATATGGAAAAGATCAATGGGTGGGAATACTTTTTCAAGGCACGCACTATATATATGTACACTGGTGAATCCTAACTGACCATTGATTGACTTTACTGGGGTCCATTGGGGCTCCAGTATTTATGATGGTCTGCACTATTCTGTTCCAAAACGACAACTCTTATGATACCTGATAGCCTGAAAACGTAATGCCCCATACACATTAGTGTACTGTTGGCCAAACCTGTTGAGAACAACGGGTTTGGCTGACAGTTTAATGTGTATGAGGAGCTACCGACTCTCTCCCGAAAGATGATCTGGTGAAGTGAATATTTTTGCCCTATCCTTCTGTTCTCCCAGGAGATAAGCAACCACCAGAAGTGTCTGACAGCAGCCTTCTCCACGAGTGTGACGGATTAGGTCTGGATGCGTTCAGAGTGCGTTCAATAAAACTCGCACCACTTTGCAAGTAAGTTCAGTCAGTTTTGTCTGCGATTGCGTTCAGTTGTTCAGTTTTTTCCGCGCGGGTGCAATGCGTTTTGATGTGTTTTTCATGCGCGGGATAAAAAACTCATGGTTAACAAACGACATCTCTTAGCAACCATCAGTGAAAAATGCATCGCATCCGCACTTGCTTCTGGATGCAATGCATTTTTCACGCTGCCCCATTCACTTCTATGGGGCCAAAGCTGTGTGAAAAACGCAAAATATAGAACATGCTGCTATGTTCAACCAACGCAGATGCGTGAAAAACAACGCTCATGTACACAGACCCATTGAAATGAATGGGTCCGGATTCACTGCGGGTGCAATGCGTTCACGTCACACATTGCACCCGGGTGGGATACTTGCTTGTGTGAAAGGTGCCTTAGGCTGACACCAAAGTGTATGTGTATGGGGTGGTTGGGAGGAGAGGACATCGGGAGAGATAGCTGTCAACCAAACGATCAGTCGGCCAATGGCTTTTGAATGTGTACGGGTGGCCTAAGGTATGCCCGCAAACATAGTTTTGCAACAACTAAGGAGCCACAGGTTTATTTAAAGGACATCTGTCAGCAGGTTTGTACCTATGAAACTGGCTGACCAGATACATGTGCACTTGGCAGCTGAAGGCATCTGTGTTGGTCCCATGTTCATATGTGTCCGCATTGCTTAGAAAAATTATGTTTTAATATATGCAAATGAGCCTCCAGGAGCAACGGGGGTGTTGCTGTTACACCTAGAGGCTCAGCTCTCTCTGCAGTTACTGTGCCCTCTCCACTTTGACAGGACCAAGCAGTGTAAATGTTATCACACCTGGTCCTGTTAGGTAAAGTACAGAGTGTGCAGCAGTTGCAGAAAGAGTTTAGAGGTGTAACAGCAACGCCCCCATTGCTCCTAGAGGCTCATTTGCATATAATAAAAAATAATTTTTCTCAGCATTACGAGCACATATGAACATGGGACCAACACAGATGCCTTCAGCTGCCAAGTGCACATGTAACAGGTCAGCCAGTTTCATAGGTACAAATCTGCTGACAGATGTCCTTTAATAAATTTTATTGTATATTGGTAAGCTTGGCTTGGTCTTCAACTGCGATTCAAGAGCCTACAACACAGCCTTCTTGTTTCTTCTCACCACCAGCAAATAAATAGCCTATATAGGTCCAGGAAGGCATGGTATATCAGCCCATATATGCAACAATCAAGTATTTTGTGATAGAAAAATGAATTGCGTTGATTCTTGCTGACATTGGGGGAGTTTTGGTCTATATGGACATGTGAGCTCTCAATGTAACTCCCTAATGTGTGACAGCTTTTGACATATAGAATATTGGTACAGCAGTCACAATTATAAAGAAGTACAGGAATGTCTGTGAATGCAGCAATGAGATAGCCCTATAAATGTCTGCTTTCTTTATATACCATTAGTGAGACGATAATAACCGCAGTGTTTGGTCATCACTTTCCAGAAGGAGGGGACAGATTGAGAAATGTTTGGATGTTTGGGGTGTAGTGAAGCGGATAGGCAGAATTGCTCTTTCTCTGCTCTTCTGGCAGAACAGTCTGAGAGCAGCAGGATGAAAAGAGGGTCTGGAATCAGCGCCAGGATGTAACTGTGCCGAAACATGACACACATTACACACATGACGAGCGCGAGCAGCTCTTACTTTCCTTATCAGGCTGGCTGTACCGCATGAACCTTCCTACAGCAATGCAGGAATATAAGAAATATAAAAAAATTATCTGCAGCACGCATTCTAGGTAAGAATTTAGATTGTCCTTCATCTTCTCCATTACTTTATTGGTGCCTTATTAGTCCTGTTCCTGGGACCCCCACCAATCATCAGACACAATTTCCTGCATATCACCACTCCTCGCTACTCACTGTGCACAGGACATCAATATAAGCCCATCCCCTTTAATGGGGTACACAGAAACTGCCCCTTTGTCTTCAAGATAAGTGGAGGTCCCAGAGGATCAGATCAAACGATCACCCATCAATAACAGATGGAATGTCCTAGCAATATATAATCAATTCCAACCCCCCCTTCCCAATCAGCTGTTTGAAGAGGCTATTGCACTGCAGGGAGCATACCAAGCACAGTGCCATACATTGTAATGCGGATTTCAATGGCGGACTGGGAACTTAAAGTGGTGGTGGAAAAAGTGGCCTCAAGTTGTAGGTGTGCCCAAACTGACGGAAGGGAGATGGCCAACACAAGTAGGCAGGGACGACAGAAGTAGGCAGGACCAGCAATACCTTAGTGCAGCACAAAATACCGCTCCAGCAGAACTGTGTCACTGTGTGTATTCAATTCACTATCTTGAGGACGGTGATACAGTTGAAATCAGGAGAGCCACTGTGGTCGCTGGCCAGGTGCATAAGGATATACGCCGCTGGAGCAATGTGTAAACATTGCTCGCACGTGCAGCGGGCGTCATGGCCATCAGGTCTCTGCTGTTTCAAACAGCAGAGACCTGCGACTAATTACTGTGACTGGCAATAATGCCGATTGTGGTAATTAAAGGCTTTAAATGCGGTGATCAAGTGAGACCACGGCATCTAATGTATCAAAATTCGGGGGGGGGGGCGGAGCTACGGAGCAGTACGTCTGTGCACGGCAGTGATCGCCGGAATAAAAAGTCAGACTTACAGTACTTTTAGTCCGGCGATCTCTGGCTGTGCACAGACGTGCTGCGCCGTAGTTCCGCCCCAAGCCCCATTATAGTCAATAGGGACGGAGCGGCAGCATGGCAGCACACGGGTACTTGCGGCATGGCGGATCCGGCAGGTTGTTCACCCGCCGGAAAAGCCTGCCGGATAGCCATGCCGCAAGGGTGAAAGTAACCTAACTATTGCCAAATCTTTTAAATGTTTTTATTTTTTTATTATTTATTTATTTATTTATTTTTTATTTAAATAATATCAAGTAATATAGGCTGGCTCAGAAATGTATCAGTTATTTGCAGTTAGATAGACGCATTGCTACAACTAAAAAACTGGCCTGGTAAGGACGGGGGATAAACACTCCGGCAATGAAGTGGTTAAAATAACCATATATAAACATAGAAATAAGATGAACATATAGAATTTTAATTTTCTTAATGAGATATTCTTGACCCGCACTTTATGGATGTTGCTGCCAAAATGTTGGTTGGTTCCACCTAGCCGCCACTAGGGACTAGCGAATCGACTTCTGATGAAACATCCGAAGTTAATTCTCATAAAGTACGGTATTAGAATGTATTGGCTCCGATGAGCGGAAGTTATTGCTTCGTGAAGTCTCACAAGACTTCGCATAATAACTTCATAAATTTATTTGTACTGTAAAAACAATTTCCCAAACTTGGGTTCGGTTCCAAATCGCACCTTGGAACCGAACTCGAGTTCGGGAAATGGTTTCTTACACTACAAATTAATTTATAAAGTTATAACTTCGGCTCCTCAGAGTCAATACTGTTACGGTATAACCCGGTATAGTGAGGGTTAATACCGTTCGGGCGATTCCCCTGGAGAGGACCACAGCAACCCACAACCACTCAAATCCACCAAACTGGAACCATACGAAGTCCTCCTTTCCTGGAACAGGCAAGAGAACGTTCTGACGTAGCAATTCCCCCCAAGTACGAGACGAGGCTCCGTATTGATGGTTAAACAGGAATTACTAACTTTATTGAGGGCTACCTGCCCAGTATTTATCCAGGTCTCCCACCTGGTTGGCACTCCCCTAGTGGACCAGAAGGAAGACTGAGACACAGGGGATACAGCAGCCAATCACACACAATGGGACAATAGAAACACACCCAGCATATCCCTCCCCTCTGCCTGTGATACAATTATCCTACATGGGTTAATGTAATCATCACAGGCAGGAGAATACACAATGTCTTCTGTCCTGGAGACAACCGAGGAGTCATTCCATTATCTCTCAGGACAAAGGGAAATCACCAATACACACGTGGGGACAATGAGACAGACATCACTATTCAATATACAATGTACAGTACACATAGACATTTAACATATCCCCAGATGGCTTGGATCTGAGCGCTCAATATATCCAAACAGCGCTCAGATGCCACAAACATAGTCAAATCGCCATGGGGTTTAAGTTTAGCATGGGCTGGTGAGAGAGCCCATAATCCTGGGGCAAGAGGCTGGCAATCTGTCCCCTCCAAAACCCAGTGGCAAGGTTGGTTTCGCCACACATCTCCCCTTTTCCAAACAGACTAACAGGGTATCTGACCTTCTGCCGGTCAGTGCCCTTGTTAGTCCAGCAGCCAACCCACAAAACAGAAACAGCAGTACAGCCCACCCACAATAAATGGTTACTACACCTGAGCAAGTGATAAACCTGTCCATGTCCATGTGCCTCACTACAGCTGTGTGGGGGACTGGTAGACTGCCTTGGTGGGTTGCTGAGTGGGCAGAGACCAGCGGTGCTCTGCCCTGGTGCCAGCGCCTGGTTGGAACCAGATTGTTGGAGGGGGAGACCGACTGTCTCCCCTTTAGATACACAGCTCTGCTGTTGTAGGGAGATACCGACTGTCTCCCCTTTAGATAGATCACCATGCTGCTGTGGGGGGAGACCGACTCTCCCCCCTTTGGCTAAATGGCCCTGTTGCTGGGGGACAGGACCGACTGTCCCTACCCCCTGTGCTGTGAGTGCAGAGACCAGGGTCCCATCTGCACTGTTGGGGTGCTTACTGTCTCCCCCTGGTGCGTTAAACTGCTGCTGGGGGATGGAGACTGGGCTCCCAATTCCCTGTAAATCACATGGCCGATGGGGAATGAAGACGATGCTCTTCTCTCCCTGCAAAACATACTGCGGCTGGGGAGCAGAACCGACTGTCCCTACTCCCTGAAAATCCACCTGCCGTTGGGGATCTGGGCCGACTACCCAGCATCCCTGTAGGGCTGGTGGAGAGCTCTCGGTCCCATCTCCACTGTTGTGGGCCTTACTGTCTCCCCATGGTATGTTAAGCGGCCGCTGGGGAGAGGGGGTAACAAGCTCCTCTCCCAGACATTCTTCCAGCCGCTGGGGAGGGAGACCAACTGTCTCCGCTCCCAATACAGTGTCCTGCTGCTGGGGAAAGGAGACTAGGCTCTCTATTCCCTGCCGGACACTCTGCCGATGGTGAGGAAGGACAAGGCTCTCCTCTCCCATTAAGTCACTCTGCTGCCGGGGGCCAGGACCGACTGTCTCTACCCCCTGTAACTTACCCTGCCGCTGGGGAGAGGGGGTAACAAGCTCCTCTCCCATACATACTTCCAGCCGCTGGGGAGGGAGACCGACTGTCTCCGCTCCCAATACAGTGTCCTGCTGCTGGGGAAAGGAGACTGGGCTCTCTATTCCCTGCTGGACACTCTGCCGATGGGGAGGGAGGACAAGGCTCTCCTCTCCCAGTAAGTAACTCTGCTGCTGGGGGCCAGGACCGACTGTCTCTGCCCCCTGTAACTTAGCCTGCCGCTGGGTAGAGGGGGTAACAAGCTTCTCTCCCAACACAGTGTCCTGCTGCTGGGGAATGGAGACTGGGCTCCCAATTCTCTGCACTTGACTCTGCCTCTGGGGGACAGGACCGACTGTCTCTGCCCCCTGTAACTCAGCCTGCCGCTGGGGAATGGAGACTGGGCTCCCAATTCCCTGCAGGACCGGTGGAGAGACCTCGGTCCCATCTCCACCAGCCACCTGGGTTTCTTTCCAGTAAACCTCCACAATATCCTCCCAGCTGAAGGGCTCTGGACCTGGGTCTGACACTCTGCTCTCTCGCTGAGCCCTCTTATTGGAGTGGAACAGCTGCTGGTAGTCCTGTTCCAGCTCCATCTCCCGGGTCACCGGGTGGACCAGGTCTTGCTCAATTTTGTGAGTGTCGTCCCAGTCATACATGCTCTCCCGCCACTCAAAGAGGTCCCTGAACCGGGCTTGTGTAGGGCTCCCAAACTCCAGCTCTGAAAAAGTCTCCAATAACAAGCCAGGACCATCAAACTCCTCTCCCTCTGGCTTGTCATGCTCGGCTGTCCGGGGTAGGTAACGATCTTCATACCACCAGAGTGCCTGGTAGGCATCTTCCAGCCACATCTCCCACCCTACCAGGTGCTTCAGGTCTTCTACCCACTCTTCCGGGGGCTGCTCTCCTAGGAAGGGCATCCGCAGGGCTACTCGCTTCTGCTGTCACTGCTCGTCCTTGGGGAGCCTCTCGTGCCGCAGATACTCCACAATACCCAGTGCCTGGTACCAGATGCCTTTGCGGACTGCATCTCGGTCATCCATGACACCCTCATCATACTCCACTGCTGGTTCCATCCCGGTGCTGTTAGGGTCGCTGTACTGGGACACGCTTTGCCCTCAAATTGTAAAATCCACGGTGCCTTCTGTCGCTGTCCTTCTGGCTGTAGGAACAATCCCGCTGCTTGCCACCAGTTGTTACGGTATAACCCAGTATAGTGAGGGTTAATACCGTTCGGGCGATTCCCCTGGAGAGGAGCACAGCAACCCACAACCACTCAAATCCACCAAACTGGAACCATACGAAGTCCTCCTTTCCTGGAACAGGCAAGAGAACGTTCTGACGTAGCAATTCCCCCCAAGTACGAGATGAGGCTCCGTATTGATGGTTAAACAGGAATTACTAACTTTATTGAGGGCTACCTGCCCAGTATTTATCCAGGTCTCCCACCTGGTGGACACTCCCCTAGTGGACCAGAAGGAAGACTGAGACACAGGGGATACAGCAGCCAATCACACACAATGGGACAATAGAAACACACCCAGCATATCCCTCCCCTCTGCCTGTGATACAATTATCCTACATGGGTTAATGTAATAATCACAGGCAGGAGAATACACAATGTCTTCTGTCCTGGAGACAACCGAGGAGTCATTCCATTATCTCTCAGGACAAAGGGAAATCACCAATACACACGTGGGGACAATGAGACAGACATCACTATTCAATATACAATGTACAGTACACATAGACATTTAACATATCCCCAGATGGCTTGGATCTGAGCGCTCAATATATCCAAACAGCGCTCAGATGCCACAAACATAGTCAAATCGCCATGGGGTTTAAGTTTAGCATGGGCTGGTGAGAGGGCCCATAATCCTGGGGCAAGAGGCTGGCAATCTGTCCCCTCCAAAACCCAGTGGCAAGGTTGGTTTCGCCACAAATACATTCTAATATAGTATTAGAATGAAGTTTTATGCAAATTGATTTCGGATGTTTCATCCTAAGTCGATTCGCTCATCCCTAGCCGCCACCATTCTCCCATAATTTCCACATTGCATCAAAATATTCCAATATTCCAGATGATAACAGTCCAGACATTTGGCGTCTTTGTTGGTAGTTTACATTTTACTAGTTTCCAGTAGGAGCTGAATGCATCATTCTCAGCATCAGAACTCTGTCTGACCAGTGCTATGAAGAATATTTTACATTGATTTATAATAGTATTTTTGGAGTTTTGATTCTATTGTTAACAATCATAGCTGTTATATCTGTATTTCCTGGAGAGAGTGCCTATAATATCGCATGCTGTTTTATCTTCTCGTGTATCAGTCGCCCTGTATGAATTCACAGTTTGCAAATAGAAAAAAAGTATATCTTTCTCCTCATCTCTCTTTATCCTGTAATCTTCTTTTTACTCTTTTATTCCCTTCAGCCTATAGAGTGCTCAAATAAGGAGAGTAGTTTAGGCATGTTTTTTTACTCCTTACAAGCAGCGGTGCACCTAGCCTTTCTGCTACCTGAGTCGAAACTGAAACGGCGCCCCCGTGTCACTTTCTTAACCTAACCCCTTTGCTACAGTGGAAGCGCTCATTGCCCATGGCTCTTCCGTTGCCCCCCTATTGCCCCTACTTGGTGCTGCCTCAGGCTATAACCTCACCGGGCCACATTGATGGTGCACCCCTGCTTACAAAAGTTGCAGAAATGAACATTACTTCTGTACCATCTGAGAAGCATACTCTAAAGTTGGAACATCTCATAAAGTTAATGGATTTAAAGCAGGGATGCCCAACCTGTGGCCCCCCAGCTGTTGCGAAACTACAACTCCCAGCATTCCTGGACAGCCTACAGCTACAGCAGGGCATTGTGGGAGTTGTAGTTTTACAACAGCTGGAGGGCCGCAGGTTGGGCATCCCTGATTTAAAGGGTAATCTTATCTTAGACATTTATGGCATATTCACAAGATATACCATAAATGTCTGATAGATGTGAGTCCTGCCTCTAGGAATCAAACCTATTTCAAAAATGAAAGTTCCACCGACCATGTCCAAGTCGCAATTGGATGCACAGGGGGTCGAGATGATGGAAACAGCCAATTTTGCGGTGCTATGCTGTTTCCATAACTTCAACTGAGCTAGGGGAGGATATAAGCTGGCACCTAATTTCCTGCAGAGGCTGAGTCTGGATTGTTAACCCTGATCGATCCATACAATACAAATCATTGACAGATGATATAACATTCAACATTATTAAATAGCAAGAACAGTTTGCAAGTAGCCTGGTCTGGGGTACTGCATATTCACGTCACTGACTCTTACCATTCAGCTTGTAAATGAGACTTGCAGGTCACCTCTGACGTTGATGGATATAGATGCATGGACCAAGTAGGTTGAAACCTTTATTAGTTACTACGTGTTGCAGCACCAAAACCAGTGCCTTCATCAGCTATGTCCTTCTTGGCACAATTGCAGCTGTAAACTGCAGCTTTATGAATGACAGTTGAAAACAGTGGGAGGCGGATTCCAGGTTTCTGCAAGCACCAAATTCCTCCGTCAAAAGCTACTGTGTGAACAGGACCTTGTCATTGTTATCCGTACATCATTTTATACGTTTTAAGCTTAACATCTGAAACCATCACTTCTGTTACTTTCATGGTTGTCCTGTTTTAGTAGTAGAAAGACTTGCATATATTTTCTAGCTGTAGGCCTTTACTTTCTGGTAGTTTTTGTGGCATTTCTCGTAACCTCTGGTGTCGTTCATTTCATTTGAGACATTGCTGAACAGTTGCCTCATGTGGTACCAGTACTGGTGGATTGAAGGACCGAAACGCTGGGTTTTCCTACAGTACAGCACCTACACCACTGCACAATGCAATCATTGTTGTAGAATTAACACAGCTATTCCTGTGTTTTATGAATCTCTCCCCCAGCGATGGCTGTAAAATTAACTGTGCCTCTCATTGCCTCCCTTCTGCCATTAACGGAGGTACTTGCACGGAGAGGGGGCTGTAAAATACACACTTTATTACACACACTAATCACTGAAGTTGTGGCTTTCACAGAGATGCCAGGGAATCGGAGAACATCAGGCCAGGTAAAGATGCCAGGGCACAAGCGATAAAGTAAAAAAGAAGTCTAACATATTGTTCATAGATCCACTTATATTATGTAACCCGGACGATGCACTCTTTCAAGCGTATGATGCAATTCTTTTGATTTATTGTATTTATTACATTTTATTAAATGATGCATGACACAATAGAAAACTTCCTTCCAAACTCAGCAAAGGACCGTTATTCTGTGTTTTACTATGCCATGTATTCTCACACAGGCATATGGCGCACATCGTGGCACTCTCTTGTACACAAATGATGAACATATTTTATCTAGCAAGAATCTTCATTGTTCTTTTTATCAGAAATATGGCTAATATTTTAGTAAGAAATTAGAAAGCCATGGTTTTTAAATCTTGCCAGGCACATATGGGTGCTATCAGGAGTGTAGCTATAGGGGGTGCAGAGGTAGCAGTCGCTACCGGGCCCAGGAGCCTGAAGAGGCCGAAAGACACTTGTGCCGCATAAGAAGACACACAAAGCACTGAGGGAGGGGGCTCCCAAGCTGAACTCTTGCACCAGGGCCCATGAGCCTTTAGCTACGCCCCTGGGTGCTATGAATACATCAGACAGTGGCTCTGTTAATTTATCCACACGGCGAGATGGCAGCTGCAGCATAATAGTGGTCCTCTTGGCCTCCACCCCAAATGCCTACACTACAGAGCCTCTAACCTCTTCTTGGGTTGTCCCAGAGTCACAGGCTTCTACATTCAGGAAAACCTATGGCACTTGTCTTGATTTTCATTCTTACTGCACTCTGCATAGGAGAGAGCTGCTCAAAATTTACCCAATGCAATAGTGACCTGCGGGGGGCAGTCTTCTGCCCATCTGTCCAGCTGCTTGTTGCCTAAGGAGGTGCAGGTAACCAACTTGAATCATTTTGCATTCCTAGATTGCTTGTTTTCTGTACTGAACTTTTTCACTTATCATCACTGAGAAGGACTTCTGCAATCATTCCTGCTGCCTCTTTTGTGTTTGAACTTTTTACCATTGACTTCAGTCACAGTTTTTACATATCATTTTCCATAAAGCAGCTTCAGGAATGTTTTCTAGAATTAGCCATTTGAAATAAAAGCGACCATGGCAAAACCTCTGCAAAGAATGTATAGTTGTGAGACACAGGCACCACTGTTGTGTAGCCATGGTCAGGTGTTTAACAGGATTGGTGATGGCCCTGTGCAAAGCGGGTGCAATCAAGTTGCAAGTAAACTAGTCAACCCCGGTTAACTTCACAGTGAGACAACAAGTCAACAAAGCAGCCTTTGCAGGAACATATCTCCTTCCACTTACAGATCTGTTCTTCCTTACCTTTCCTCTTGGCTCAACATATCCCAAGATGTGTGGAGCAAGATGGATTGCTTTTAAATAAAACAACATGATTTTGTGATACTTTGTCATAGGATGTTTATACTATATGTGTCTGCTGTATGGGTGGTCAACAAAAGATTCTGATGTGAATCTATCAAGGGTATTGAATTGATTTTTATGACAGATTCTTAACCAAATTCAAACCCAGGTTAAGGGTGGACACATACAGTATGTAATACTAGGCAAGAAGTCCTCTCAGATGAGAGGCACAGGTCTTTGATGTTACAATAGTCCAACTCGCAAGTTTAGCGGTGGTGGTTATAAAATTCTTCAAAATTGTGTGCCCCCAGGTATGGGGAGGAAGCTGTGCATGCACAAGTGGTATGGGAGTTCTGAAAATAGCAGAGTAAGCTCATTCAGCTATTTTCGGCAGTCCTGTAGCAGTGAATGGAGAAACTTCCTGGCTCTTCCTCACTCTCCCTCATTCACTTCTATGGCAGATTTTTCTAGGCAAGTTCTATGACCTGTGTGATATCACTTATTGTAAATGGTGGATCCTGTGTTATCTATAGAAAACACTAAAAAACAAAACATTTTTCCGGACCCATAAATGATTATCCTGCACAATCTTTCTAGGGAACATAATGTTGATCTGGATTTTATTAGTTAGCTCCAACAATGCTGTTTTCTTGCCATTGACAGCAGTAACCTCTGTAAATAGCTGGCATGCTTAATTATGAGTAGGCCAGAAAAAGCACACATTACATTTACTTACCAGTTATCATCTCTCCTCATCGAAAGGCATGTTTCTTTAACAGCAGCCTGTTTGCCTATGGAAGGTAAGCACTAGGTGATCAGACCAGCTTTGATTTCCAGAATGTTTCTATTTTGTACGGCACTGGGTGAGCCAAAAACTGTGATTTGGAATGAGCAGGTTATAGGAACATGTTGCTGCTTTATTTGTTAGCGCTTGTTTACCCAGCTCTCCAAGCGCCATACCCCGTCTCATTAGTGAGCCAGAATGGAAATATTCATAAGTAGGGAGCTTGTTTAACAATATTGGTGTGATCTGTGGCACCGCAGGCCAGTGTCAGCAAGATTCCTACACTGGAGAGCTTTTTGCCAGTATTATTTCATTGGTCTGCAGGGGACTAAGGTTTATTAGTTGAAATTAGCTAAGCTGGAGGATGGAATTAAAAGCAAACGTGCCTGCTGGAGATGCACTTATGAGAGAAGTGACTGATAAGAGTGTCCTAACAAAAAACATTGTCATGACAGTATGAAGCAGTTACCAAGCATGAAGACTGAACCATTATGGGAAGTGGTGTCTTATTGTGAAAGTTATTTATTGGCATCTGTTGTAGAATATCAATCACATCCATTCCACAGAAGCTTTCAGGGAACAGATGCATTAACCACATTTTCCCAAAACCCTATGACTTCTCTTTCTGAAAGACCAAATCCAGTAGACAGGCATGGTAAGCATCTTCAGTTGTCTAAGGTCTTTGATAAATTAGTTACCAATCCCACAAGACCATTTTCAAGAGATGCTCTGATGAACCTGTCTCAATGTTCTTTGATGCTTTCCCTATGCAGTACAGTCTGCCTCCTTTTTGAACGTTGAAGAGTTTAAGGGCCAGGAAACCCACAGGAACATAAACCCACTTTCTGCCTTGACTGGTGTCAGAAAATTACTCAATCTATTTGAGTAAAAAAGTGGTCAGAGGCAAGAAGAACAAAGAGGAGGAATCATATGACATTGGGTATTTGAATGAAGAAGAGACCCTGAGATGTACTCCTATTTCAGGGTTGTCTAAGTTTTTATGGGAGACTAAAACATAAGCCAGGACTCCTTCTTGTTCAATAGCATTTCTATGTTCCCGCTTTTAGGGTTCAAACATCCCAGAAAAAAATGTGTCACAGATTTCATGGCAAATCCATACGTATTACATGCAGATTTTGTCTTGGATTTTGCTGTGGATTCACAGCATATTTTACCCCAACATATTGTAAAGGTAAAACCTGTGAAAATGAGCTGAAAGAGTTGACACGCTGCAGATCTACAAATTTGCACCACGTGCCAGTTTCTGCAAGATTTTTGAGATGAGATTTGTTAAAATCTGATTCACTTTGTTGCTACTGAAATACTCTGCCAATTTTGGGGGAAAATAAAACCATATCTGCTACCTGTGAACATATTGAGGTGTCAGTGGGCAAAGTTAAAATGTACGCCTTCGCCTTATTCCTAAAAGCAAGCTCTCTTCCATTGTGCCATTCAGCACCAATGATTAAGCTCTAAAACACAAGGTTTGGTGCGGATGAGACAAGCATGTTAGGAGTCACGCTTTATGAGTTAATGAATAAGATGACCGGCAAGGTGATCGAGGTTAACAGAATTCATGCTTCTAAAGCTTCCTTCCTCCATCACATTCAAAGGGCATTTCAAATACCTCATTAAAAAAATAGAGCACACCTTGGCAATGATTCTGCCCGCCAGCCTCTCAAAGGTATGTCTTACAAGTGAAAGAAAAGGCTTCTTTTTTCCTTTTTTTAGGGAAATAGGGACCTACAGATCATGGATGCCAATTTTTTTGCTTTTTCTTTTTTGCTCTGCTGTGAAGTGAATCTCTCAGAAGTATTTTATCAGCGAGAACAGGATTATAGGTCTGCTGTCAGACTGCGCTGTGCCCCTTTCTCTGGAAATGGCCAGTTAATCTGTTAATCCCCTCGCCTTAAATGCACCTGAACACATAGTGAAATCGTACAAGAAAATGCCTGGAGCATGAGTAGCAAGAAGAGAATTCACACTTAAAGAAAACTTCTGGTCATTACTATGACATGTACGGCTGCACACCTAGGACAAAAGTCTCGACTCTCAGACAATGAATCTCCTGCTATGCTAGAGATTTTTAGGTTCTGTATTAGTAATATTTTTCCATGTCCAAGTGAATTATTTCTTCTCTTTAACAGTGCGTTTCAGTTTATCTATATTGAAATAAAAGCTCCTGAGACTAGTTATTAGCTGAGTGCTGAAGTTGGGGAACACTGGTCTAAGTGATAACCGCAACCAGGTATGGAAAACTGAAATCGGACAACCCTTATAACCCCTTAAGGAAATAGGACATATGGGTACGCCCTGATGTCCGAGTCCTTAAGGACACAGGGCGCACCCATATGTCCTGAAGAAAATCACCTATATAAAAAAAAAACGCACTAGAACCATGTTCAAATGCCGAGGGGGATCCTGTGACCCCCCCATATCGGCGATCACAGCGCTTTTTGCAGTTTCTGATCAGAAACTCAAAAGTTTCGGTTTCATTTGTTTTTTTTTTTTGCTCTGTTCTAGCAGCAGGTGATGTTTTCCATGGCAGCAGGACAGTTTCAGAGGCGGCCTGCTTGCCATGGTAATGTACATCTGATCTGACCTGCTAAAGGCAGAAGTCTGATCAGACTATGCAAAGTAAAAAATACAGTACAGTACACTATATAGTGTACTGTACTGTATTATACTGACATCAGACCCACTGGATCTTCAAGAACCAAGTGGGTCTGGGTCAAAAAAAAAGGAAAAAAAAGGAAGAAAATAAAAAAAAAACTTATCAATAAATAAAAATAAAAAAATAAAATACACTACACATATTATGTATCGCCGCGTCCGTAAAAACCTGCTCTATAAAAATATCGCATGACCTAAATGCTCAGGTGAACACCATAAAAAACAAAAACAAAAAAATGGTGTAAAAAAGGCAATTTTTTGTCACTTTACATCACAAAAAGTGTAATACCATGCGATCAAAAAGGCATATAGCTCCCAAAATAGTATAAATCAAACCGCCATCTCATCCCACAAAAAAAAGAGCCCCTACATAGGACAATCACCTAAAAAAAATATGACTCTCAGACTATGCAGACATTAAAACATGATTTTTTTTCTAAAATGCTGTTATTGGTTTAAAGTAAAATAAATAAATAAAAAGTATACATATTATGTATCACCGTGTCCGTAAAAGCCTTCTCTATAAAAATATCCCATGATCTAACCCCTCAGGTAAATACCGTAAAATTTTTTTAATAAAAACTGTGTAAAAAAAAAAACATTTTTGTCACCTCACATCACAAAAAGTGTAATAGCAAGTGATCAAAAATGTATATGAACCCCTAAATAGTGCAAATCAATCTGTCATCCCGCAAAAAATGATACCCTACATAGGACAATAGCCCAAAAAAGTAAAAAAAATATGGCTCTCAGACTATGGAGACATTAAAACATGAATTTTTTTTGTTTCAAAAATGATATTATTGTGTAAAACTTAAATAAATAAATAAAAAGTATACATATAAGGTATCACCGAGTCCGTAACAACCTGCTCTATAAAAATAACACATGAACTAACCCTTCAGATGAACACAGCAAAAAAATAAAATATACATACGGTGTCAAAAGCCATTTTTGTCACCTTATATCACAAAAAGTGTAATAGCAAGCAAACAAAATGTCATATGCACCCCAATATAGTGCCAATCAAACCTCCATTTCATCCCGCAAAAAATGAACCCCTACATAAGACTGTCGCCCAAAAAATTAAAAATAAATATGGCTTTCAGAATGTGGAGACACTAATTTTTTTTTTTTCCAAAAATACTTTATTATGTAAAACTGAAACAAAATTTCACAAAAAGTAGTCATATTTGGTATTGTCGTGTCCATAACAACCTGCTCTATAGAAATAGCACACAATCTAACCTGACAGATCATCTATGTAAATAACAAAAAATAAAAACTATCCCAAAACAGCTATTTTTTAAAAAAATTTCCATTTTTCCAGTAACAAAGCAAGTGTTAACAGCCAAACAAAACTTTATATTTATTACCCTGATTCTCTAGTTTGCAAAAACACCCCATATGTGGTCATAAACTACTGTACAGGCACACGGAAGGCCGTAGAAGGAAGGAAACGCCATATGGTTTTTGGAAGGCAGATTTTGTTGGACTGGTTCTTTGACATCATGTCCCATTTAACCCCCCCCCCCCCCCGATGTACCCCTAGAGTAGAGACTCCATAAAAGTGACTCTATCTAAGAAACATCACCCCTCAAGGTATTCAAAACTCATTTTACAAACTTTGTTAACCCTTTGGGTGTTCCACAAGAGTTATTGGCAAATGGAGGCGAAATTTCAGTATTTCTATTTTTTGTTACCTTGCCTCAAACAAGTGTAATATAGAGCAACCAAAAATCATATTTACCCTAAAATAGTACCAAGAAAACTGTAACCTTATCCTGTAGTTTCCAAAATGGAGTCACTTTTTGGGAGTTTCTGTTCTAGGATTGCATCAGGGGAGCTTCAAATGGGACATGGTGTCTAAAAACCAGTCCAGTAAAATCTGCCTTCCAAAAACCATATGGCATTCCTTTCCTTCTGAGCCCTGCCGATTAAAATGGAAAATTTGCCAAAAAATTGAAAATCAGAAAATTTATCTCCATTTGCCATTAACTCTTGTGGAACACCTAAAGGGTTAACAAAGTTTGTAAAATCAGTTTTGAATACCCTGAGGCATGTACTTTCTTAGATGGAGGCAGTTTTTTGGAGTTTCTACTCTAGGGGTACATTAGGGGGGCTTCAAATGGGACATAGTGTCTAAAAACCAGTCCGGCAAAATCTGCCTTCAAAAACCACATGGCGCTCCTTTCCTTCTATGCCCTGCCATATGCCCATACAGCAGTTTACGACCACACATGGGGTGTTTCTATAAACTACAGAATCAGGGCAATAAATATTGAGCTTTATTTGCTGGTAACCCTTGCCTGGTGACTTTAAAAACTGTATTAAAATGGAAAATTTTCCAAAAAATCGAAATTCTGAAATTGTATCTCCATTTTCCATTAACTCTTGTGGAACACCTAAAGGGTTAACGATGTTTGTAAAATCAGTTTTGAATACCTTGAGGGGTGTAGTTTCTAGAATGGGGTCATTTTTGGGTGGTTTCTATTATGCAAGCCTCACAAAGTGACTTCAAAACTGAACTGGTCCCTAAAAGTGGGTTTTTGAAAATTTCTGAAAATTTTCAAGATTTGCTTCTAAATTTCTAAGCCTCGTAAAGTCCCCAAAAAATAAAATGGCATTCCCAAAATGATCCATACATGAAGTAGACATATGTGGAATGTAAATTAATAACTTTTTTTGGCAGTATTACTATGTATTATAGAAATAGAGAAATTGAGACTTGGAAAATTGCACATTTTTCTAAATTTTAGGTAAATTTGGTATTTCTTTTTTAAATAAAAATACATATTTTGACTCCATTTTACCAGTGTCATGAAGTACAATATGTGATAAAAAAAACAATCTCAGAATGTCCAGGATAAGTAAATGCGTTTTAAAGTTATCACCAAATAAAGTGACACTGGTAAGATTTGCAAAAAATGGCCTGGTCCTTAAAGGTGTAATATGGCCGTGTCCTTAAGGGGTTCAAATATCATAGGATGGAGGAAATAGGGGAGGTCGGACTTGAGAAGAGTGACTGGCATTGTTCTCCTCCGAGCTCCATTCATCTTTTTCCCGGTAGTTAATATAGTAAATAAGTAAGGACTATAAGGGTCACCACTGCAGCCATTCAAAAAAAATGTGGCACAGACAGTGTCGGACTGGGATGCCTAGGGCCCATCAGTAAAATTTATTTTGGGGGCTCACCATATGGATACATTCAAATATTACCTGCTCGCACAGCAGCAGGATGCTACCAGATGATTGAATATGGGGGTCCCTGCAGCAACTTTGAGAAGGTAAGTCCTGGGAAAAGAGGATACTGGCTATCTTTCCTTTATAGCTAGAAGTCATCTTAGCTCTGATCATGTCTATAATAATAAACTGGAAAGTTTCTTTAACCCCTTAAGGACGAAGGGCGTACATGTACGCCCTTCGTCCGCACTTTAAAGATGGCGCCCGCTCCCACACGGAGCGGGCGCCCGAGCTGCGGGTAAACGCTTGATTCATAAAGCTGACACCCGCAGCTCATGTCCGCGACCGGCAGCGATGCCGATCGCGGACATTTAACCCTCAGATGCCGTGGTCAATCCTGACCACGGCATCTGATCGCGCAAAAACCGAAAGTTTCACTTTCGGTTTTGCTCGGCTCCCTGATGGCCACAAGGGAGCCGGAGCATCATGTAGTACCCTAGGTTTCTGTGAATGAAACCTAGGGTACTACATAGTATTCCTATGGAGCCTATGACTGTAATAGGCTCCATAGGAATATGCGATTTTCTCATATATTCCAATGCTATTGCATTGGAATATATGAGAATAGCAATCTGATGATTGCATCTTATAGTTCCCTATGGGAACTATAAGAAAGTGGTAAAAAAAAAAAAAGTTTAAAAATAAAAATTAAATAAAAAAATATAAAAATTCAAATCACCCCCTTTCCCCAAAATGAAAATAAAATAAATAAAAAAATAAAAAAATTTACACATAATGGGTGTCGCAATGTGCGAAAACGCCCATACTATAATAATATTAAAAATATTCACCATACGGTAAACATAAAACGAAAGAAAGCGTCCAAATGGCTAATTCGCCATTTTTGGACGCTTCATTTCTTAAAAAAATGAATAAAAAGTGATCAAAACATCATACGCACCCCATAATGGTATCAATTAAAAGTTCAGATTGCCCGCAAAAATGAGCCCCTACACTGCTCCGTACGCATAATTACAAAAAGTTATAGGGGTCAAAACATGGCGACAAAAAATAAAATAAAAAATTCCCACTTTTAATTTTTTTTCACTATCAAAACGCAAGAAAAACTATACATATTAGGTATTGCCGGATTCGTACTGACCTGAAGAATAAAATTGACCAGTCAGTTTTATCGCAAATCGAACGTTGTAATTTAAAAACCCGTAAAACTGTGGTGAAATAGCTTTTTTTTTGCAATTTCACCCCATTTGGAATTTTTTTCCCGTTTCCCACTACATCACATGCAAAAATAAATGGTAGCGTTAAAAAGTACAACTTGTCCCGCAAAAAATAAGCCGTCATATGGCTATATGAGCGGAAATATAAAAATGTTATGGCTTTTGGAAGGCAGGGAGCGCAAAACAAAAACGCAAAAATCCCAAAACCCCCGGTCCTTAAGGGGTTAATAATTTATCAGGTTTTTTATATGAACATAGGTTGGTTGAGGTGCTGTACATTGAATATATGTATGTAGTGCAGTAAGTCTGCTGTATCACAGCTCTTTCTTAGTACAGGGATGAAGTGGCACAGCACTGATTGGGCACAGAGACAAGGTGGCACAGCACTTTCTTACCTCAAAGTGGCATAGTGCTGTTTCAACGCAGAGATGAAGTGGAATGGTGTTTTCATAGCAGAGAGAAAAAGTGTCACAGCGCTGTTTTAGCAGAGAGAGGAAGTGGCATAGTGCTTTCTTACTACTGAGACAAAGTGACACAGCACTTTCTTAGTACAATGATGAAGTAGCACAGCGTTTTCTTAGTACAGAGATGAAGTAGCACCGTGCTGTTTTAGCACAGAGAAAAAGTGACGCGATGCTATGTCAGCTCAAAGTGGCACAGCGCTGTTTCAGCACAGACATTAAGTCGCACAGCGATTTCTTATCAGATAGACAAAGTAGTGAGGTGCTGTTTTAGTAGAGAAATGAAGTGGCACAGTGCTTTTCTTAGCAGTAGCACCAATACAAAGAGACAGTGCTCTCTTACCAAAGAGATGAAGTGTCACAGCACTTTCTTAGAACAGAGATGAAGTGACACTGCACTGTTTTAGCACAAAGTGGCACAGAGATTTCCTAACAGAGAGACAGAATGACACAGGGTTTTCTTAGCACAGAGACACTGTAGCACTGCACTTTGTTAGCACTGCTGCACTATGTTTGTCACTGTGAATGGTGGCTAAAGTGGTCCAATCACCACTAATAGAACATATCTCAGCAATGTACTTCCAATGACTTAGATGACAACCAAAATGATACAGTCACAGAATATACACAACGTCTGTGAAGGTCATTGCTACATAATATACTGTTGATTAGGTACTGATATGAACAGCCACAGTGATCCCTGTGCACGCCTATAATGTTCTAGATGTGTATACATGTGGTTTGGCCTTGCTATGTGCAAGATTACTGATTTCAATGTACCAGAAATGCTGGCTTTTACGTCTGCCTAGTACCCTCTATTTCCATGGTGACAAAAGGGTTATTTTTACGAGCTTTAAGATGTATTTTAATCTTGATGAAAATGAAGCGAGTTGGCACAGTGTGGATGCTTCACTGTGCTCATCCGTCATTTCTTCTCCATGTGTCCTGATACCGCCAAGTTACAGAATATGCAAATAGGGAGGAGGGTGCAGACTGACATTAATAGGACACAATGGCTCCAAAATAGATGACATTTCATGCAGACAACAGCCGTCTCATTCTCCCGATAAATGGCAGGGCAACAGGCCGGGGTATCTGAACAATATGCACAGTTGTAATGTACAATGTATGTACACAATTCCATCTGTCAGAGATGCAGAATGGCTTCATTGTGTTTGGAGAGAGGATTGTATAAAATGAGCGTGCCATGCTTCCTTGCTTCTATTGTTAGATTCCCTCAGGTGCTCTGGGAATATCCTACACATTGAGGTTACACCTTTAGACCACACAAGAAGAATATGAAAAACGTACAGAGAAGCCAATTAAACTTACATTGTTCTCTGTCCTCTCAATGACGGAGCCACTTATAGAAAGCATTGCATGCTGATAACATGATAATGAAGACAATGATTAACTACATAGGCTAGAAAGTTATCCTGTGATTTGCAGTTCAAAGCATGGTTTCCTGAGTCTAAAGGGATTTTCCCGTTTGAATCAACATTCTTTAAAATAATTGCTAAAGGAGGTAGATGTATTTTTGCAATGTATGTCTTTTACCTTTATTGCTCCTATCTTCTATTCTGGGCTGTGGTCACATGACTATGTCCATGCAGCTCATTCTTGTTTCCCGTGATGTTATGTCCATGGACGGGGCAGTGATAGGGGAGTGTCTATGTAACTAGCTGGGTGGGAGGAGCTATAGACTAACTGGGCTTTGTTGAGGGCAGTGCAGGAGCTGTGGCAGAGAAAGAAGAAGTGCATTACGGATGTGGTTGGCTTTTTTTATAAGGTGAAAATAGGTCTGGGGAGTCCGAATGAGAAAAATGTAAGCAATTACTTGGGCATAAATGCTAAAAACTATTGTTATGCTGGACGACTCCTTTAATGGAATACTACTGGCAAATCTGATGCTATCTTATATCTGGTGCAGAGCCTGATGAGGTGAGGCATGGCTCAAACAGCACCAAAGAGAGAAGTCATGAACACTTGGACCTTGCACTAGACAGGGCACACTTTTCCTGGACTGCTCCTATAGCATTATATCCTTATCATCCTGTGTACCTAAGGTAACATTCAGGAATATGAGAGGAAGCAGAAGTATAGTCTATAGCAGGGATGCCCAACCTGCAGTCCTACAGCTGTTGCAAAACTAAAACTCCCAGCATTCCTGGACATCCTACAGTTTTTAGGGAATGCTAGGAGTTGTAGTTTTGCAACAGCTGGAGGGCTGCAGGTTAAGCATTCCTGGTCTACAGCATGGTCTCCAACCTGTGGCTTGCCAGCTGTTTTTCAAAACTACATCTCCCAGCATGCAGCAGTTGTAAACCAGAGTACTGTAGTCAGACATATTGCATTTGAGGTTCTTCAAGGGACAGTCTCTTGTCCTCCAAAGCTGTTCTCAGGCAGCAGTGCAATCTTGTTGTATGCTGAATTATACTGTATATGCAGCCTATTATTTTAGAGAATAATCATAATGAGATAAGCAGCAGTGCACAGGGCTGAGTTACAGTGAAGGAGTGCACAGTGGTAATTGAAAAGAAATCAGTCTGTGACCAGTGGGCTGCAGCAGCTTGAGCACTTTCAATTATCAACTTTGGATGTATTTCCCACCACCATGTGAACCATGCTCTCCACAGTCTCCAACTGTCCTCTGCGTCTTCCTCTCAGCAGCTGTCTCTTTTTATGATGTTTTTCTTGTTTTGCAACTTGCTCTTCTTTTCTATCGTTTTTTGTTAAGAAAAATTCCACCAGAAACAAATATAATGGTCAGTATGTGAACATATAGAACAGTTAATAGATATTAAAGAATAGCAGTGAAATAGTGTGTGCCACTTTCCCATTCTTTCTCTTGGGCCACCCTAGGTGACAATGTCTATGTGCTGTCTGACCAGCCACTATAAATCTTAGACCCCTGTCTTGTGTCTAATATCAAGGCTGCACAGATGGAACTTGTGTGAGAGACATCATGTAGATGAGACTGTTCTGTGTGAGACAACCGCCCAGGGATCCTTCTCTTCCTATACAGCAAGACCAAAGCCAGAAATCTCTGAACGTAAGGATGCGCTTGGTAAGGGTCAGGGGCGGACTGGGAACTTAAAGTGGCCCTGGAAAAATATTCAAAGTGGCCCTGTTTTATAGTCGGGACTAAATTAATAGAAGGCAGGACCAACAACACCATATTGTGGCACATTATACCACCCCAACAGAGCCAAATACCACAGTCCATCACAAAATACATCCCCAAAATCTTCCACTGGCCAGCAATGAAGAGGGCTCAGGCGGCCCGGGGCATCGGCCCACCAGGAAATTTTCCTGTAAGGTGTATGGCCAATCCGCCCCTAGTCAGGGAAAATTACAAATATCCAATGTACAACACCTTTCCTAAAGCTAATCCATCTATGAGTGCTTGTTAGACCATCTACAGATGGTCCATCACTGCACTACAGACCACTGCCTCCGAATGTTGCATTCCATTATGGATTTTAATACTTCTCCTACATTGAGACGCATTTATAGGTATTACTACTGGCTGGCCATAGATAATCAGCTTATTTTTCAGAGATGTTGCATACCAGCTGCATTAAAGGGAATGTGTCATCAGAAACTGACCTATTGATTAAATCATTCATTTCTATGGGGGTCCCGGAGATAGCCCCCACCAATCTAATAGTTATCCCTTATTCTGTGGATAGGGGATGACTTGAAACAAACAGCATACCCCTTTAAAGGGGTTGTCTCTTCCTAGACATTGGTGGCATTCACTTCCATAGGACTGCCAGTGATAGCCGATCCAGCAATTGGCTTTTTTTAGCAGTTCCATAGAAATGAATGGAGGCGGCTTCTTATGCGTGGCTGCTCTCTGCTCACTTCGGAGATCCCGTTCTGGAGATAAGAGTGGGTTCCAGAGGTAGGAACCGCACCTACAGTTGTGCTCAAAATTATTCAACCCCCACTAAAATTGAGTGTTTTGGCCAGTTTGACATTGGTTTTGATCATTTCAGTCATCTTGTTTACAATTAAATCAAAGAGGCACTTGTAAGTCAGACAAATATAACATAACATTTATAATGAAATAACCACAAATGTCTTTTCTGTGCTCACATCATTATCAGTTTTATTCAACCCCCAAGTGACATTCAATCTTAGTACTTAGTACAACATCCTTTTCCAGTTATAACAGCTTTTAAACATGAAGCAAAGCTTGACACAAGTGTCTTGCAGCGATCTACGGGTATCTTCGCCCATTCTTCATGGGCAAAAGCCTCCAGTTCAGTCACATTCTTAGGCTTGCGCGCTGCAACTGCTTTCTTTAAGTCCCACCAGAGGTTCTCAATCGGATTTAAGTCTGGTGACTGCAATGGCCACTTCAAAATGTTCCAGCCTTTAATCTGCAACCATGCTCTAGTGGACTTGGAGATATGCTTGGGATCATTGTCCTGTTGAAAGGTCCAACGTCTCCGGTTTGTGACGGACTGCATCACATTTTCATCCAATATCTCATGGTACTGAAGAGAATTTATGGTACCTTGCACACGCTGAAGCTTCCCTGTACCTGTAGCAAAACAGCCCGAAAGCATGATTGACCCCCCGCCATGCTTCACAGTAGGCAAGGTGTTCTTTTCTTCATAGGCCTTGTTCTTCCTCCTCCAAACATAGCGTTGATCCATGGGCCCAAACAGTTCTAATTTTGTTTCATCAGTCCACAGAACACTATCCCAAAACTTTTGTGGTTTGTCCACATGACTTTTGGCATACTGCAGTCGACTCTTCTTATTCTTTGGAGACAGCAAGGGGGTGCGCCTGGGAGTTCTGGCATGGAGGCCTTCATTACGCAGTGTGCGCCTTATTGTCTGAGCTGAAACTTCAGTACCTGCATCTGACAAATCTTTTTTCAGTTCCTCAGCAGTCACACGGGGACTTTTCTCCACTTTGCGCTTCAGGTAGAGCACAGCAGTCAAAGTCAGCATCTTCTTTCTGCCACGACCAGGTAGCGTTTCAACAGTGCCCTTTGCCTTGAATTTGTGAATGATGCTTCCTATGGTGTCTCTTGGTATGTTTAACATCTTTGCAATCTTCTTATAGCCATTGCCCTTCCTGTGAAGAGAAATCACCTCTTCTCTTGTCTTCCTGGACCATTCTCTTGACTTCACCATGTTTGTAAACACACCAGTAAATGTCTAGAAGGAGCTGAGTATCACAGTCATTTTACATCTGTCTAATTGGTGCTTATTCTGCTTGATTGCTGCTCCTTGACATCCACAGGTCTTTTCAATACCTGATCGAAAACACTTGAATGAACCTCTGTTCTTAAGAGTGGTAGTCTTTAAGGGGTTGAATAATTGTGTCAATGAAGAAATCACAAAAAAAACATTTAATACTGTATTTGCGAATGTTGCGAATATAGCGCTATAATTTCGCTATTTCAAATATTCCTTTTTTTTTTTTTGTTAATCCTTGTTGCTCTCTGGTTGTCTTCCCACTTCCCAAAAGCTGTTCTTACCTGTCCGGAGGATTCTTGGCTCCCTGCCCGCTCCAGTCAATGCCCGTTGCCGCTTCTGCCGACTTCCCGTGTGCATGGGAACGCCTCCATGCTAAAATGTACTGTCGCATTGCGAATTCAACTTAGAGCCGGGTTCGTATGGTTGTATTGCTAGAATATAACGAATATCACGAATTAACGAATATATCACTATATTCTCAATCTTCGCTATATTTTAGCAAGCCAACCATTAGGAACCCAGCTCTAAGTTGAATTTGCAATGCGAGTATATGTTCGCATTATGAATTAAACTTAGAGCTGAGTTCCTAATGGTTGTTGCTAGAATATAACGAAGATTGAGATTATAGTGCTATATTTGTGATATTCGTTATCTTCATCAATTCTAGCAATACAACCATTAGGAACTCAGCTCTAAGTTTAATTCGCAATGCAAATATAAATTTGCGTAACATTCGCAATATATAGAATGATCGCAAAATCTAATATGGCACCTCCCACTCATCACTAGATGGTGAGTTCACTAAAAGAGTTCAAAAGGAGCCTGGATGTATTTCTGGAGTATAATAATATTACAGGTATAGAAACTGTAGATGGGTTGATAATCCAGGGAGTTATTCTGATTGCCTGATAGGAGTCAGGAAGGATTTTTTCCCCCTAAAATGAAAAAATAAATTGGCTTTTACCTCATGGGGTTTTTTGCTTTCCTCTGGATCAACTTTGCAGGATAACAGGCTGAACTGGATGGATAAATGTCTTTTTTTCAGGCTTATAAACTATGTTACTAGAAATAGACAAGTGCCTTGAAGTAAGAAAGAGAAATTCCTCACAAAATGTAAAGGGGTTGTCTTATATGGACAGCTGTTCTCCATATGCCAATCACAAAGGGTGTGCCCTATGAGCCAGAAGGTTGTGTCACACTGTATCAGCGGCCTGGTTTTGGCAAAATTTTGTAGAGAAAACTAGAAGCTCCTTCCATCATGGGAGCATGTATGTAGCCTTCTCAAGTACTAATATCCTATAACACATTTTATGTACATGACCTAATCATTCTCCACTCATGATAGGCCCAGGGCTGTTTACCCAACTTGGGCCCTTCCCTCTATTTTAGTTTAGTTTTTTTTGTATGAAGAGGCTGCGGTGCTTCGTGAGCGCCACAGTCTCTTCCTAGGCCATGTGATAAACTGAAAAATGTGGTCGCCAAATTTAAAATCATATAATTATAATCAAAAAATACATACAGGAGAATACAGCACCACATACCTCTTACATCCAGGGATATCTCCTGTCATATAGACCTTCTCTTTCCTCTTCTCCTCTGTTAGACCGCCATGGCAAATTCTTTCAGCCACATCTCATCTCTACAGAGTTTGTTACACAGACATGTTAGATTTCTCAATTTTTCCATCAACCTCCCTATACTGGTGCCCCTACAGAGTCATCCTGCTGCCACTCCCAATACTGTGCCCACTGTGCTCCCCAATGCCACAGGTACTATACTGCTGAAAAAAATTGTGACCCCAGTAGACATATTTGGGGTCATTTATCAAACTGGTGTAAAGAAGAACTGGATTTCCAAAAGAGCTGTCAAAAATAACATAATAACTTTCTCCCACATAGTAATTTGCCCCACACATAGTAGTCCCTTTCATAATAATTTGGCCCCACACAGTCCCCACATAGTAATCCTTTCATAATAATTTCCCCGCACATAGTAATTTGCCCCCATACAAAAGCCACAATATAGTCATTTCCCCCAATGTAATCAATGCCTCTTCACTAAACTGTCCTCCTGTGTGTCCCTACCACACTTGTCACCCAAAATAGGCACATGACATAAAAAAATTAAAAATGACAAAAAAATGAAAAGCAAAATAATCACCTATGTCCAGGGCCAGGCGCTTGCTGGGTCTTGCACAGTGCTGCGTCCCGGCACAGTTTCGCAATGACGTCATCACGCCTGCCTGCGCTGGGATTTAACTACCGCATGGGCCTTAGGCCTACTAGGTGCCCAGCCGCAGTATGTGGGTGTTCAGGTCAGCGTTGGGCCCCCCAGCGGTGCTGGGCCCGGGGCTGCCGACCTGAATGCCCCTATTGTAATCGGCCACTGATTGCCCCTGGCATTATGCAGAGTTAATATTGTGCTCCTGATAGTTTTACGCAGCACTGCAGGATATTTCAGTGCTCTGCAGGTTCATTGTTTGACCATCTGCAGGTACTTTAGGAGAATCAAAGTTTAAGTTTAAGCGGAGACTGTAAATTCCCCCCAATTACTTTGATGGGGGTGAATATGCTAGATGCTCGGGGGATGCTGGGAATGGTGTGTGAGGCAGAGAAGATTAATGGCCATTTTTATAGACGGCTGTACTTCTCAATCTAGACAAATAGAAGCAGAAACTGCAGCTGTCTCCTTTCTGCACACCAGCAATAAATAAAAATATCTACTGCCAGGAGAAAAAAAAATGAGGGTTTGCCAATATATACTACGTGTCACATCCCCCAGTATAGATTCTCTATGACACATTATATTAATATGTAAATATTGTGAATGGTTCGTCAGAGAGTATAGAATTACTGTGTGTACAAATTAGTAAAGCCCATTATGTCATTAGTAGTCAGGGCCAGCTCCAGGTTCATGTGGGCCCTTGGGCGATAAAGTCTCAGTCTGGGCCCCCTTATACAGTGATAACAGATAATATACAGTGTACAGATAATATAGTAGATATCACCTGCAGTTCTATGTAACAGCACAGATAACACAGTCATGGCTATCTGAGTACAGAAAATTTAGTAGTGTTACCTGCAGCCCTATGTAAAACCACAGATAAAACTAGTGCTGATAATGTGGTAGTGTTACCTGCAGTCCTATGTAAAACCACAGATGACACTAGTGCTAATAATGTGTTAGTGTTACCTGCAGTCCTATGTAAAACCACAGATAACACTAGTGCTGATAATGTGGCATTGTTACCGGCAGGCCTATGTGAAACCACAGAGGACACTAGTGGTAATAATACGTTAGTGTTACCTGCAGCCCTATGTAAAACCACAGATAAAACCAGTGATAATGTGGCAGTGTTACCTGCATTCCTATGTAAAACCACAGATGACACTAGTGCTAATTATGTGTTAGTTTTTCCTGCAGTCCTATGTAAAACCACAGATGACACTAGTGCTAATAATGTGTTAGTGTTATCTGCAGTCCTATGTAAAACCACAGATAACACTAGTGCTGATAATGTGGTATTGTTACCTGCAGTCCTGTGTGAAACCACAGATGACACTAGTGCTAATAATGTGGTAGTGTTACCTGCAGTCCTATGTAAAACCACACATAACACTAGTGCTGATAATGTGGTAGTGTTACCTGCAGTCCTATGTAAAACCACTGATAATATTAGTGTAGATTAGGTGGTAGTGTTACCTACGGTACATCCTTAGTGTGCCTCCCTGTGTCTCTCCCACGGACTACATGCTGACGGTGCTCCCTCCTCTTCCATCTTCTTCTTCTTGCCCCACACAGAACATCCTGAAGCAGCTGCATCAAGGCATAGGAACACTGTGGGCATGGTGATGGTGACACACAGGGGGAGACACACACACACAGGGAGAAACACACACACACAGGGAGGGACACACACACAGGGACAGATACACACACACACACACAGGGACAGACACACACATAGGGACACACATACACACAGGGACGGACACACACAGGGAAGGGCACAGGGATAGACACACATACAGGGACAGACACACACACAGGGACAGACCTAGACATAGGGACAGACCCACACACACACAGGGACAGACACACACAGGGACATATACTGACACAGGGACAGACACACACACAGGGACACACATACAAGGACACACATACACACACAAGGACACACATACACACACAGTGACAAACATACACACAGGGATAGACACACACACAGGGACACACACACCGGGACAGACAAACACACAGGGACAGACACATACATATGGACAGACACCTGGGCGATGGTGAGATCGCCAACCAACTTTTATCTAATGTGTGGCCACCTTTAGGGGTGGAATGGAATTCCACCTTTAATTATGCTCCAAACTTTTGTTACCTTCTAATATGACTCCCACTGATTCCCAGTGCTGAGGGGACATGGACAGGGTTTTAAAAGGGAATTATCTACCACAGGGGGTTTAAACTGTAACCCATTAGGCATTGGCTAGACTGTAGGTTTGTTTTGGGTATCGAACTTTCGATACCCAATCGATACTTTTGTCTGGTATCGAACTTGATACCAGTAATTGTCTTTTATAGATACTAGGCTGTGCTACTGCACACACTGGCGTAGGGATCTCCATAGCATCCATAGCAATGGCTATGGGGCCCCACGCCACTGGGCTCCCCGGCCGCCGGCTGAGGATTTAGGGCCAACGCCACCCATAAGCAAGCTACGCCACCGCGTAGAGTGCACTCTTGCTGGGGGAGCCGACGCCGCTCCTCCTCTCCCAGCGCCACCTCCTAGCTAAATTATTCACTGCACTTGCCTCTGTGAAATTGAAGAGAAGCGCCGTAATCTCGCACAGGCGCACTGGCCGGGGCATTGAAGTGCGCACGCGCCGTCTTCCTGTCCTCTGCCAGTGCGCCTGTGCAAGATTACGGCACTTCTCTTCAATTACACAGAGGCAAGTGCAGTGAATAAATTAGCTAGGAGGCGGCTCTGGGCGGGGAGGAGATCTGTGGATGACACTGATGAGGGATCTGTGGATGACACTGATGGGAGATCTGTGGATGACATTGATGGGGGATCTGTGGATGACACTGATGGGGGATCTGTGGATGACACATAGGGGGGATCTGTGGATGACACATAGGGGGGATCTGTGGATGACACTTAGGGGGGGTCTGTGGATGACACTTAGGGGGATCTGTGATGACACAGATGGGGGATCTGTAGATGACACTGATGGGGGATCTGTGGGTGACACTTAGAGGGGATCTGTGGATGACACTTAGGGGGATCTGTGAATGACACAGATGGGGGATCTGTGGATGACACTTAGGGTGGGATATGTGGATAACACTAATAGGGGATCTGTGGATGACACCTAGGGGGGATCTGTGGATGACACTTAGGGGGGATCTGTGGATGACACTTAGGGGGGATCTGTGGATGACACTTAGGGGGGATCTGTGGATGACACTTAGGGGGGATCTGTGGATGACACTTAGGGGGGATCTGTGGATGACACATAGGGGGGATCTGTGGATGACACTTAGGGGGGATCTGTGGATGACACTTAGGGGGATCTGTGGATGACACTTAGCGGGATTTGGGGATAACAGAGAACATGGATCGTGCTGCTCTCAGCAAGCTCCGTGTTCTCCTCAGCAGCACGGGGAGAAGGAAGCACTCTCTCCCTCCCCCTGTGCTGCTTCTGCCAGCGCCACCAATGAGAGCACAGAGGAGAAGAGGAGGGGAGGTCGCACTACGCCACCAATGAGAACTAACGTTTAATATACAAATACAGCCGGCGGGAGAAACACATTGCCGGTGTTCCATTATTTTTCCCTACCCCTGAACTTTCCCTACCCTCGTATTTTTCCGGTTCTGACGCAGCCGCACCGGAAGTGACATTTGCCGGTGTGGAAGGAGGTGTGTCACGCCCCTAGCTTACTGAGTGGCTGAGTAGGAGTCTGCGCAGGCAAGCACGGTTAACTGAACGCGCCTAGTGTAGGGAAAACTCACGGACAATTGAGCATGCGCCCGAGGGTAGTAAAAACTTACATCCCACTGCACGTGCGCGGCTAATGCTTGCTGGATCTTGTCTATTCTAGTGCCTAGGGTAGGGAAAAATCACAGGCAATTGCGCATGCGCCGAGGGTAGTGAAAACTTACAGCCCAGTAAGTTTTCACTACCCTCGGGCGCATGAGCAATTGGCCGTGAGTTTTCCCTTCCACACAAGGACACACCTCCTTTCACACGAGCAAACGTCACTTCTGGTGCGGCTGCATCAAATGACGAGGATAGGGAAAGTTCACGGGTAGGGAAATATAATGGAACACCGGCACCCTGCCTGTGACAGGGTGCTGCGATCTGCGGCACTCAACCCCTCGGGTGCCGCACCTGAGGGGTTAACTGCAGCAGATCTCAGCGCCCTGTCAGAGGTCAGTTGCCGGCAATGTGTTTCTCCTGCCGGCTGTATTTGTATATTAAACGTTAGTTCTCGTTAGTGGCGCAGTGCGTCCTCCCCCACATCTCCGCAGTAATAAAAACATTGGTGGCAGTGGCCACCAGGTCCCCTCCTCCTCATTGGTGGCAGTGGCCACAGGGTCCTCTCCCCTCCACTCCTCATTGTTGGCAGTGGCAGCTTATGATTAGAGCCCCAGCATTGTAAGCCTGGGGCTCCGATCGGTTACCATGGCAGCCAGGATGCTGATGTAGCTCTGGCTGCCTTGGTAAGCTCCCTGCTGCTGTGTGTACTATGCACAGGACAGCAGGGAGATTATGAGATCCTATTCACCCTCATAGAGCTCTATTAGGGTGAATAGGACAAGGGATCAAAAGATCCCAGGTTCTAGCCCCTATGGGGGCTAATAGTTATTAAATAAACTGAAAAAAAAACATATAAATCACCCCCTTTCCCAATTTTACATATAAAATATATAAACAATAAATAAATAAATACTACATATCGCCACGTATGAAAAGTCCAAACTATTAAAATATTAAAAAATATCTCTTATGCGGTGAACGCCATAAAAGAAAAAAGATAAAATAAAAACTGCGCAATTCACCATTTTTCTTTTTTAGTCACCTTGTCCCCCCAAAAATAGGATAGGGCTGTTCGATTAAGGGCCGGACATTCCATAAAATGCAGAATGCATTCGGCTTTTTTTGGCATTTTATTTTTTTTGTGTGGTATCGAAAGGTATTGAGTATCGCAATACTTTTTTATGGTATCAAAACCAAATCAAAATTTTGGTATCGAAACAATCCTACTTGTGGTATGGAGTCTAAGCAATGACTTAGACACACACAAAGGCACACACACACAGGGACAGACAGACACCACACACACACAGGGACAGACAGACACACACACAGGGGCACACACACACAGGGACAGACAGACACACACAGGGACAGACAGACAGACAGACACACACAGGGATGGACAGACAGACACACACACAGGGGCGCACACTCACACAGGGGCACACACACACAGGGACAGACACACATACACACACACACACACACACACAGGGACAGACACACACACAGGGACAGATATACACAGCTAGGCCTTAACCACATTCCAGCCAGGCTCCTGTCCGTACAGGAACACAGCATTCTGCTTGGCCAGATGACATAGGAAGGTCCTTTAGCCTGGTAGGAACTCCATCCACCCTGTTCTGAGTCCTGGGGCCGCCCTCACCAGCAGTGCACATGGCGAAAATTGTCTGCATTGCTAAGGAAAGTTGCCCTAGAATTCAGAACAGGCAGTTTAATAAAGACCAAGACAAAGCTACAGGAGTGAGTGGGCACAGTGGGCCCCCCCATGAGCAGTGGGCACAGGCACTTGCCCGGGTGTGCCAGGTGCTGACACCAGCCCTGTTAGTAGTGTTGAGCTAATCGAACTGCAGGCAAATTTCCTCTTGCTTCGTGGTTGTGAATTGATTTTCCCAGAATGGCGGCAAAATTTTTTTAAAAATCATACCTACCTCATCACGAAGGGCTGGCCGCAGCCATCCTAATTGAAGAGCTCACACAAAAATCCTCTGCACGGTGGCAGGCGGGGCAGACGGGGACGGGCCCCCCTTAGCACCGCGGGTGTTTTCATCCATGTACAGGAAGAAGAAGCAGCGGCGGTGTGGGGACCAGGAGTGTGGTAAGTATATTCCCACAATATTAATATCATGTGCTGCAATCAGCTAAGAATGTACAATAATGGGGGGCGGAACGATCGCCGCTCCCTTTCTTTGCATACACTACTTTCAAAGAAATAGGCTTCATGATGAAGTAATTTGTCACAAAGCAAATTTTTTTGTAAAAGCAGCCGATTCGAATTTTTGAATACTTCGGTCATCACTATTCATTAGCAACTAATAACTAATGTCAGTAAAGGTAAAGGTCCAAATGCGTGTTGCCATTTGGGCGTGTGTCTCTGCATAGTCCGACACTGTCCAGTCAGTGCTGGCAGTGTAGGACTCTGCAGGGACAAACGCCTAATTGGTGACACCCATCTGGATCTTCACCGCAATTTGGTAGTAATTCTTTCATAACTTCTAGCAGGAATAATAAAGAAATGGTTTGACAAAGATAGTTCAAGAGAGCTTACAGATTATGTCTCATGAATACAACCCCTTTCTATATGCCCTATTATATGGACATTGTAGAGGGAAGTCCCTGACTTAGGACCCTACTCTATTAGCTAGACTGGTGAACCACTAACCTAGAGTAGCTTGTACTCCAATATCTGTGTATACCAATCATTTGAATGGCTGGCATTTAATACTACATTTTCCTTGCAATGGCCAACCCGTTAATCCATTAATATCAGTAGTCCAACACATGACCACTGAGGCCACTGATTGGCTGCAGAGGTCTGATGCCAGAATGGGATATCATTGCTGGCAACATATAAATGCAAAACCAGCCAGGGGCTGTCACAATACTTGCTCTGGGATCCTGTGAGACTGATAAGGTGAATATATTTTTTTAGTTTTTTTTTTTTCTTTTTCTTTAAGACTAATACCCTGTGATAATAAAGTCCTCATTTGCAGGGTAAAGTGGGCCTTTGCCTTAGTAGGTGCACACCTGTTGTGGAATATGAGTATTGTACTGAATCCTTTGACCAGTCCTGTCAGCCTTGTTTCCTGGTACTTCTCTAGATAGAAAAATTGCCAGAAAATTTGAATAAGTTAATGATGGAAAGCCGCATCCCTTTTACCATCAAACACAGATGATTGTGTGTCTTATCAATGTTGTACTTTGTATTTCCAGCCAAATGTAATTCTTTTTTTAATGCAGTTAAGCCAGAGTGCTTTGAATGTAGAACTATTTGTACAAAACAAGCTTGATTTCTAACCTAAACTGATGGCACATCCTAGCGATACGTGCTCACCGTATGAGATGGGATATATGCCTTTAAAGGGAACGTGTCATCAGTAAATGATCTATTGTTTAAATCACGTTTTTATATTTAAATAACGTATATAAAAATCAGGTGGCTCTCCTGCACAATGTAGGAAAAAGGTCCACTAATCTCTGTGACTCATCCCATCACTAATAAAAATAGTTCAAATAAAAATGTGAATGTTACAAAATGTGTTTGATTTTTGAATACCCCTCATGAACAGAAGTCCTGAGATGGATCCCTGTTTATGACCAATACCATACGGAGCACTCCAGAATCATCTTTATTGGAAGCGGAGAGACTGAATGGCCTGTTTCCAACTCACCACGTGGCATGCCGACTGCGTCCCTCTCCAGCGTATGAGACAAACACAATACATTTGGACTCACGGATAAGAGGGAATATCAGGAGGAAAGATCTCTCTGTGACCAAGACCACATGGGACGCCACGGCAGGCACTAGACCCCGACCCCTCGGCAACAAACCATGAGTAATAACAATCCTCTAGTCCGTGTGCACAATATGGGAGATCATTGAATATTGATATCTTAACCCTTGCATTGACATCTATGAGGGATATTGATATCTTAACCCTTGCATGAACATCTATGTGGGACTTGAACATTTGAATACGAACGGATAGTGATTATAATAGGCTGTCAAACAAATGTAAGTGCTATAGGTCTCAGCTTTTGATAAGGACCCTTATATGCATACTGGACATTATTTGCATATACTCACCATATGTCCTAACGGCGGGTATATTGGACATTATTTGCAAATACTTACCATATGTCCTACTGATGGGTTAAAATATATCTGCACAATAAATGGATGCAAACCAACACTGTAACTAAACAGGTTGTATTTGCGATAACATAGTTGCAGAGACATCGTGGACACAACGTCAGTGATTGTATAGCTACCGAGATAATACTGATTTAGCAACTACGACAAATCATTACTGTGCAGTATATATCCTGGAAGTTGAGTGAATCGGGTGGGCATCCCTGTGTCTGACATAATTCACTCACTATATGTGACTAGACCTCCAGACTAGAATCCCCACCATAACGCACGTATGCTTCTGTATGTTTTTGCATGATTTTAACTACTTTTTATCTTTATTTTAATTTATTTTATGGTTAATACACTTTATTTGTAATTTATGTATATATGTGAATGGTATATGGAATAAACGGTCTCTCATAGTGATCCTATTCCTGAGGGTAGAGTGCCAATCTCTTCAAACATTTTTATTTGAAGGTTTTTATATTTAACATTGTTTTAAAGAATTTTAATTATATTTTTAATTGTCGATGTCAATATCTATATTTAAACAAAAATCATAAAATCCTGCATTTTTTACTATGGCCACTATGGTTTATAACTCCACTTGTTGGTCTGTACAGATCACTTTACTGCAGGTACCTGTTTATCTGTCATTCACCTCTGTGTATAGATAAGACAAGATCCACCATTCACAATAGGTGATGTCACAGCTTATCTATTCTTTCCTTGTACAATGACCTCTGCACAGGTCACAGAGCATGCCTAGAAAACCACCTATAGAAGTCAATGATGTTCCCTCCTGACCATTGTGTCTATGGCCCATGAGGCTGCCGTAATGCAATTTTCTTAATGCTTTCTAAATGCCGCTAAGAACAGCTCAGGCAAGATGGCCGCCTCCTTAATAGTGTTCAGGAAATAGAATAAAAAAACTTGTAATCAGAAAATAAACAGGTTAGATAAAAGGAGATGTATTGATAACTGGGAGATACATTTTTGGTGACACATTTCCTTTCATTTCTGGACACAAAGCGAACAGTAACTGCTACTACTAGATTCTAGCTTCTTTTGCGATACTCCTTCCGACACGGCAAAGCTTAAATTGTTATTTTTGTAGCATGTGTTTGAGATCAGTGTTTGCTGAAGGTTAAAAGAATTTCCTTCTCTTCCATGGAGAGCCTCTGGCTGAGGTCTTCATCGTAGAAGCTAGCTAATAAGATCACTCTTTCATGAAAAACCACACACACCACAAAGAAGACAAATTGAAGTTTGTTGGGAGTTTGAATTATCTGTTTCTAGAATAGTGTGAGGCACAAGTGCTAATTGAATACATTGTAAGCTAATTATACTTAACCCTTTAGATACAATTAATGGTTGATCGCTTATGCCTAGTAATTATTTTCAGTCTTGACCAGTCATTGAGTGGGTTAAGTACAAAGTCGATGAGTGGACAACCATGTCATATGAACCATTATTAATCTTTTTCTAAATCCTGGGGCCATCTGTGGACATGCCGACGTGTCTCAAGACTAAGATCGATACTCGCAAAGACAGATGAGGGAGCTTATTCTTTATAAAGGGAGACAGGAAGTGATGTGTTTCGTAAAGAGAAGATTCTCGGCGGTACAAGATATTTCTTTAGACTGCTGTAGCTCAACAAATTATAGTTACAAAATTGTTCTTTTAAACACAGAACAGAGTCATTACTTATTGTCTGCGAGCAGATAGGATTCATGAAGCATGGCATTGAGGGCTATAATAACATGGCTTTTTGTTCTTTCCGTATAGTATGTAGCTCTTTGTTGTGTCGAGCACAGTTGTTGGAAATAGATCACTGGTATATATTACCACGTCATGTGCTCGTAGGAACATTCTGCTCTTCATTTTTCACATCACTACATTATAGACAATGGAATGTAGTAGACAATGGTTTGCAAATAGGGATATGGCTACAGGGGGTGCAGGCATAGCAGTTGCTTGGGGAAAAGGGGCACCCGACTACATAATTAAACTCTGGCATTATAAATGGCACATTGTAAGTGCCATTTACGGTTCCAGATTTTGCATTTAGACCCATGAGCTTCAACTTGCACCTCTGTTTGTCATTGATGAAGCAAGCTGTGTTGACTAACCAACCATCACTGGAATATTTTCTCCATTTAGAAATTAAAAGAAATTGGAAATACCAATCCCTCCTCTAAGTTGTGCTTAAAGGTGTTCTCTGGGAATGATTTTAAATAGCCGCTAGTAATCTGTCCTAGAATGTGAGCAGGACTGGTTGCCTCCACTTGCAGAGCTGCCTAGGGGATGAGGAGTCAGGGCCTCACTACACTGCTCTACAATAGATGTTAATGATGTGTACCTGCCTATGATATGCCATCATGAATGAGCAGCCTGACAGGAACACTCACTATTATATAGTATATGCAAGTGCCAGAGTCACCCCCCTAGACAGCTCTGGAAGTGGAAGCAACCAGTCATGCTCACATTTTAAATCATTCCCAGAGAACCCCTTTAGTACATCCCATGTAGGCCGCTCCTGAAGACAGTTAATGGTCAGTTCACACCACCACTATTGATTTCCATTGTTCTGATTTGTTATAGGAGCTGAACAATGAAAATAATGGAAGTGCCAGCATGACCAGAACAGATTCCATTTACGATAATGTTATCTGTTCAGTTTCTATTCAGGAGTCTGCTTTATTAGCTGAGAAATATGTCCTACAGGCAGACATTTTCTCTATGCTGTTTTTGATGGAATCTGCAGAAGAAGCCCCAAATGGAACCTCCAACACAGATGTAAACAAGCCGTAATTCGAGTGAATGCCATCTCCAAAACATTTGACTGCTGCTTCCACACAAATCAGTTGACACTCTTTAAATTACCATGCCGGGTTGATTTGCTATGTGTTATTTTATTTTTTAGTTTTTTTAGTTTTTCATTAACTGCAATATTGTTCTGGTAAGTTTTATAGTCTAAAAAAATCCAGTTAGTTTCAAATCAATACTATAGCCTAAGGAAATGCTGAGCAATGTATTCAATTTAGTCATCGGTTCTGGACGTAGACATGCAAATGAGGAGCCTTGCCCCGCATGTCATGTCAGCAGTGTATAGAGATGTATTGTAGACAGTGGTGAGTGAATGTGATGATACATAGAATCTTGAACTTTGCACATATTGAAATAAGAAGCCTTAGTTTCCTGGAGCTCATTATGAGAGATAACTGGAGGCATGTCCTGGGGAAAAGAGCAGAACATTACACTGTCTTCCCGTGAGGGAAGGTAGGATTGTCGTTAGGAAAGTATACCTTCTGGGTAACAGCAGCACATACTTAATAATTAAAATTCAGCTCTGAGTGCATATCAAAAATTATCCATGAAAAAGTACTGGAGAAACAAAAACTATACCGTAGTAGGTATGAGCTTGCTATTTGTATTGAACTTTATAAACATATTTTTGTAGAACCAGCAATAAAGTGCATAAATAGGTAAAGAACCTAAAGATCACACTATCTCTGGAACAACATGGAAAGTATATTACAAAATATATGTACAGCGACCAGCAGGGAGAGAGCTGGGAGGAGGAGAGTCAGGGGTGCACCACCAATGAGGCGAGGTGAGCCGATTGCCTCGGGCATCACCAGATAGGTGCAAGAGGGGGGCAGCGGAAGGAGGTTTATCTATTTCTGCAGTATGGTACTGGGAAGCACAGTGGGCACAGTATGTGGCGCTGTTTTACCCTGCCTTTTGTAGCGCTGTATATAATGTTTTCCAGGTATGTCTTTAACAGTAGGACTGGAGGGAAGGGGTTAGGTTAAGAAATTGGCATTTGGGGTTGGGGCATCGTTTCATTTTTTGCCTCAGGCAGCAGAAAGGCTAGGTGCACCCCTGAGGGGAGTGGTGGTTGTAGTGGCAATGATGGGAGTGGTAGCTTTCATGGTGGCTGTCCTGCGCTCCTTGGGGCCGTGCAGTGAATGGAGGGCACACTTTTCTTTTCTTAGGGCACACCCTTGACCTTTTGGTCACATGATTGCTACAGAATCCAGCAGGAAATGGAGCAACGGAGCTCAGCTATGGAGTGGGGCCGATGAGAAATTTAAAAGGTGAGTACGTTTTTTTTCATTTTATCAGCTCCTTTTATCCTTCTCTTACATTAAAAAAACACTGTCCTCCACTTCATACAGTACTTATAAAAAACAATAATATCTTACATTGATTAGGTCCCATGTAAAATGTTTTTTCAAGCTTCAGTAGTCCACAGATCGATGAAAACCAATCTTTATCATTCTTATCAATTAAAAAAGAAAAGAGAAAAAAAAGACATACAGTATACAATACATAATTAAAAATGAATACGCTTATATATAATTATACAGTAAATATCAGGATCATGTATTTGTCACCGCCACATCTCCACACACTAACTCCTCCATCTTGCTGTCTCTCAGCACCACAGAGACATAATTTGGAAGAGCCTAGCCTTATCTAACCTCATTAGATGTTAGCTGCTGTATTTGGCTATCTCAGGAGCTCCCATAGAGAATGAATGGAGCGGCAGTGCACATCAGAACAGGCGAACGGGACTCCCATTCTTCACGATCAGTGGGGCACCACTGGTTGAACACCAGCAATCCGCTAGTTATCCCCTGTCCTGTGGATAGGAGATTACTTAAAAAATGTTCACAAACCCCTTAAAGAAAAAAATCTGACACCCCGCATAATGCAGTAGGTCTTATAACATGATCTTAGCCATACTTCTGAACAACAAGAATCTATATCCATGGAGCCATCACGTACAGGAATTATATCCAGTCATTATTAGGTGCAAAGGTTTAGAACTTGCGAACAGAATAAAAATAGTTGTATGTGAATGTCAGTTCTTGAATGTGACTATTATCCTTTCATACAGCACTCCCCATTTTCTCTGTTAGAAGGAGGAGTAAGGAAGCTCAGTCAGCTACTTTATAGGCACAAATGAGGCAATTTATCAAACTGGTGTAAAGTAGAACTGGCTCAGTTGCCCATGGCAACCAATCAGATTCCACCTTTCATTTTCCAAAGGAGCTGTCAAAACTGAATTGTGGAATCTGATTGGTTGCTATGGGCAACTAAGCCAGTTCTACCTTACACCAGTTTGATAAATGACCCCACAAATCCTTGCCATTTCTCAGCTCAGCTTCCATTTTTTTTGCAAACAAGAGTCCAACTGGTGGTACAAATACGTCCATGGTCATCCTCATCGTTCGGTAGCTATATCTAGTATTTTAAAGGTACACTGAATCTATAATATATAACAGCAACTAAGGATTCAAATGATTCAGCCGAATCATGTTACAGATTAGGTCAGGTTTAACATAGAAAAGAAGTGTGACTTAAAATATACCTTTAATATCGAAGTAATTGGTATTAGTGCAAAAAGTACCTATTAGTTAACTACACGTGACGTAATCCCATAAGGGAAGATATAATTGATGAAGCAACAGGAAAAAATTAAAGAAAGAAAAAAAGGAAAAAGGGATGATAAGGGGACCACAGGGGGTGCTATCCCTGTAATGCCCTAGTCTATCCTCAGCGCAGGGTCGCCCCCTGATGGTGGAGGTTCCCTGTCCCCGTGCCTAATCCTAGAGCATCCCTGTTAAAAACCCTATCAGAAAGGGATATAACATACAAGTTAAAGGAACAAAAGATGTTTCAATGATGTATAAATATGAGCTAAGTTCGGCACACCACAGATGAACGGATACCGATACTCATGCAAGCAAAAGACTCCTACGCGTTTCACCTAAGAACAAGGATCATCAGGGGGTAGATAAGGTAATACAGTGTAGATATAAAAGATATATACTTAGCTCCCCGTTCTGATATTGGGAAACATCAATCTTGGCTGGGTTAATTATGGCCTGAAAAAATCAACGTTAAATGTTACATGAACTGTACCAGAGATAAGGATACCAGGTGTAGAGAAATCCATAAGAAAGTGCCTACTTACATTCTGCCAAGAATATGGTTAAATGATGTTCCAAGGGAGCTGGGGAGCTGTCAGGCTTGTCTATACCTATTTATAGTGTGTTTTTCCCGCGTCCGAATTGATGTCCGGATGCTGCATGCGGCACTTCCAGTGCCATGGAACGCACCAGTGGAACGCATCATGTGTCTGCGCGCCACCCCTGCTACTTCCGGTGCTGTGGAACGCACCATGGAGCGCAAAGGTGAATGTATGCGAACCGGAAGTTACAATAAAGCGTGATTAATGCGCATATCAAAGTCCAGTGATGCGGTGTCAAATATTCGGGGAAGAGGGCGCCTAGTTAATTAATAGGTTTGACACTGCATAATGTACACAGCGCCAGAAGCCTGAACTTTACACTGAATCTTTAGTCTTCCCTCTACTGGGCCGTTGATTGTAATTTTATATTGCCATTCATCTATGCTGGGTAGCGGCTGATGCCAGATACTATACAGTGGACGAAAGGCTCCGTCTACTGTGTGTCGTCTCCAGCGCCAGCATATCGCAGCTCAACTCCCATTCACTTGAATGGGAGCTAATCTACAGTACTCCAGCATAGCCACAACACATGGCCTTAGGCTTCCAGCTCTGTCCACTGTGTAGTTGAGAATAGGTCATCAAAATCTATGTCCTGGTATACCTCTTTAAGTCCCCCATACACATTAGTATCATCAACCTGCCGCTTTTAGATGATATCACGGAGATAAGGATGGGGCTAATCCTATTATTCTTCTAGGAGATAAGATAAGCTGCCACCAGGGGTGTCAGGTAGCGGCTTTCTCTTCTGTCTCTAACACATCCATGCTCGACCGAGGGGATTTGGCAGAGACAGCTGCTGGCCAACAACCCAAGAAGGTGTATTGGAATCTTTACTCATATTAATTACTAACTTTACATTTAGCTTTTGTTAAAAGAAAGGGTTTCAATTGGAAATGGCAACTGTGGATTTCACAATTAAACTTGCAAGAGATGTTTTCTGGGGATTTCATTGTTTTTTGTTTGTTTTTTTCTTTCCCCTCCTCTCTCTGATTGTTTGGGGTTTGTCTATTTATGCATTTTTTATTTTTCATGTCTGGTCTAGAATTCTCATTTTCAAATAGTCACTTGGGCATTCCTAGTTAATTGTTCATTAATTGAAGAAGTTGGCAAGTATGTGACCTCAATAAATTAGCAGAAGCAGAGAAAGGGTACAAAGAGCATTTCTTCCCCTCTAGAAGACCAGGCACATCTATAAATTAGACAGATGGTCCTTTTATTTCAGTGGACACCAGGGAATGTTTCATTTCCCCTGTGATGGTGCAGCAGAGGAGTTGAACAATTGTTGCTGGGTTCCCTTGCAGATTAACCACTTGCGAACCACCCATTGACTTTGTACGTTTGGGCTGTCTGTGCATAACTGTGCAGGGATGTTTCTGAATGTCCACGCAGAGATGGTAGCAGCACACTACCATCTCTGCCCTCGTCTCTTACTGCATCCTCCTCTTCTGGCTTGGAGATCTTACGCGAGTGCCAGTCACCGCCGGCCTGCGCAAGAGCAGAGCACTGTTAGCATCAGTGCCTCTGTTTATATTGGGCAGAGCAGTGCGCCCGGCGGTGGCTGGCGTTTGTGCGAGATCTCCAAGCCAGAGGAGGAGGACGCAGTAAGAGAGGAGGGAGGGCCAGAGGACTGCAAGAGGAGCGGTTATCTGGGCACATAGCTTAGAAGCCTGGGCACTTGCAGCTGTAAATCTGCCCCTGGGCACATGAATAACTTTATAAAGTACTTTTTTCAAGATCTCTACATGGGACAGACACAAAAGAGGTACTATTTTAATGGGGGCCAACATTCTATAACGTGATCTTAGCGTTCTAAAATGTTCAGAGTAGTTGACAGACTCCCTTTAAGGTAAAAGGGAGGGGTATTTAAACAGTTTAGAAACCCTCATGGAGTTATCCACCTGAGGAAGCAACGTGAAACACATGTTGGGCTATCCGTGTGTGTCATATTTGGGTTTGTATTATGTCTATTTATTGGTTGGACCGTGTTATTTACTTTTATGTATGTAACCTGTACTATTAGTATTTTGTGTCCATTCCTTGCAATTTGTGATTCTAACCCTTCCAGGCACACACCTGGTGGATAATGTGTCCTTTGATTACATGTGTTTTTTACATAATGTTGTTTCAATAAAGATGGTATTTATTTTAAATACATCATTGCAGTGTGCTATTTTGATCGGTATTGCTCTTCCTAGGTCAGTGTTGGTATGTTTATCAGTCACCTGGCCTAGTTACAGCTCCGATCCATTCAAGTGAATGGTCCTGAACTGCAATACCAAGCACAGCCACTATAAAATATATGGAGCTATGCTTAGTTTGCAGTAAGTATGCAGTAGTGCTCACCAGAGTGCCACTGCTTTTTTAAACAGCTGATCATCTGGAGTGCCAGGCATCAAATTCCCACCTATCTTGAGGATAGGTCATCAATATAGGAGTTCATTTCTGGACATGATTCTGTCTGAAATGCGTTACCAGATTTATTTTAAACTGTGCCCCATGTAATTAAATTCATGCTAATTTAGTGGTAAGAATTAGAAAACGGTTTGAATTATGCATAGCCTCTTTGTTTCTTCTCTACCTTCAACTCAGTGTCAATTATGCAGTACTCCAGTACAGGAGATATCTGAAAATGGTTTGTAATTTTATGTAGTGTTAATGTTTGACCATGTTATGCACACCCAGCATTGCCTGGTATGGTTGGCAGGGACAGGGTTAATGACCCTGTTCCACCCCTTCAGGAGGGGCAGGAGTGGGCTACTTCCTGACTAGGGACAGCCTAGACTAGAGTTTGAGGAAAATGTTGTAGGGAGAGAGCAAAGACCATGAGCTTAGCAAGAAGGAGAAAGACCATGGAGTCAAGAAGATAGATAATCTGCAAGGCCTAGCGAGGAGTCAGTCAGCAAGGTAACATGCTACTATAGCTATTCAGACTTTACTGTTGTGGAGGAATTACAAACTTGGGCACAATTGGCCAAAGCATAGTTATTTAAACCTGCACACCACAGTGCGAATTACAGTGCGAGTACAGTTGTTAGTCAGAGATTCTAGCGAAAGAGACTGTGTTAAAACAGGAACCTCTCTACAACTTGTACTTTATTCATTTAAATTCCTGCTCATTTTGGGCTTTGAAGTCAAGGAGGTGGTCCAATCAGTGACTGGCAGCTATCTCTGTATACACAGTCATAGAGGGAAGTCTGTCAATCACTGATAGGACCACCTCTTGACTTCAAAACCCAAAATGAGCAGGAATTTAAATGAATAAAGTACAAGTTGTAGAGAATCCTTTCCCATAAAAATATATATTACTCTGCTCAGCTCCTCCTGCTCTATAACATGCCGCCTGTAGCTCAGAACCATGTTTAATGTGACAAGTTTCCTTTAAATTACCCTAGGAATCTACAGTCATGACATCATTTGCAAAAAGACATCAAACTGTCCTGAGAAGTCCAATGGATGTGTATCTGTGAGCAACTAAGGAGCAGGGGCTTTTGAGACACAGCAGTAAAAGCTTCATTATGGAATTGTTTTTTGTTCAAAAGGATATTCCAAACATCATGATCAGTGTGAGTCCCACCTATAGAACATCCACCAGTCACAAGAACAAATGGTCTGAGCATCCTTTGGTTTTCTTCTTGCAGAGTAGCTCTCCTACACAGCTATGTCCCCTACAAAGTGGGAGGCAGTAGGAGTGCAGTCTGCAGGTAAAAACTCAGGGCCCTCACTGATTTACTTTGAGAATATCCCTTTAAAATAAATTCCACCATAAAGCAAAACTAAGAAAGTGGGTCATATGTGACATGTTTTATTTAGAATGACAAAATGTCCACCCTCTTCCTTTTATATATTTTTTTTGTTAAGGTGGAATTTACTTTTAAATTCCCTTTCTCCAGCGACATCTCTCCTGCCTTCAGAACAGAATAAGAAGCATCAGTTTTTATTTCCTTTGACAAATTAGTCATTTTAATAAACGTTGAGAAGGAAACAGCAGATGAAAGTGATGTGCACAATGGCAGGCTGAAGGGAGGCGTGGATCTTCTCTGTCTGCTGCTACTTTTAAAAAAAAATAAAAAATGGAACAAGAATGAGTGATCAAAAGCAGACATCAAATGGCCGAAGGGTGTGTTTGTTCAAAGGACGGCTCGCTGTGCGGTCTGATGACTGCGTCTAGCAGCAGGGTTAGAAATGCCACTGTCAGCATCTTGTGATCGGTGTTCTCTCTTCTGAACTGGATATATATTACATTGGTATACATTTTGAATGTTTTTGTAAATGAAGAAAGATATTTGATTTTACTGCCTTCTTAAAGGGATGTGCACAAGAATTGCATCATGACTCTGTAAGGGTCCATTCACACGTCCGTAGAATGGGTCTGGATCTGTTCCGCAATGTTGCGGAACAGATCCGGACCCATTCATTTTGAATGGGGCTGAAAGAGATGCGGACAGCACATAGAGTGGGTCCATTCTGTAGCCCCGTTTTGTGGACAACAATAGGCATCTCTATAATGGGTCGCCCGTTCCATTCCACAAAATGCGGAAGGCATACGATTGGCTTCCGTATTTTGCGGATCTGCAATATGCTGACCTGCAAAAAATGGAACGGTCGTGAGCATGAGGCCTAACTGGAAGGTATGAGCGTGCAGCTGTAAGCCGACACACAAATGTGCAGTACACCGCTGTAGTTCCCATGACTGCAGCCTGGGAGCTAAATTTCAACCTTGATTGAGAAAGATTTGGATCATTCTCTAGGTGAAGGTGATTAAAGGGGTTGTCCAAGTTATATTTATTGATGACCTATCCTTAGGATAGGTCATCAATATCAGATAGACAGCCGGCACACCCGCCGATCAGCTGTTTGAAGAGAAGGCGCGCCAGTGCCAGGGATGCCCCCTCTTCATTGTTTAGCTGCTCGCCGTTGGAACTGCAGCAGTGAGCAGGTGTAATTACAATCAAGCCGTCCCATTCATTTCAATGGGAAGGATCGCTCCTATAGAAGTGTATAGGAATGAGCCGTCCCATTGAAATGAATGGAACGGCTTGGGTGTAAGTATACCTGCTCACCGCTGCAGATGCAACGGGGAGCAGGTAAACAATGAAGAGGAGGCAGCTGATCGGCGGGGTGCCGGCTATCGGACCCCTGTTGATCTGATATTGATGACCTATCCTAAGGATAGGTCATCAATAAATATAACTTGGACAACCCCTTTAATGAAATACTGGCAATGTCTTAATTTTAATAAAACGTAACAGGCGGTGTTTCTCTATGAAAAACACAATAGGCGCACCATAGGGTAGTACAGTCCAGGTAAATGAATAAACATGAAGTACTCCAAAATGGAGGCTCACCTTAAAGGGTTGTGCGATCGATAGGCACAACACTGCCGTAAAGTACAGACGGGTGGGTTTAGCACCCAACGCAGATGGTTATGCAGCCAGGGATGTACGCACTTCCACGTAGGGAAGCCTGGATTTCCCAAGAAGGCGGATAGATCCAAATAGAGAAGTTTGTACCTTATAAAGGGGTGCTGTATGCCCCGAAACATGTTGTACCATCTGCTAATTTATTAAATCAAGTTTGTATCAACATCAAAGATTGGTTCTTTGCTCCGTGGGAACCTTCTCACTCTATTTTAATTTTAATGAAGTCCACCATTAATAAGTGTGTTTTGTTAGTTTCCCAGTGTGCACATTTTGATGTCTTTATATGATAAGTAACAGTTACAGGCAGAGTTTTATGAGAAAATAATACTTAAAGGGGTTTTCCCATGATTAATGTAAAAAATGGAAATCAGACATCATATAGTACATGACAATCTCTTTCTAACAAAGCTAGAACCAGCCATGTACCTCACATGAATCCAGAGATCTCCACAATTATTTCTCTGCTGGATTTATATCAAGCTGGCAGCTCAAGGGGAGTGCCTTTTCTACTGCAACTCAGGGAGTGTGTCCATGCTTTCCCTATCGCAGCTCAGGAAGCAGTGGAAGGATGAAACTGAGCATGTGCGGCCATCTCAGTGAGCAGGACAAAGAAATAAGAAAAAACAACAGCAGGCGGCGCTATACAGATACATTTTATTGAATAACTCAGTGGCTATACAAAATGTTTAATTACATGCAAATACAAAAGTATTTATATCCAGGTGGTGGTTTGAAAACTGTAGAATATTTTTCATGGGACAACTCCTTTAAATTTGTTTTCATACCTGTACTTGCTCCATCTCCTAGCTGGCTTCAGTTCCCAGCACAGTAAACTTTGGTAACAGTTAGTGTCTGATGACATCATCAGGTGGTGGATTACTTAATCTTTACCCATTCAAGTATTTACTGCTCATGGTTTCACCATTCCAGTCATATTGTAACCCCCTTGGTTGCAACTCTTGTGATGTCCATACAGTCACTGATCTAATTCTGGTCCTTAGATAAACAATTTCAGTCCCCTCCCTATCCATGATTCTGGTAAGATACCCTGCTACACCTCTAGTTCTCCTGTAGGAAACCACTTAATAGAGAGAAGCAACCTTGTTGACCCCTTAATGACCAATGACGTACTGTGTACGTGATGATGTGGTGTTACTTACCGCATCTTGACGTACACAGTACGTCATGAGATCAAAGCTTGCTGTGACACCAGCATGTAAACGGGTGTCACGGACAATTGTAGCTGTCTGGGCACCCGGCAGGGACCAATCAGTGTGGTCCCTGCCTTTAAATCGCTGCGATTAGTCAGTCAGATTTGACTGACCAATCGCAGCATTCAGCAGCACAGCTCTGATCTCCTCAGTGAGTGTTGAGGAGATCGGGCTGCGCTGCTGTGTTAAACACCCCACCTCCCATTGGGTCGCTGCTCTGCTGTAGCAGTGTCCCGATGGTTACCATGACAACTGGACGCCTTACACAGGCTTCCAGGCTTGCCATGGTATGGAAGCCTGACAATTTATAATTGGGTAAAAATGAATAAAATAAAATACCCTAAACATGTTTGGAATTGCCGCATTCATAACAACTAGCTCTATAAAAATACCACATGACCTAACCCCTCAGGTGAACACCGTAAAAAAAAAATTAAAACAGTGCTGAAAAAGAAATTTTTTGTCACCTACCATCAGAAAAAATGCAACACCAAGTGTATGTCCCCAAAATAGTACAAATCAAACCATCATCTCATCCCTCAAAAAATGAGATCCTACCTAAGACAATCGGCCAAAAATAAAAAACTATGAATCTCAGACTATGGAGACACTAAAACATTTTTTTTTTGTTTCAAAAATTGTATTATTGTGTAGAACTTACATTAAGAAGAAAAAGTATACATATTAGGTATCGCCACATCTGTAGCAACCTGCTCTATAAAAATATCACATGACCTAACCCCTCAGGTGAACACTGTAAATTTGTTTTATAAAAACAGTGCAAAAAAGACATTTTTTGTCACCTACCATCACAAAAAGTGCAACACCAAGAGATCAAAAGGGTGTTTGCCCCCAGAATAGTTCAAATGAAAAATATATCTCATCCCGCAAAAAATGAGAGCCTACCTAAGACAATCTGCCAAAAAATACAAAAGGTATGGTTCTCAGACTATTGAGACACTAAAACAATATTTTTTTGGTTTAAAAAATTGTATTATTGTGTAAAACTTACATAAATAATAAAAAGTATACATATTAGGTATTGCCACATCTGTAACGACCTGCTCTATAAATATATCACATCACCTCACCCCTCAGATGAATGCCATAAAAATAAATAAATAGAAATTGTGCAAAGATTACCAATATTTTGGTCACCTTGCCCCAAAAACTGCAATAATTAATGATCAAAAAATCATATGTAACTAAAAATGGTACCAATAAAAACGTCAACTCTTCCTGCAAAAAAACTAACCCCTGCACAAGACGATCGGCAGAAAAGTAAAAAAAAATGGCGTTCAGAAAATGCAGACACAAAAACATAATTTTTTTCAAAAATGCTTTATTATGCAAAACTGAAACAAACAAACAAAGAAAGTAAACATATTTGACATCATTGCATCCGTAACAACCTGCTCTATAAAAATAGCACATGATATAACCTGCCCGATTAACGTTGTAAAAAATTAAAAATAAAAACTGTGCCAAAACATCCATTTTTTGGAACATAATATTAAAAATCATATGTACCCCAAAATTGTACCAATAAAACTGGCACCTTATCCCGTAGTTTCCAAAATGGGGGTCACTTTTTGATTGTTTCTACTGTAGGGTGCATCTGGGGTGCTTTGAATGGGACATGGCATCTAAAAACCAATCCAGCAAAATCTGCCTTCCAAAACAATAGGCGCTCCTTCTTCAGCGCCCTGCCATGCGCCCATACAGTAGTTTACCACCAATTGTGGGGTGTTTCTGTAAATCGCGGAATCAGGGTAATAAAGTTTTGTTTGGATGTAAAAAAAAATAGATCTAAATGGAAAATCTGCCAAAAAGTGAAATTTAGAAATGTCATCTCTATTTTTTTTAAATTCTTGTGGAATACCTAAAGGGTTAACTACGTTTGTAATATCAGTTTTAAGTAACTTAAGGGATGTAGTTTCCAAAATGGGATAATTTATGGGGTGTTTCTACTATGTAAGCCCTACAAAGTGACTTCAGACCTGAACTGGTCCTTAAAAAGTGGGTTTTGGAAATTTTCTTACAAATTTTAAGAATTGCTTCTAAAATTCTAAGCCTTCGAACGTCCTAACAAAATAAAATGACATTTACAAAATGATGTCAACACAAAGTGGACATATAGGGAATGTTATGTAATACATATTTTATGAGGTATCACTTTCTGTTTTAAAATCAGAGAAATTGAAATTTTGAAAATTGAAATGTATCAAAATTTTTGGCAAATTTGGGATTTTTTCATAAATAAAGTTGAAATATATTGACTCAAATTTATGACTATCATAAAGTACAAAGTGTCACGAGAAAGCAGTCTCAAAATGGCCTGGATAAGTAAAAGTGTTCCAAAGTTATTACCACATAAATTGACACATGTCAGATTTTCAAAAATAAGCCTGGTCACGAAGGTGCAAAATGGCCCGGTCATTAAGGGGTAAATATGGAAAGGCAATATCTCTTTACGGTAATTCAAAGGGCTGTCCATTACCAGTAACAAATCAGACGACATTGGGTAATAAGCTGCAAGTGAGCCATACTACCCTGCTGCCACGGTGGCGGCATCTCAAAAACACATGGTGTCACCAGCGAGTAATAACGCTCACTTCTTTATTAAAGCCTATTTCCCAGTGTTTCTACTTTTCTAATTGAAACTGGACAACGTCTTTAAAAGAGTATTCTGCTTTTATGATATTGATGACCTTTCTTTGGAATTTGTACTCAACATAAGATAGGTTCCAACTCCTGGCACACTTGCCGATCAGCCATTTGAAGGGGCCACGTGCTTATGCAAATGCCATGTCTTCTTCAATGTTTACCTGCACGCTGTCTACATTGTAGCGGTGGAGCAGGGTAATTACCGCTTCCTCCCCTATTCAAGTGAACGGTAAAAAAGGGCTGCAATTAACCCTGCACCACAGAAACAATGCAGGTAAACGTTAACGAGGACTCAAAAATACTATGGCCCCTTCAAACAGCTGACCAGCAAGGGTACCAGGAGTTGGACCCCCACAATCTAATATTGATGACCTGTCCTAACGATAGGTCATCAGTATTGTGAGACCAGAAAACCCCTTTACGGGTGACAACCAGGGTTTCCTTAGACTGATAGTTATCCATCATGACACCATTTGACTAGCCCTGTAGATGAGACTTGTACTATCTAGTTACACATAATTATGTTTTGCTCGTCATTTACTTTTTTCCGTGTTCAAAAATATTTTTTTGCGATTTAGGAATTTTGTAGATAGAGAAAATGCACTCATCTCCATTTATTTTTTCTTTTATATTTGCTCTTCCCTTCCCAGATTCAATCCTTCAAGAGTTTAATAAACCAAACATGAAATGGCCGCTCTCCTGCCGGCCAGTGAAGTATGTTTAATGCAATCTAAAAATTAAGGATTTATATAAATAGATTGGGAGCGTGGGCCCTAGAAATAGTGATTGTCATTGAGATTCTAGCCTCATACAGAGGAAAGTAAAAAATAATTCAGTATTGAGAATGTAATGGAGAGCTTTGAGGCAATTAGACCTTGGCATTGATGGCTATTTACTATTTACCGCATAAATCCAACAGACTGTTGAATTAGTAGCACCATTTACTTATTTACCTACACGTTTTATCACAGTGAATTCACTCTAATTTCTTATGATGATTAATGTATTAGTTATTGAGGTACAGTAATTACTGTTACAGAGACTTGCGCTGCCTTCTGCTTCAATGTTGCTAGTGTCATAAGTAAAGCTTTCATGTGTCTTGTTCAATGATTTTGCGCATAAGATATTCTAGTGTCAACATGATCAGAAATGCATCGCAGACATGTATTTTATGGCAATAGGATATGATATCAATATCTGATAATAGTGCATCCTATGATTCCTTTGCTTAAGTCTTTCTGTAACACTCAAAGACTTGAGTGTGAATGCACATGTGTGACCACTGAGGGGTCGACTGGCCATAGACCCTACAAGGAAATTTTCTAGTGGGTTGATGCTAAGGGGGTTTCCTGAGCCCTTCTGATGGCTGGATACAAAATGATTTGATGCTCTCAGCATTAATTAACTCTAGAAGCATCAGGCACTTAATCACCTGGCCAACAGCTGCCGCTGCAAGTGCCCTCCTGAGATCAACTATATAGCCATCTCTAGGACGGTGATACAGTTGAATTCTATGGCAAAGGTAGCAGTGTTTTGTGCTACATTGTGGTATTTGGTTCTGATGAGGCAGCATTTTGTCCTGAACTGTGATATTTGCTTCTGCGGGGGTGGTATTTCATGCTGCACTAAGGTATTGCTGGCCCCACCAAATTGTGTTGTCCTTGCCTACTTGTGTTGTCCTGCCCTGTCACTTTGGACCCACCTACAACATGGAGCAACTTTTAGTTTTTTTATCCAGGGCCACTTTACGTTTCTAGTTTCTCCCTGTGGCTACCTCTCCATTCAGTCATATGCCTCCTGGCAGACTCACCTAAAGGATTAGGGTTCCCCTGACATTTCAGACATTTATAGCATATTATGTGGGTATGACAATTCTTTACTCAAAATGCTTGTTCATGTGTTGTATTCTAAAGTAACAATTCACTCAAAGGGGCTTTCTAGGAGTTCAAAGAACTGTGGTGAAGGCCGGGTATATTATAATATATAAAAAAGCAGGCTTACTCACCAGCTCAGTGCTCCTGTTTCCAGTCCCTGGGGTAGTTCAGGACATCATTGCTGCAGCACTGATTTTGGTACAGTGATGATATACCCAGCTATCTCACATGACTGCTGATGCCAGTGATTGGCTGCAGCAGTCGTGTGGAGTAGTGGAGAGTATCATCCTTGCAGCACCAGAAACATAGATTCAAGGGAGCACTGGAATGGTGGTGCTGGAACAGTGGGCCTTGAGCAGGTGAGTAAGGCTTCATTTTTATATCACAAACAACACTCCTTCCTCCCACAATTTTTTGGGCTCCATAATCCCCCTTTAATTACCATATATCTGTTACATAGTTCTGATTCACTGATTTAATAAGAATTGTACATTTTGATGCCCATGCCCACTTTGCTCTACAGTTTGGTAGTGGCATGATATAAAACCAGGTACTAGCACAATGCACAACAAAATGGTTTACATATCGTATAGTACAAAATAATATTACTTAGGACTACATAATGACATGGCATTTATTTTCCATCTGTGTGTGGAAGGTTCTTAGCACAATGGCGCACACTATATGGAGGCTACATACCATTGTTATGTTTTGTGACAATGGAATCAAGACTCATTAGAAGATTGACTCTCTGCTCCAGCAACATTATGAGCTCCTGGAAATGGGAACCCTGGAAGTAGAAGCTAGGGCAATGAATACTATTCAGATCAGAGAAATGAAAATAATTATCTATATTATAATTTCAAGATACAAACTTTAATTTTCTACAGTATATTATAATTCCTTCAGGCTACTTTTTACACATTGATCCTTATTCCATTTTCTGACATAGTTTACCCCAGGGTAGTGGATTCAGGAACGTAAACATCAGATGTTAACCTCAACTGCATTAAGTAATTTATTTTAAATCTGTTTGCTTAGGACACTAGGGAAATATCTGGTGCAGAACTCCATGTCTCTGGTGAACTAGGTCATACTTAAAAGCGTGACTAATATCAATGAAAAATAAATTCAGGTCTTTTGCCGTGATGACTTCTAGACTAACATGAGTAAGCTCCTTCCACAAACCTGAGAAAAATTCTGCTGCTTTTTTTAAAGGGCTTGTTTGAGGGTCTATGTTAACAGTGAGAGGGGACCTAGTAAAATAATTTAAAAAAAAAACTCTTCTTTCCCCTCTGGTGCTTGCTCCAAACTAGCACCATCATTTTGTCATCTTCTCATGCTATAGCCAGTGACGTATTGTGTGGTATAGCAGTGATGATCTGTACACTGCTCCAGCTAATCACTGGCCTTAGTATTCTTTAGATGTGCACCACAGAAGCCAGTGACTGGCAACTGGTGGAAAATCAGGATATGCAGTTATATTAAAAGCCTGTGCAATTGCGTAAAGGGTTTTTCCAGGACTTAACTATTGATTGCCTATTCTTAGCTCATCAATATCAGATCGGCAGAGGCGTGACTCCCAAAACCCTTGACGATCAGCTGTTTTCATAAGTTGCAGTGTTGGAAACAGACACTGGAGCTACACAGTCCCAAGCACTGTTTAGTGGCTGTGTTTAGTTAGTTCACACCCTAAATTTGTGAAAACAGTTGAGTCTGTATGTCTGACCTACCTGTTAATAATAGGCCATTAATACTTAAAGGCTAGTAGACCTTCGGGGGCAATTTTTTATTTTTATTTTACTCATTTGGGGCCCAAAATCATTTTTTCAATTGGTCTTTATTGAGAATATTCAGCTGTTCCATTACAAAGAGTTAACTTTATAGCTGTGTAAACCCTACTTTGACTTTCACTGTGTGCTGATGATCTAACAAACCTCGTCTCTAAATTATTAAAAGGTTATAAACACTTATTTAAGCCACATTCTTATCAGTAAGATAAAAATTGAGATATAATGAGTGCTTAGGAGGTCAGAGAGCAGAGTTAAGGAGCCATCATCGGAGCTGCCTGACGAGAATCTCAAGGTTGAACAAGAAAAGGGACTCAAAATGTTTAATAACAACTAATTAAAAAATTATTTTTAGCTCAAAATAAGTAAAATCCAATAATAAAATAAGTTGCCCTCAAAGGTGTTCATAGCCAGAGTCCGTGACTACCTCTTCAATAACGTCAGTGTGTATCTTTAGTGTAAAGAAATTACATACCTAACAATAGCCTGACTCATTTTCTGGAAGGCTACTATGAGAGGGGTCAGTTCCAACAGTTTCCTCCGTACCACTCAAAGCTACATCCCTGCTTGGAAAGAAGTTCTTTAAAAAATATCATCTTTTTGTACACATAGTAAGGCTACTTTCACACCTGCGGTCCAGTGTTTTGGCAGGCAGGTCCAACAGAAAATGCTGGGAATTTGGCTGGACAAAAGCTAGTTCCATTCAGCAGTCTTTGTCTGGTCGATTCTCTGCATATTTGCCAGGCAGCGGCCGGATCTCTCCCATATCCCAATATTGACAATGGGGTCCAGCAGGAAGGCAGTAGTATCCGGCAATACTGGATCCAGAGAACTACAGCAGGCTGTTCGAGTAGCCAAAGTTGCCTGCCGCTAGAGTAAAACTAGCCGAAGTCTGCAATTTTATTACACATAATTTGAATATATAATATTGTATTATAATAGCCATAGCGACCCTCAAAAAAATCAAATTTTTTTCAGCAAGTAAATTATGATGATGGGCAACAGTATTCAATGTATTTCAGTGGCCTCTGGAAAAAAATAGAAAAAACTTATTTCTCACATATTTTCTCAATAAGTCATCTCCAGTAGGAATGACAATCTTAATTAAGCACCAGGCTACCTCGAGGGTCTGTTAATGAGCTTTACACCATCACAAAAAAGAAAAAGCTGAGGTTCTAGTCATTGTCTTTTTCTAATAGTAATGATGACTATGACTGCAGATTTATGATTTGGATGGAAACATCATTTACTGGTCACGGCCTTGAGCAATGTGTTAGAATCGGTAGTGCAGAAAGAGGTAGAGAATGGTGAACATTCTTCAGTTTTGCTGAATACCGCACATACTACATGAGAAGAATCACTGAGGAAATATCTATTGTTGTTTCCATTAGAAGAGTGAACTAAACTTGTTTTAGTAAAAGTTGCTTATCTGGTAATGATGTCTTGTTAATATTTTGTAAAATGTGAACTATATAGCAGAATAATAAATTGAATGCTCAAGCATGACAAGCTGAGGTCAAACACATAAGATCACATCAATCACATATGACAAAATCAGAGACAAGAAATGTAGTCACAATACCAGGCCAGGAGTCAAATACCAGGAGGTCACATCAAAGTCCAAAAAATGTCAGGCTGAAGAATAACTCCCAATAAAGCAGAAGATGAGGGAAAGAGAAGTCCAGAACAACAATAAAAGGTGGTGTGGCAAAGACGACCAAATCACAGGCAAGAAACAGTGATTCTTACCAGTTTAAATAGACTGCTGCATAGGCTGGAGACTTCAGCACAGATATTCATTGGTCCGATTGGTCCTTCAGCACACATGGAGTGCCAACGCGAAAGCTGATTGGCTTGGCTCTTCTGCATGCTGATAGTGTTGAGCGAAGTTTTGACAAATTTGATTAAGTTACTTCGCCCAATTTCACAAAGAAATTCACTTTATTAAAAATTACTTTGTCACAAAGCGCATTTCATTGTAAGTAGCGGGTGCAATCACGGGGTACAGCGATTGCCCCACCCCCGTCATTGAACCCCTCAATGCGTTGATTGCTGATTGCGGCATCTAAGAATAATAGTGAGGACTTTCAGGGGTAATTCTGGTAAAAATAAATAAATAATACTCACCTTATCCATTAGGCCATCTTGATTGAAGACACTGGGCAAAATCTCACACAGTATGTAATGAGGTAATCATGCTAGCCGGCGAGGTTATGTCATACATCACCGCGCATGAGGGATCACGCGGGATCTTCTATCAAGATGGCCGCAGCGGCCTCTTTGAACTTAAATGGATGAGGCGAGTATGAGGGGAATATTGATTCATTACCACCAAGCACAAGGAAATTTGGCTTTGAGGTGAATCAAATTTTTCCTAAAATTACATCAAATAAAATACATCAATTCTCTCAACTCTACTGATAGGCCAAGAGTCCCTCTACAGCCCAGCCCAGCTGCCATAAAAATCCAACACCAGCAGTGGTGCCGAGAGGACATTGACCCCAACAAAGGAGCATGGACAGGTGTATATGTGATATTCTCTGTCCTTGCTGTCCAAAAAAACCCTCTCACATCATGAATCTGAAGCACAGGCGAGAAAGACTGTAACATGATTCCTCATCTTCCTCCCTTTTCCCCTCCCCGCTTACAGTGTAACCACTGCCACATTCTCCTCCTCATTGTCTATTTATTTACAAATTCTATAAATCCTAATGCACCATTTTTATATAATTTAGATATGAGCGAAGTTCTTAAAAATTCAATTCGGCTGCTTGGCCGAACTTTACAAAAAAATTTGCTTTGTGAGGAATTATTATATCACGAAGTGCATTTCGTTGTAAGTAGCGGGAGCAATGGCGGAGAATGGCGATTGCACAGCCCCCTGTCATTGAAGCATAAAATTAATCATAAAAAAAATATGTAATTTGTATTTACCTTATCCATTTGAGAGCTAAGAGGCCACCGTGGCCATCTTGCTGGATGAACAAAAAACTCGTACCTAAAAAATACTTTATTGTAATCAATTAAAAATACGCCCAAAATGTAAATAACAGAATATATAGGTATGCAGGAAGGAAAGACAAAAGGAAACCCTGGACAGAGCCGGGTCACTGACCACTAAAACATCCTAGTCTAATCCACAAAATGTCCCTGCATGCCCTAAAAATCACCCTAACCATCACCAAGTGAGGACTGCCCGACCATTCGTCCTGATGGAAAGAGGAAAAAGTGACGGTAATACACCACCACCTCAATACGCTAAAACAGCCAATCATCAAATAAACATGCAGTATGATAGTAGGGAATGGTCACCCCACATAACCATATGTAATCAAATACGATATGCTGTCTGATCCCGACGCGTTTCTCTGGCCACAAGAGCCAGTTCATCAGGGGATATAAGCAAGCATAGAGAACAAATGCAATGATATAAGCAAATATATAAGCCGGTATACTTAGCTTGTAGTGGCTGCTGGTAGTGTTTCCAGTAGAAGCCAATGTCACTGTCCTATACCCATTACAAACCCTTCAACAGTGAGTGCACCGGAGGGTGAGGGTTACTCGACAGCTACTGCTGGAGCGTTATGGACAGGGTCACTGATGGCCGTATGTTGATGATCCAGCACAAAATCTCACGTGGTGAATGATGACATCATCACGCTGGCTGACATCATATGTCACCGTGCATGAGATTGCGGCGAATCAAATGTTCCCTGAACTTCAGATCGAAGTCTATTTCCGATACTTCGATTCACTTAACACTAATGTTTGTTTCCTTAACGTTGCCACATTTTCTTCCATTTTCACCATTGCACTCATGTCATAAATCCCATCACATTTTGAGTAGTTTAATATCTTCTTCTGGTTTCCCAGGGGCTCTGTCCATGTGCTATAAAATAATCTTCTCTACTATACTTTGTTTAATCTATTAATGTTCTGTGTGAAGAGAAATTCCAAGTGCCCATGTGTGCTTTTCACCGGCTAGGCAATGTATAATCTTTTTTTTCGACAGTGGTTAGCTGGTGTCTAGATGGACTAAAATGAATGTACGATTATACAAATCACTAATAGGTGGTAAAGAATCTGACAGTTTAGATTATTTTTGAGGCTTAGATCTCTGTCCTGTTCACGCTAGCTCAGGTTTCATTACAGTATGAGATCCCGGGTATCACACTCTTGGCAGCTTGTCCAGTGTATCCATTACCTTTTGCTATACATATTGTTATACCATGTTTATTCAGCCAGGTAACAGAATGGTTTAAAGTCCCAAGACCCAATAATTTCTCACATTGTCTTATGCAACTTATTTCTAAAGTCAGAGTGAAAATCACTCAGTAAAATGTAAGAGAAAATTTCTACGACTGTTTATTTTTTTTCTTCTTCCCGTGAAGAACTTGGGTTTTTTAAAAATAAATTTTATTTATGTTAGGCATCCACCTCCTGATTTAAAAGGGTTGTCCTACAAATATTATTCCACAGTTTTCAAACCAGCACCTGGATCTGAATACTTTTGTAATGGCATGTATTAATATTTAAAAAGTTATTAAATTAAATCTACCTGTGTAGCGCCACCTGCTGTTTGCTCTTTTTTAACTTCTCTGTCCTGCTAACTGAGATGGAAACACATGCTTAGTTCCATCCTTCAACTGCCACTAGCTGCAGCAGACAGGACATATCCTCTGAGAAAGGACACTCCCCTGAAGCTGCCAGCTTGACATAAATCTAGCAGAACAATTGAAGCATTGACTGGGGGGATCTCTGGATCCTTGTGAGTTACAGGGCTGGTTCTAGATTTATTAGAAAAACTTAATGAATTAGATTATGCATGATTTTCAATTTTTACATGAATTACAGGATAACTCCTTTAGGGTGCTTTCACACTTGCGTTCTGAGGATCCGGCAGGCACTTCTGTCCTGCCAGATCCGTCAGAATGCAAGTCGCCTGAAAGCATTTGAAGACTGATCAGGATCCTGATCAGTCTTCGAAATGCTTTCAGGTTACCATGGCAGCCAGGACTCTACTGAAGTCCTGGCTGCCATGGTACTCCGCAGCAGTGTACTTATCTGTGCTGCAGCCGCCGAGCACTCCTTCAGGACGTCACAGGTCCCCGCCGTGCATAGATCAATGCGCCGCCCGGACCTGTGACGACAAGAAGGAATGCCCCGGGGCCGCATCGAAGGTAAGTACACTGCTGCAGAGCACTTACCATGGCAGACAGGACTTCAGTATCGTCCTGGCTGCCATGGTAACCTTACACTGCAGCCCCAATCGGAACTGCTGCTGCGAATGCGCAGAGCTAAATGTTGGATCCGGCGATGCGGCGAAACGACGTTTAGCTTAATTCCAGATCCGGATTAATGCACTTCAATGGGAATTAATTCCGGATCCGGCGTTACGGCAAGTCTTCTGGATTTTAGGATGGAGACAAATACGGAGCATGCTGCGGTTTTGTCAACGTCCAAAAAACGTTCACATACTGAACGGAAGACATCTTGATGCATCCTGAACGGATTTCTCTCCATTCAGAATGCATTAGGATAATCCTGATCAGTTTCTTTCCGGCGTAGAGACCCAACGACGGATCTCTACGCCGGAAAGTAAAAACGCAAGTGTGAAAGCACACTTAACCTGTTTCGCTGGGGACAAGTTTTGCTAAGCCATTCAGATATCTTATTTACATAATAAGATAATGTCTGCATACTGCTTATACATACATTTTCTTCACATACATTTTCATAATCTGCAGTTTATAACTAGAATACCTGCATACTAGAATTATAAATAGTGTTAATAATAAATAGTAATCTAATAATAATACGAATATAAATATACAATAATAATTGTTAATACAAAATGTCAGATAATTTGAGGTAAGCCCTGCAACATAGTCACTGGACCAGTGTTTTAGACCCCTGCACTGGCGGTGGATCTGCCAAAATTATGTAGAGACTGGCCTCTACATAACTTCAGTGCATCCACCATCAGTCTAAATCTATGCTAGCTCCCTTGCTGGCTTAGATTTAGACCATTTTCTACACCTAAAACAGGTGTAGAAAATGATAAATGAGACTGGCCTGCCGGGCCGCCCCCTTTTTTAGACTGGGCGTGAGCGGGGGAAAGTCGCAGATTGCAGCGCCAATAACCTATGCAACCGCAATCTGCAACAGATATAGGCCAAAAAACTGGCATATATCTGATAGTAAATGACCCCCCATAGTTTCCATCATGCATGTACTAAATATAAAGCCCAAGGGGGAAATTTATCATTCCCCTTATGCTTTTTTGGCATAGAAAGATGACAAATCTCCCAGATTTGTGACTTTTCAATGCATTGCCAGCTTTTCTAGTCCCAATATACATTTTGCGCTGCCCTTGCCAAGACTACAAAAAGTTGAGGGCAAACTGAGGGCATGGTGAGGGCGGGCCATCTGCCCCTGCTGATTCATCATTATTGATGCCAGTAACTGGCCCAAACAATGACTGAAATCCACGCTGCCATAGATTTCATTCTGGAGAGCTGGAGGAGGCAGGTAATTTATGACTTTGCCATAAATTGCATGCCTCCTCCGGCACCACAAGTCCTATCAACACATGCTGGCCCAAATGTATAATCCTGAGCAGAGGAATCGTCAAACCTCAGTGCAGAGAAAACCCACACAGGTGCTTTCCAGGCTTTGAAATATATTATTCATGTTGTATTTTTGTAAAGGTTTCCTGTAGCTAAATGTACAATTCACATCATATCCAATTTTATGTGTTTCAAAAGCCTTCCATTAACAAAAAAATAGTTCTTACCGTAGATTTAGGCTTAAAGGGGATACACTATGATTAATGAAAAAAATTAAAACCAGAAATCATATAGTATATTACAATCCTTCTAACAAAGCTAGAACCAGCCCTGTACCTCCCATGGATCCAGAGATCTCCACATTTGTTGCTCCAGTTGCTCTGCTAGATTTATGCCAAGCTGTCGGGGGGCCTTTCTCAGGAAGCTTGTCATTTCTGCTGCAGCTCTCACACAACTTCTAACAGTCGATACGACTGGTGACAGTTAAAGGATTGCAATGTGGACCAAGATTTAAGGAAAATAACAAACAGCAGGTGGCGCCGTACAGATAGAACTCATTGAATAACTCAGTATATATACAGTTGTGGCCATACCTCCTGTATAATGTTTGTGCATCCTAAATATTAGTGACATTAATTCATTGTAATTCTTCACTAGCCTGTGGCGACAGCGACATTACTTGCGCTATACCTCCTGTATAACGTTTGTGCATCCTAAATGTCAGTAGCATTCATTCAGTGTAATTTTTTATTAGGCAGTGGTGACAGCGACATTACTTGCGCTATACCTCATGTATAATGTTTGTGCATCCTAAATATTAGTGCCGTTCATTTACTATAATTTTTTATTAGCCAGTGGTGATGGCGACATTACTTGCGCTATGCCTTCTGTATAACGTTTGTGCATCCTAAATATCAGTGACAATTATTCAGTGTAATTTTTTATTAGGCGGCGGTGACAGCCACATTATCTGTGCTACATCTGCTGTTTATCATGTGCGTATCCTAAAAATATCTGTGACATTCTGTGTACTTTATTTATGTATACACTTACAAAACCTGTGCTACTGTACGTGTGACATACTTACAAGCACATATAGATCATTTAATATGAGCAAGGCAAGCAGTGAGGAACGGGGAAGTGGCCGTGCTGTTGATGGTGTACGCAGAAGCCGTGGCCCTGGGCACGGTGAAACTGTGCCTGCTGCCAAAGGACAAGAAAGACACTCATCAACGACACATAGCTTCATGTCCCAGTTTGCAGGGAGGCGCAGGACACCACTCTTGAAATCAGACCAGTGCGACCAGGTGGTCAGTTGGATTGCAGCAGATAATGCTTCCAGTCGTTTAAGCACCACCCTGTCTTCCACAAAGTCCAGTCTCTGTAGCCAAGAGTCTGGTCAACAGAATCCTCACCCTGATACTTCTTCCACCCACCATGGAGAGTCTTGGCAAACAAGCGATCCCGCACTCGGATAGTCCATGGAGCTCTTCTCATCGCCAGTCCATAATTTGGACCTCTTGACAAGCCCGCTTGAAGAGGGACATGAGGAGATCTTGTGCCCTGATTCCCAAACTCTTGAGCATCCACAGTCAGAAGAAGATGACGGTGGGGAACTGCAATTAGTGTTTCACGAGGTAGATGATGATGATGAGACACAGTTGCCAATAAGCTAACCACAATTAGTGTCTCAAGAGGTTCATGATGAGGATGAGACACAGTTGTAAATAACTGAGGTTGTTGTTAGGTCAACAAGTCAGGCGGATGACCAGAGTGAGAAAGTGGAAGAGGAGGTGGTGGATGATGAAGTCACTGACCCAACCTGGGAAGGTGGCCAGCCGAGCGAGGACAGCAGTACAGAGGAGGAGGCATCCGCAGCACCGCAACAGGCCGGAAGTGGCAGTGGGGAGGCAAAAGGGAGAAGGCGGGCCACACCAAACAGGCCCGCAACTATTCCCTGGAGCACCCCCTTGCGGAAATCTCCTTTGCCAAGGGGTAGGTGTTCCACAGTCTGGCGCTTTTTTGAGGAAAGCGCAGACAATGGAAGAATTGTCATTTTCAACCTGTCCGTATTAAAATGAGCAGGGGCATGAACACTAGCAACCTCATCACCACCAGCATCATCCGCCATATGGCATCAAAGCACCCTAATAGGTGGGCCAAACAGCCTAGGTCCACAATCAGTGTCTGTGGGTTACACCACTGCCTCCTCTTCCCCTGTGTTACCTGCTGGCCAATCAACTGTCCAAGATGCAGGCCCGGATGCCTCCAGCCATGCGCCTGGACCTTCGCAAGCACCATCAGCTAGCACATCCACTTCTGTGTCCCAGCACAGCGTACAGATGTCTATACCCCAGGCCTTTGAATGAAAGCGCAAATACCCAGCCACCCACCCTCAGGCCATAACACTAAATTCGCACCTTTCAAAATTGCTGGCCCTGGAAATGTTGCCATTTAGGATTGTGGACACAGAGGCTTTCCACAGCCTTATGGCGGCGGGCGGCAAGCGTTACTCTGTCCCCAGCCACCAATATTTTTCACCGTGTACAGTCCCAGTCTTACACCAGCATGTGTCCCGTAACATCAGCCATGCCCTGACCAATGCAGTTATTGGGAAGGTCCACTTAACGACTGACGAGTGCTTTTAACGATGGACAAGTGCTTTTGGCCAGGGACGCTACATTTCCCTGACAGCACGCTGGGTGAACGTTATGGAAGCCGAGAGCGAGTCATACCCTGGGATGGCACAGGTGCTACCGACGCCAAGGATTGCGGGCCCAACTTCAATCAGGGTTTCCTCCGCCACCTATGTTAGTGGCTGCAACCCCCGATTCTCCTCCTTCACCTCCTACTCCACTTCCACCTCTGAAGTATCATCTTGCAGCACCAGTCAGTCATCAGTCAGTAGCTGGAAGCAGTGTAGCACTGCAGTGGGGAAGTGGCAACAGGCCGTGCTTAAACTGATCTGCTTAGGTGACAAACAGCACACCGCCACAGAGCTATGGCTCTCGCCACTCAACCTACAATCAGGCATGGTTGTGTCTAATAATGGCCATAACTTGGTGGCGGCTTTGGAGCTCGGCAAGCTCACACACATACCATGCCTATCCCACGTGTTCAACCTAGTGGTTCAGCCGTTTCTCAAAACCTATCCCAATTTGCCTGAGCTACTGGTGAAGGTGCGCCGCGTGTGTGCCCATTTCCGCAAGTCCTCGACAGCTTCCGCCAGTCTGGCAACACTGAATCAGCGCTTGCAATTGCCAGCTCACTGACTGTTGCGCGACGTGAGCACACACTGGAACTCGACGTTCCACATGTTGGCCAAGCTTTGTGAGCAGCAGAGGGCAGTAGTGGAATACCAGCTGCAACATGGTCCTCGCCTTTCCAGTCAGCTTCCACTCTTCACAAGCGACGAGTGGGCAATGGGGCATTGATGTCTGACCTCTGTGAGGTTTTACGCAACTTTGAAGAATCAACACAGATGGTGAGTGGTGATTACGATATTATCAGCGTAACCATCCCACTTTTGAGTCTTCTCAAACGCTCGCTGCTCACATTTAAGGCGGATGCTTTGCATGGGGAAGAGGGGGAAATGAGGGAAGACAGTACATAGGGTAATTGCAAGACCACCCTCAGTTTGTCTTCTCAGCGCAAATTGGATGATGAGGAAGAGGGGGAGGAGCAGGAGATGGTTTTATTCCATCTGTTCAGTGTGGATGGGTAGAAGAGGAGAAAGAGGATGTGGAGATTTAAATTCATTCTCCTGATGAGGACAGCAAAGTCTTGTCTGTTGGAACTCTAACACACATGGTTTACTTTATGTTAGGCTGCCTTTCCCGTGACCCTTGCGTTGTATGCATTTTGGCCAACACCAATTACTGGTTGTTCAGCCTTCTTGACTCCCACTACAAAGAGAACTTCTTATCTCTCATTCCTGTGGTGGATAGGACAAGCAAAAGGTCATCCTTGTGGAAAAATTGCTACAAAAATTTCCAGCTGACAACGCTGGCTGCAGAGTACGTAGTTCCTTGGCCAATTGAGGAGGAGAGAAGAGGGGAACAGCAATTTCAACAGAGCCAGGGCAACACTCTCCAAGGCCTGGGACAGTTTTATGACACCCCGCCAGCACCCTCAACCTGATGCACGGCCTAGTGTCACAAGAAAAATTTTGGAAGAGGGTGAAGGAGTACGTAGCAGACCATGTCAGCTACCCTGGCGATCCCTCTTTGCCTCACAACTATTGGGAGTCCAAGCTGGACACGTGGCATGAACTTGCGCTCTACGCCTTGGAGGTGCTGGCCTGCCCCGCCACCAGTGTTTTGTCAGAGCGTGTATTTAGTGGTGTTGGGGCATAATAACTGATAAGCGCATCTGCCTGTCAACTGAAAATGCTGACCGGTTGACTCTTATAATGAACAAGGCCTGAATTGCCCCTGACTTCTCTACTTCACCAGAGGAAAGTGGCTGAACATAAAGGCACTCTAAATGTGGCTTTCATGGTGTATTAAATACACTGTATTCCCATGCACCCCTTCCACCACTAAAATGGGTATATGGTTCAATCTCCCTTTTCTCGTCCTCCTCCCTCCTAATGTTTTAGAGGGTCAGCTCAGCAGTGGGCCCTCATCTATAATGTTTTTGAGGGTCACCAGCAGGCCCTCAACCATAATGTTTTTGAGGGTCACCAGCAGGCCCTTGTTCATAATGTTTTAGAGGGTCACTAGCAGGTCCTCACCCCTAATATTTTAGATGGTCAGCTCTGCTGCAGGCCCTTGCCCATAATGTTTTAGATGGTCAGCTCAGCAGCAGGCCCTTGCCCATAATGTTTTAGATGGTCAGCTCAGCAGCAGGCCCTCGCCCATAATGTTTTAGATGGTCAGCTCAGCAGCAGGCCCTTGCCTATAATGTTTTATATGGTCAGATCAGCAGCAGGCCCTCGCCCCTAATGTTTTAGATGGTCAGCTCGGCAGCAGGCCCTCGCCGATAATGTTTTACATGGTCAGATCAGCAACAGGCCCTCGCCTCTAAAGTTTTAGCTGGTCAGCTCAGCAGCAGGCCCTCGCCCCTAATGTTTTAGAGGGTCACCAGCAGGCCATGAATCATAATTTCAAGGGTGTGTATGATGCCCTCCTTTATGTGTAATATGCCCTCCATTATGTGTATTGTTGTGCCGGTTCCTTGTAATTTTTGTCAGCCCTTTTCACTTAGTGCATATGCTTTATGAGTGTAGGAGTCCCACTGCATGAACAATTGTACCACAATGTTAATGAGGCTCTCCTTTATGTGATATACAGGTTGTATCGAAGTGCCTCTTCCTTGTAATTTTTGGCAGCACTTGCACTTTATATACAAGTAAATATACAGGAAAGAAAGTTTCCTAACAATGTTTCCTCTAAAAGCGATTTTATCTTCGGTTTTCTTATTATTATTTTCAGTCTGTAAACGTGGCATACTACTTGGACTACATCGTTCCCAGCAGCAACATGGAAGTCCAAGATGCATCCAGACATCCTCCTCATGCTGTTTCTGAACCATTTCAGTGGTGTTTCCAATAATTTCTGACCTTTTGCTGTGAGCCAGACACCCTACCCTTTTCAAAGCAGGGGGTGCCTGGTTTAATGCTCAGGTTCTCCTATTGACTTCCATTGTGCTCGGGTGCTCAGTAGAGCACCTGAACATTCTGAGGTGTTCTACTCGAGCACCCAAGCACTTTGGTACTCGACCAACACTAAAGAGTAGTCAAAGAGTCAAATGCCAGTCGGACAATGAAGTACAAGATGTGCCAGAGGCAAAAGATAAAACTGAACAAACCAAATAGTCAGAACCAGGAGATTAATACCATACCAAATCACCGGAAGCCAAGAAACGTTACAATACAATTCCAGAGAAGAAAGGGGTGCAAATAAGCTCTTAACAGGCTCACGCCGATTAAGGAGCTCTCTACCCAAGGAGATATAGTACCCCCCAAATCAATACCAAATCCAGAAATCCAAAGCCAATGGAGTCTTTTATACAGGCGAACAGCAGGGGAAACCAGAGGACAAGAAATTCACTGGCACCTGCACATGTGCCGACCTTTATACCGAGAAAAAGCAGCTCCTGCCAACGTTCCTGCATGCCAGATGGAGCTGCCAGCAGCATGTCCTGATGTTTGGAAGGCCCGGTGCATCACCCCTATTAGCCTGGGGTTCTCTGACATCAGAACAGGCCACCCAGTAGCCCTGGCGCAGGGAGGAAGTAGTGGCCGAGGGAACCGTGACACTCATATTGAGATGATCTGCTTTTTGAGTATAAATACAGTATGTGACTCTTCAGATATTGTCTTATATCTGATGAAAGGAGGATCTGAGTAGTCTTGAAAGCTTTCCATTTGTCCTCTTCGTTTCAGGCATCAGTGACTGAGGACAATGAATCTTTATCTTTTCTGTGAATTAACATGGTACAAAGATATTGTTTTCTTTCACAATTAGACAACATTTTAGAGCAAACAACTGCATTGTGCACTGTGTTGGAGTGTGTAAAGCTACACTAGTGGCCTATTACAAAGCATGATTTTTATGCCAATTATCGTGAACAAGTATTCATAGGAACGCACGTTCTCAATAACTGGTATAATCGTACAGCCAATCAGTCGATGAATAAGAGAACGCTTATTTGTCTTGTGATTACTGACAGCACATGCAGCCGATAAGAAATAGTACAGAATGAGGTATAAACAATTGCGCTCCGTCTTCCTCCCTCATATATTTTGCATCAGCCGGTCACCCAAACATACATCCACAAATTCAGAAATAAGGACGGCACTCATGGGGTCAGACTGGCAATGGGAATAATTTATTAAGGCATCCAGAGTCACCAGTAACACAGCAGTAAAGTGAGGTCACTGATCACAGGTCCTTGTACACCTTATCTCCATAAGCTTGTAAAGGGAACGACTGCCCAAAACATCACTGTACTGCTTTGCCCCTTAAAGGGTTATCCCATGACTAATGTGAATAATGAAAATCAGACATGACAAATTCTTTGTAACAAAGTTAAAACCAGCCTTGTACCTCATATGGATCCAGAGATCTCCCCATTCTTTGCTCTACTAGATTTACATCAAGCTGACAGCTTAAGGGGAGTGTCTTTTCTGCTGCAGCTAAGGGGTGTGTCCATGCTCTGCTGATCACAGCTCAGGAGGCAGTTGAAAGATGAAACTGAGCATGTGCGGCCATCTCAGTGAGCCGGACAAAGAAAAAAGAAAAGAAGCAAACACCAGGTGGCGCTATACAGATAAATTTTATTGAATAACTTGCTGGTTTGAAAACTGTAGACTATTTTTCGAGGGACAACCCTTTTAACCCCTTAGTGCTATATGCCGTGTATACTCGTCATTGAGCACTGCTACTTAGTGCTCCATGACGAGTATACTCTTCATGGCACTAAACTGTCACCATGTCTGCAGACATGGTGACAGTGCTGAGACCCTGGCTGTTACACAAAGCCATGGATCTCAGCTTACTCGGTTTCTCATTGGTCCTGGGCTGGTGATCTCTGTGATTGGCTAGTCTGTACAGATGTTCTAATTGAGACAGAGATGCGTACATACAGTATATGTAGTGGTCTCAGAGGGGTGAGAGCTCACCAAAATAGCAGGTTATGCTTTCTCCAAAAGTGGGCTTGGCAGTATAAATTTGCACAGGCTTTCCCTTGAACGCTGCTCCACACTCATATGCCTCTTACTGTACATCTGATGCAGCTTCCAGCAGCTCTATGGTAGAGGCAGAAGTTCTTGTTTTCTTCTAGTTTGGAAGTGTTTTTCTTTGTTACAGAGAAGTGCCAGGAATGCCCTTTTGACAAAATGGTCTTTTTATAATAAAATAGTCTCTGTTCCTCGCGCAGATGGCTTCCCCGCCCGTCTGAAACCTTCCTGTGAGTCAGGCATAACTTCATATAATATGATCTTTCTGTCTGATCCTGATATGATTGCTTTTTCGCCATCTCTCAAGAAAAATGGTATTTTCACTTCTCGGAAATACTTTTTTACAGGAGATGATTTTTTTGCAGACCTGACAGACAAAAAACTATTAGATAATGGATCCAAAGGTGGCTAAAGAGTTAAGTAAGGCGTCTAAACAGACGAACTTCAAGATGGTGTTCTACAGATATTTCCACACAGAGATGAGTCTAATTGAATGAACCATATTAGCATAATATTAAAATGAATGACATAATGTCCTTCCCAAGAAAGAGTACAGCAAATTAGTGAAACTGGATTGAAAGACAGAGGGATAGATAGATAAACGATTATAGAAGAAAGATAGTTAGATATGCAGTATGCCAGTCCTCAGGGTAAGCGATCTGTGAGGTCACGGACATAGGCAGGCAGACCGAGGGGATGAGATTTGTACTCACAGTTATAACGTCCCTGGGCAGGCGTGCAGTCAGTGATGGAGAGGTCCGCACGTGGGTACTCTGGGGCACTCTCTGGTTGAAGGGACACAGGCCAGGTGGTAAGTGAGGTGCCCTTGATGTTAAGGTTTAACGTGCCTGTGGCAAGGTCCCTTGCAATTCGTGATGCCAGTGCCTTTTATGGTGGCATAATCGATTTGCAGCAGGAATAATTGAGGTACAACGGATTCCGTTGATCATTAACTTCTTTACTGAGCGGAAAATTATATACAGTTGTTTATGTAATTCCGTTTTGAAGACAAATGGTATACATGCAGTGATTTTCCTGGTATGCAGGCTTGGTAAAGAATAGGCTATTCCTAGCAAGGTAGACAGAGGGTAAAATGCTTACTCGACAGGACTTGACTTGATCCCTGGTAACTCAGTAGCTGTATTGGTGCGGTGATTAATAATCCGACTCCTGCACCTCGATTGTCCCAAGGCCCAAATGCAGAAAGGGTTGCTTTATCTTTGGGAAAGGCTCCTCTGAAATATATGTTCTCTTGCTGGATAGTTGTCTTACATAAATTACACCACTAGCCACTGCAGGTTGACTAGCCTCCTCACTTCAGAAGGTCAACACTCCAACTCCCCAAACTAGACCCAGACCTGTCTATATCTCTATAGGGTGGTCCCTAGCTCCTTCTAGTGGCTTGACACTAACAGCTACATCCTTTTCACCAGTTTCCACCACAAAAAATGGCTACGTAATATACCGTACAGCCAATATAAAAGAATCCGCCGAAACTGTACCAACGACAGGGACTTCTTCACGCAAGCAAACATACTAAAAAAGAGATTTATCGACAAAGACTATCCAAAACAACTAATCAAAAATGCTCTAGATAGATGTAAAACCAATACTCAGGAAGAACATCTAAAAACATCACCTAAAACATCAAATGAACAACACTATACCAATCTCATCACCCAATACAGTACGTCCAATAAATATATCCAGTCTACTCTCAAAAAACATTAGCATATACTGTTACAGGACCCACACCTGGCAAAATATATATCAAAGATACCCAGGATCACATATAGACGAGCACCAACAATTAAGAGCATCCTTGCCCCAAGCAAACTAAGACAGCATAACAAAACTATGACTAAGAAAAATCAAAATCCATTACAAACTGGACCACTAAAAGTAGGAGCTTTTAGGTGCACAGCAAATAGGTGTCTATGTTGTAAGATCATTACACACAAACAGACTACATTTAAGTCCAACCGTAACGGTGCAATATTCCCCATAAAAACCCGTTTGACATGCCACAGTGACTATGTCATATATCTCATTGAATGCCAGTGCGGCCTACAATATGTAGGCCGTACCACACAGCCCCTACACTGTCGCATCAACCAACACCGCTACAACATCCAGAGACTATACCCTAAGCACAGCCTATCCAGACACTGCAGCACAACCAAAGAAAAAGAAAAACACTGCTTCCAAGTGACACCTATAGAACAGGTCCCGGAAAACCCGTACAATAGGTTTGACAATCTGCAGAAGAGGGAAGTTTTTTGGATCCACCAGTTGGACACGCTATCTCCGCATGGACTAAATGAAATGAATGAGACCATACTGTAATGGACCCCCACTTGCCTCCAATCATTAAAAACTATGCTACTCAAAATACAGCAAAATACTTAGTATATAGACAATAGATATATAGATATATAGATAATAATCATAATGTGTACTACCCTTGGCCTACACACACTGTTACTTAATACATACCGTACAGGCCACAGATATTATGTATATAAAACTGAGCGAGAAGTACAAATCTTACTAATTTTACTATGTCTTTTATTATTATATTATATTTTATTATTTATTCATCAAGAAATCTAACTATGTAGATGCTATTTTTTTTTTTTGTTTTGTTTTTTGATGATTTTCTCGATTATTTTTTCGAATAATCTCTCGATTATTTTTTCGAATATTTGTTCAATTATTTTTTTCGATTATTTTTTCGATTATTATTATTTCTTCAATTGCTTTTAACCATATTATATGTCCCACACACCCCTTTATCCCATGCACCCCACCAGCAGATCTTACCGACATCCCACCAGCGGATTTGTGATATAGTAGCGCTGCCACTTGCATACATCCAATTACAGTATAACCTTGATATGCAACTAAACCTAGACCTAATTGGGCAGCTGAGTGCAATATAGAAGCACTATCATCTCCGGGACACACAACAAGGCTGCTATCTCCCTCAAACCAGCCACAACATTCCGATCTCTATGACTACCATCCACCAATCACGCTCCTACAGGGGCGGGGATATGGGCACTAACACTCCTACCAGCTACACGTCACTAAAATAGCAAGCCTTACGTCAATGAAAAGAAGGGCTTGGACAAACATTAACTTCAACATGGCATTCATAGGGTGCACCCCAGACACACCCCCAGGTATCCTCCCTCGTAAAAAGCCGCACATCTAAAAAATATATATCAAATTTATTGAGAACAACAGACACAACAAGGACAAGTTAAAACCATTGTATGCAATGAGTCATGGCAGTGTGGACTAAATACGTACCGCACGCCACCCTGACACTACCACATATGTGTAAGCACAGTCCCACATAGATAAACAATAAGTAAACGTATTTAGTCCACACTGCCATGACTCATTGTATACAATGGTTTTAAAGGGCTTCTGTCACCCCCCTTAACCCATTTTTCACTAGCTGACATTAGCTATTTGCTAATGTCAGCTGAGTTGAAATATATCTTTTTTACCTTTTCTGAAGTTGTCAATTCTGTAAAAAAGCCACTTTTATAATATGCTAATCATCTTCGCTACCAGCAAGTTGGGCGTGTACTTGCTGGTAGCTGCCGCATCTAGATTAGTTAGGAACGCCCCCTTCCTCGTTTGATAGACAGGGCCAGCGCTTTCTCCTCCTCGCGCTGGCCCTGTCTGAAGATGAAATCCCGCGCCTGCGCCGTACCGCTCAGTAGTCGCGTCGCGGCAAAGCTCGCGTCCTTCACTCAGAGCGCCTGCGCCGACTACTGAGCGGTACGGCGCAAGCGCGGGATTTCATCTTCTCTTTTCTTTGGTGGGAATATAATGACTATGACACCATTGTGTAGTGCTCACCCACACATAGTGGGACACGATAGATAGATAGATAGATAGATAGATAGATAGATAGATAGATAGATAGATAGATTTGCAAAGAGGAAAGCAGCAGAGTTAGACAATGTGAAAAGATATTAGTTCCACTGATAGATCCAAAAAACATAAAGTGAGGCAGCATTCCAATTGTGGTAAACTCCAATTGTGGTCAAATGGTGAAGACCCGTTTATTAGATAGATAGATAGATAGATAGATAGATAGATAGATAGATAGATAGATTGGACATAGACAGATAGATATGATATATGAGAAGGATAGACAGATAGATATGATATATGAGAAGGATAGACAGATAGATATGATATATGAGAAGGATAGACAGATAGATATGATATATGAGAAGGATAGACAGATAGATAGATAGATAGATAGATAGATAGATAGATAGATAGATAGATAGGACACAGACAGACTAAAAGACAAACAGATATGAGGATAGACTGACAGACAGATATGAGGATAGATAGATATGATATAGACAGAGAGAGAGAGAGACAGAAAGATATAAGGATAGACGGATAGCCTCACTCACTTTGAGCTCAATGTAACTGCTTAATAACATTCAGAGCCAAATATAAATTGATGGCTGAGTGACCTCATTTCGTCGAAACCATCCTCCCTGCAGCAAATCCACCGCGAATTTTGATTAAAATTATTGATCAGTGAAATAAAGTATAATCTGATTAATTTATCTCTTTCACATATGCTATACCACCCCCACTCCCCCAATAGCTGTGGTTCATCCAATCCTTTCTCTTTCCCATCTCCAGGGATATGTATGCTGCCTATGCCATTCCACTTGAATCATTGTAGGAAAATGCCACTACAACATATTCAATTGAAATTAAAGGGGTCCCATTTCTTAGGAGGGTCTACCATTCATAAGGCGATCACAGGGTGTCCATCTGACATGACTCCCAATCATCAGCTGTAATCAGATGGAGAATCTGACAGCAAATGTTTTATCCCTCTGCAGCACCCACATAGGTCAATGAAGCTGGATGGCCAATGTGCGGCTCTCCAGCTGTTGCAAAACTACAACTCCCAGCATGCCCAGATTGCCTACAGCTATCAGCCTACAGTAATACATGGTGGGAGTTGTAGTTTTACAACAGCTGAAGAGCCGCAGGTTGGCCATCCCTGCTTTACACAGTACCAGTTTAAACTAATGGACTTCCATGCAATGTATCGGCATGACTGGTCCTCTGAGTGACAGATGCACTTGGTGGCGAGTAGATAAAAGTCTTTAATGATGGATTCTTCTATATTAACACAGAATTTCCTAAGAAAGTATATAGGTTTATTAAATAGGACATTTTTGCTTCTGCTTTTGTATGTGTTATGCCACCACGTGTGTATCTATACATATATCTCTTTCATAGGTTCCTATTTTCTGGTACTCTTTCATAGGTTACTACTATTTTCTGGTACAGGAGATCAGTGGCTGCAATGAATTGACGTTCAAGCTTCTCTTGTATATATACATTTTTACTGTCCCAATTCCTGCAATGGAAATCACAGGGCTTTATTATTAATGTATAATGGCTATAGATTCTCAGCCAGATAGAAAACCATCCAGGAAATTGCTGCTGTCTAAATCCCCTAATTCCCGTTATTTCTCTGTGTTACTTGGCATGCCTGGGAAACATTTAAAGGTTGTCTCTCATAATCCATATTTGAAAAGAGAATTGACAGACTGAAGCCTGCCTGAGTCAAGCCTGCCATAACCATTTTACTGCTTACTTCATTTGTCTGTTGGGTCACAACCTTCCCTTGCTTAGGCTGCCAGCTTCTATCTAAGATCTCATATGATTCCTTCTCTTCCTTCATTCTCTTATATAGTTTATATATGTTTTGTTATGTCTAGGGATGAGCGGACCACTGGATGTCTGGGTTCGCTCATTATTTCATTTAACTGAATGTCTAATTTTAATAGTTACCTAATCACTTTCATTTCACCCAATCCTTGCTGGGATTCGGGAGCTCCCCACAAACAATAACGTGTCAGTTGAACCTGCTGTTCTCGGCGGGGTGAACCATTGAAAGTATAATGTGTATGGCCAACTTAACCCTCTAATACATGTATGAAGGCCGATTTATTGGCCTTTATTTGTGGGAGGGTCATCAGTAGCAAGTTTATACCAGACATGCGCCCCCCTTGGGTTTGTCAATGGTGCTGCGTAGTTGTGTGCAGTCTGAGCCATCTGATCCAGCACATGGGCTGAATCAGCAGCTTCTGTACCCAGTTGGCATTCAGGAACCCAGCTGAGGTCCTTCCGGTCGGGTGAGGGTTTGCTGCAAGCTCGTGCAGCATTGTCCTGTTACAGTCCGGCCGGCGGTGTGAGGGCTCCTTTGGTGAGGAGAAGAAGCACCGCACCAGAGCGATCTGCCTGGAAGCCCATGCTTGGCGCCCACGCGGCAGTACTGTTAGGCAGCAGGGGTCAGCATGAGTCCGTCTGGTTTTCTCACAGGTTTCTATGTCTTGCACGGGCCGCCGTGCTTCGCGCAGGGAGGGATGCTAGGATATGTGCCATTACTACAATGATGTTTTACACATTCATGCCAGCGGCACATGGGTAGTGGCACCAGATGCATTTTTGTATTTGGCGGCATGGACCTTGGTTACACCATGGGCATGCTGCCGTGCGTGCCGTCCCCTTTTGAAGGGGGTGTTAGGGGGTGAATATGTCATTAGTTTGTCTGTGTATATCTGCATGTCTTTCTTGTCTGCTTTCACTTTCTTGCTCGCCAGCAAACCTCTCTCTCTGTCCGCTATTATTTCTGCAGACAGATTAAGGCATTGTTCACACTTGCATTGCAGCTGATTAATTCAGGTGAGGCAGAGCTGCTGTTAACAGAGTGTTTTTGTTTCTTTAGTACAACTGCTATTTTGTGTTATGTATATTAAGTAGACTGTAAGCTCCTCTGTGTTGAGGTATGTTTCATTTGTAACATTTGTTTTTGGAAATGTAAAAAGTGTGTGTATCACTTTAAGGTTGTGAACCTGAGTTTGGGTACCTAAAAAGCACCTGTGTAAGGTGCGGGGGATCCATCTTCAGTTCAGAATGTTAGCTGGACACTGGGGGAGCTACTTGCTACAAAGGTAATTGCAAAGACCCATGAGGACCATTTTTTTTTTTTTTGCTGTTATTTTGCCTTGTTTTATTGCTTTATTTTTGCTCAAAATAGAAATGAGCTTTTGCCAAGAACTGAGTTTAGATTGTTTTAACGGCATATACACCCACATCTCAACGGGGGGTATGTGCTGATGATTGCATCGTTTATATGTACTCATCTATAGCAGTGTGGTGTATTGCAGGTGGTCTATATTACTGCATGCCTCATGTCAGTGTCAGCATACTACCACAGCCAGTATCGTCATTGCACGTCATTTTTGCTTTTCAGGTCATGTCACAGCTCGCCATTCTCAGTTGGTGTGGTCAATTACATCTTTTGCTCAGGTAGTAGGATGAAAAAAAAAACTTTATCAGCATACAACATTACAGGGGGATTTTCCATTAGGTTACGGGCTTCGCTACATGACATTTCTTCAAAGGTTGTTATAGGTTCAGAATGTTGGGTAAGTCACATTTTCGTCAGGTTGTGGTATCACATCAGACCTGATACGTCATTCAAGCCACGCCGTTGTCAACCATTTGGTTTTTCTGATGCTTTCGCTGGCACTGGTTTTGTTGCCATTTTTTGGCCCCCAATATAATCAATTTCTTTCCGACATTCCATTCAGGGTGCCCGGTTCATCTCTTTCAGCAGTTACTGGCAGCCTTAACAGACCGAGACCTTGAGAGTCCTCTGTTGCCGTTCCCACGGCACCACTCACCACCTCTCAGTTGTGCGGCATGTCCGTATGCCAGTGTCCAATTTAGGTTTGAAACCGACAGCTTTCCTTCAGGTTAGGTGCAGCATCTGCTGCCCCTAGGAACAAAAGTTCTGGCCCACATTATCCGAAAATTAGCTTGATGGCTTCTCTGCATGTTTAATAGGTACATACCTCAACCTAGTCTAAAGATTTTCTCGCATTCGAGAGGTTAGTCATGTTAATGTTGTTGCTATAATCTATTATCTATCATTTAGTTGTGGTGTTTTTGCCCCCTTTTAGGCATTCCTCCTACGCAGCAGTTATGGCACAATTCAAGCCACTTAGTTTAGTTAGTTAGGCAGGTAGACGGTTACGTGTCGTAGCCTACGTGTCACAGATAGCCCCGACCACAAGTATGACGGCAGATTTATTGGCCTGTATTTGTGGGAGGGGCATCAGTAGCCCATTTATACCAGGCAGAAGCCTCCCTTGTGTGTGTGTCGATGGTGCTGAGTACCCTCCCAACCCGCCCTTCTTTTTCATAAACTCCTTGCAGGGTATGCCCCCTTTTAGACATTCCTCCTACGCAGTGGTTATGGCACAATTCAAGCCGCTAAGTTTAGTTAGTTAGGCACGTAGACGGTTACGTGTCGTTGCCTACTCGTCACAGGCAGCCCAGACCACAAATATTGCCCCTATAATTAATTCTATCCGCAGATTCTGATCACTATTAGAGATGAGCGAATATTTTTTAAAAACTTGGTTCGATACAAATTCAAATAAATGAGGACGTCAGCCAGGCCAAAAGTGAAAATAGTGGCACAGTCATGTAGTGGGGAGGATGAGAACAGCATGAGAAGTCCACAGAGTGGCTCTATGACATAGTGGCGAGGTGGAAGCATCATGAGGAGACCACAGAGTAGCCCAATGACAGAGTCTGTAGGCAGGGCTGCCATCAGAAATTTTGGGGCCCCTTACACAGCTCAAGGCCTGGGCCCCCCCCCCCGACACTGCCCCAGTGGCGGATCCAGAGCCTGGTCTTTGGAGGCGCACTTCCCCCAGGAATAGGAGATCATGGGGCCCCTGTGTCCCCGTCCACCTTCAAGCCACACCCACACACAGCCCCACCCATATATCGCACCCATACCTCTTACATCCAGGGACGTCTCCTGCACGGCCCTCCACTATGTAGTTCGCCCGCCACACTGCCCCTCACTGAGTAATTAGCCCCCCCAAGTTAATTTTGCCCCCACACAAGTTAATTTTGCCCCCAGACAGCCCTGCATTATGTAATTTGCCCTCACACGGTCCTCCATTATGTAGTTTGCCCGCCACACTGACCCCCACTGACTAATTTCCCCCCTCACAAGTTAATTTTGCCCCAGACAGCCCTGCATTATGCAAGTTGCCCCCACTAAGTAATTTGCCCCCACACTAAATAATTTTGCCCCCACATGTCCCTCCACTATGTAGTTTGCCCGCCACACTGACTTCCACTGAGTAATTTGCCCCTCCCCCACAAGTAAATTTTACCCCCAGACAGCCCTGCATTATGTAATTTGCCCCCACACTAAGTAATTTTGCCCCCACACGGCCCTCCATGTAGTTTGCCCGCCACACTGACCTCCCACTAAGTAATTTGCCCCCACACAAGTTAATTTTGCCCTCCATTATTGCTTTCCCCCCCTGTACTTGTGTCGCTGATTCCGGCCAGCTCGCTCCCCAGCACCGGCTGGAGGTACCCTTTCCTTAAATCCAGTCTCTGTGCATTGGCGTCCGCAATTGACATCCATGCTCTGCTTGTTTCTGAGAATGTAATGAAGGGGAGGGGCGACGTGATGGAAAAGCTTAAATGTATATTAGAAGTGCCATAACAGGAACATATTGAAAATATTTATTTTTTGTGAACAACAGAAAACTGGTCAATTAAATAAAGGCTTTGGACCCGGGGGCTGGGCCAAGAGTAGATGGATGGGGCGTGAATTAATATAAATTAAATTTAAATTTCATAACATTAAAGGTTTAGTTTATTTCAAGATAGAAAAGCATAAAAAGACGCACCTAGGTTTTTGAGGAGAAAAATAAGCAAAAATTATTTTTAACCAAAGGTGAGCATTTGGTGGGATTTGAACTAATGGTGGCCTGTGGATGGCACAGTTTTTTGGGGGATCTGTGGATGGCACTGTTTTGGGGGGGATCTGAGGATGGCACTGTTTTGGGGGGATCTGAGGATGGCACTGTTTTTGGGGGATCTGAGGATGGCACTGTTTTGGGGGGTGAGGATGGCACTGTTTTGGGGGATCTGTGGATGGCACTGTTGTGGGGGGGATCTGTGGATGGCACTGTTGTGGGGGGATCTGTGGATGGCACTGTTGTGGGGGATCTGTGGATGGCACTGTTGTGGGGGATCTGTGGATGGCACTGTTGTGGGGGATCTGTGGATGGCACTGTTGTGGGGGGATCTGTGGATGGCACTGTTGTGAGGGTGATCTGTGGATGGCACTGTTTTGGGTGGGGATCTGTCGACGGCACTGTTGTGGGGGATCTGTGGATGGCACTGTTGTGGGGGATCTGTGGATGGCACTGTTGTGGGGGGATCTGTGGATGGCACTGTTGTGGGGGGATCTGTGGATGGCACTGTTGTGGGGGATCTGGGGATGGCACTGTTGTGGGGGGGATCTGTGGATGGCACTGTTGTGGGGGGTGATCTGTGGATGGCACTGTTTTGGGTGGGGATCTGTCGACGGCACTGTTGTGGGGGGGGGATCTGTGTATGGCACTGTTGTGGGGGGGGATCTGTGGATGGCACTGTTGTGGGGGGGATCTGTGGATGACACTGTTGTGGGGGATCTGTGGATGGCACTGTTGTGGGGGGGATCTGTGGATGGCACTGTTGTGGGGGGGGATCTGTGGATGGCACTGTTGTGGGGGGGATCTGTGGATGGCACTGTTGTGGGGGGGATCTGTGGATGACACTGTTGTGGGGGGGATCTGTGGATGGCACTGTTGTGGGGGGATCTGTGGATGGCACTGTTGTGGGGGGATCTGTGGATGTCACTGTTGTGGGGGATCTGTGGATGGCACTGTTGTGCAGGGATCTGTGGATGACACATATATAGCATAGGATCCCCCCTAAGTGCCATCCACAGACCAATCCCCCCTAAGTGCCATCCACACTGATCCCCCATAAGTGACCCGCAACACTCAGAATTAATAGTGGTATAATAAAGCAAAGACCTTTTTTTCTTCAGAATCGCAATCACACTCCGGAGCCCAGTGCCGCCTCCTAGTTAATTTATTCACCTCACTTGCGGGTGACGTAATCTCGCGCAGTGCATCTGCGTAAGATTACGGCGCTTCTCTTCAATTATGTCAGTGCCAGTGAGGTGAGTAAATAAGCTAGTTTGCACGTCAGACAGAGACACACGCAGGGACAGACAGACAGAGACACACGCAGGGACAGACAGACAGAGACACACGCAGGGACAGACAGACAGAGACACACGCAGGGACAGACAGATAGAGACACACGCAGGGACAGACAAACAGAGACACATACACCATGGCCCTCAGAACACACCTGGATCTGTGCTATAAACCCCCTTAATTGCACCAGATTCCACTCCACTTAAACCCCACTGCTCCCGAGTGCTCCACCTACCCCCTCATATATGAGCTGCCCCTCACCTGCTCTCCATGAAGCTCTGTGGACTCCAGGACTGCAGCAGAGCCTCCATCACTGAGCAGCCTGCAGGCACACAGCCCCTCCTCCCTCCACAAGCTGCTGCTGCTGTCGGGGTTTGTCCATGTGACTATAAAGGAGCATGTGACCAGTGATGTCACAGACCTCCTTCTAGCAACTACATTCTACCCATGGATCTGCCAAGACTCCAGCTATCTTGTTCTCAGAACAAGATAGCTGGGGCCCGGGGCCCCAGGAGGTAAGGGACAGGCTGCAGAAGGAAGAGGGGGAGGAGCACTGGGCCCCAGAGCCAGCTGCCACAATAAAAAAAAAAGTTTCAGGACTGGCCGGGCCCCCCCAGGGTCAGGGCCCCTTACTGGGGTATGGGCTGTACCCCCCTGATGGCGGCCCTGTCTGTAGGTGGCAGCAGCATCAGAAGGAGGCCACAGAGTGGCACAATGACAGAGTGGAGGTGGAAGCAGCAGCATCAGGAGGAGGCCATAGGATGGCATAATGACAGTGTGGAGGTGGCAGCAGCAGCATCAGAAGGCCACAGAGTTGCAAGGTGACATAGTGTTGAGGTAGCAGCCGCATCTGAAGACCACAGAGTGGCAAGGTGAAATAGTGTGGAGGTGGCAACAGCATCTGGAGACCACAGAGTGGCAAGGTGAAATAGTGTGGGGATGGCAGCAGCATCAGGAAACCACAGAGTGGCAAAGTAAAATAGTGTAGAGGTGGCAGCAGCATCAGAAAGCCACGTAGTGGCAAGGTGACATAGTGTGGAGGTGGCAGCAGAATCAGGAGAGCACAGAGTGACCCGGAGACAGAGTGGCGAGGTGGGTACCAGCTGAAGATAGTGGGTAAAATAAGGAGGACTTGGCATCAGATGTGAGGCATCAGGCGGGTAGCAGCATCAGAATAGTAGCTGAGGCAGGTAGCCAGAAGAAACGGTCTCTTTTGTCAAAGTGTTGGTGTGGCACCATGGATGATCTAGTCTGATGCATCAGGCATTGGTGGGTGGAAATCCTGTCTGGTCCATGCCTGATTTATCTTGACAAATGTCAGTCTCTCCACATTTTGGGTGGACAGGTGAGTTTTTCTTGGAGTAACTATGGCCCCCGCCGCACTAAACACCCGCTCTGATGCCACACTACTGGCTGGGCAGGACGGCTTTTCCTGGGCAAACTGTGCCAGTTGCGGCCACAACTCCAGTTTGGCTGCCCAGTAGTCCAGTGGATCTTCCATGTGGGGTGGCAGGGTGCTGTCCAAGTATGCCATCACCTGGTTCAGGTCCTGCTCCAGGTCTAGCTGCTGCATCTGGTGAGTAGTTTATTCACTAGGCGGGTGAAGAAAGCTGCTCATTAGCGACTCTAGACTCAAGTTGCTGCTGATTCAGCTGGAACTGCTCCTCCCCCCCACCCTGCCAAAGCACCCATGGCAGAGGAGGTGAGAACAGGAAACCCCCCCCCCCCCATATAGGGAGTGGCCATCTGACTACATAGGATGTCTCTATAGTATTTCAGTTTGTCCGACATCTCAGTGGGTGTAAAAAAAAAAGCCCCCTTTTTGGACCGGTAGCGAGGGTCCAACAAGGTGGAGAGCTAGAAGTCATCCCTCTTCCGAATGGTGACAATTCGGCTGTCAATACTCAAGCAAGTGAGCATGCATCGGGCCATTTGTGCAAGTGACTCGGAGGGACTCCCTGCCTTCATCTCCACTGCATACTGCCACGGTGTGTCTGGGTCCTCTGCCTTGTCTTCCTTATCGCCCTGTAGCTCCTCTGGCTGCTCCTCCTCTCCTGTAGAAAAAACACCCATTTCACTATACATTGCTTGTGCTCCAATGTCCTCCTCCTCCAGTTCAGCCCCCACAGGGCTCATTTGGCCGAGAGAGCATAGGCACCACGTCTCCAGTCCCCTGGCCAGCCAGATTTTCCAGCATCTGTTCCCGAACATGATGCAGTGGAATTACGTTGTTCATCCCGTAGTCCTGGCAACTGACAAATAAAGTGGCCTTCACAAGGGGCCTGTGTAAACGTCAGGTGTCACACATGAGCTGCCACTGGCTGACATCGAAGTTACACAGGGGAGTACTTCTGTCCGCTTGGATCATCAAGAAATCGTTTATGGCCTTTCTCGATTTCGTATAGTCGGTCCAACATATGTAGGGTGGAATTCCAAAGGGTGGTAATGTTGCATATCGGCTTATGTTGGATGATGCCGTTCTGCCACTGCAGCTCAAGGAGGGTGTGCTTGGCGGTGTACGAGTGGCTGAAGTGCATGCAAAGTTTCCTGGTCATTTTTAGGATGTCTTGCAGATGGGTGGAAGACTTCAGGAACCTCTTGACAACCACATTGAACATATGTGCCATGCAGAGCGCATGGCTCAGCCCTCCTGGACTCACCATGTTCTTCTCCTTGTGGGTCACCATGTTTCCGATTTTGAGTTGTCACGGAGAAAGCCAGGATTCGATTTCTTAATGAAGCACCAACACCATGTTCTTCTCCTTGTGGGTCACCATGTTTCCGATTTTGAGTTGTCACGGAGAAAGCCAGGATTTGATTTCTTAATGAAGGACACAGAGCAGTTTCTCCCTTGTGTGACTCCGTTCGTTCAGGCAAACGAGGTGCAGAACGGTGTGACACCGCCGTGCCCTGCACATGTGGTATGCTGGAGGGGCACTGTGAATTGTCCCTGCAGTGGAATCTGAGGACACGGTGGAGGATGAAGAGGCAGAGGCGGACATTGTCGCCAGACCAACAGCGTGAGAACGTGTAGGCTGAAGCTGCTTCACCTGGCCAAGTTGCTCGTGTGGCTGTGCAGGAACCACATTCACCCAGTGGGCCGTAAAGGACATGTATTCTCCCTGACCATAGTTACAGCTCCACACATCAGTGCTGCCGTTCACTTTGGCAGACACCTACAGGCTCAAGGACTGTCCCACCTTCTGTTCTACATACATGTGCAGGGCTGGTACTGCCTTTTTGGCAAAGAAATGACAGCTTGGGACTCTCGACCTCGGCTCAGCACAAGCCATCAGTTCTCTGAAAGGTGCAGAGTCCACCACTTGGATAGAGAGGGACTGCAGCACCAGCAACTTGAACAGGAGCACATTCAGTTGCTGCGCCGTTGGATAAGTGCATGCATACTGTTTTCTCTTGGCAATTGCTTCGGTGATTGATAGCTGATGGAATGACTGACGAGGAGTAGGAGGAGGAGCAGGAGCATCAGAACCAGCAGTTAATGGGAAGGACAGACAGCTCCCTTCGGCTGAGGTGGTGGAGCCTTGACTGCCTGAAATTGGGTGCATGCCATTGGGTGATCCAGCTGTTGCTACGGCAGGCTGGACCAAAACATCGGAGCCACGGTTCTCCTAGGCCACTGTATGGTGACGCTGCATATTTTGACGCAGGGCCGTGGTGCCAACATTGGCATCCTGGCCACGCTTCACTTTCTGCCCACAGATTCTACAAATGGCCATGTTCACCTCCTCCGGTGGCTTAACAAAAAACTGCCACACCGCCAAGTAGGTGATTTTAATCCCAACTCTCCGCATTGACTGACTGCTACCGCCACTGCACCTCTACTTTCTGGGCAGGTAGGCTCCTGCTGCCACCCTTTTCTCCCGATGATGATGAAGCACCTTCATTACCTGGCTCCCAAGTGCGATCAGCTACATCATCATCATCTAGTGCTGTCTGCACGTTACTGATGTCCTCCTCAACGGTCTCTAGGTCAGGAGCCTGACCACTTGCAACACCAGCTCCCATTCCACTCTCCTTATCACTACTTGCCTGTCTACAGGAGGAAGCAGAGGATGTCTCCTCCACATCTTGGCTGGCCAGTAGCTGCTGACTGTCCTCTAGTAGCTCGTCCTGGCTGTATAGTGGAGCTGAGCCCACAGCATATAATACTTCTCTGGCTGAGGGAACATAAAAGGACAGAGGCAGGTTGAGGACAGGTCCTGCTACCGGGCCATGCCAACTAAGGGTTGTATCTGACTAATCAATGGGTGCTTGGCTGGGGGTGTCTGATGTCACTTGGGGATGACCGAGTCAACCATTCAAAAACTGCTGGGTTGCTGGTCCAGACACAACCACTAGATGACACCCGGAGCTCAGGCCTTTTGCTTCAACTCCTGCTGCCATGACCCCTTATTCTGCTGCGACCTGTGCTTGCGCCAGAAATATTTAGGCCTCTGCCACTCCCCTCTGCAGGGCCTGGTACTTCTCTGTCTGACATACTGTTAGATCAAATAGATAAATAAAAAGGAAATTAAAATACCCCAAAAGAGTCTGTAATTTTCTCACTTAACCACACAACGGCTAATAAGTAGTGCTGAGCGAACCCGAACTGTAAAGTTTTTTGGGACCCGGACCCGAACTTTGCCGGAAAAGTTTGGGTTCGAGTTCGGTGTTCGGGCATTTAATTAAGCTTGTTGAAAGGCTGTAGGGCAGCCAATCAACAAACTTTTAAGCTGTGTGTTCATAGAAGCCATCACAGCCATACCTACTAATGGCATGGCTGTGATTGGCCGGTGCATCATCTGACCCAGCCACTATATAAGCTGGATCACGTGTAGCACCACCCATTATTATTATTTTTTTGTGTGGGTGCAATGCAACTTTGTACCCCTGACACACAAATATAATAGTTAATAGTGATGAGCGGGAGGTGCCATATTCGATTTCGCGATATTTCGCGAATATTCGATTGAATATTCGTCATATATTCGTCGAAATCGAATATTCGCCATGATTTTATATATCGCGAATTTACGCGAATATATATTCGCGTCGAGAATGAAACTTAGATCTGAGTTCCTAATGGTTAACTTGTATTACTAGAATTGACAAAGATAACGAATATCACACGAATATAGCACTATATTCTCAATCTTAGTTATATTCTAGCAATACAACCATTAGGAACTTAGCTCTAAGATCAATCACCGCAATGCGAGTATATGTTCGCCTCGCGAATGAAACTTAGAGCTGACCTGAGTTCCTAATGGTTGTATTGCTGGAATATAACGAAGATTGAGAATATAGTGCTATATTCGTGAATTCGAGATATTCAAGCCTTCTGCTCTATTCTAGCAATACATACAACCATTAGGAACCCAGCTCTAAGTTTCATTCGCAATGCATTAATATAACCTGTATTAATCGCATTGCGTTACTAACTTAGATCTGAGTTCCTAATGGTTGTATTGCTAGAATATAACGAAGATTGAGAATATAGCTATAGTCTCGTGAATTCGAGATATTCTCAATCTTCGTTCTATTCCAGCAATACAACCATTAGGAACTCAGCTCTAAGTTTTATTCGTGAGGCGAACATATACTCGCATTGCGAGCTGATCTTAGAGCTAAGTTCCTAATGGATGTATTGCTAGAATAGAGCGAAGATTGAGAATATCTCAATTCACGAATATAGCACTATATTCTCAATCTTCGTTATATTCTAGCAATACCACTATTAGGAACTCAGCTAGCTCTAAGTTTCATTCGCGAGGCTAATATATACTGCGTTAGTAATTGATCTTAGAGCTAAGTTGCTAATGGTTGTATTGCTAGAATAGAATGAATATTGCAATGCGGAATAATTCAGGTTATATTAATCGCATTGCGATTACAACTTAGTCAAATTTGTGAGATCGTGATTCTCACATCCGACAGTACATTTTAGCATGGAGGCGTTCCCATGCACATGGGAAGTCAGCAGAAGCGGCAACGGGCAATGACTGAAGTGGGCAGGGAGCCAGGAATCCTCCGGACAGGTAAGAACAGCTTTTGGGAAGTGGGAGCTGGGAAGACAACCAGAGAGCAACAAGAATTAACAACTAAAAAAAAAAAAAAAAAAAAAAAAAAAAACAATATTCGAAATTGCGAATATATAGCGATATATTCGCAATATTCGCGAATTGTCGAAGTTGCGATATTCGCGATAAAAATTCGAATATTCGCGCTCAACACTAATAGTTAATCCGTCTGTTAGTTAGGTGCACGTCATATACCCATTTATTGCGTGAAGTACACCTGCACTGCACATGCGACAGGGAAATTGATATGGTTAATCCGTCTGTTAGTTAGGTGCACGTCATATACCCATTTATTGCGTGAAGTACATCTGCACTGCATACGTGACAGGGAAATTGATATAGCTAATGCATCTGTTTGTTAGGTGCACGTCATATACCCATTTATTGCGTGAAGTACACCTGCACTGCACACGCGACAGGGAAATTGATATAGTTAATCCGTCTGTTAGTTAGGTGCACGTCATATACCCATTTATTGTGTGAAGTACATCTGCACTGCATACGTGACAGGGAAATTGATATAGTTAATGCATCTGTTTGTTAGGTGCACGTCATATACACATTTATTGCGTGAAATAAACCTGCACTGCATAAGTGACAGGGAAAATAATATAGTTAATCTGTCTGTTAGTTCAGTGGGTGACCTCAAAGAATAAGGAGAGCATCAAATAAGGCATGTGGCCCTGGTAGTGGTGCTGCTGGGGTTGGTGAAGCTCCTGTTGCAGGGAGAGGACGCTATCGATCTGTGTCAGCTACACGCCCAAATGAAACACCTTCCTCAGGTGCATGTAGGCGATAGAACGGTCAGCGTTATTTTGTGGGTCTTAATACCGGTGTACGAATGGTGAGGTTAGAACAAGTAGAGGCGGTAGCAGATTGGGTGGCTGACAGTGCATCCAGTTCCGTCATACTGTCTCCCACCCGGTCCCCTGCTGAAAGCGCAGAATTGGCACCTGCAGCCCATGGGCATCTGTCTTTCACCTCACCCCCTTGAAAATCAGCCAAGCAGTCTGAGCCCCAAGTCATACAGCAGTCTCTTATGCTTTTTGATGACTCTGCTGGCAGGGTTTTCGAGGGCCGTCCACATAGCCCTGTTCCAGAAGTGGAAGAGATTAAGTGCACTGATGCCCAACCACTTATGTTTCAGGATGTGGACATGGGAGGACCACCGCAGCACATCTCTGATATCGAAACACAAGTGCCAACTGCTGCTGCTTTCTGCAGTGCGCAGACCGGCAAGGAGAGCAGGTGTGAAGAGTGGGTGGAAGATGATGTGCAGGATGATGAGGTCCTAGGGAGCAGTGTGCAAAAGCAGAGTGGCCGTCCTGTAGCCAGTACGCCTGCTACTTCCCACATCATCCAGGGACTGAGCACACCAAGCCATCTCCAAGGAGTTCCGTGGCGTGGCAGTTCTTTAGACTATGTGGTGATGACAAAACACGAGTGGTTTGCACGTTGTGCAATCAGAGCCAGAATCGAGGCATAAACGTTCTAAACCTGAGCAACACCTGCCTGACCAGGCATCTAAATGCAAAGCATGAGCTACAGTGGAGTAAACACCTCAAAAATCACGAAAGATCTCAGGCTCCTCCAGGTCCCTCTTCTGCTGTCCATCTCCCAAACACTGGAGAGAAAGAGGACATATACACGCCAGAAAAGGCTTTAGAACATATAACTGCACCGCTGAACAGCAAATATATATATATTTTTTTGCCACTAATACACGCCAAAAAGGGCTGAACTGCAAATAGGCCCTTATTTTTTTCCACTTATACACGCCACAAAAGGCTTTAGAACAAATAACTGCACCGCTGAGCAGCAAATAATTTTTTTTTTGCCACTAATACATGCCAAAAAGGCCTATAATTTTCTCACTTCACCACATAATGGCTAATAAGCCCTTTTTTTCCACTAATACAAGCCAAAAAATGCTTTAGAACATTTAACTGCACCACACAAGAGCCAATAAGGCTACTTTCACACTAGCGTTTTGGCTTTCCGTTTGTGAGATACGTTCAGAGCTCTCAAAAGCGGTCTAAAACGGATCAGTTTTGCCCTAATGCATTCTGAATGGAAAATGATCCACTCAGAATGCATCAGTTTGCCTCTGTCCAGTCACAATTCCGCTCTGGAGGCAGACACCAAAATGCTGCCTGCAGCGTTTTTCTGTCCTCCATGTGGTGCGGAGCAAGATTGGATCTGTTTTCTCTGATACAATCTGGCAAAATAGAAAACTGATCCATCCCCCATTGACTTTTAATGGTGTTCAAGGCGGATCCGTCATGGCTATAGAAGACAATAATACAACCGGATCCATTCATGATGGATGTATGCGGTTGTATCATTGTAACAGAAGAGTTTTTGTAGATCCATGACGGATCCACAAAAAATGCTAGTGTGAAAGTAGCCTAAAACATAGAAATATTTCCTTGTAATAAACCCTGTTAATGCCTGTATCAAACAGCACTTGCACCCCAATAACAAGAACGGTTTGCTGGAATTACAGAGCTGTATAATGGCAATTTGGGTGCCCAGTCAGTGCAGCAAGGTGAAATAGGATTGTTCCTATTACCCAGGCTGCAAACTCCCCTACTGAACCCTGTTCTGCTTCAATTCTGTGGAATGATTTCTCCCTATCCTTTCCCTAAACTTCTATACAGCAAAATAAAGGTTTTAGTCTTTTCTACCACTGTCCCTAGCGCCTGCTGACTTCTCTCCCTGCACTAAGTGCACTGGAAAATGACTGAATCCAAGATGGCTGAGGCTATTTATAGGGCTGTGACATCAAAGGGCTGGCTGGCTGCTGATTGGCTGCATGCATGGCATTGTGGGTGATCCCTTATTCCTAGAGTTCCTTGCTCCATGTCCTAACACGTGCCGCAGCCATTTTAGGAGAAAATGTAATTCGTTACCGCGAAGCGTGAGGAAATACGGATTGGGTGCGAATCGGATTTTTCCCAAAATTCGGATCAAATTCCACTTGGTCAACTTTGATTTGCTCATCTCTAATCACTATGTATGGTTGTTTGTCCACCTTGTTCATCATTTTGGTTTGGTCAGATATTCCATGCTTGTGAATTTTTCCCACCTACAAAAATATATGTATTTATTTTCAGATTTTGTAACCAGACTTCCTCGCTCTTTAATATCAGACAGTGAACTGCAGGTAAAGAGGGATTGTCATTGTCAAGCCTTTCATCTTTCCTCTAGACTGACACTCCCTTTGCATACAGCAATAGTTACAGTAATAATCCTTTTATGATACTACGAAATACAATTGGAATATCTGCATTGCCAGCTCCCTCGTTTCTTTATTTGTTAATTTAGATTTCAGGGCCTCTTAGCCCTCTCCAGACAGAATTCTTCTAAAACTAACAAGACTATAAATGTGCTTGTCAGTTTAAATCATTTGAACATGAGCTTTAAAATAAGAAGATATTAAAAAGATAAGTGAAAACGCTACTACAAAGTGCAGCACTATGATGCAGAAATCCTGGGCCATGAACACGGAGAAGCTATTTCTTCCCATTAGTTGCAGGCTTTTCAATCACCCTGGTTCTAGTACATGGTTTCTATATATGTATTATGGTCTATAGAACATTATTGTCTTTCATCATCTCATTTGATTTCGAATGGAAACCAGGTAAAATTTTCAAGCCAGGAGATTATTGCTATTGCTGTACTACAAGTATTCCTTATATCTATAGGAATTTTGGTTTAATAATAATCTTACAATGTATCACTGGCAAGGGTCAACAGAGGTCAGGGGTGTGCAAAGAGAAGACATGGGTTTCATAGTAAAGATCAGCAGTGGACTTCGCAGAGGCGGTGTCAAGTCCTACAGTGTCCTAGAGTCCAAAAGAAGAACCACAGTCCATTTGTCTGTTACTTTAAGTGATAAATGTTCCTCAAGTGCATTTTTTTATTCATAATCCAGTGTATCATGGCTGTAGTAGTTGGTAAGCGGCCCATGAGCTCTTCTGCCCATGGGCCAGAACACTGTCCGAGTGTCCGTCTGTTCTTGGCAAAGATAGAAATGGGACCTCTGATCTTAACACAAGAACACAGAAGTTCACCACTTCCCAAGATGGCATGACCTTCAGACTTGTTCTCCTCTTCCTTATGCCTGTATTTTGCATCAGTATTTATGAGCAAAAACTAGTAGTAAGTCCAAAACACAGGATAGGTAATATTCCCATAATATTCTTTCTATGTAGGTTCCAATTTTGGTTTTGGTTTACAAATTTTAGTGCAAAATACTGTCCAAAATACTGCTGTGCGAAAGTGGCCTTAGGTTTTAAAAACACAGTGGAAAACCCTGCAGCAGTTTACTGCCACTTACACTCCATCAGTCCCATAGATAGTAAATAGAGTGTCTCTATGTTTTGTACATTTTTGGTACAGCTGCTTTCTTTTCCTTCTCTCTCAATGTCTTTATCTAATCCTAGATTTCTTCTATTGATGACATAAAGCTTACTGATATTAATATTTAGTAGTTTGGGGCCGAAGTGTTGGTGTTGTGTATTATGATGACTCAGTGCTCAAAAACGTGATATACAGACTCCGACACCACAATGTTCTTGTCGCTTGATAAATAAAAGAAAATATTCAATTGTGGGTTAGACTAAAATGCAAGCACAAATGTTTTTTTTTCCCCTAGAAATAAATATGTATTTCAAGTTTTGTCATTCAACTCTTCCTGACCCTTTCCGTATTTGAGAAACTTTATGCCATCTCTTCTGGCTTTGTAGAGATTTTGTGTTGATCTTATCCATTATAGCAACAGTAAAATTACTCCTCGCTGCAGACTTTAGGACCTGATGCTCCAAGGGTGGTGACATCACATGATGTGATGTCATCACGCTGGGATCGCAGGTCCTGCTGCCTCCAGTGAGGAGCCAGAGTTCCATCATGTGCAAGTAGATAAAGTAAGTATTTTTTAACGGTTCTGCCAGGGTGGGAGGGCATTATATATACTGGTGGCATAATGGGGCACAAATATATATATTTGATGAAGGACACTAAGGGGTTATTATTTGTACTGAAAGGGCAACATATGGAGAGCACTAAGGGGACATTATTTTTCTGATGGGGCACTATGTGGGCAATTATTCAGAATGGGACATTATTCTTACTGGGGATCACTAAGGGGAGGGACATTTTTTATACTGAGAGAATACTATGGAGGCCATTTGATGTCCGGGGCACTGTAGGGGTGGGGGGGGGGGCATAATATCTACTGAGGGCACTACAGGGGTTGAACTGTAAAAAAAACAAAACAATGAACTACACTCCTTTTTAATGGCTGTTTATAATGGTCTTAAAATAAGTGATGCTTCATGGAATTTGTTATGTATTGTTAGCTTAAGTCTTATTCACACATGGTTGTAGTGTTACTACAAAAACGCAGAACACGTGCTGATACAATAGGGTTCCCAGTGACTGACAGGGTTTTTTGGCTTATTTTGACATCTTACAGTTTATGTAAATGATTTGGTATTGTAACCCATTTATCATTTCTTTGATAAAAAACAAAAAAACATATTAAAAACATATTTGCCTTGACACTGCTCATTGTTGGAGATGGCAGCTAATGTGAAAAAACCCAATTTATATGTGTCTGCCTAAACATGTCAGGAAATTATGTCAATGTGAGAAGAATGATAGGAATTGATGTCTACCTCTAGCACCGTACATACACACCCTATAAAACAAATCTATTATTGTCTTCACAATCACATGGAAAACTCTTCATATTTATTAATATATTGAGATAAAGTCCATGCATCACAAACTAAATGGTAATTGAGGGTATAGAAAAGTTCCTCCTTTTCTCAACTTATTTAATGAGCTGTCAGACCGCTCTGCTGTGTTCTGCTGAGCAACTTCTATCACAAGTGTCATGCATAGAACTGAACAAGTGAGAACTTGTTGAATTACTCCTCTATACAGTATTTTTTGCAGCATGATGTGTATAACTAAATCAGCTGGAAATACAGAATGTTAAAGGGGTTGCCTCAAAATGCAGGTGCCATGATGATCAGCTCATTCCCCGCTCCCTGCACCCATGGCAAACAGCTGGTTTTGCCAGGGGGATCTGGGACCAGCCAAGAAAATGTATAACACAGTGGCCATTCACATGACTCAGGTCCACCAGAAATGGAGCTGCTCTCATAGATCAGTTGTCTGTTCAGGCTCAAAGAGGGGGTGGTCCCGAGTGGGGGGATAAACCTCTAAGACATCTATATTTCCTAATAGGGCATGTGAACAAAGTTTGTTATTCTAAAACAACCCCTTTAATTCTTGTGACCTATCTTATCCTGTACCTGCCATTACATTTTGCATTACCATTCAATGATTCGCTTTTTTCTCTTCAGTTCCGGTCTGACTGGTTACTCAGTAGGTTCTTCTAATAGTACAGGGTTTGGACATTATCATCTTAAGGTGGATTTACTCCTCACAATTGTTGCTCTGATTATCAGGAACAAACGTTACTGTGAACGCTTGTCCCTGATAATAGGCCCATGTACAAGTGCCGTCAATCACCCAATGAACGAGGAAAATGCTCATTCATTGGGTGAATGAATCATTTATGTAGCACAGTTAATCATTGTTTCTGGGCAGCACATTGTACTGTGTAAACAGGGATCTGCTGCCCAGAAACAATGAGGCAGATTTACTATTGAAAATGCACTAGTTTTTTGGTGCATTTAGCACCAAAAAATGCCCTGCATGCCTTACATCACATTTGCTAGCCTTTCTACACTCTTTTGTAAGCATTTTATGCCTCGTCTGACAAGGGGCCATGCCTTCACTGAAAAGGAGTTTAGTGGAAAATGGGGCATAGCCTAAATGCACCTCCATGCGCCAAAAATGTGCCCAACTTTTGGTTAGTGAAACTAAGTCAACTTATAAGTGGTGTAAAGTTAGACTAGACTGTTATCTTGGTGCATATTTTTTGGGCACACAGACAAATTTTTGCTGCACAGACAAATGGACAAATTTTTGGCACTTGGACAGAATTCTAGCATAAATCTGGCACAGGATCTATGATACTCCAAATTTACAAAAGTCCATGCGCCATTGTGATTCATATTCTTAGACAGTGCAATGTAAGACACTTTTAGGATATCTGCCCCAATAAATCTGTGTGAGGATAAGCGATGGCAGTGAATGGGTCTTTAGACTCAAATTTATTTATAATCAACATCTAGATGTGGAGATGGTATGTTTTCCTTGTGTTCACTCCAAGTACATACTGAGAAACTAAGTGGCTTCCACAATGTGCACGTGAACTTCATTAGGGACATGTACTGATGTGAGTGATGACAATTTCTATACAGCCGAAAACTGCGGTGGCATCATATCAGTTGTTATAGGGACTGCCAGAGGTAGCCAAGCACCTTCACTCTGCTATCTCTGGCATCCCCATGTAGTCGGATTTAGAGGCAGTTATCATAGCACAACCCCTTAAGCACTTGTCTACCACAGCACATGATACGTTGTGGCAGTAAGCTGTAACCCAACGTATGAAAGTGTAGGGTTATAATACCATCTCCCAGTGCCCTGTGGTGATGCAGATCGATGTGACCACCCTATTATTAGACAGCTGCGATCACAGTACAGATCCTGGAGACCAGCCAAAGTGGTCTCAGGACATGTGATCACTGTGACAGACTGTCATAGCCATCCACTGTGAAGAAAGTATATAGCCAGCAGGGCCTCTCTGCTAAGATTGTCTTGATGTGAGAAAGACCCCTGCTGGATATAAAGTTAACTGTCATCCTGCTGTAACTGTAAATAAGCCACTTTCTGTCCTGACTGTGACAGGAAGGGGTTAATTCACTTTAAAAAAATAAAATCTTTAAAAAGTTCTATCTATAGTTATTAGTTTTAGTAATAGTATAGCAGACCATGTACATACCATTTTTCTTTCATAAAAAAATAAAACAAAATATCTAGTTATTGGTCTTAGCAATACTTAGCAGACTTTGTGGAAAAAAAATATAAAACGTACACACATTTTTTTCCATTTTTCTTTCTGAAACAAAATATAAAAATATATAGCACTATAGCACTTTTGTAACATAACATATACACATGCACACAAAAAATATTTCTTTAAAAGTCTAAAGCTTAACGTGTCAAATTTCTAATGTTTTGGCACGGTACAACATCTGTACTGGCAGTATGGTGTCATAAAACCAGCAATAGAAAAATCCAAAATGCCCTTTGAAGACTTGTGTCGAGCCCAGCCAGCAGATAAAATACAGAAGTAGCATCCGTTTTCATAGTACAAACATTGGGCAATGGTTTTAGAAATGTTTTGTCTTGAAATATTTTGTAATAGAATTTTTTTTTATAAGAAAGGAAAAATATTTTTTAATAATTTTCAGGTTGTTTATATATATATATATATATATATATATATATGTTCCAAAAGTAGGTCAGCACTCCTTATACATAATACTTTGGGTGCCAGTGTTCAACCCTTGATCCTGGGTATGTAGATATACAACAAAATCCATGGCACTCCACTGTAGACAGTGAAAAAAAAAGGTAAATGTATTCACACTTGTCACAGCGATGTTTCAGTCCCCTTACGGAACCTTTCTTAAGCCAATATATATCGATATGTATATATTTTTCATCTAATAGTACAAAAGAAAGGTATAATGTATCCTGTGACTAATAATATGAAATACATGTAGAATGACTCAGAAATTGAACAGTTATTTACATTTATATAGGCCCATTGCTAAAACTTTTAAAAAAATTAGCCAAAGGAAGGAAGGGGTAAATACTGTTGTAATTAAGTGCCCCCCTCCCACACATACACACACATTTACCTTCTTCTCGGCCTGCAATGCTTCCCTGGGCTCCCTCGCTGAAAACATCTGGTCTGACGCTGCTTGCAGCCAATCACTGGCTGCGGCGGTGACCGTCTGCCCTTACATCATGACAAATGGTCACATGATTGAGGTTCCTATCACCTTAATTTTCCACTTATCATCAAGCTGCCTGATACAATTTGCTGAAATCTAGAAATCTAGACTTTGAACATGCTTGATGGCTTATGATAGAACTCTGTAAATTGAACTTTCTAGGCATCAGAGGAGCATTGCATGGCCTATAAGACTCCTTACACCAACTAGGTTCTCTCCACAAGGAGACATAGAACCCCCACAGATCCTAGGCATCAGATAACGAGGTCACAGCAGTTTCATTTCTGGGTTTATTTCTCTCCCCTTGATAAATATGCCCATATTCTGTGTCCGAATTTCTCTTAACATTTTCTTGCTGAAACCATTTTTCCGCTCTTTTCTGCAATAAAGAAAGCTGAGAACATAGTGAATGTCTTATCCTATAAATCAGGCCAATGCAGAAGTAATTTAGGAGGAAAGCCTTATCACAGAGGTGAGAGAGATAAGGTGAACAGGACCCAAAGGAGTTTCCTTATGTCTCTCTGTGTATTTTGTATAAAATGTCTCTGGTAATAAAAAGCAATCATATATTTTCTGCTGTCAAGTGACAGAGAAAGGAATAGAAAATTAGCAGAAAAAAAATCCCTTCTTTGGGAAAATCCAAATGTTAAAGGGCCAGAATCCAATTACAGATGAAGCATGTGCACTGCCAATGATGAGATAATTGCTTCTTCTGCTATGTGTGAAGTACTTACTTTTAAATTAAGATGGAAAAGAAATATATCAGTCTACCAAGCATCATTTCACATATATCACCCGTTTAGTCCTATAGAGATTACATGTGAGCAGAGTGCATGCCACTTCCCTCACCCCATACACCAGTACTGGGAGTTTGCATTGCTAACCATGTATTGGCAGCTGTTGATAATATAGTGATCCCTCAAGATACAATGGCCTCAGGATACAATATTTTCAACATACAATGTTCTTTTCTGGGCAATCGTACGTTAAAACCAGACTCAACATACAATGTTTCAGACTCAGATCCAACCATTCAAGGTCACTTCTCTGGTAGAATAGCTTAAAGCTTCCTTTTCTCTTATTTTGGATGACATTCTGGGGGTTTGGAACTCAACTTACAATGGTTTCAACATACAGAAAAGGTTCAGTTATATTTAAAGCAAGAGCATACAGACTAGAGCTACATGGTACTACTGTAGCTTTCAGCATCACTGTTGTATAACAGGTAGTGGGACCACCAGCTTTTTCTATGTGCTGCCAATGATAACATGAGACAGTATAACAAGGCTGCAGTGTCGCATAATGTTGCAGCTAATTTGTCCTTCAATGGGTGCCATGTATTTCCAACCATAGCTACATGGAGGCATGAAAATCGAAATGTTGCATATGATTGTCAATTGAGTTGTCTTACGACAACCAACCTTGTGTACTCAGGATACAACCATTCCAAAAAAAAGAAAGCTATCATACACTACAATGAAAGTTACATGTGGCTGCAACTTGCCTGTGACGTGACTGTGCCTGCCTGTTTTTTATAGCAAAATCACAGCTCTAATATAGTCTTGTGACAGCAAGTCACAGTCAAGTCACACTAATTTGGTTGCGCAACTTGTGTGAGATTTCCTGTCATGAATAGCGATGAGCGGCAGGGGCAATATTCAAATTGCGATATTTCATGAATATTTGGGTGAATATTCATCATAAATTTGTGAATTTGCGATTATTTTCTTAATTGCGAAAATCGTCAATGTAATATGCACGTATTGGGTGCGCAATACAGGCGTGGGTCACCTTTGCTACATTTTTCAAGCTGCTAAAAGTTTAGTGAGACTGGAGAAAACAGTGGCACGGCAGAACATTATAATAGCTTTATATGCAGATAGAGTGTTCTGATATATTCGCGATTGCGCAAATCAGCAATCAATAATGCGCATATTTTTGCGCAATACGTGCAACTTTACATTTTAGCAGGTCTGACTACATATTAGTGATTGGTGCACTAAGTATTGTTGTGAACTTGTGACATCACAGCACTATGTCTGTAGCATGTATGTATTGACAGCAGAACCTATCACACTACCTGACACCCTGCTCTGGAACCTACAGCTACACTATATCACAATCTAACCTACACTGACTATCTCCCACTAACTATCTCTATTATATATATATAAGCTAACTAACTAACTAACTAACTAACTAACTAACTAACTAACTATCTAATGTAATGACACAGCAAAGCACAGAGCACAGCAATGACACTGCTCTCTCTCTCTCTTCTCTCTCAGAACTGCAAAAAACTGCAGAAAAAGGCTGCTGGGGAGGTTCTTATGTAGTAAAGGGGTAGGCAATTTTCCAATCGGTTGCTAGGGTTGTTGCTAAGCTCAGACAAAGACATTGCAGCCTTCTCATTGACCCACAAGCAAGAAGCAGGGAGGGATCATGGGTTCAGAGAAAAAAAAATCTAGAATATTCGCAAATACAAATATATAGCAGTATATTCAAAATCTTCACGAATTCTCGAAGTGGCGATATTTGCGATTAAAATTGCAAATTAAAATTTGCGATGCGAATATTCACGCCCAACACTAGTCATGAATCAGCTATCCCTAGCCTCGGGCCTCGAGGGGTATATGTTTTTATCCTTCACTGTGTTATCGCTGTCCAAGCATTGAGTAGCTTACAAATATTTCCAAGTCAAGTCCGTCACTAGTGATTTTTTTTTTTATCGTTACATGTTGGAATTTCTGAGTAATTTTGGAAATCTCTTGAATATTTTTCTGAGTGATCTAGAAAATTGCTTTTTAAAGCTATAATTACCCTATACTTACTAAGAAGTCTAGTTGTTACCTTAGCCTAACTCAGATCTCTTGGACAAGTAAGAATGTGGCTACACACACATTTTGTAGCAAGATTTTCCACTTTTAAGAAGCTGTCTCTTTGGCGGCTCTGGCGCTGCCCTGCTCACTCCTCCCTACAGTCTGGATCTGCCTCCCACTGTCTGGGAAGGTGCCCAAGCAATAGGTTTTCTAGCATCCTAGTATTCTACAAAGGTGTCTGCCTGTGTACCGACTTTCTACCCGTTAGCTGAATTCTAAACCTTCCGCTGCCTGACCTCCATATTGAACCTTCACTGTGTCACGCCCGTGTGTGGTAGGGAGACACCACACCAGACTAAGAAGGAAAGGGATCAAGGAACAAAACCTGAAAGCTAGGGAAGAAAGAAGGACACCTCCTAGTCAAATCCCTAGTCACAGTCCTTACTGGCTATCAGTATGAACAGATCCCAAAGATAGGTGAGTTCATACGCAGGAGTACCTAGAGTCCAAACTTACACTATAAGACCCTGGCAATAGTGACAGAACTTAGACTACCTGTTCTTCCGGAAAGGAAGGAGGAACAGATGTATCCTTCAGGCCTACAACAAAGGGCAGGGGAAAAACAGCACACAGATAAACCAAAACAAAATGCAAAAGGGAAAGAAAACACTTAACTTTCCAGTAGCTATGGCAGCAACAGGAACTCAGCCGAAAACTAAACACCAGCAGACCACAGATTCCACTGAAGCTATAAACCGCACAGCATTTAGGGAGAAGCAACTATAAATAAGGAAAGTTACATGACCACAATAGCAACACCTGGAGGTTAGAGGTGTGGCCAGTATCAGAAACAACACAGACGCCTATTGATCCACAAGGAAACCTGTCAGATCAAAGCACGTGTTGCCAGTCTCACAGATCTTCTGTCACCCACTGTCGCAGGGACGTCCGTATGTCTCGGTTCATCCGTGATACACTGCTTGCCCAGACCTCAGACCATTAACATATAGCACATACTGCAACTACCTTGACCCTGTTCTGTCTGTACCTACGATTTTGCCTAACCCCACAGTACTCTGCACCGGTGTCTCTAACCCCATTAACGTCAACTGTTAAATACAGCAACTACTCCATGAGGTAGCGGCCTGGTCGTTCCCTTGCAGCAAAGTTCAGATCCCTGTACAGGGGTTAAAGAGTGAAAACCAGGGGACTGTCAGGATAAAACTCTTAGGAGAAGCAAAAAGTCAATTCTTTTGGTTCACATGGTGGTTATAAACCAGGGGTGCACAACCTTTTCTGGTTGGGGGCCACATTGTCAGACTGAAGGAATCCCAAGGGCCGAAATTATAAATCAAAGGGGTATTACCAACTGAAATACTGTATTTATGGCATATTGTACATACAGTATATACTATAAATGTCTGGTTACACCTACATGATTCCCATCTAATGGGAAAATACATGAAAATGCATGTGAGCAGCCACAAGACATAGACATACATGTCTGTCACCAGTTGGTTGGGGGCCGCACAGAATGATATCAAGGGCCACATGTGGTCCCCGGGCCGCAGGTTGTGCACCCCTGTTCTAAACCAACTCTGGTAAGAGAAGGGTTTTCAGCAGTCCAGAGGAACACTCTCTAGCTGCCACATGCGGATGAGACCCCACTCATCTGCAGTGGCCAATAACTGCACGTTATTACTGTAAAATCGTGCAGCCACTGGCCTCAATAGGGGGGGGGGTGAGGTCTCAGATGTCAATTGTAGCCAGGACTGTGTTGGTTTCACCCAATTGTGCATTTTTAGTCCAGGAATGCACTGGTATGAGCTTAGAATTTTAGTTGAACATTTATGGGGAATTCAGCAAAAACGTTTATTTTATACAAAGTATGGTTGTATCTTTCTAGTCAGTAATTCTAGATGGTAATAATCATTGACCTTGCAAAACTATTTGTAGAGTAATTGGTTTAACATAAAATATGACTAGGGTAAGAACATTAGACTATAAGCTCCATTGGGAGAATGCATAACTGTGCAATATGTCAGCATTATATCAAATGAGATCAAGTCCAGATCAGCCTCACAGTGGGAGAAGTAGAGGGCAGTCTGTCATACAGCACGCTACACGTCTTATATCATCTATCTTTTATGAGGGTGATAGATTAAATATTGTCTTTTGATGAATTATTAACAGACACTCTGCTTCCTTTTTCTAGGTGTTCACAAGATATGGAAAATGTTACATGTTTAATTCTGGACACGACGGTCGTCCTTTACTGACCACTGTAAAAGGAGGGACTGGAAATGGCTTAGAAATCATGCTGGACATCCAGCAAGATGAGTATCTTCCCATCTGGGGAGAGACAGGTACGTGTCTGATGTAAAGATCAAAACCACCCATCATTTGTATATAATATCAGTATACTCTAGTAATACATGGTAGCACTCGACATAAGACTGACAGACAAAAGTCCAAAGCAAGCCCAAGAAAAAATACAGACTGCTTCTTTTGGGGTAACTCCTCAGATAAACATGCTTGAAGGCAACCATTTTGTCTGCCTCTGTGGTAATGGTCTCTTCATTCAATCATCGTTAAGAGCAGGTTAAAGAGTTATCACCTATCCTGTCCTTTGGTGATAAATGTTGTTTTATCTGATCTCTAGAATGGAGTGTGCCTGACTTCAATATCTGTATTGAGCGGTTGATTGTAGTTTAAAGGGCTTCTCTCAAGGGTTCTGTGTCACCTTAGTTATAATAGTGTCTCTTCCATGCAAAATTAGAATCTCTTTTACTGACTTAAAAGCATTCTCTGGGAATTATTTAAAATGCCCTCAGCTATTTGTCCTAGAAGGTGAGTAGGAAAGGTTGCCTCCACTTGCAGAGCTGCCTAGAGAGTCGACACTGCACTGCTCTAAAATAGATAGTAATGATATGATTCTGCCTATGATATGTCATGGCTGAGAGGCCTGACAGGAACGCTCACCAATATGTAGTATATACAAGTGCCAGAGCATAGTGTGTAGTGAGGCCACCTCCTCCCCCCAGGAAGCACTGGAAGTGGTGGAAACCAGTCTTGCCCACAATTTAGGACATGTTGCTGGCAGCCACTCCTTCACTTTTTCAGTTAAATAAATTCCAATTTTGCATAGAAAAGACACCTTCAATTCCACTATGATAACAAAGGTGACACAAGGATTTAAGTTCTTGCTTTGCTGAATTTGTTTCAGTTTTAGATATATGTTTCTGGTGGAGCATATACAGAAATAGTAAAGTAGTTTAAGGCCAGGTTACTGGTTTGAACATATTATATTGTGCACAGAATATTGTTATTGTGTGTCTCAGTCCAGATACTGGGTGTGTGGGTAGACGCTGGAACTGCTCAGGGATCTGAAGATTGAATGCCGCCTGCAGGATAGCAGTTTCCCAATTAACAATTTACAATCGGACCATTGACATTCCTGCATTATATCTGTGATACTGTGATTAAAAAGAGCTCCTTTTTATTTGTGCAGAGCTGAAAAGTTATTTTAAAGTACCTCCTTCTGCTAGTTTGGCATTGGAAAATGTCAACGCTCACACTCTCAGCATCTCCCTCTCCAAAATAGAAGCCCCTATGGTTATATATAACAGGGAACATGCCACGTAGAGGTGGAGATACCTGTTGTGCCTGAGGAATAGAGTGCTTTCTGGCCTGGCAAACATCAAGGTCTTTCCATCTGTCCTTGGGATCAGCATATTCGGGGCATGCATCATGACTTCGGAACCTCTGATTCCCACTGGCAGTGGCCTGTACTACTAATTAAATGCTCACAGTTATCTTATTAATGAGCATATTTTAGAGAATTGTACCTAAAGCATGGAGAAACTGGGGAATGATATTTAAAATGTGTGCCGGAAAAGAGGGGCTTGTTTGAAGACTGGATTAAATGAGAATCATCATGCCAGTCAGTGCTGAGCTTAATTAGTGCTATGTCGCTCTCTGCCCAAGATGTTGGTATGGTGGATTAAAGTGTAACTGTCATTTTATTTTATTTTTTGCCAGTTTATTAGAGCTAGGCATATATATATGAGTTAGTCTGTCAATGATTGTCAAAAGATCTGTAATTACCTTATAATAACAGCTTTCATTAATGTCCCCTGTCACTTTCCACTGCTCCCTTAAAAGACAGTTGCCATAGCTTGTCTGTCTCCAGCTAAGAAGACAGGAAGATGGAGGGGCTGTCCTTCACACTGCATGCCTGCATAAGGCTTCAGAGGGAGGAGGCGTGTCTCCCAGTAATCCAATCTGATTGGCTGGCAAGGAGTTGCTGGCTACAGCAAGTGTGTATGTGAAGTGAGGGGAAGCAGTTTTGGCCTCAGAGAACTGGTAGAGGAGCCATCTTGAGAAGATCCTCATATTGTAGAGGTTAAAACTCAAAGAAAACAGTGGTATGTGAAGAAACTGAAGATTGCTTTATGCATAATGCTGCAGCAGCAGTAACATATGCTAAATTAGATTTTTTTATGAAAACATGGCGGTTACACTTTAAGTACATGGCAGTGCTCTTGTCACCAGACAATGATATAATGCAGTGATGTTCAATGCCATTTTTTCCAAAACGAACAATGCCTATCTCCTGGTAAGAGGACTTGGCCTTCAAGGTCTAAATTTATAAAACATGCTTTGTTGGTTTTTGACCGTAGAAGGTTTGAGACGTGTTGTGTAGTGGTTTAGGTCGTGTTTGCAAAGTGTAGTGTAACCCTCAGCCGGTACATCAGTCTAGTTTCTAGTCTAGTTTCTTTCTCTTTCGCCACCCCCCGTTATTGAACCCCTCAGGTCAGGGTAAAAAAAAAATTAAATAACTCATCAATTTGCTTGTGTGGAGGCCATCACAGCCATCTTGAATGAAGACACCACGCAAAATCTCTCGCTTGCGTGGTGATGTCATATGTCATCCAGTGCAACATTTTGCATTGTTTCTGCATTCAAGCTGGCTGCGATGGCCTCTTCTGGCGCAAATGAATGAGGTGATTACTTATTTTTTATTTTTACGGCCATTGAGGAAAAATAGATTCATTACCACGAAGCGTGAGGAAATTTGGCTTTGTGACAAACCAAATTTTTCCTGAAATTCAGATTCGTTCAACACTAACCCTAAGTTCACACCTGAGCGTTTTACAGCGCGTTCAAACGCGCTGTAAAATGCTCAAAACATGAAAACCAATGCTTTCCTATGGCCCTGGTTCTCACGTAAAACGCCCGACGCATAAACAAGTACTTTTTTGGGGGCGTTTGTCGCGCGTTTTGTGATTGACACCACAGTAGTCAATCACAAGAACGCGCGTACGAACGCGCGTTTCCTATTTGCAAAAACGCGCTGAAATACGCGTGACAAAAACGCGCGTAAAATGCGCGTTTCTAGAACGCTCAGGTCTGAACCCAGGGTAAAAGCAACAATGGATATTAAAGCCTAGACTAGGTATCTGTCATCTGTGCAAAGGAGCCACATTATATTAGTGTATTAGGTAGGAACCTCCAAGCCTCCAGGTGTCTTAGAATTAAAAAGTAATCACTTGAGTGGAGTGCCCCATCTGGATTCCATGATTTTCATGTAATTCTCTGATATCATTTTTTACTCTGTAATAGGTATGCTATGTTACTATTAGAGATGAGTGAATAGAAGTTTATGAAGTGAAATTCGTTCCGAAATTCAGGAAAAATTAAATTCGCACCGAATCCAAATTTCCTCACGCTTCGTGAAATCATATTTTTCCTAAAATGGCTGCTGCACGTGACATGGAGCAACGAACTCTGGGGACAAGGGAACCCTCCACAATGCCATGCATGCAGCCAATCAGTAGCCAGCAAGCCCCTGTGATGTCAGCCATTTTGGATTCTGACATTTTTCAGTGTGCTTAGTGCAGGGAGAGATGTCAGCAGGCACTAGGGACAGTGCTAGGAAAGACGTCATTGTGCTAAAAAAATGATTTACAAGTTCAGAGAAAGATTAGTCAAGGTGTAGGGAAAGAATAGGGAGGCATCATCTACACTATAAAAGCAGAACAGGGTCAATAGGAGCGATTTTATTACACCTTGCTGCACTTAATGGTGATACAGCCATTTACGGGGTATGTCATAACTGCCGTTCAGCGGTGAAGTTACATTGTACTACAGCCATTTACGGTGTGTATTCATAGGATAGGTATGTATGTCCTATTAGCCGCTCTGCGTTGATTTTACATTGTTTTACTTTATTTTGGGGGGTGTATTAATAGGAAAAAAATAAAATAATATATAATATATATGCCGTTCAGTGGTGAAGATACATTGTACTACAGCTATTTATGTGGTGTATTAATTGGAAGGTTACGTACGTCCCATTAGCTGTTCTGGGGGGAATTGTGATTGTTAATTTTCTTATTTTGGAGTGTAGAATAAGAATACGTTTTAATTGCCGTTTTGGGGTGAATTTTGATAATTTTTCTTGTGGTTGGAGTTTATTAATAAAATAAATATATATATATATAAATATATATATATATATATATATATATATATATATATATATAACAAAGAGATCCAGCAGCACTCAAGGTTAAAGACGGGTGCAATCCTTCACTGACGACCGACCGCGTCGTCACAGTCATACAAATCCAAAGAATTGAAGCAGCACTCCAGATATGGTGAAGCAAATGGTGGACCGACTTTATTCCCCTTGCAACGTTTCAACTGCACAATGCAGTCTTTCTCAAGCATACAAATGGTACATATAAGGGGTATTAAATACCCATACAAATTAACAACATGATTAGACATCATTAGTGAAAAACAGCAAATTTGTGTACATAATTGTAAATATTCAATATAAAATACATATTGCCGTGCATATAAAAAATTCATAAAACATCTCCATATATCCATATAATCAAAAAAAACATAGTGACATGATCGTAGTCATAAAGTGCATAAGTGCCAATAAAATATACCACATGTGCATATATCATGATTAGTGGAAAGGTAAATTAATACAACAAACATCACCTGTGTATACTTCATATTAAAATACTACTCACACAGCGGTGTATAGCCATCGTGGTCACCGTTGGCGTCCCTGAGAACCTACTGCGCATGCTTGAACAGACACGGAGATCTGCGCATCGTCGGCCTGCGTTCAACGTCATCAACAGGTCACGTGAGTCATCACATGACCAACCTTGGCAATGGAGGACGCTCAGCACTAACGAAGTTCCGGAAGTAGCAACGAGGGGGAGGCGAGAGGGACCCAACCCGGCAGCACATGACATGTCACGTGTGCCGTAGCCAGGGCAACCTGTCACCAACTCAACGCCGCATCCTACCGGACATGCCGATACCTGCCGCAAAGAAAGGCAGAGGCAATAGGGATCAATATTGGAGCAGAAAAAAGAAAAAAAAAGAAAAATAATTGGACCATCACAAAAGAATAATAAAATGAATAATCTTTAATGTCGACCACTCTCAGGGGCACCACAGTATATAGCATAAAAGGAAGGTACCCGCAGCTGTACCATATGTAATGGTCATAACTGCTGGGACAATTATGGGGACTGCGCACCCAGGGCAATACTGCCTCAGGAGCCCAGAGCCCAAATATAGCCTCCAATACTAGTGTGGCCGCCCCTTATTGTCTATAACAATAAATATAGTCTGTTGAATATACAATGCTCGGATGGTCCCATATTCTGCTCCAAAAGATAAATGTATATCGTGTAGACCACTGATGGGGTACACCACTGGATAAAACTCAAGTTGAGTAACTGGAAAAAATAAGAAAATGGTATAAATAGAATTATACAATCCCAATATTCATAAAATTTAATAAACATACAATTTGATAAAAATATACCATCTGTAACTACGTATCCAATACTGGATGAGTACTCCAATTCAACAAAAGAGGGGGTGTCACCCTATATAATATTCCATCTAAATTCATATATATATATATGTCTTAACTGCCATTCAGCCGTTCTGAGATGAATTGTGTTTTTTTTTTTTGTTTTTTGTTTTTTTTGGGGGGGAGAGTTTATTAAGCAGAAAAAAAAAAATATATATATATATATATATATATATATATGTCTTAATTGCCGTTCAGCGGTGAAGTAACATTGTAATGCAGCCTTTTTTGGGGGGTATTATTTTAATGTAAAATTATTTTATCATACAGTATGTTAGACACACAGGTGACAGGCCCTTCAAAGGGAGCGGGCAGTGGCCAAAGAGGGGGTGGCAGCAGGAATCGCAGCAAGAGGCCTGAGTTCCTGGTGTCATCTAGCGGTCGTGTCTTGACCAGCAACCCAGCGGTGCTTGAATGGTTGACTCGGTCTTCGAGTTCATCGCAAGTGACTTTAGACACCCCCAGTCAAGAGTCGGTGGGTTCCTCTGACACGAGTTGGTATGGCCCTGGAGCAGTCCCTTTGTTCCTACCTGTCCTGAACCTTCCTCTGTCATTTTCAGTTCCCTCAACGTGAGAAGTATTATATGCCATAGGCTCGGTTCCGACTTTTCAGCGAGGACGAGCTACTAGAGGACAGTCAGCAGCTAATGCCCAGCCAAGATCTGGAGGAGACATCCGCCACTTCCTCCAGTAGGCGGGCAAGTAGTGATGAGGAGAGTCGCATGGGAGCAGGTGTTGCCAATGGTCAGGCTCATGGCCTTGAGACCGTTGAGAGAGACTTCAGTGATGTGCAGACAGTAGTGGATGATGATGCAGCTGATGGCTTTTGGGAGACGGGTGAAGAAGGGGCTTCATCATCAGGAGAAGAGGGTGGCAGCTTGTGCGTGAGGCAGCAGCTAAGCCAGCAGGGTGGCAGCGTGGCTAGGAGTCAGCAGGGTGGCAGCAGTGGGAGATCAGGAGCCAAACATTCCCGGCGTAGACCACCTGCTTTGCAGGAGCCTACCAGCCCGAAAAGTAGCTGTGGAAGGGCTCACTGAGGCAGCGGTAGCAGGCAGTCAGCGCGGAGTGTTGGTGGAAAAATGCCATACTCGGCGGTGTGGCCATTTTTTGTTAGGCCGCCGGAGGAGGTGAACATGGCCATTTGCCAAATTTGTGGACAGAAGGTGAAGCGTAGCCAGGGTGCCAATGTTGGCACCACGGCCCCACGTCAACACATGCAGCATCACTATAAAGTGGCTTGGGAGAGCAGTGGCTCCGATGTGGTGGTACAGCCTGCCGCAGCAACAGCTGCATCACCCAGCGACACGCACCCAATTTCATGCATTCAAGGATCCAACCCCTCAGCCGAAGGGAGCTGTCTGTCCTTCCCATCATCTGCTGGTCCTGATACTACTGTTCCTCCTCCTACTCCTCGTCAGTCATTCCTTCAGTAATTGATCACCAAAGTGATTGCCAAGAGACAACAGTTTGCGTGCATTCATCCAACAACGCAGAAGCTGAACGTGCTCCAGGCCAAGTTGCTGGAGCTGCAATCCATCCCTGTCCAAGTGGTGGACCCAGCACCTTTTAGAGAACTGATGGCTTTTGCCGAGCCGAGGTGGAGAGTCCAAAGCCATTATTTCTTTGCCAGAAAGGCAGTGCCGGCCCTACACACATATGTAGAACAGAAGGTGGGCCAGTCCTTGAGCCTGTCGATCTCTGCCAAAGTGCACGGCAGCACCGAGGTGTGGAGCTATAACTACAGTCAAGGATAATACATGTCCTTTACAGCCCACAGGGTAAACGTGGTTCCTGCCCAGCCACACCAGCAACTTGGCCAGGTGACGCCGCTTCCGCCTCCATGTTCTCATGCCGTTGTGTACGCCTCTGCCTCCTCATCCTCCACCGTGTCCTCAGCCTCCACAGCAGGGACAGTTCCCAGTGCTCCACCAGCATACCACATGTGTAGGGTACGGCAGTGTCACGCTGTTCTGCACCTCGTTTGCCTGGGCGAACAGAGTCAGGCGGGGGAAGAACTGCTCCGCATCCTTCATCAAGAAATCCCTGGCTTTCTCCTCGAAAACTCAAAATTGGAACCATGGTGACCGACAACGGGAAGAACATTGTGTTGGTGCTGCGTCAAGGAAGGCTGAGCCATGCGCCCTGCATGGCACACATGTTCAATCTGGTTGTAAAGCGGTTCCTGAAGTCTTTTGTCCATCTGCAAGACATCCGGAAAATGGCCAGGAAACTTTGCCTGCACTTCAGCCACTCGTACACTGCAAAGCACACCCTCCTTCAGCTGCAGCGGCAGAACGGCATCCCCCAACATAGGCTGATATGCGACGTTTCCACCCTTTGGAATTCTACCCTCCATATGTTGGACCGACTATATGAACAGAGAAAGACCATAAACAATTTCTTGATGATACTGGCGGACAGAGATACTCCCCTGTTAGCCAGTGGGAGCTCATGCGTGACACCTGCTGTTTGCTCGGGCCCTTTGAGGAGGCCCTTCATTTGTCAGTCCCCAGGACTACGGAATAAACAACCACTGATTCATGCCCTGGAACAGATGCTGCTAAATCTGGCTGTCCAGTAGACAGAAAATGTGGCGACTACATCTCACGGCCGTATGAGCCCTGTGCGGGCTGAACTAGAGGAGGAGGAGGACATTTGAGCACAAGCAATGTGTAGAGAAATGGGTGTTTTTCTACACAGGTGACAGGAGAGGAGGAGCAGAAGCAGTCAGAGGAGCTACAGGGTTATGAGGAAGATGAGGCAGAGGACCCAGACACACTGTGGCAGTATGCAGTGGAGATGTAGGCAGGGAGTTCCTCCGAGTCACTTGCTCAAATGGCCCGATGCATGCTCCCTTGCTCGCATAGTGACAGCCAAATTGCCACCATTTGCAAGAGAGATGACTACTGGCTCTCCACCATGTTAGACCCTTGCTACAGGTCTAAAATGGGGGCCTTTTCACACCCGCTGAGAGGGAGGACATACTGAACTACTATCAAGACAACCTATGCAGTCAGTTGGCCGCTGCCTATCTGCGCCATTGCCGATCCTCATGCAGGGCCCTCTGCGCTCACGTTCCACTGCCATGGCTGATGGGGGGGGCAGAAACAGTACCAGCTTCATCAGCAGCGACTTAAGTCTGAGTCACTGATGAGCAGTATTCTTCACCCGCCTACTGAAGGAACTACTCACCAGCAGCAGCAGCTAGACATAGAGCAGAACCTGAACCAGTAGGTTGTGGCATACTTTGAGTGCACCCTGCCACCCCACATGGAAGATTGCCTGGACTACTGGGCAGCCAAACTCCATTTGTGGCCGCAACTGGCAGAGTTTTTCCTGGGCAAGCTTTCCTGCCCGGCATGCAGTATGGCATCAGAGCGGTTGTTTAGTGTGGCTGGGGCTATAGTTACTCCAAGGAGAACTCGCCTGTCAACCCAAAATGAAGAGAAACTGACCTTTGTGAAAATGAATCAGGTGTGATCAGGCCGGAATTTTAAACACCAATGCCTGATGTATCAGACTAGATCATATGGTGCCACACCATCACTTTGACAAAAGAGACCTGTTAATTCTGATTACCTGCTTCAGCTACTATTCTGACGCTGCCACCCGACTGATGGCACACCTGCTGCCTGATGCTCCTACTGTCAGCCACCATCTTCAGTTGGTACTGATATTTCCCCCCACCTACCCACTCTGTCAATGGGCCACTTTGTGGTCTCTTCATGCTGCTGCCTCCTCACCACTCTGTGTTGTCCTCATGCTGCTGCCTCATCACCACTCTGTGGTCTCCTCATGCTGCTGCCACATAACCACTATGTCACTGGGCCACTCTGTGGTCTACTCATGCTGCTGCCACCTCACCACTATGTCACTGGGCCACTCTGTGGTCTCCTCATGCTGTTTCCACCTCAACACTATGTCATTGGGCCACTCTGTGGTCTCCTCATGCTGCTGCCATATCACCACTCTGTAGTCTGCTCATGCTGCTGCCACATCACCACTCTGTGGTCTCCTTATGCTGCTGTCACATCACCACCCTGTGGTCTCCTCATGCTGCTGCCACATCACCACTCTGTGGTCTCCTCAAGCTGCTGCCACATCACCACTATGTCTCTGGGCCACTCTTTGGTCTCCTCATGCTGCTGCCACATCACAACTCTGTGATCTCCTCATGCTGCTGCCACATCACCACTCTGTGGTCTCCTCATGCTGCTGCCACCTCAACACTATGTCATTGGGCCACTCTGTGGTCTCCTCATGCTGCAGCTACATCACAACTCTGTGGTCTCCTCATGCTGCTGCCACATCACAACTTTGTGGTCTCCTAATGCTGCTGCCATATCACCACTATTTCACTGGGCCACTCTGTGGTCTCCTCATGCTGCTGCCATCTCAACACTATGTCATTAGGCCACTCTGTGGTCTCCTCATGCTGCTGCCACATCACCATTCTGTGGTCTCCTCTTGCTGTTGCCATCTCAACACTATGTCATTGGGCCACTCTGTGGTCTCCTCATGCTGCTGCCACATCACTGCTCTGTGGTCTGCTCATGCTGCTGCTACATCACCACTCTGTGGTCTCCTCATGCTGCTGCCACCTCAACACTATGTCTCTAGGCCATACTTTGGTCTCCTCATGCTGCTGCCACATCACAACGCTGTGGTCTCCTTATGCTGCTGCCACATCACCACTATGTCTCTGGGCCACTCTGTGGTCTCCTCATGCTGGTGCCACATTACATCACCACTCTGTGGTCTCCTCATGATGCTGCCACATCACCACTCTGTGGTCTCCTCATGCTGCTGCCATCTCATCACTATGTCACTGGGCCACTCTGTGGTCTCCTCATGCTGCTACCACCTCACCACTATGTCACTGGGCCACTCTGTGGTCTCCTCATGCTGCTGCCACTTCACGATTATGTCACTCTGTAGTCTTCTCATGCTGCTGCCACCTCACCACTATGCCATTGGGCCACTCTGTGGACTTCTCATGCTGTTCTCACCATTCCCACTTCATGACTGGGCCACTATTTTGCCTTTTTTGGCACAGTTGACATCATCATTTATTTGACCCTTCCTCTGATCTGCAGAAGGAAGGAAAAATGAGACACACAAAGGATCCTGTCTGTGTAGCAGCTGTAAGACCTGTATGGTCCCATCAGAATTGGCTTATGATTTGGTAGCCAAAAGAAGGAGTGGGTACAAAACACAGAAGACAAGCAAATATTCTATTCACGTGTAATCTCTGTTTTGGATCCACCCCTGTTTTTTTTTGGCTTTAGCAATACTGAAGGATTACTGACATAATGCTGACCGAGTGAAGACTCATGCTCAACAGACAGGATCCATTTTTTGGGAGTTATTGTTCTGACGGATCAGAGGATGTTCAAAATAATCAGTGACGTCAACACAAACTTACTGCTTACACCCTCTCCACTCTGTCGGGGGGCTCTACTTGTATAAGCTTTTAATAGAACAGGTTCTTTAGACATCTATGTGGAATCAGCTGACGACGGTATAAAAGTAGCGTGTTTCTTCTTGACACTAACATTGACCTGTAAGGCTGAATTCACACTTGAGATTTTTAGTCAGTTTTGGCCCCGTACATGCCCCAAAAATGGAAGTATGCAGTGATTCTAAGAGCGACGCCTGTCATGAGCGTGTCATACTGACTCACAGTATTTTTCCACTACCACAGCAGACTCTCTATGCGTGTTACTGCAAGGCATAGTGTTCTACACCACTATGCAGGCTCTCTGCAGCCATGAAATAGTTGTTTTTTAACTCGATTCACCATGAATAAATATCGAATCGAATCTTTTTGGAAAATTCGGCAAACTGACCGATTCGAATTTTTGAGAAATTCGCTCATCTCTAGTTACAATAGTCATTTGGGCAATAGAATATAAAATCGAATACTCAACCAAATAAAGAAATACAGTGTGACAATGGAACAGAACAAGGAGGGCAGATTCAGTTTAGGCAGGGTACTGGCTCTTCTTGAAGAGCCTAGCTGTGTATGGAGAATGAGTGGCCATGCACCATGGGAAAATAACATACAAAGAGGTATCTCCCAGACAATAAGAACCATCTCGCTAGCACCTCTTTTTAGAAGCTTGCTATGAGTCTAGGATCGACTTTTTAACAAGCCTTGAGACATGATAAGGGATAAAAGCCAAGCCAAATATCCATCCGAAGACAATTGTTTCGGCATGCTTGTTACAGAGTGGGATTCTGCCTGGTTGAGTTCTCTGACTTTTTTCCTGGGAGATACCTCTTTTCCCATAGAGCATTGCCACTAAGTCTCCATACCACAAGCCCCCGAGGAAGCAATTGCTAAACATGTGTGGGGTGTTTTCTGTCACCCAGCTGGTCGGTATTCATATTATTCTGTGCATAGGAGATTGTAATGTTTTCATTAGTCTCATATTTTTTTACTTTATTTTGTCTATTGTGATATATTTTTATTGAGGGGGGGGGATACCAATAAGTTTTTTTGAAATACTTATAACTACTTTTTATGTATTTTTATAGAATTCAACCCCTTTCTGCACATGCTAGTATGCACTTTAATATACCATATCATAATGGGTGACATTATGTCATGTAGTTTATGTGTGAAGTAGGGAGCCACTTCCAAAAGATGAAGCTAGCAAGATGCGTATTATTTTACCATGGTGAATTACCAATAAGTCTCCAAACAAAGCTGGTCTCTTTAAGAAGAGCCAGGACTCTGCCTAAGATGTTTCCTTAGAGATAGGTAGTCAGAAAGGATTCCCTTACAGCACATGAGCAACAAGGGTTGATTGTATAGTCTAGTTAGGCAGTGAGCGTGTTACAGCGCACCCCTATCATCCTAGCCAGACCCAACAGCTGTAATTATATCTGTAGCTCTCTGATTTTGACCTTCAGCTTGTCTATAGGGAATGTACCCTGTCTGTGAATATAATTTGGTGTACCCACATAATTTTACAAGCTGATTTCCATAACATTTTAGATTTTATAATTTTTTCTTGAGCCTTTGGGCCATGAGTATATAAACATCTGAATAGTCAGAGTCACACGGCACTTTTATTACCATTCACTCGTGCGTACTTGTTATAAACATTTATTAAAAGTAGATCATGCAGAAAAAGCTGTTAATCACCCCATAGGCTAATTCTCCAACAATGCATATGACACATTTTATGAGCCGATATAATAATGTTCAGAACCTAGTAAAACAGTAAACAAATCTATAGTAAGCCAAAAGATCATTTAAAAAGCTGCAAGTCAATATTATAACACATTAATGGACTCTACATCCTATTAAACCAGTTCCGGCTGTTTGCCCAGGGCCTTATAAAATAGTTTAAAAGGTAAATAGAAATTGTTGCAAGAGGCATAAAAAGTATAGTATATATTGCATGCGGAAGATAATTCACAACCATTTGTTTAGTCATATCCTGCATCTATACAAATATCACACGTAGGATGGAATTAGTCCATTTATAGATGATTGTGTTTCCCACTAGTTACTCAGTTTCCTGCCCACTCAATACAGATGAATTCCTTGATGCCTGGATCGTATTAGATGCCTCGGTTCTGAGATGCATGTGTAAACAGACTATGTATATAGAAATGCTAGTATTATTGCATGATATTATCCACTACATTGCTGTGCTTATAGACAGTGATGTAGATATAGGGGGTGCAGACATAGCAGTTGCTACCGGGTCCAGGAGCTTGGCGGGGGCCCAAAGACCATTGTGTCGCATACTGTAAGAAGACACTGGTATTATACAAAGTACATTCTGGTCAAGTTACCCCTCTGGCTGGAAGGAAGGGGCTAGGTCAAGAATTTGGCATGGAGGGGGGGGGGGTTGTTAGTGTGTGACGGTGATGGTTCAATTTTTGCCTGCCTGTTCAATTATCTGCTTCCCTATCCCTGGCCACAAAGCACTGAGGGAAGGGGGCCCAAGCTGAACTCTTGCACCAGGGCCCGTGAGCCTTTAGCTACACCCCTGCTTATAAAGGTTTGTAGAATTCTATGAATTCTATATAAAAAAAAAATAGGTCAAGTCTTTGCTAGACAAATAATTGAGGCCAGGGTTATGCAACGACTTTGGCTGGTACACATGTTCTGCAAAGATATATCACAGTGTAGCCAGCCTAAATCGCAAGTAATAAACATCAATAGGTTGGCATTGCTCCCCACAAGTTATCAACAACTGACAATTGCAATAAATCCAGTAGCGTCGGATTTCGTGAGACTGTCAGGTCACGGTTGCTGCAACTTGTGGGTCACAACACAACCCTATTCACTTTGCAGCCTGCAATACATTGTGATCTTTGGTTGTCTAATGAGAAAAAGTACAGATGTGTCCTTCCTTACCTTTCTTCATGGTTCGAGATATCCAGAGATGAGTTGCTTAAGATGACCAGCGTTAAGAAAAGAAAACTTTGCATACGACAAAAATTATCTCATGCCGCTCATCTCAGAATGTCTTGAGCCAAGAAGAAAAGTAAGGAAGGACTCATCGGTAACCAATGGACTGGTTCAAATTGGACTATATAAGAACATTTATAAATGTTCTATATATTAAACAGCTGTTATGCATCCTACTTTCCATTTTTAATTGTCAAAAATAAGATCAGAACCTAGCTCGAGAAGAAGGGTAACAGTCCCATAGGATTTTTTATTTTATTTTATCCCTTCTCCTCTGATCTGAGTTCAGATTCTATTTTTGGCAAATATGTACACATTATCTGTTTGCTGCTGTCTTTAGGACTGCCATACACACTTTCAAAGACTCCAAAAAAAGGTCCAAAAGTCCAGCTCCAAATTAACAAGGTAGAAAAACTTCATTACAACGGTTTAAAACTTCCAGTACCCGGATATTCCTTTGATGAAGGCTTTATCGAGAGTGGTCTGAAACACGTAGGTCTGAAACACCTAGCAAAGGAATATCCCTGTACTGGAAGTTTTAAACCGTTGTAATAAAGTTTTTCTACCTAGTTAATTTGGAGCTGGACTTTTGGACCTTTTTTTGGAGACTTCTATATACAGCCCAATACAGGTTCTGTGTCTGTGCTCATTGCAAGGAGACGCAGGTGAGAGCTGCTTTTTTCATTACACGTTTTACACTTTGCTTATTGAATTAGAAAATGACCTATTGTTTATATCACATTTTTACATGAAACTTTTTTTAATTTTTGTTAAAAAAAATTCTATGTTAAAAAAATGAATATGATCCTGCAATGTCTAATAATAGGTCATGTTTTCCTGCTCTGTACAGGTAACTTACCAGTATCTATCTTGTTATCATCACAGTCCGCATTACAATGACAGGTAACACCACTGTATACATACACTCACCTAAAGAATTATTAGGAACACCTGTTCTATTTCTCATTAATGCAATTATCTAGTCAACCAATCACATGGCAGTTGCTTCAATGCATTTAGGGGTGTGGTCCTGGTCAAGACAATCTCCTGAACTCCAAACTGAATGTCAGAATGGGAAAGAAAGGTGATTTAAGCAATTTTGAGTGTGGCATGGTTGTTGGTACCAGACGGACCGGTCTGAGTATTTCACAATCTGATCAGTTACTGGGATTTTCACGCACAACCATTTCTAGGGTGTACAAAGAATGGTGTGAAAAGGGAAAAACATCCAGTATGCGGCAGTCCTGTGGGCGAAAATGGGTTGTGGATGAAAGAGGTCCGAGGAGAATGGGCCGACTGATTCAAGCTGATAGAAGAGCAACGTTGACTGAAATAACCACTCGTTACAACTGAGGTATGCCGCAAAGCATTTGTAAAGCCACAACATGCACAACCTTGAGGCGGATGGGCTACAACAGCAGAAAACCCCACCGGGTACCACTCATCTCCACTACAAATAGGAAAAAAAGGCTACAATTTGCACGAGCTTACCAAAATTGGACTGTTGAAGACTGGAAAAATGGTGCCTGGTTTGATGAGTCTCGATTTCTGTTGAGACATTTAAATGGTAGAGTCCGAATTTGGCGTAAACAGAATGAGAACATGTATCCATCATGCCTTGTTACCACTGTGCAGGCTGGTGGTGGTGGTGTAATGGTGTGGGGGATGTTTTCTGGGCACACTTTAGGCCCCTTAGTGCCAATTGGGCATCATTTAAATGCCACGGGCTACCTGAGCATTGTTTCTGACCATGTACATCCCTTCATGACCACCATGTACCCATCCTCTGATGGCTACTTCCAGCAGGATAATGCACCATGTCACAAAGCTCGAATCATTTCAAATTGGTTTCTTGAACATGACAATGAGTTCACTGTACTAAAGTGGCCCCCACAGTCACCAGATCTCAACCTAATAGAGCATCTTTGGGATGTGGTGGAACGGGAGCTTCGTGCCCTGGATGTGCATCCCTTAAATCTCCATCAACTGCAAGATGCTATCCTATCAATATGGGCCAACATTTCTAAAGAGTGCTATCAGCACCTTGTTGAATCAATGCCCCATAGAATTAAGGCATTTCTGAAGGCAAAAGGGGGTCCAACACCGTATTAGTATGGTTTTCCTAATAATTATTTAGGTGAGTGTAGAATCCATCATTCACAAGAGGTGATATCACAGATTTACAACTTATCAGCTCCCTCCTGACCTCTGCAGAGGTCACAGAGCATGCCTACAAAACTCTCACTAGAATTCAATGTGGTCAGCTTCCATGTAGCTGTTCTCAAAAGACAAGAAGTCTTAACGTATTTAGGCCTAATGGCCAGTGTGACAACTGCAGGATTATGTACATATTTGAAATATAGATAGCGGCATGGAAAAATAAACAAAAAACAAAACTCACCAAAAACTTTTTGAAACATATATGTTTAAAGTGCATGTCAGCAGCTTTGTACCTATAAAACAGCATGTGCGCTTGGCAGTTGAAGGCTTCTGTGTTGCCCCCATGCTCATATGTGCCAGCATTGCTGAGAAAAATTACATTTCGGTAAACAGGGCCAGGTAGTTTAAACTGAAGTCCCAGCCACCAGAGAGGTCAGCACTTTTTCCTATAGTGTGCAAGCAAGTTCACCACTGCTGGATTACAGGGTGGTCATAACCCCTGGAAACAAGCAGAATATAATGTTGTATTGTAAGGGTATTTTTAAGTACTGATTGGTTCTGTCCCTTTAACCCCTTACTGACCAATGAAGTACTGTGTAGGTCATGATGTGGTGTTAGTTACTGCATCTTGACGTGCACAGTATGTCATGAGAGCAAAGTGTCAATTTAAGTACACTTGCGGTGACACCGGCATCTAAACGGGTGTCACAGACAGCAGAGCTACCTAGCAGGGAGTGAATCAGAGTGGTCCCTGCCTTAGAATCGCTGCAATTGGACAGTCAGATTTGACTGACCAATCGCAGCTTTCAGCAGTGCAGCTCCAATTTCCTCAGTGAGTGTTAAGGAGATCAAGGCTGCTCTGTTAAGTCTATTCTGCCCCAATCACCCCCCAATTCAGGATAGCCAAGCGGGACCAACATAATTATCATGGTTGCCGACCACCCACCCCTTTCCACACCCACAATCATACACAATCAGCTGACACTATAACGGCCGACATCGGTGATGGCACTGATGTCGGCCGTTGAACCCCTTCCATGCCGTGCTCCGTAGGGCCTGCTGTATGGAAGGGGCTAACAGGGGGAAGCTCCCTCCCTCATCAGGCGCAGCACTGTTGTGGCAGCGTCCTGATAGTTTGATCATAACAGAGGGAGGGAGCTCCCTCCCTCGTCCCTGCCATCGGGCCCCTGCTCTGCTGTGGCAGGGTCCCGATGGCTGCCATGGCAACCGGATGCCTTAAGCAGGCATCTGGCTTGCCATAGTATAACTAAGCCTGATCAGGCTCCTGCTAAAGGCAGGAGCCTGAATAGGCTAAGTGTTGTCACAATACACTGCAGTATACTACACAGTGTACTTCAGTGAATTGTAGAGCCATCAGACTAACTGGACCTTCACGAACCAAGTGGGTTTAGATACAAAAAGTGTTAAAAAGTTGTAAAAAAAATAAAATAAAAAAATATAACATTTTCCCACATAAGCACATTTATAATTGGGTAAAAATGAAAAAAATAAAATACCCTAAACATGTTTTGTATCACCGCATCCGTAACAACCAGCTCATCCACCAAAAAATTAGACCCTACCTAAGACAATCGGCCAAAAAATAAATAAGCTATGGCTCTCAGACTATGGAGACACTAAAACATTATTTTTTTGGTTTCAAAAATGCTATTATTGATTAAAACTTAAATAAATCAAAAAAGGTTATAAAAAAGGATATATTAGGTATTGCCACATCCATAACGACCTGCTCTATAAAAATTTCACGTGAACTAACCCCTCAGGTGAACGCCATAAAAATAAATAAAATCTATGCCAAAATTACCAATTTTTGGTCACCTTGCAGCAAAAAGAGTAATAATGAATGATCAAAAAATCATATGTACCCAAAATTGGTACTAATAAAAACGTAAACTCTTCCTACAAAAAACGAGCCCCTGCACAAGACGATCAGCAGAAAAATAAAAAAAATATGGCATTCAGAAAATGGAAACACAAAAACATATTTTCGTTTCAAAAATGCTTTATTATGTAAAACTTAAACAAACAAAGAAAGTAGACATATTTGATATCATCGCATCCCTAACAACCTGCTCTATAAAAATAGCACATGATCTAACCCATCAGATAAACATTGTAAAAAGCAAAAAATAAAAACGGTGCCAAAACATCCATTCTTTGGTTACCTTGCCTCACAAAAATATAATATAGAGCAATTCAAAATCATATGTACCCTAAACTAGTGCCAATAAAACTGTCACCTTATCACGTAGTTTCCAAAATGGGGTCACTTTTTGATTGTTTCTACTGTAGGGGTGCATCTAGGGGGCTTCAAATGGGACATGGCATCTATATGGTGCTCCTTTTCTTCTGCGCCCTGCCATGCGCCCATACAGCAGTTTACCACAATATGTGGGGTGTAAAGCGCAGAATCAGGGTAAAAAATATTGAGTTTTGTTTGGATGTAAAAAAAACTGAAAATCTGCCAAAAAAGTGAAAGTTAGAAATGTAATATCCATTTTTCTTTAATTCTTGTGAAATACCTCAAGGGTCAATTATTCGGTTTCTATTATGTAAGCCCCACAAAGTGACTCCAGACATGAACTGGTCCTTAAAAAGTGGGTTTTGGAAATTTTGCTAAAACTTTAAATCTAAAATTCTAAGCCTTCTAGCGTCCTAAAAAAATAAGATGACATTTACTAAATAATGCCAACATAAAGTGGACACATGGGTAATGTTAAGTACTAAAAAAAATTGGTAAATTTTGGATTTTTGCATAAATAAAGGTGAAATATATTGACTCAAATTTATGACTATCATGAAGTACAATGTGTCACGAGAAAAAAAGCTCAGAAGGGCTTGGATAAGTAAAAGTGCTCCAAAGTTATTATGACCTAAAGTGATACATGTCAGATTTTCAAAAATAAGCCTGGTCACGAAGATGCAAAATAACCCGGTCATTAAGGGGTTCATTCTGTTCCCTTTTATTATTACCATTGTGTGTAATAATGTGCCTTGTAATACAGTACTCATCCCCCATTGTGCTAATAAGACCACATTCCTGAGTGATCTCAGAGAAATACATGCAGCACATTGAAGGGGCTAAAATGGTTAAACTCTGTGGCACACATACATTCAGAAGACTCTACCAAGAAAGTCATCCTAGGTAGGATGTAAGTATTGATTTTACCTATCTCCAGTACACCCTGGGTTGTCGGTCATGTGTTATAACAGGGATGCCCAACCTGTGGCCCCCAGCTGTTGCAAAACTACAGTTCCCAGCGTGCCTGCAAATCCTATAGCTATTAGGGCATGCTGGAAGTTGTAGTTTTGCAACAGCTGGAGGGCCGCAGGTTTAGCATCCCTGTGTTATAACGTGGTGGACAGCCATGTGTTATAGCATGATCGACAGAGTCGCCACTCGATTTAGGCTAGTGATGTATTTACTTTTTATTATTCAGTATGTGATTAGTCTGTGTTATCTCCTATTTAATCACACTTAGTAAATGTACTTATTCACTTAGCCCGTGTAAGCTTATTCATTCTCAAATCTTTTGAATTCACATTATATTACAAATATGATGGAAAAATGAATCAAACCAGCAAAGGAGGCAATATGGACAGTCATAATACACTAGTAAGTACCTTGTATTAACTTTCTCTACATGATAAATTACATTTGTTGAAGCAAAACAACCCCTTTAACCACTTCAGCCCCTAGCTTAAATACCCTTAATGACCAGACCACATTTTACAATTCTGCACTACACTACACTACTTTAACCGTTTATTGCTCGGTCATACAACTTACCACCCAACTGAATTTTACCTCCTTTTCTTCTCACTAATAGAGCTTTCATTTGGTGCTATTTCATTGTTGCTGACATTTTTACTTTTTTTGATATTAATAAAAAATTACATTACATTTTTCGCTTTCTGTTGTAAAATTTTTCAAAAAAAAACTACATTTCTATATAATTTTTTTTCTAAATTTATTGTTCTACATGTCTTTAATAAAAAAAATGCAATAAGTGTATATTTATTGGTTTGGGTAAAAGTTATAGCGTTTACAAACTATGGTGCAAAAAAGTGAATTTCCACATTTTGAAGCAGCTCTGACTTTCTGAGCACCTGCCATGTTTCTTCAGGTGCTAGAATGCCAGGATAGTATAAATACCCCCCAAATGACACCATTTTAGAAAGAAGACACCCCAAAGTATTCGCAGAGGGGCATGGTGAGTTCAAGTATGATTTCATTTTTTTTCCACAAGTTAGCGTAAAATGACACTTTCTGAGGAAAAAAAATAATAATAAAGTTTCCATTTCTGCTAACTTCTGGCAAAAAAAAATTAAATCTCCCACGGATGCACTATGCCCCTCAGTGAATACCTTGGGGTGTCTACTATCCGAAATGGGGTCATTTGTGGGTGTGTTTACTGTTCTGGCATTTTGGGCGGGGCTAAATTGTGAGCAACCCTGTAAAGCCTAAAGGTACTCGTTGGACTTTACGCCCCTTTACGCACCTAGGCTGCAAAAAAGTGGCACACATGTGGTATCGCCGTACTCAGAAGAAGTAGGGCAATGTGTTTTGGGGTGTATTTTTACATATACCCATGCTGGGTGAGAGAAATATCTCTGTAAATTGTCAACTTTGTATAAAAAAAATTAAAAAGTTGTCATTTACAGAAATATTTCTCACACCCAGCATGGGTATATGTAAAAATACACCCCAAAACACATTGCCCTACTTCTCCTGAGTACGGCGATACCACATGAGTGACAGTTTTTTGCAGCCAAGATGCGCAAAGGGGCCCAAATTTCAATGAGTACCTTTAGGATTTCACAGGGCATTTTTACGCATTTGGATTCCAAACTTCTTCTCACGTTTTAGGGCCCCTAAAATGACAGGGCAGTATAAATACCCCACAAGTGACCCCATTTTACAAAGAAGACACACCAAGGTATTCCGTGAGGGGTATGGTGAGTTCATGTGAAATTTTATTTTTTGTCACAAGTTAGTGGAAGATGAGACTTTGTAAGAAAAAAAAAATGTCAATTTCCACTAACTTGTGCCAAAAAAAAAAATCTTCTATGAACTCGCCATGCCCCTCACGCAATACCTTGGCATGTCTTCTTTCCAAAATGAGGTCACTTGTGGGGTATTTATACTGCCCTGGCATTTTAGGGGCCCTAAAACGTGAGAAGAAGTCTGGAATCCAAATGCGTAAAAATGCCCTTCTAAAAGGTACTCATTGGAAATGTGGCCCCTTTGCCCCATCTTGGCTGCAAAAAAGTGTCACTCATGTGGTATCGCCGTACTCAGGAGAAGTAGGGCAATGTGTTTTGGGGTGTATTTGTACATATACCCATGCTGTGTGTGAGAGATATCTCTGTAAATAACAACTATTTCTCTAACCCAGCATGGGTATATGTAAAAATACACCCAAAAACACATTGCCCTACTTCTCCTGAGTACAGCGATACCACATGTGTGACACTTTTTTGCAGCCTACGTGCGCAAAGGGGCCCAAATTCCAATGAGTACCTTTTAGGAGGGCATTTTTACTCATTTGGATTCCTGACTTCTTCTCAAGCTTTAGGGCCCCTAAAATGCAAGGGCAGTATAAATACCCCACAAGTGACCCCATTTTAGAAAGAAGACACACCAAGGTATTCCGTGAGGGGTATGGTGAGTTCATAGAAGATTTTTTTTGTTGGTACAAGTTAGCGGAAATTGACTATTTTTTTTTTCTTATAAAGTCTCATATTCCACTAATGGGGTCACATGTGAGGTGTTTGTACTGCCCTGGCATTTGAGGGTCTCCGCAATCATTACATGTATGGCCAGCATTAGGAGTTTCTGCTATTCTCCATATATTGAGCATACGGGTAATGAGATTTTTTTTTTCCGTTCAGCCTCTGGGCACAGATTTCTTCATTCGCATCAATCAATGTGGATGAAAAAATCTCTGCCTAAAAATGTCCAAAAAAAAAAAAAAGAGGGGAAAGGACATAGGAGTGCTTACGAAGGACGGCCCTATTCACAAAAATGTCCGCATCTATTCCGCAATTCTGCGGAATAGATGCGGACCCATTCAGTGTAAATGGGTCGGCGGTGATGTGGAGAGCACACTATGTGCTCTCCGCATCAGCATTTGCGGAGCTGCGGCCGCGAACTTCCGGGTTTCGGCCCTGAAACATCAGGCCGCAGCTCCGCAAAAGATAGAGTATGTCCTATTCATGTCCGCACTTGCGGACAAGAAAAGGCATTTTTTATATAGTTCGGGCAATGTGCGGATCCGCAAAATGCGGAAAGCACATTGCCGGTGTCCGTGTTTTGCCGATCTGTGGATACGTAAAACACATACGGACGTCTGAATGTGCCATACAGGGTGGTGATTAGTGACAGGAGGGTGACAGGGGGTGATCAGGGGGTGACATGGGGTGATCCGGGGTTAATCAGTGACGGTGGGGTGGGTGTTGGTGTGTGGTGATTGGTGCACTTACAGGGTCCTCTGGTGGTCCCAAGCAAAAGGGACCACCAGAGGAGCAGGCAGCAGGCATATCAGACGCTGCAGACAGCGTCTGATATGCGATTCAGATGCCGTTTTTTTAACATCTACAGCCTGCCAGCACATGATCAGCGCTGGCAGGCTGTAGTTAAAGTTCCTGCCGTTGCGATCCTGTGAACGCACGTGCGCTCGTTCACAGGAAATCTCACCTCTCGCGAGATGACGCGCCGATGCTTCGCTGAGGAATAACCTGGCCGCCGATTTCACACAATTCTGCGTGAGGCAGTCCGGAGCTGGTTAACCTAAGGTTTAGGATACAGTGAAAGGAACCCTGTATATGAGCTACAAGCTAGTGATTATTTTGTGGGAAGCTAATTATTGGACAGGAGTCAGATCTGTATAGCTCCAGACCCTATCCAAAGCTTATGCCACTCCACGGTGATTGTGAATTTTATATGTAGCCACTGCTGTCCTAGATAATTTATAAAATAGATAAAATATTTCTGTAAGACAAAACAAATTCCAATAGCAGAACATAACTGCCGTTAAATCTACAACTTTACAGCTTTGCCAGTGCAATCATTGAAATTCAGTGACCATTCCCATCAAATCTCTTGAAATCGCTTTAGATTTTCCATCTGACATGTATTAAAATGCCAACATAAATAGAAGGATCAGTAGTCGTTCTCGAGTAGCAATAACCCAATGGGACTGCCTATCCCTCAGGAGGCTGATTTCATCTTGTACTATGTCTTTCTTGTATTTTTAAACCAAATGTGTTCATGTAAACTCAGATGGTTCATTCCCTTTCTTTTATTCTCTGTACAAAAGCTGTGATCTAAGTCTGCATTCAGCAAAATATTACTCTTTGAAATCCGAAAGCTCATCTCAGAACTTGGGTTTGTTCCAGTTGTTCGGAGCCTGAGATGTATTGAACGCAAGTATCAAATGTATTGTTTTATTTGCTTTGCATTAGCAGTGGCTTTTGAACCTATTAGTATAATCTATGTTGTCATTGAACATGAGTAGAAATGTAATACAGCAAAAATTATCATGATAAAATATGTCAAGACAACCGGCTGTACCACGGTATCCAAATTTTTACCTGGAAATCCGCTTTGAAAGCAGTTTCCTACTGTTAGTTGCATTGCAAAAAAGGGACAGAGTTACAGATTTTTAAGGCTCACAGTTACTGATAGAGAAACAAAAAGTAGTGCTCTGTTGTGAGATATAAAACAGGGGGGTGTTTTTTTCACGGTATTGGAAAACATGGGGTTGTTTTTGCCCACCAGTTGGGGCAGTGTGTTGCTCCACAGTGAAGTTAGGATTGTAGCTCTCACCACAAGGCCTCCATACTCAAACCGAACTGTTGTCAGATCCCAAAAAGAACTTGGATTAATCGCAAAAGGCAATACAGTTCCAGTCTGTAGCAGTCCAGGTTTCTCATTCACAACACCACTGCATGTGAAGGCAATGGTAGCTGCCTGCTCCCTATGGTGACTGCAGGCATAACTAATTTTATTTTACTGTATGACTATGTCAAGAATTCTGTATCAGACTTACACAGATTTGATCGTCCTTTATAGACCAAATAAGAAAACTAACAGGATACTGGACCTAAGTATTACATTAAAACCGGACCGTCGTCAGATACCAAGTAGAACTTGGCTTAGTCGCAAAAGACAATACAGATCCAGTCTGTAGCAGTCCAGGTTTCTTATTCACAACACCACTTCAAATGAAGCAACAGTAGCTGGCTGTCAATGGCAGGACACATAATGGGTGGCGAGACGCCAAATTTCCTTCTAAAAGGAACATGATGGACCTTTCATCTTTCACATATATGTGACAGCATAGAGTACTATAAATCAGAAAACACAATATCAATTTGAAATGACTCTTAAAAATGTCGATATACACAGCACAAGTAGGTCAAAGATAACATACAGTATGTGTTTATTGAAGGGGAACTATACCCAGAATTCAAACACAAAAAATGAACAACCAAAGAAACTAATGTCCTTAAAGGGGACAGTTACTTACATAGAAGTCAGCTATTGCATTATGGGGGTCCTACTGCTGGGAGCAACCCCCTGAAATGAACGTAGTGGCCAGTCTGGTATGCATGCGGCCGTTCCTTTCATTTCTATGGGAATTCCGGAGATAGCTGAGGGCTGTACTCGACTATCTCTGGCGCTCCCATAAAAAGAATGGAGCAGCCACTCACATGTGCGACCGGCAGCTATGTTCATTTCAGAAGGGGTGCATGGGCCCCATTCTCTTGATCGGTGGGGGTCCCAGCAGTAGGACCCACAGTGATCTAATAGTTATCCACTATCCTATGGATAGGAGATAACTTCAAACAATCAAAATATACCTTTAAAAATACTGCGGCGATGTTAATCCAGATGTTGACATCGCTGGAGCCCAGAGGAGCATCACAGCATCTCGTCGTCTTCTACCCACCCTGGACCTACGACATGGTTTCCAGGTTCCAGAGAGCGATGCAGGAACAACTCCTAAAAGATCTCAGGGATTATAGCCAGGGGAGTATACAGCGTATAGCATTCCCCCAATGTAAATGCAGCCTTTTCCCCCAACACATGAGATGAGGCTCTATGTTGCGGGTAAACAGGAACACTTTATTGAGGCTACATGTCAGCCTTTTATGCAGATCTTCCAGCAAGGGACACTCCCCTGGGGACCATGTAGAAGACTGAGACAGTTTTGACATTAGCCAATCACATACAGTTACAGGCAGAAAACGCACACATGTGATACAATTAATCAACACAATGGGATAACGTAATCACTCACAGGCAGACAACACCCACCTGTGATAAAATTAATCAACACAATGGGATAACGTAAACACTTACAGACAGACAACACCCACCTGTGATACAATTAATCAACACAATGGGATAACGTAATCACTCACAGGCAGACAACACCCACCTGTGATTCAATGAACCAACACAATGGGATAACATAATCATTCACAGGCAGAAACTACCCATTTTTCCCTTTGTAGAATAATGAGCCAGCGGGGGAGAGGTCTCCATAGTTCTGGGTCCAAGTCTTTAGGAAGGAGGCTAGCCCTCATGCCTCTCCAAAACCAAGTGGCGAGGTTATTTTTGCCACAATTATTACTCAAATATGTAAGGATGTTAATATGGGAAATCTGTGGATATTATAGGGAGGGGTGTATAAGAATCCAACTCCAAGCATGTTCAGACCTATTATGGGGCATCAGTAGCCATTACATAGAGGGAGATATAAGAGGAGAGAACTACAACTCCCAGCATGACCAGACTTATGAGGCATCAGTGGCCATTACCTGGAAGAGGATATTAGAGGAGAGAACTCCAATTCCCAGCATGCCCAAACTTAATAAGGGGCATCAATGGCCACTAGATGTAGCATATTCAGACTGTTATTATGAGGAATTAGTGTAATTATAAGGAGAAGAGTATAAGTGGACAGAACTACAACTACCAACATGTCCAGACTGTTATCATGGGGCATAAGTGGCCATTACATAGAGGGGGATATAATAGGAGAGAACTACAACTCCCAGCATGAACAGACTTGTTATGGGGCATCAGTAGCCACTAGATGGAGGAGGATATAGGAGGAGAGAACTACAACTCCCAGCATGACCAGACTTATTATGGGGCATCAGTGGCCACTAGAAGGGGAGGTATGTAAGAGGAGAAATCTACAACTCCCAGCATGTTCAGACTGTTATTATAGGGCCTCAGTGGCCATGACATGGAGGGAGATATAAGAGGTTGGGACTACAACTCCCAGCATGACCAAACTTCTCTTGTGGCATCAGTGACCACTAGATGGAGAGGGATATAAGAGGAGAAAACTGCAATTACCAGCATATTTGGACTTTTATTATGGAGCATCAGTGTACACTGTAAGGAGAATGGTATAAGAGGCAGAACTACAACTATCAATGTCAAGACTGTTATTATGGGGCATCAGTGGCCACTACATAGAGAGGGATATAAGAAGACAGCCCATAATAACATTTCTAGGATGTTATTATGGGCTGTTAGTGGACATTACAGGGAGGAAGGAACTACAACTGATAGTAGTACCTAGTATTTGACAACTTATAGAGGGTAATCACTTTCACACACACTGAACATGATGAGGTCTGCACACATTTTGACATCGCACAGGTCCTTACAGGTCTTTCACGACTTCTCCACATTGCTGAGTTCTGTCTCAATGAGCAAAAGAGGTAAAATTTAATTGGCTGGAGTGGAATGAGCAAGGCATGAAGAAGTGGAGAATAAGAGTGGGGAAAACTCGCCTAAACTGCTTAGGACAGCAGTTTGAGGAACACATTGTAGACATAGCTGCGTTTGCACTATTGCAGTATGCCAGTCCTCAGGGTAAGCGACCTGTGAGGCCACGGACATAGGCAGGCAGACCGCGGGGATGAGATTTGTACTCACAGTTATAAAGTCCCTGGGCAGGCGTGCAGTCAGTGTTGGAGAGGTCGGCACGTGGGTCTTCTGGGGCACTCTCTGGGTGAAGAGACACAGGCCAGGTGTTGTGCGAGGTGCCCTTGATGTTAGCTATTAGTGTGCCTGTGACAAAGTCCCTAAGGTTCGTGACGCCAGTGCTGTTGATGGTGGCACGACCAAATTACAGTAGGAATAAGGGAGGCACAGCAGATCCAGTTGATCATTAACTTTTTACTGAGGCAGTAAACATGTACAGTTCTTTATATAATTCCGTTTTGGAGGCAAATGGTACAAATGCAGTAATTTCCTGGTATGCAGGCTTAGCAAAGAATGAGATAATCCTAGCAAGGTGGACAGAGGGTAAAATGCTTACTGGACAGGACTTGACTTGATTCTTGGTAACTCAGTAGTAATCCAGTTCCTGCACCACAATTCTCCCAAGGCCCAAACGCAGTAAGGGTTTCTCTATCCTTGGGGAAAGCTCCTCTGAAATATATTCTCTTGCTGGATGATTACTTTCAAGTTAATTTCACCACTTGCAGCTGTAGGCTAACTAGCCTAACCTCACTTCCGACAGACTAGACTGAACTCCCTAAACTAAACCCAGACCTATCTTTATCTCTACAGGGCAGTCCCTAACTCCCTCTAATGCAGTGCTTCTCAATTATTTTCTGTCATGCCCCCCCTAGGAAGAAGAAAACATTTTGCGCCCCCCGCGCGACTGTAAATAGTATCATTTGTCTATAAAATTGTTATAAGTACACCAATCACCCCACAGGTAAGGGCCATTAACCTCCCTCCCCAAATCATGTGCAGGCTCCATTAACCCCCAAATCATGTGCAGGCTCCATTAACCCCCAATCATATGCAGGCTCCATTAACCCCCCTCCCCAATCATGTGCAGGCTACATTAACCCCTCCCCCAAATCATGTGCAGGGTCCAGGGTCCAGGCTTCCCCCTCCCCCAAATCATGTGCAGGCTCTCCCCCTTAATAGAGTCCAGGGTCCCGGGTCCCCCCACGCAATACACACCTCCCTGGAAGTGCTGGATGCAGGCCTCTTCCAGCCTGTGTCCCGCTCTGCACTCTGCTCAGGCGGCGCGATGACGTCATCGCGCCGCCTGAACCGCTCTTATAGGCTTCCGGCACAAGGCCCGCAGCCTATCAGAGGAGCAGGGGAGGGAGACGCCTCTCCCTCCCCTGCCGCACAGCACAGCAATCTGTATCGCTGTCCAGAGGACGGCGATACAGATCACTATGGAGATGAACGCTTCCACAGTGGAAGCGTTCATCTCCTGTCACCTGGAGCCCCCCTTTACGGAGCCTCGCGCCCCCCATGTGATATGAGAAATATCTCATATTCTCAATATGACATGAGAAAATGTACATGAAACAACATGTCACATACAATGACCATAACACCTTTGTGTAGTGCCCACCCATACGTAGTGGGACACTACACTATGGATTATACGTATTTGGGTTAATTATATTTTTTTAGGGTTTAGTTCCCCTTTAAAATGTCTTTGGAAACTAGTAGGGCTGTGACTTTTGTAGGGATTCCTGGAAGTTATAGTTTCTCAACAGCTGGAGAGTTGCAGGTTGGAGACCACAGGTGTCACTTTGACTATATGGTAGGAATATTTACACAGCAACTTTGAAGAGGACATGTTCTATCAAATTACATAATATGGAAATGAGTCACTAAATCACTAAAACCTCCACCTGCCTTGTAACCACAGATGATCACAGCAGATATTCACTTAAGGGCGTTCTGGTCTTTTACATCCTGCTGGAAAAGAGCAAGACTGCTCACATGTATCTGCCATGTATCTCTGAGAGAGGCAAATCAATTAATTGTATCCCACACTTAAAGGCAGAGAAAAGGAAGGGTCCAGGAAGCAAACTATGGAATCACTGTAGAAATTCTAGTCTGTGTTGTCCACAATACATTATCAGGCATTTGTAAACAGAACCATTACTGGCTGAGAATACAGGCTCTCTTCTATTACACGCACAGTATGAACCTTGCCTCTTAGGAATCAAAGTCTCCGCATGCTGTGTTAATGAATCACTTAAAATACCCATCATCGTTCACTTGGGAAGATTTAGAAAAAGAAACATAAAATTGTCCAATGTCCAAGCAAAAAATTTTTTTTAAATAATTGAGATTACGCCTGGTTTCTTGTTTACTCACCTTGTGAAGCCATGTAAATTAAAAGATAATGAGGGCCCATGATGGCAATTTCCCCATCGCAAAGAATGTAGATGTGGGCTAGGAGTCTGCTGCGTTTTGTGTAATAAAAATCAGTCATATTTGGAGAAACTGTTTGTATATTGCTGAGATTTGCCACTGCACTGTGGAAAGTAATTTACAGTATAAGTGAGGATATGGCGCTTGTGGTCACGCTATGCTTTTCTGTGTAAATATACATTAATATCACAGATATCAAAGGATGTATGCATTCTAATTATATTTAATGAACCCAGAGAGAGAGATCTCATTTACAATTCAAATCTATTAAATATGTTTTTGTGACAGGTTTGTAGAGGAGCGAGGAAAAAAAAAAGATCTATAACTGGCGGCAGCAGAAATAGGTTTAAAGGAAGATTCAATTTAAAGAACATTTTGTATACATAGTCGCTCTGAAATAGAGGTAGGAATATTGATGTGTCCAGGACTCTGTAATATCACAGCTATTTCTGTATACTGCAGGGCACTCTCATAAATATTACTGATATAGCAGCAATTATCATCTCTAGGTTTATAGATGGACCTTTGGTGCGTAAAGAAAAATGTAATAGATTTTTATATCTTTTCTAGCTCCTTTTCTATAGTCATGGAAGCCATCACTTTTTCCATCTCACTAGACAGTTTTGAAAAATGTCTAGGAAAATGATTGTGGCTTAAAAGGTACCAAAACTGTGGCACAAAATATTGGTCTACAGTAGAGATTAGCAAATTTCTTGAAATTCGTTTTGTGATTGATTTGGTGAATTTTTCAAACAATTATATTCAGGTCCACATTTCACATACTAAATGTGTTTTATTTTTAAATATATTATGTTATCCATGTTGTGTGTGGCATTTTTAATATGTTTTCTAAACATAGACATCACATTTAGAAAGAAACCTATAAAACAGTAATTTATTTAAACTGTGACAAATCTTTTTTTCACATCGCCTTCTAAATGCGGCCACTTTTATACCGTAAATGGTAAAATGAAAGAAGATTGCACAAAATATATATACCTTCCCTGTAATACACATTTTTGAAAAGTGGTATCTGGACCTGATCAGTGGCCAAAATCCCAACTAAGAAAATATGCCATTTTTTTCTTCTGAACAGTAAAATAAGCATAACCAAGTCAATTACGTTGCTAAACTATATGTTATTGTAACCAAAGAAGCGACTGTGTAATGGGAAAAGTTCACCCTGGTCAAAACTGCTTTCCACGCTGTGCCACACCACAACTAGGGGGCACTTCACAGTTTGAGAATCACTGTTCTGCGTCATTAGTTTGTATTAGTTTTATATATTTGCTTTCCAAATGTCTTCTTTTGATTTCACATGTTATGTTAAAAAAAAACAAAAAAAACAATGTAAAACTTGAACTATCCAGAATACAACTCAATTACCAGGAAGTGGCCTCACCTTCAAGCATTTTACCACATCATGGTGGACAGAGCTGTTTAGTGAGTTGATTGCAAATCATAATAGACAAGCCTATGAGACTAGTATGTCTAGATGTAGACATACTCTCATTCTGCTCCAGAGCCTTAAAAAATATGTCTGTCACCAAGATGAATGCTCCTTCTGACAACCAGTCCACACAAAGAACTTCAATCCAAATTCTTTCTGACTGCAGCTGTATGATTGCCTGAGCCACTAACTACTAGCCACAATCTGAGATGAAGGGAGGATGCAGTTGTCAAAGGGATTATTGAATGCATCACTTGTAAAACATATGAAGGTCTTCAGTGTGGACTGATATCACCCAACCATGTAATCCGATATAATCGTAATTCGATCTTTAGAAAACGTATTTTATAGACTGAGTACTGAACTAATATTTCAGTTTGGAAAAGAGTCTGTCAATATCTGCATCTGTATAGTAGATATGCTCAGAATGAACACCATTCTACTTACCCAGTCTATAAATGAGTGCTATCTCCCGCATTCGTTACACATATGTTTCTAATAAAATGGGTGTGTGAAAATTGCCGGCATTCTGAAAGAGAAACCAATTTAAATAATAATTAGGTCTAACAACAAGGCACATGCCAATAAGTAGTTTATATCTATGTGAAGAAAAAAATAATGTAGCAGAGCTGAAGTTATCATTTCAAATTAATTGATAGGAGGTTTAATAACTAAAATTTGTGGAAAAAAATGTTGTACATGGTTTGCACCACATTACATTTTTTAGACACTTTTTCATCTCGTCCGTCAAGGAGGCATAGTTTTAAAGGAAAATGGGGCATGTCTTAAAGAAGAACTCCCACAAAAATGTGTATTATCTGACCTGTTAGAAAGGTGCATGATGTAATCTGTAGTGAAGATAATCGTCTTACCAGTGACTGTATTTGTGAGTTATAACCTCCCTTCTGAACGTTAGCTGTGACCAACACGCTTCTCTCCAACTGACACAGGACAGGAGGTCAGTTACTTCTCTGTTCATTCCTATGAGACTGACATTGAGGCTCCCATATGAATACATAGAGAAACTGACTTCCTGTCAACACATAAGATGCTGTGTTATTTGGAAAGTCAGCGTGTTGGTCACATGATACAGCTGAGGATCAGAAGGGAGGGGGATAACTCACCAATACAGTCACCAGTGATAAGATTACATTAAGTACATCATGTACCTTTCTAACGGGTCAGAGAATAATTTTTTTTGTAGAAGTGCTTCTTTATAGAAGTGACAACACAGACCAAAATTCTGGTGCAAAATTTTGCACAAAATAAGCCATCTAATAGGTGGTAGAATGCACCAAATGTACACTCTACAGTTCTGTAATATGAAACTGTAGGAAGTGTGATGTCATATGTACCATACTTTGTGCATCAGGCCTTATACACATGTATGTGAACATTTTGCAGTTCACAAATCATTGATCCGCAAAATATGGATGCGGTCTGTGTGACATCCGCATTGTTTTGAGGACCCATTGACCCATCACATATTTTATCTTTTTACAGAATGGACATACGGATGCGGAAAGCACACAGATGAACCATGTTCTTTTCACATCTGTATGTTAATTCCACAAGAAGATAGAACATGTCCTATACTTGGCCGCAAAATGTGAACTATGGACCCATTGAATTGAATTGGTCTGTAAAAAATGTGAATGCAACTAGTATTTTGCGGATCCCCAATTTTTTGGATTGCAACACATACAGTTGTGTGCATGAGGCCTAAGTTGCAGACTTTTGTCAAAACCACAAATAGTGGTTTAACAATTAATTGACCAAAGGACCTGATGAGCTATGCTACATCTCTGCGTGTTTTATTGATTAATTCCATCACTTTTACCCCCCAGCCTGTTGTGAGAGTTCATGTAATAAAGGTTTATGAAATAGGGAATCTACAACCTGCATGTCTGGAAGAATAAAAATAATAATAATTATTATTATTATTATAAGTGAAAAAAAATAAACCTCCATCTTAATTATTGTACATTTACCAGTTATAATTTCTATTTCTTAGTATTTTGCCATCAAATTTTAGAATATCATGGCCCCAGATGTTAAGTACTCCAGTACATTATATCTGTACCAGTGTCAGTACAATATTAAGTCACTACCATTAAATCACCATGATGTTCCAATCATTCTTGTGATTTCCTGGAAGAATACTTAAGATTTATTCTAGCTTTTTATTACAAAATCTGACTTATGTTCATTTTTTTTTTTTATTCAGGTTTTAAAATTGTCTGTGCTCAACTTCTCCTTGAATTGTCCTCACAGTTAAGTCGTATTTTCAACAATTAGATAATTGCAATTATACAGAATAAACCTTTTTACAGAATGTTTTTGTAAAAAGGAATGGATCTTATGTTTCAAAGCCAGATCAGACATAAACTGTCTCATGCAAAAAAATAACTACCAATAACTAACTGAACTCTTATGTTTTCATTTATAAAGTTGAGATGATATTGACCAAGGACATGTCTGAGCATATAGCAAAGAAATGATGATGCCCATATATATACAGGTAAACTGCTTCATCTTTTCAGGTCAGGATTACATTATTATGATTTGAAAAGGTTTTCCAAGATTTTTTTTTACTGATGACCTATCATCTGGATTGGTCATCGGTATCTGATCAGTGGGGGTCCAACACCTAGGACCCTCTCCGATCAGCTATTTGAGAAGGCACTGGCTCCTGTGAGCAATGTTGACTTCTTGCAGCTCACGAAGCACAGTGCTGTACATTGTGTAACAGCAGTGCTTTGTATTGCAGCTTAGCCCCATTCGCTTGAATGCTGCTAGGCCACACGATTGATGAATGTGTCGTCACTGGCCTAGGAACAGCTGAAGCAGGAGCACCGCTGCCTTCTCAAACAGCTGATCGGCAGGGGTCCCGGGTAGAGATGAGCGAACTTTAAAAAAAAGTTCGGCGTTCGGCGTTCGGGTTGTGGTAACTCGCGCATCCCGTTATGGATTCCACTATCGCGGCATATGGAATCTATAAGGGGCAGCTTCCACCAACCCGAACTGTTGAACAGCCGAAGGACCTGGGGTGACGTCACCGTCATGTGATCAGTGCAGGGGGCGTGGCTCAGCACGGGATCAAATCCAGTGGTGTCGGAGCCCCACCGATCAGATACTGATGACCTATCCAGAGAATAGGTCATCAGTTATAAAGTCATGGAAAACTCCTTTAACTCTTAATACCTCGGTCTCTGACAAAGGCCTTATGCATGTGAGTGTATTACGGCTCCTTATAACCTCTGAGCTGTAATATGGCAGTCATATGCTTTTATGAGACTCTATATGCCTCAGATTGCATATGGAGCCACCATGTTCCACTGGATTTCCACTTTTTTCTGGGTTTTGACCCAAAGCCTATTGTGTCATGGTGCTCCATGGGATAAAATAATAAGAAAAGATTTGACTTTCAGCTTCAGCCTTGCCCATGTAGGTCTTTGCTCCTCTCCTTTTTACAGCACAAATATAACAATACATTTTTTTTTTACCTAAAATGATCTTTAAATCACTCAATACATTGGAATGTTCATTTGTGAGGGCTTTTGATGTGTCAATTCTAAATTATTCTTTGGATTTACACATTCAGAACTTCTAAATAGAATTTTCTGTTATGACAGATCTCCATGGTCAGGGACTTTTTGTATGGTGCACTGGAGATAGTTGATTCTTAGGCTCTGCCTTACATCACAGTCACTGACTTAAAACAAATGTGTCACCAAAAATTGTATCTGCCCGTTAAAACCAGATAGCAACATGTATCCCTTTTTCTAATCTGACTATAATTTCTGATTATAGATTATTTTATTCTTTTATTATATTTCCTGAACATGATTATGGGAGCTTCCATCTTGCCTGAGCTGTTCTTAACAGCATTTGCAAAGCATTAAAAATTGCTTTATGGCAGCCACATTGGCCATAGACACAATGGACAGGAGGGGACCCTATTGACTTCTATGGGAGAGTTTTCTAGGCATGCTCTGTGACCTGTGCAGAGGTCATTGTACATAGAAAGAATAGATAAGCTTTGTCTTATCTATACACAGAGGTAATATCTCCTTATCATTACAGGTAAGATTAGAAAGGTATATAACTGCAGTAAAATGATCTGTACAGACCAAAAAGTGGCGCCAATTATTAGGCCTAGTGACCAGTTCAAAAACTGCAGGATTTTATGGTTTTTATGTGAATATATATATTGACATGGAAGATTAAAATAGCATCATCAAAAATTATTTAATAATATGTAAAAAATCAAAACGTGATTTAAACAATAGGTAATTTTTTGATTGCACATTCCCTTTAAGTACTGTAGCTTATTCAGTGTCATGGTTCCCCTCCCAGAAGATTTGTGTTCTGCAACTAACTTTTTAGAAGGTGACCTGCACTAGATGACTTCATATAAAGACTGCACTTACAACCCTGAAAGATGATCAATGTCACAAATGTCACAGTTTCAATAAAAATGTTGTGGTTGCCATGACTTACAACTTTTTTACGCCACAAACTGACATATCTGATTAAATAAATGACCCCCTAAGATTTTTTTGTATAGTTCAAGTGACAGTCAAATTAACCCTAAGGGGTCATGCACATAGTAAAGCTGCATATGCAGCACCCCAGAAGAGGATACTTGCAAAATTGTTATTTAATATGTTAAGGTCTTGTAATGTACCAGCATATATCTGTATGGATCAGTCAGGGTTAACTTCTTGCCGACCGCCTCACGCAGGATTGCGTCCTGCGGGCGGTCGGTCTGTTCCTCGTTGACGCGCCCGCGCGTCATCTCGCGAGAGGCGAGATTTCCTGTGAACGCGCGCGCGCGCGTGCGCGCGTTCACAGGATCACGTCGGGGAGAAGGTAAGCTACAGCCTGCCAGCGCTGATCGTGCGCTGGCAGGCTGTAGAAGTCAAAATGGCATATCAGACGCTGTTTTGTTAACAGCGTCTGATATGCTTGCTGATCGTTCCTTTGGTGGTCCCTTTGCTTGGGACCACCAAAGAAACTTTTGTAAGTGCACCAAAACACCACACAGACCCCCACCCATCCACCCCACCCCCACCCCGTTACTGATTAACCCCTGATTAACCCCGATCACCCCATGTCACCCCCTGTCACCCCCTGACACTAATTACCCCCTGTAAGACTCATTCAGACGTCCGTATGTGTTTTGCGGATCCATGGATCCACGGATCCGCAAAACACGGACACCAGCAATGTGCTTTCCGCATTTTGCGGATCCGCACATTGCCAGAACTATATAGAAAATGCCTTTTCTTGTCCGCAGTGCGGACAAGAATAGGACATGCTCTATCTTTTGCGAGCTGCGGCCGGATGCTTGGGGGCCGAAACCCAGAAGTTTGCGGCCGCAGCTCCGCAAATGCTGATGCGGCGAGCGCATAGTGTGCTCTCCGCATCACCGCCAGCCCCATTCACACTGAATGGGTCGGCATCTATTCCGCAGAATTTTGCGGACGTGTGAATGGGGCCTTACTACTTTTTTTTGCACATTTTTGGCAGAGATTTATTCATCCACATTGATCGATGCGAATGAAAAAATCTGTGCCGTTTTGTTTTTTTGCACATTTTTGGCAGAGATTTTTTCATCCACATTGATTGATGCGAATGAAAAAATCTGTGCCGTTCATTTTTTCTTTTCAGCCCAGAGGCTGAGCGGAAAAAAATCTCATTACCCGTATGCTCAATATACGGAGAATCGCAGAAACTCCTAATGCTGGCCATACGTGTAATGATTGCGGAGACCCTCAAATGCCAGGGCAGTATAAATACCCAACATGTGACCCCATTTTAGAAAGAAGACTCCCCAAGGTATTCCGTGAGGGGTATGGGGAGTTCATGTAAAATATTATTTTTGTCACAAGTTAGTGGAATATGAGACTGTAAAAAAAAAAAAAAAAAAAAATCAATTTCCGCTAACTTGTGCCAAATTTTTTTTTCTGTGAACTCGCCATACCCCTCACGGAATACCTTGGGGTGTCTTCTTTCCACAATGGGGTCACATGTGGGGTATTTATACTGCCCTGGCATTTTAGGGGTCCTAAAGTGTGAGAATCCAAATGCGTAAAAATGGCCTGTGAAATCCTAAAGGTACTCATTGGTTTTAGGGCCCCTTTGCGCATCTTGGCTGCAAAAAGTGGCACACATGTGGTATCGCCGAACTCAGGAGAAGTAGGGCAATGTGTTTTGGGGTGTATTTTTACATATACCCATACTGTGTGTGAGAAATATCACTGTAAACGACAACTTTTTAAAAATTTTTATTCAAAGTTGTCAATTTACAGAGATATTTCTCTCACCTAACATGGGTATATGTAAAATACACCCCAAACACATTGCCCTACTTTCCTGAGTACGGCGATACCACATGAGTGACACTTTTACAGCCTGGAGTGCAAAGGGGCCCAAATTCAACGAGTACCTTTAGGATTTACATGGCTGCTCACAATTTAGCCCGCCCAAAATGCCAGAACAGTACAAACACCCCACAAATGACCCCATTTTGGAAAGAAGACACCCCAAGGTATTCGCTGAGGGGCATAGTGAGTCCATGAAAAATTTTACTTTTTGTCAAAAGTTAGCAGAAAGGTAGACTTTATGAGAAAAAACAATAAAAATCAATTTCCGCTAACTTGTGCCAAAAAAATCTTCTATGAACTCGCCATGCCCCTCACAGAATACCTTGGGGTGTCTTCTTTCCAAAATGGGGTCACACGTGGGGTATTTATACTGCCCTGGCATTTTAGGGGCCCTAAAGCGTGAGAAGAAAAATGCGTAAAAATGCCCTCCTAAAAGGTACTCATTGGTTTTAGGGCCCTTTGCGCATCTTGGCTGCAAAAAGTGTCACTCATGTGGTATCGCCGTACTCAGGAGAAGTAGGGCAATGTGTTTTGGGGTGTATTTTTACATATACCCATGCTGCGTGTGAGAAATATCTCTGTAAATTGACAACTTTGAATAAAAAAATGTAAAAGTTGTCGTTTACAGCAATATTTCTCAAGCGCAGCATGGGTATATGTAAAAATACACCCCAAAACACATTGCCCTACTTCTCCTGAGTACGGCGATACCACATGAGTGACACTTTTGCAGCCAAGATGCGCAAAGGGCCCTAAAACCAATGAGTACCTTTAGATTTCACAGGCCATTTTTACGCATTTGGATTCTCACGCTTTAGGGGCCCCTAAAATGCCAGGTGAGTATAAATGCCCCACATGTGACCCATTTTGGAAAGAAGACACCCAAGGTATTCCGTGAGGGGCATGGCGAGTTCACAGAATTTTTATTTTTGGCACAAGTTAGCGGAAATTGATATATTTTTTATTTTTTATTTTGTTTTTACAAAGTCTCATATTCCACTAACTTGTGACAAAAATAAAATTTTACATGAACTCACCATACCCCTCACGGAATACCTTGGGGTGTCTTCTTTCTAAAATGGGGTCACATGTGGGGTATTTATACTGTCCTGGCATTTTAGGGGCCCCTAAAGCGTGAGAAGAAGTCTGGAATCCAAATGCGTAAAAATGCCCTGTGAAATCCTAAAGGTACTCATTGGTTTTAGGGCCTTTGCGCACCAGGCTGCAAAAAGTGTCACACATGTGGTATCGCCGTACTCAGGAGAAGTAGGGCAATGTGCTGGTGTGTATTTTTATATATACCTATACTGTGTGTGAAAAATATCTCTGTAAACGACAACTTTTAAAAATTTTATACAAAGTTGTCAGTTTACAGAGATATTTCTCTCACCCAACATGGGTATATGTAAAAATACACCCTAAACACATTGCCCTACTTCTCCTGAGTACGGCGATACCACATAAGTGACACTTTTTGCAGCCTGAGTGCAAAGAGCCCAAATTCCAACGAGTACCTTTAGGTTTTACATGGCGGCTCACAATTTAGCCCCGCCCAAAATGCCAGAACAGTAAACACACCCCACAAATGACCCCTTTTCGGAAAGTAGACACCCCAAGGTATTCACTGAGGGGCATAGTGAGTCCGTCTGAGATTTCTTTTTTTGCCAGAAGTTAGCAGAAATTGAAACTTTTTTTTTTTTTTTTCTCAGAAAGTGTCATTTTCCGCTAACTTGTGAAAAAAATGAAATGATACATGAACTCACCATGCCCCTCCGCGAATACTTTGGGGTGTCTTCTTTCTAAAATGGTGTGATTTGGGGGTATTTATACTTTCCTGACATTCTAGCACCTGAAGAAACATGACAGGTGCTCAGAAAGTCAGAGCTGCTTCAAAATGAGGAAATTCACTTTTTTGCACCATAGTTTGTAAACGCTATAACTTTTACCCAAACCAATAAATATACACTTATTGGACTTTTTTATCAAAGACATGTAGAACAATAAATTTAGAGAAAAATTTATATAGAAATGTAGTTTTTTTTGAAAAATTTTACAACAGAAAGTGAAAAATGTCATTTTTTTGCAAAAATATCGTTAAATTTGTATTAATGGCAAAAAAAGTAAAAATGTCAGCAACAATGAAATACCACCAAATGAAAGCTCTATTAGTGAGAAGAAAAGGAGGTAAAATTCATTTGGGTGGTAAGTTGCATGACGGAACAATAAACGGTGAAAGTAGTGTAGTGCGGAATTGTAAAAAGTGGCCTGGTCATTAAGGGTGTTTAAGCTAGGGGGGCTTAAGTGGTTAATGAGTCTGATTCTGCCTTTGTAGAAAGTTAGGTGTTTTACTTAGATCTGCCCCTTGAGTAATGAGTTGTGAACTAGTAAAATAAGTGAGTGGAAGCTACATGTGCTCACTCCTCAGAGAGCCTTCATCTCTGAGAGATCTACAGAAACGCACCTCTACTTCACAGTACTCCAGGGAAAGAGAAAGGAAAGAACTAGAAGGGTGGCCGAGCATTGGAGCCAGTAAGGTATTTGCTGGTCAGCTGATTATATGACTTTATTACAGTAAAAGGGACACTGCTAAAACACCCATCACACTTGGACACTGTCTGGTCTACTGTATCTTAATCCTGTAACCCTCAACTTGGAAATACAGTCAAGCTTGCAAGGATAATATTGCCAGCCTTCGATTCTACAGAGAAAGAGACTTTGAATAGACAGAGGGAAGAAGAGCTACAATCCCCATCTTGGCATATCACCATACATTGCTATCTGGGAAGATTTGCACTGTGAATTGTTTGTAACTGTGTTTTGATACCGTTGGATGTACTACAACTATCATTCTGCACTTTAATAAGACCTGTCCTGGTTACTACAACTGTCCAGGGTACAGACACACACAGGTCCAGCACCATCTGCCAGCCACTTCACCTACATCTTCTGCCTTGCAACCGCACCAAACCCACAACACCAAGGGTACCCCAACTACCATCAGGCAAAAGCGCCAACGTTAGAGTATGTCCCAGGAAAGAAAAGGTGCATCCTCCTATCACTGCCCTAGGGAGCATCGGTGTGTGGATTGCCACTGTAAATGATTATGACAGCCAGAGCCACTACCATTCCCATCCTCTGCTCCTCCGGGGCTTGCGGTACATGCACATATTTTGTACAGCTGCATTATTACAGACCCTTAGGCACTTTATGTTCTGCCATATAGTTCCTTTGTCAAGAACCGCATTCTCTAGGGTAGAGTACCTCCATAATATGCCATCCATGCTACAGCTTCTGTTCTTACAGACTCATTTGGAATACATAAAAAAAAGCTAAATGTGTTTCCGTAAAAACTCGGAGTCAAGCAGAGGTATAATACAGGCCGATACCTATGGGTACAGTATTAGAGTCATGTTCATATGCCCTATCATTTTCCCTGTAGGACAGACTCCAATGTTGGCCTTTCTAATATTTTCTCGTCTGTAACCTGCCCTGAAAATCCGTTGAGTCTGCAACCCAATTTATGAGTTCTACTGGGCAGGAATATTCATCAGCAGCAATAATTTTTTCTCAGGGAACACTGTGACAAATGTAGCCAATACTATGTCAGTTATTAAAATCAACGTATATCTATCACTTTGTATAGACAACATTTTCTGCTGCCAACCGGTCATGTCCCCAGGCCACAGCAGTCTTGCTTGCAAATTATAAACATCCCAAAAACCTAATTTATTTGTTCAGGACATTTCCAATAATCTTAAGTTATTGAAAAATGGTAACAATGTGCCGCAGCCTCGTACAGGTACATGCACACCGTAGAAAAAGCCCTCCGCCTGATCTCGCACTTTGCCATCTTTCATATCGGCTCTCATATCTCAGAATGTTTCTGTCACATTTAATATCCTTATAGTTTACACTAGAGAGCACACGTTCCCACACTGATTCCTTTATACAATATTTCTTTATTGCATTTTAACAAGAACTAATACAAAAAGCACAGGGAAATGGGGGATGAAATAAAGGAAAAGCAAGCAAAAATGGAGATAAAGCCTGAACGAATAAATGCTTATTCAGTACCAGTCTGACATCTATCGAACCAGACGCATACAAATGTAGCCGCTCGTCTGAGAGATCCAAAGGTAAGAGGCAATGCTCCTGAGTGATTACAGTAAATTATCACAAATTGTATCGTTTCTCATCTTATGACATTCAGCATAAAATCCGCATGTGAGCGTTGTGCAGCTCAGACTCCACCATAAAGCAGATGAGAGTCCAGACAGCAAAAAAATCTCATGCACACCGTAATGTACAAAAAAAACAAAGGGCCGCAAAGCAAGAGGGAATATAAGCCTCTTTCACAGGACACAGGCACGCATGGGCAGCAGCTCCCGTCCCAGCCACCTCATATCTTTGCTGCAGTGGTGGCTGTCACCCCTGGAAATGAGCAGTGTAAAATGCGATGGAAAAATAAATCCAGCTAGCAAAGGAGGCAATATGGACAATCACAATACATTAGTTAGTGCATTGCATTATCTTCCTCTACATGATAAATACCATTGGCTGAAGTGAGACCACCCCTTTAAAATTGACACCAAATGATGAATCCCCCTCCCCTAGTGTTTTGTAGAAAGGTTTGAAGCTCCTCCACATCTTTCCTATGGGGGGTCATTATTTTTATTTTCTAAGCCCCTTTCAGTGCCAGTAACTTAGGTTTCCTTATATTAAGAAGCCTGACTCGGTCATCTTAGGTTACTTTCACACTATCCGTCTTGCTCCGCATCTCAGGATGCTTGCAGTTTGCTCTCCGGTATGAAAACGGAACGGAATGCATTATGGAGCATTCTGTTCTGTTCAGTTACGTTTTGTCCCCATTGACAATGTATGGGGACAAAACGGAAGCGTTTTTTTCCAGTATTGAGACCCTATGATGGATCTCAATGCCGTAAAACATTAACGTTAGTGTGAAAGTAGCTCTATGGTATCTTAGGTATCACTGGCTCATTTCTGTAATAACACCAACCATATCATCCCTTTGTTATTGTTTGATATTTTTGACATTTTTTTAATAGTATGTTTTAACTCTGTCAGTAGCCTCCTGATGTTCCTCTTATCATTATAATTGATGTAGACAAATTGAATCTTCACAGTTTGAGTTAAACTTGTAACTTGTCCCTAAGCAAGCATGGCTGTACAATCACATACAGACACCGTGTACATCCAAAATTGTACCGTTACACATCAATGTTAATTTCTCCCTTTGAATGGGCTAATGGGCAAAACGAGCAATATACCCAATAAATGAAGCTGTGAGGTGCTCCCTGTAAAATAGCACTGATGAACACAAATCATTTCTTAAGGAAGTCATGCTCTGATCTGCCAGGAAAGAGTTGAACCAGCTGAGCTCTGTACCATTCAGGCCACAAAACTCCTGTAGGCGCTCCTTTAATATTCATAGTATACAATATCAAATGCAGACGACAGATCAAGGAGAATTAGGATTAAACACTCAGTCATCAGAAGATCATTCAGTACATGAATAAAGGCGGTTTTGGTATAATGTGATTTCTTGAATGAATTGGGCCACCAAGGTTGTTGGTTCACCAGTTGTCCTGCAGTGACCTTGTCAACCTTTAATTAGCTGCATAATGTAGCTGTAATAAGCATTTGGTCTCTACTGCAGGCAGTTTTCTTCAGATGCACTGAACGAATATTGTCCTTTCCAGGTCATCGCGGCTTAACAGAAGGCATTTCACACTGTGTAATGTAACAAAAACTATAAAATGTGTAAGAAAAAAGTCATTAAGAAGCCATCTTGAAGCATATTACCCATGCCTTCATGTAATCAACAGATGAAGACTATGGCTACATTTAACCTTGTAACCACATTAAAGTTGCTGTTAAGCAAAACACAGAAAAAATATCTATAAAAAGGCTCAGCATGGTGTACATAAGTAAAAATAAAAACAGGTGGGGGACTGGACGCCGCAAAAACGGGAGCAGCGGGGGGACCAGGGAGATGAAAAAACACTTCGAGCTGTGCGCAGTGTTCACACTGTGAGCTGCAGCACCGCCAAATGTTAGGTTGATCCTTTACAATCAAAAAAATAAATATCTGGTGCTGCTTTTTAAAAATCATAAACAGTACCAGTGTGGGAATGAAAAACTGTCACTTGCAGGTATTCAGAAAATTGTCAGCTTGTACAGATCATATCGCTCTTCATTGCATTGAAAATAGTCATGGAATCAACCTGCACTTCATTCCTAGCTCCACTCCTACCACAATTCCTATATGCGGAAAATGGAACAGCAAAACATGCTTTTATTGTACTCACAAAAAAGATAAAATTGCAGATCATCATAAAAACATTACGTTTTTGAAAGCCCCACTCGAGTTTCATTATTTCTTCTTTCAAGAAACCCAAAAATATGTAAACTGTGAAAAACTTATGTTCCAAGTCAGTTATAAAATGACATCATCCTACACCCTTGCAGGCAATTCAATTCCTTGACCTGCAAGTTGTCTATCTAAGGCTAGTTTCACACCAGCGTTAAAATCTTCCAGTAGGCTGTTCTGGCAGAAGAACATCTTGCCAGAGTGCACAGTATCCAGTATAAACCCCTGCAGGAGCTTATTGACTATAATAGGACCTAATTGGGATCTGAGCTCTTTCCAGCATTAGTGCTGGGATTTGGCTGGACAGAAAACAGTGCTTGCATTGTTTTTTGTCTGTCTGAAACCCGGAAATAACGTTGGGAAAGAGGCTGGATCCCTGCCTGGCCCTGTTATAGTCAATGGGGCCTGGTGGTGCTCTGGCCCTTTCCGGCTTTGCCAGTTACAATGAAATCCGGTAGGCTGTTCCACTTCCTGAAGTTTTTAACGTTAGTGTGAAACTATGCCAATACAGTATGTGTATAGGGAGTTCTCAACACTCCCCCAATGGATGGGACAAAGAAGAATCGGTTAAGCTGAATTTCAACACGCAATGTTTTTGTCCTGAAGATAACCCACTGCTAGAGGTGTCCGGCAGCATGTTTTTTCATTTTTTATTGAAGTCATAATCAGATGGACTTTGAGCTGGGGCAATCGGGAGGAAAAGCTATAGGGTAAACAAACAAGCGTTTAAAGGTGTATGGGCACATTATCTCTCCATGTAAGCCAGCCACCTATAAATTCTCTGTGTATAGACTAGAATTGATAAGTATTTCTGATAATGATTACAGATAGTGTACATCGCTTTTTGCTGGCACTCGATAAGGGTGGATTTTATCAATTTTTGTGTGATCAATCTTTTCCTTTTTTCTAGTGGAAATGTATTCAGTGCCCTAACACTACCACTAAATCAAGTCACGTCAATCTTATTAACATTGCATCCACAGTGCCCAATTAACATGATCCACCCATGGTTCTCCTGGTTCATATACTGGTTTTCTAGTGTCTCAGTAGAACATTGCTCTTGTCTTATGTTATTTATGACCGGGAACATCTGCACTTCAAACCGAAGAGCTTCAAACATTTCATTCCTCTCTCTGGAGCCATTTTTTAAGAACAAACTCAATTTGTTCTCTTTCATTAACTGTATAATTGATATATGTTATGTTTTTTCTTTAGAAAATGGCCAACTTTGATTTATTTGAGAATATTCAGATGATTTCATTCAATTATCTGCGGTAGGAGAGGCAGGTGGCCTTTCTGATCATTGGTAGTAGCTGTCTTGTATATTCCTGGCATTGAGGTGCTATTAGGAAAGTATTGTGTTGTGTAAACCAGTCAGGATTTGGTTCAGTACCGGTCAAGATATAATTAGCATACAGATTGTACTTTTTAATTCCATTTAGGTGATTTCTGGCTGACTAAAGGGCGAAGATACATTTGCTATGGAAGTTTAATATCTAAATTATACTTACAGCAGGGCAGATGTCAGGCTGGAGGGCTCCAATTATGGTAAGGTGCAAGATTAATGGGGCTTAGAAGAAAGAGCTGGAACGGCTCCAAATCCAAAATGACAAAAATAAAATTCAAAACATATTATTAAATATCTGATTAAAATTAACATGTATCATCATCCGGCTGATCTCTCTGTATGTTACATCTTCAGTTAAAACCAAGGTAGGATGTAAATTAATATCTATAGGACAGCACAATCACTTGAAAGGGGCTGAGGATAGGAACACTGATTGCTGTGCTTAGATAGGAATCATTTGTAAAAGAACAGTGACACCGTGACCCCATCATAATAAAAAATGGTGGAATACTTCTGCTCACCCAACCTGATTAATCAAACCTCTGTAACGCTGGAGTATGGTTATCCTCCACAACAGAGAACATCTACTATTTCACTAGCCAGAACTTACATTCTCCAGGTGCCCATACAATAAATTTGACCCAATCGGCTAATTACCTATCGTGTAATGAAAATGTATGAAACTATCTAATATAGAAAGTCAAAAGCTAGGAACAAATTCGGGACATGTTTTTTTTTCAATTAGGGCTTTATACTTACTATTCAGTTGGCCTTTCTTAAAAAAAATTAAACTGTTTTTCATTTTTTCATTTACAGCTTTTAGTTTCACTGCGTCTACAGACTGTTCTTTCTCCTTTTCTGTGGATCTGTCATAGAGCTGCTCTGATTGCTCAATCTGTAGCCCTTATCTTTACGTTGCTAACATCTCAAACACTGACTTAAGCTAAATTTGCATCAAACTGATAAAAAATTTCCCTTAAATATTTATAAGCCAGCAGGGAACTAGACATTAAGGCTACAGTGCAAACCTTCAACTAGCTGCTCTGAAGGACTCACAGAGGTAGGCCTCATGCACACGACCGTTGTTTGATTCCGTGTCCGTTGTGCCGTTTTTCGTGATTTTCTGCGGACCCATTGGTTTTCAATGGGTCCGTGGAAAACTCGGCAAATGCACCATTTGTCCTCTGCGTCCGTGGTCCGTGATTCCAGTCCGTCAAAAAAATATAACCTGTCTTATTCTTGTCCGTGAAAAACGGTTCACGGACCCATTCAAGTCAATGGGACCGTGAAAAAATGCGGATGGCCATCCGTGTGTCATCCACGTTCCGCATCCATTTTTTTTGCGGATCCCTTGGCAGGCACTTGGCAAAAATTGTCAGCCTGTCTTTTGGTAAAATCTTTTGGGTCATGTCCGCTAAAAAAAACGGAAGACACACGGAAACACAACGGAAGCAAAAACGGACACGGATCACGGAACAACGGAACCCCGTTTTGCGGACCGCAAAAAAATACTGTCGTGTGCATGAGGCCAAAGGCAAATCAACAGTCTGAGATGAATAGAAGACAAACCTCTGGAAAGTTTTAACAAATTGAAGAAATTATTTTTAGACCTAAATAAGTAAAAGGCAAAAATAAAAATTGCCCAATAGGTGTCCATAGCCGTGAAGTTCTAATTGCCTGCCAGCAACAAAACCGATTTTTCCTTTTTTTTTGGTAGGCAGTTTTGATAAATTAGGCACTTGCAGCAGACACAGATGCATGACTTCTCACAGTGAATGGGTGTATTCACGCATTATACTTCTAAATGAGCCATGCACTTGTGTGAGTTGAACATTTTAAGGATATGTTTTCCTGCCTCTGATCTTTGAAAATTGTGGAAACTGAAGCAAAGTATCTCAAAAAGATGTAGAATCTTTCATCATACATATTGCAACAGATTGTAGCTTACCTTGGCTGCACTGTAATTCATAAAAATGAAAGTGATGCTTGTGTCTCCCTACTTCTTGACCAGGATTATTTAATTGACATCTACTTAAGGAGGTTTTCCACATGGCTGCTTTCCTCCACAAACAATCCCATGTCTTCCACAGAGAAAAAAGGTGACTTTTTGAAATTTTCTGATTCTCATGGCAAATTTTTAAGTGGGTACGATATTGCAGCTTTTCAGTCTCATTGAATAGGTTTTCTGGTCAATTATTTTAATGTCCTATGATCCTATGAAGGATAGGACATCAATCTCTGATTTGTGGGGGTCTGAAATCGCACACTCTTGTTGAACAGTTCTGCAGTAGATCTGGTGCTGGAACTACAGCTTTGTCAATTGCATATAGTGGATGAAAATGGCTACTGCAGTGCTGCTCCTACTAAGGTGAACTTAAAGAGGTTGTCTCATCTCAGACAATGGGGGTATATCGCTAGAATTATGCCCCCATTGTCTTATAGGTGCAGGTCCACTCCTGGGACCCATACCTATATTGGGAATGAATCCCCATACAGTGGTAGCTGGAGGACTCCAATCCGGCCACGACAAAGTGCTCTCCCCATAGAAGTGAATGGGAGCGCACCGTGCATGACCGGACTTCTATGGGTCCAACGGAAATAGGCCATTGAATGGAGGGTGGCTACGCATGCGCAGTGCATCCTCCACCACTTTCAGGGCTCGATATAGGTGTGAGTCCCAGGTATTGGACCCGCACCTATTAGACAACCCCTTTAAGCTGCGCTGTCATAACCAGCTCCATCCACTACAATCAAGAGAAGTTCCGGCACTGGAATTACTGCAGCACAGCTCATCCTGAGGATAGGCCATCAATTGCAATATACAACACAACTTATGTACAGAGGTTGCACTATTTATGGAAGAAAGCAGCCATGTTTTCCTGTGAATGTATGACCCCTTTAATACAAGTTTACATCTATATTTGGAAAAGAAAACGCACTATAATTGTATAGATCCCTGGGTCATTGATGCTCAGATTATGTCCCAGTGGACACTGAATGCTTAAAGAGGTTCTCCAGGATTTTCATATTCATGACCTACAGTATTCTCAGGATAGGACACCAATATGAGATCAGCTGTTTGAGGAGACTTCCTTGCAAATTACTAAGCACAGTGCAGCCGTGCTTGATATTGCAGCTCAACCCCCTTCACTTGGGAATGGGACTGAGCTTGGCCTAGACTATGTCTAGGACTATGTCTATGTGGACAGGCCATCAATTTCACAAACTTGGAGAACCCCTTTTTACTTACCTGAGTTTCACTGAGGCATCTATGTGGTTATACGCTAGTTATGTAGCATACAGATATTGCAAACTTCTGCGCAGGTGGCATTTTGAGAAAAAAAGGGACTTTTTGAAATTTTCTGATGCTCATGGCAAATGTTTAAGTGGGTGGGGCTTAGTACAAGGGGTTGGTCATCTCAGCCCAAGATATTTGACAACATTTACGCCAGAAAACTAGAATAAATTATAACTAGAATCTACACCATCCCATAGCTGGCACAGATTTCAGCTATATACAACACAGGATGAAACAAATTTATTATGTGCCTCAATAAATTTGGCACATCTTACTCCAACAGACTGTTTACTAAGAATTGGCATATGAAAAGTAAATGCACCATACTGTCTTAACCGCTTAGTAACCAGCAATACGTCTTTTTACCCTGGTCACTAAGGGGTCTTAGGCTGGGCTGATGCTTTATTACAGTGGTCTAGTCCAGGGATGGGCAAACTGCGGCTCTCCAGCTGTTGTAAAACTACAATTCCCACCATGCCCTGCTGTAGGCAGATAGCTGTAAGCAGTCTTTGCATGCTGGGAGTTGTAGCTTTGCAACAGCTGGAGAGACGCAGTTTGCCCATCCCTGGTCTAGTCTAAGTGCTGCACAGGTCTCCTGTGCGGGGGCACAGCTGTAACATGTGAGCTGCTCTCCTGCGCTAACTACCCAGGAGTGCCAATCCAGGCTGCTTTAGCCTGTTACATGCTGCGATTATCAAAATCAGGGTTATTCACTTTAGAAAAAAGACGACTGAGGGGAGATCTAATAACTATGTATAAATATATCAGGGGTCAGTACAGAGATCTATCCCATCATCTATTTATCCCTAGGACTGTGACGAGGGGACATCCTCTGCGTCTGGAGGAAAGAAGGTTTGTACATAAACGTAGAAGAGGATTCTTTACAGTAAGAGCGGTGAGACTATGGAACTCTCTGCCTGAGGAAGTGGTGATGGTGAGTTTAGTAGAAGAATTCAAGAGGGCCCTGGATGTATTTCTGGAGTGTAATAATATTACATGCTATAGTTACTAGAGATGGGAGTTATTCTGATTGCAAGTAAGCTATGTGTACTACAAAATGGCACCATTAAAAACTATACCAAAAAACAAGGTCTCATTTCTCTACATAGATGGAAAAATAAAAAAGTTATAGCTCTCGTCTGGTCATGAAGGACCAAAACAGGCTGTTCACTAAAGGGTTAAAGGTTTCCATAGCCTTATTAATCTTAACGTGATGTGTAGACGGCTTAAATCCCCCTGAAAATACATCTATTTCTGCCTTTTGGCCTGAGAATAACTGAATTATATGCATTGTATTCAGTGTAGATTAAAGCTGTTGTTTAATGAAAATGAAATTGAAAGTGTTGAGTGTTAAATAATTACCTAAAAGAAGTTGAATCAGGATTTTTGCAGAAAAACAATACGACAAAGCAAATTCCATTACTGCCTTTCATTTAGCTCAGTATTTCCTCACTGGTGATTTAGTTGCTTGTAGTTTGCAATTAGAGATGAGCGAAGTTATCAAAAGTTCGATTCAGCTTCTTCGTCGAAGTCCGCAAAGAAATACGATTTGTAACAAATTGCTTTGTGTTCAACTCTGATTGAAGAAAACACGTCAAATCTTGCATGGCCTGGTGTGATGATATCACCACTGATGATGTCTCCACAACCATTCATCCCATTCTGCTTCCGCTCCATGATTCCTCTCTGCACCGCTCCACTCCATATCTTGCGGATTACAGATCCTTTCAAGTGAACGGGTCCGTACCAGTGATATGGAGCACACAAGGCTGGAGCCCATATATTGTGGGCCGTAATACGGGCACGGGCCATACACAGTAGATTTTGCTGTTGGCTGCCCATTTTCTCTAATCTATGACTCTACTTCAGTCCTGATTGTCAAGCTGAGAAAAAGGCTTTAGGGCGTGGCTATACTTTTTTTTTTTGCTTTTTTTAATTTAAAAAATGACATGAAAATCAAGCACATTTTACAATCATTTTTTGTGTGGTGTTTTTTAGTCATATATTTTTTTGCATATCATTTTTCCTATAAAAAAATATATGGGAAAATGTCTGTAAAAATGGCACACCAAGAGCATGCTGCGAGTAGAAATAAAACAGTCTAAAAATTGTCTTAAGTAACCACTACTACAAAAAATAAAAAAATAAAAACAGTCTTTGTAGGGCATTTGACATTTTATATTGGCCAGCATACAACATCTGGCCACAGTGTTTGTTTTTTTATTTGATATTTTGTAAAAAAAAAATGGGAACAAAATAACTGCATTTTTGGAAAAAGGATGTAATGTAACTCCACCCAAAAGAGTGCCTTTGCACTGGGTCTTACTATTTACCGATACTATGCTGCGTTGCTGCGCAGCCTAGTATCAGTTAGGGAACATGGAATGCGCCGCTCTTAGCACACGCCATGTTCTCTTAACTAGCACAGTGGAGAAGGAAGCAGTCCCTCCCTCCCCACTGTGACGCGGATGCAACTGCCACCAATGGGGAGATAGCAGGGAGGAGGAGGAGCGGGACTGTGGCCACTGCGGTGTCGGCAGCGGTATCACTTGACCCGGCACCCGGCCTCAATAAGGACAAGCGTGAGTGGATTAGGTCCAGATGCATTGCGGATGCGTTCAGTGAAAACTGCGCGATTTCGCAAGCAAGTACATTCAGTTTTGTTTGCGATCGCGTTCAGTTGTTCAGTTTTTATCTCGCGGGTGCAATGCGATTTAATGTGTTTTGCACGTCCGTGATAAAAAACTGAATTTTTACAAACAACATTTCTTAGCAACCATCCGTGAAAAACGCATTGCATCCACACTTGATTATGGATGCGATGCGATTTTCATGCAGCCCCATTCACTTCTATGGGGCCAGCGTTGCGTGAAAATCGCAGAATATAGAACATGCTGCGATTTTCATGCAACGCACAAGTGATGCGTGAAAACCAACGCTCATGTACACAGCTCCATTGAAATGAATGGGTCCGGACTCCGTGCGGGTGCATTGCGTTCGCATCACGCATTGCGCCCGCGCGGAATACCCGCTCTTGTGAAAGGGGCCTAACAGGGCACAGCGATCCACGGAACCACGGAAATTAACCCCTCAGGTGCTGTTATTGAGGCCGAGTGCCAGGTATGTTATACCGCCGCTGGCACCCGCTGCTGGCAACTGGCTGCCATGGTAAGCACAGGGCAGCAGGGAGAGTGTGAAATCTTATTCATCCTAATAGAGCTCTATTAGGGTGAATAGGACAAGGATTCTAGCCCCTAAGGGGGCTAATAGTTAGTAAATAAAAAGTTAAGAAAACACCAAAATACTAAGTGTTTAAATTTTACACATAAAATTTACAAACAATAAAAATAAACATATTACATATCGCCACTCCCGAAAAAGTGTGAACTATTAAAATATAAAAATATATTTCCTATGTGATGAACGCCATAACAGAACAGAAAAAAAAATCAAAACCGCGTGATTCGCCATTTTTAGTCACCTTGCCCCCCCAAAAAAATAGAATAAGACTGTTCTATTATGGGCCGGACGTTCCATAAAATATGGAATGCACACGGCTTTTTTGGTGTTTTATTTTTTTCGCATGGTATCGAGTATCGCAATACTTTTTTATGGTATCGAAATTGAATCAAAATTTTGGTATCGTGACAACCCTAGACCCATGTTCATATGTGCCTGCATGGCTGAGAAAAATTATTTTTTAATGTATGCAAATGAGCCTCTAGGAGCAACGGGGGTGTTGCCGTTATACCTAAACGCTATTCTGTCTATGCAACTGCCGCGTCCTCTGCCCTTTGATTGACAGGACCAGCTGTTATGACATTTTTACTGTCTGGCCCTGTCAATCAAAGTGAAAACACCCCAGTTGCTTCAAGAGGCTCATTTGCATACAAACACAGATGTCTTCAACTGCCAAGTGCACATGTAACAAGTTGGCTAGTTTCATAGGTACAAATCTGATGACAGATGCTCTTTAAAAGGATTGCTACAGATTTCATCCAACACATTCCCTAGGAAACATCCACAAAAAGAATTGCCTTGATAGGGGTTTAAAATCTGCACCAAGTGTCCATTTATATTTTGTTAAAATCTCATTGATTTGCTGGTGCTGTAATTTGCGACAGATTTTCAGAAAAAAATGGCAGAATTTCCACTACATGCTGCAGTACTTTAAAGGCTCTAACACGACCGTTTCTGTTTTTGCGGTTTGCAAATTGTGGATCCGCAAAACACGGACACTGGCCATGTCCGTTCTGCATTTAGAGGAACGGAACATCCTGTCCTCTACAGAACTGTCCTATTCTTGTCTGTAAAATGGACAAGAATAGGAAATGTTCTATTTTTTTGTGGGGCCACGGAACGGACATACGGACGCGGACAACACACAGGCTTTACAGAAGTGACTTGATACTAGGAAAAGGATTTTGTGAAGGGAAATTAAGGAGATTAATACAAATCGTGGAGGCCCTGCTGTAAATGCTGCATCTTTCTCCTGCCTCCGAAGGCTGATCCTGCGCTCTGTTTTATTTAACCAGCGTCCGCCTGGAGAGGTGTGCTCCGATAAGATGAGCAAAAACCTTTATCCCTTCCCCACTTCAGTGTAATCATCCTGCGCTGCTAGCAGAAGAGCCAGAGATGGTTTCCCATTTAATAAAACAATAAATAAGAACAGCGAATGTGACAACAGATAAGACTCATCCGGCTGTAGAACAAATGCTATTTTGTCTTTGTTGCATGTCACGCAGCTGTTACTACAAACCCCATCATCCTTATTCACTGCTCACACAGTATTAATGATGGAGGGATGCTATTTCCTTCTGTCTCTCACTGCTATTGAATTCCATACACTTACTAACCTATGTTCAATTCTTAGTAGATTTATACCAATACAGTACCCCAGACTTGGGAGTATCTACAATTGTTTTATATCCATTGTATTGTTATGTTTAGACCATGTACGCTAGCAGTTGAGGTATGGCTGGCAATAGTTAACCACCCTGTTCTTCTCCTCTTGATAGCAGTGGGTTGATCCTACTTTCTGCCAGGAGGGAGAGTTCCAGAGTAGAGAGGTGGTGGAAGGAAGCGCATGCATCCTACTCCATGAGCCTGATACAATTCTCCTGTAAGACTCTTACTCTAGGAAGATTACCAGAGAGTCAAGATACAGCTTTCCAAAAGCTAAAACGGATAAAGCCAGCAGAGTGACAAGCAAAAATTTGCTTCACAGACCCTGCTGCCAGTGAGGGAAAACAGTTTAGACACCCATCACCTAGAATAACCATCAGGCCATACTAATTTTAAGCCTGTATCTCACAGTGGGCACCTATTTTAACAAGTGCCTACTAGTGCCATTTAATTGCCACACCACCAGTCACCATACTTCCTCATCTGGTGCCAGAAACTGCACTTTGTACTTAATACTGCTGGATGAGCCACAAGTTATATTTTGCACTAAGTAAGGAGAAACTTTTATACCTTTACTTCTGACCTGATTCTTTAAACCACCTTTGCACTGCACTGATCACTAGGGATCAATGGCCTGAGGGAGTGCACTGTGATACAACACCTTATCAGGGCTGATATCACCTCCATCCTCTACACCAGCACCTTAGGCTTGCTGCACAAAAAGCAGGATTCATCTCAGTCTGTGTGTGTTTTCAGGAGCAGAAAGCCACAGCCAGAAGACAATAGGGTCAGGTATGGAAGTCCAATGGGCCTGATCTTTCTGTCCACCTAAATCATATTTTGGGGAGAGTCAGAATCTCCTGATGCATCAGCCTGAAAATGACAGGTTCGGCTGATAATACTTCTTCTTTTCCTGACTGGTGGTCTAATAGTCAGTACAGTATGCATTCTACCCTTGCAGTAACAGAAATCCCTGTCACAGGCTTCTGTTTATACACTGCAACCAATCTGAGAAGGATGAGCTGCAGGCGGAGGGAGAAAGCAGCAGACTTTGAACCAATAATAAGGCAGGGGGTGTGTCTCAGACCACCAGTAGGCACTGTAGCTATGATGTAGCCACAGATCACAGCTCTTCCCTAATTGGGGTGAGCTTAAAAAAAGCCAAAGAGCAAGCAATGAGCGAAACAAAATATGACATACTATTAGCATTGACTTGCATATTATTTGAGCTAAGGATCAGACAGTTGACGATTGCAACTAATCTGTCTCATCTGACACCACAAATTAGCTAACAGCAGGGTGGATGAAGAAAAGAAAAGGTAAAACAGCTTCACAGCCTAGTTTATTAATCCACTTTTTCTACACATTTTATGACGTGAATCAATATTTGTATGAAATATACCCCTCTAACAGCATGGATCCTATAAGGAGAGGCAGTCATTAATTGGATTTTAGTCCGCAGAGGCAGCAGTGGCATTCTTTCATCCAGGATACGATGCACTAAAATTTTGAATGTTTGATGGGTATGGAAAGAGGCGATATAGGAAAGCTGAAGTGAAAGGCAAATGCTTAGTGTTTACATGAGGGGTTTAGGGTCCTTTTACACTTGCGTTCTGAGGATCCGGCAGGCACTTCCGTCCCACCGGATCCGTCAGAACGCAAGTCGCCTGAAGCATTAGAAGACTGATCAGGATCCTGATCAGTCTTCGAAATGCTTTCAGGTTACTATGGCAGCCAAGACGCTATTAAAGTCCTGGTTGCCATAGTAGGAGTGGGGAGCGGGGGAGCGGTATACTTACAGTTCGTGCGGCTCCCGGGGCGCTCCTGAATGACGTCAGAGCGCCCCATGCCCATGGATCACGTGATCCATGCGATCACGTGATCCATGCGTGTGTGGCGCCCTGACGTCACTCTGGAGCACCCCGGGAGCCACACGGATGGTAAGTATACTGCTCCCCCACTTCCCACTACATTTTACCATGGCAACCAGGACTTTAGCGTCCTGGCTGCCATGGTAACAATTGAGAAAAAGCTAAACGTCGGATCCGGCGATGCGCCGAAACGACGTTTAGCTTAAGGCCGGATCGGGATTAATGCCTTTCAATGGGCATTAAATCCGGATCCGGCCTTGCGGCAAGTGTTCCGGATTTTTGGACGGAACAAAAAGCGCAGCATGCTGCGTCCAAAAAACGTTCCGGTCCTGAACTGAAGACATCCTGATGCATCCTGAATGGATTTCTCTCCATTCAGAATGCATGGGGATGATCCTGATCAGGATTTTTCCGGCATAGAGACCCGACGACGGATCTCTATGCCGGAAAACAAAAACGCCAGTGTGAAAGGACCCTTAGAAGACCATCTCAAGTGGAATGTTAACTTTAAACAGTCGGATTGGAAATAGTGTGAAGGAATCTACTTCAGTTGTCAGTTCCAAAAGAGTGGAGAGATTGACGTGGTAAAAATTTCCAGGTTTAGCAATAAGGTGAAACATGAGTTAAAAGGAACCTCTCACGTTGTCTGAGCTGAAGGCAGGATGTTATAGAACAAGAGGAGCTGAGCAGACTGATATGTATATAGTTTCAGAGTAAGTTGTGTTTCATCCATTTAAATTCATGCTCATTCTGGGCTTTGAAGTCCAGGAGGCGGTTCTATCAGTGACTGACAGTTATCTCTGTATGGACAGTCATAGAGGGAAGGCTGTCAATCACTGATAGCTCCGCCTCCTTGACTTCAAAGGCCAAAATGAGCAGGAGTTTAAATTAATAAAATACAAGTTTTACTGAACCTTTCACCATAACAATGCATATAAATCTTCTCAGCTCTTCCTGCTCTATACCATGCTGCCTACAGATTATTTTGCACTTCCATGGTGACATGTTCCCTTTAAGTAAAAAGGTGGTTTAGGATAAAATCCCTATATTCCTAATAATTATCTTGGTGCTGGACATACATTATAGCAGTGTATTCCTCAACTCTGCTCCTCCACCTGCCGATCATGTTTTCAGGGTTTTCTTAGTATTGAGCAGGTGATATAATTAGCATCAATGTATCAGCACTTATCACAGGTATTCATTCCTTGGGATATACTTAAATCATGACCGACAGGTGAGCCCTGAGCACTGGTGTAGGGTTTTGTAATTGTGCTGCTATTGTTAACAAGTACAGGGTTAACGTTTTGGTATGGATTTTAGTCTCCCATCTCTATGTTCCACTTCCAGACATTTATTTAATTAAACCAGTCCCAAAATAGCACAAAAAGCAATTCATTAAGAATATGCAATCAGTCAATGGTACAGGCCCTGAATCATTGTCCTGTGCTGAGCAGAGAATGATATTCAGGTATGTGACAACCCAGTGGCCTTCTGCTCCAGCAATATTTCATGCATTCAATGCCATTCAGCTCATCTTTCCTCCACGATGGCAGAGTCAGAGCTAAAATATTGTGCTTGACAAGGCTGCATTCATGATGACGAGATAACTCCAGGAATGTACATGCCAAGGCTGATCTGTAAGCTATCTGCACCAGTCTCTTGATCCTGTTCATAAGCTCTGTTTCAACAATTCTAGTATTTTGCCACAGGGTTGATGTTTTGAACCAAGACCATATGACTAAGGCCCTCAGTGTTTACTTAGTTCATAAGACGGGCAAAGCCAGGAGCTTGGCTGAGGCACCACCAGCCTCGAGCATATCACAAATGCAAAGCTAATTTATGGCCGCAGTCACTGGAATAGTTCACCCATAAAATAGATCCCTCACTGTGTGAAGATGAAAGATGCCCACGGTATAATTCTCTACTATTTCCTGTGAAGGCAACAGCTAACACTTATTCTCTCATATTTGTCTCTGATAGATATAGAAATATTTTGTGCAATCATAAATCTGTGACCCACAGTATAAAATGCTTCTTCATTTATCATTATCACTATAAATATATATTGTCTACAATATAAAGATTCTTCACACCCCAGTAAAGATACTTGGATTCCTGGTTAACAAATACTCTGTTGTATCAGAGAATTACATTTAAGGCTAAAGTCTCCTTTGGGACATTTTTTATTGCATTGACTCTATTATCGGATAAAAACATATTTGCAATTGTTTAAAAAAAGAACGGACTTAGGTCAGTAGTCAGATATCAGCGTCACACAGGACTTCAATTTGCATCATATCTAGGGCTTAATAAAATGTAAAAATGTTTAAAGGCTGAAACAGGTCTTGAACCCAGGCCCACCAGACACAAGGCAAGTACTCTACCACTGAGCTACAAGTTTGCTTAGTGACAGGTTGGGATTTTATTCATCTATGTGATTTTGCATACAAATACATAGTATATCTATAACTCATTCTCACTTTGACCCTGACCTATGAAGAGCATAATTCAAACTCAGTTGTCAGGGTCAGGTCTCAGGGTCAAGTGTCAGGGTCAGGTCTCAGAGTCAGGTGTCAGGGTCAGGTGTCAGGTGTCAGAGTCAGGGGTCAGGTGTCAGGGTCAGGTGTCACACTGGCATTATTTTGATAGTTGACTATGATATCTGACCATGTCCTAAAATGAACACCGTACTGCCGATTATCTCTTATGCAGTAGCTCCGGAACTACACAGCTCAGTTCAATGTGCATTGGATGGAACTAGTTACTTCAGCGGAAGCTGAATGGATGGAGCTGTATAGTTCAGGCCCTAACTCCTGCTAAGAGGGGTTGCAGGGTGTCAGACCCCGACAAACAAATAGTGATGCTCTGTCCTGAGGTCCTCAATTGTAAAGTATGTGGGGAGTCGCTCTGGTAGACAGCGGTGCGGGTGCAGTATAGAGGCAACAGGGAGTCCAGAAGGTGCGGAAAACAGTGTTTTATTCACACTTGCATCAAAATAACAGAAGAAAGTCACTTGGTGTTAAGTCACACACATCAGCAAATGAAGGGGAAAACAAAAAGTCCAAACACAGGTTCCATTCACCTGGCAGGTTTGATGTGCGGGTTCGCACCTGGCTGTCAGCCCAGCCGCAGGACAATCCTCCTTCAGGGTTCCAGGACGGCTGCACACCTCCTTGCTGGGCACGTCCTTCCAGCCCAGAGAGCTCCACAGGACTAGCAGCAGCTTCCAAGACAATCACTCTCACAGCTGCTAGTGCTGGCTGAGTTTTTAAACCCAGCCCAAAACCAGGACTGGGTCGTGGGGAGCAGCCACCCACCCTACACTTTAGCTGCTCCCGGTAAGAGCCGGCCCGGATCGGCTTTGCAGCCATGCTATCTAGCAAATGTGTCAGTAGCACTACCTGCTACTGACACCAACAAACGGCTTTTACCTCACCGAGGCTATGAACCTCGGTGACACGTACCTGCCATCTAGGACAGCACCCTGCACCTTACCACAAGTAGTAGACAACCGCTTTAAATCACATTGAAAATTGGCTTTGTGTTTTTTTAGGAGACCTGAGAGAGGGGCAAAAGAATCATCTGTCTGAGAGATTTTCTGACAGATTTCACACTGAAGGGGACTGAGCAGCATGCAGTGTATAAAAATGTATGCACGTGGCAGAAGACAAAAGAGGGTGAAATTTTTAAGAAGATACAGTTGCATGGATATACTTGAAGATATATCAGGGGAAGTGGGTCAGAATCAATTCAACACTATGGTGGCATCGGCCACTAGTATCCCTAAAATATGCTATATTTTTCACCCTAAAAGACACACTTTTTCCCCCCAAAGTGAGGGAAAAATGTCAGTGCATCTTATAAGATGAATAGTAATGAGCACACAGGGTGGCAGGAAGTGTGTTGGATCTCAGGAGTGGATCCGCAAGACACCGGCTTGATGGGCCATGCATCGCAGTGAAGACCCGTTGACTTCAAGGGGTCCGAAATCTACATGTTGTGGCTAAAGATAGGACATGTCCTTCCGGGTCAGTGCAGTCACACTGCAAAAGATAAGGCATGTCCTATTATTGGCCGCAACACGTGGATCGCGAACCCATTGAAGTCAATGAGTCCTCACCGTCATACAGGGTGCACACAACAAGTGTATGCGTTTCCGCAGTTTGAAGTCCACAAAACGGACACAGGCGTGTGAAAACAACCTTAGGGGGGTACTAACAGAGGACCTAATCAGTGAAAATTCCCACCTCCTTTGTTATATAACATATTACTCCAAGAGAAATTTTCTTGCCTACTGAATACATAATTCGATACCTTCAAAAACATACCGTATTTTTCACTTGATAAGATGCATATTTTCCCCCCAAAAGTACTAGTGAGTGCTACCATTATGGAAGCGCTCATTAGTATGCAGGAGGCACAGGGAGTGTAGCGCTGCCTGTACTAAATGCTTTCTGGTCTTTTCCACGCAAAACGCTGCACAATCCTCTCTGCATACAGGGTCAGGACCTGGTGACCTGATGCTGTGCGATGTCATGTCACAGTGCAGTGCAGGCCCAGAGAAGAACAGGGAGTGGTGAGTGAAGGAAGAACAAGTGGATGTGCAGGGTGGCGGTGGCACCTGCAGAGGTAAGTTTTTATATTGAGATCTGATCTAAAGGTCTGATCTGAGATCTGATATGGGGGGTCTGATCTCAGGTCTGATATGGGGGGGTCTGATCTCAGATCTGATATGGGGGGGGTCTGATCTCAGATCTGATATAGGGGGTCTGATCTCAGGTCAGATATGGGGGGGTCTGATCTCAGGTCTGATATGGGAGGGTCTGATCTCAGGTCTGATATGGGGGGGTCTGATCTCAGGTCTGATATGGGGGGGTCTGATCTCAGGTCTGATATGGGGGGGTCTGATCTCAGGTCTGATATGGGGGGGTCTGATCTCAGGTCTGATATGGGGGGGCGACATTGGGGTCTGATATGGGGGTCTGATTGAGGTCTGATCTGAGGTCTGATATGGGGGTCTGATATGTGGATCTGATGTCTGATATGGTGGTTTGATCTGAGATCTGATATAGGGGTTTGGTCTAAAGTCTTATCTGGGCATCTGATCTGAAGTATGATGACGATTGGGGGACTTATCTCAGGCCTTATGAAGATTGGAGGTCTGATGAAAAATATATATTTTTTCTGCTTTTCCTCCTCTAAAACCTAGGTGCGTCTTATAAAGCAAAAAAAATATGGTAATTAGTAAGTTAAATTAAGAAACGTATGCATCTAGTCGCTATAAGACAAAAAGAAAAATGTAATTTTTTTTTAAAGAAGACATCCTTTATTAACTCCTAGCAGAGATTGCTTTTAGTTGATGACGCCTTTTACTCTAACATCTTGGTATTTTCAAGAGTGTATCCAGGACACCTTGGGTAGTCTGCAAATTACGTAAGCCTTCCATCATAATGTCATAATTCTTTCTAGACATGAAGGGACACTACAAGGGGACAATAGACATTTACAGTTATTACATTTATTATAATAGCACTAAATACGTGTATCTCAACAGCCATCATACAAGCACCAGCTTTTCCTAGTTTATTGTGATAATTATTTTTTACAGCCCGCATTTTTTGAGTATTTGCTTTTTGAATAAGAAAAAAATCTTAAAAGGATGATAAAAAATAGTTACAAATATGTTTTTAGCTCATAATGCAGCCAATGCAATAAAAATAAATCACCCCCAAAAGGTGTTCGTAGGCTTTAAAAATCCCAATAATAGTACCGCAGGACTGCAGGCAACTCACATCCAGCCCCCGCTGCCAAATGGCTGCTGTTCGCACGTACTGACAGACATAACAGATGCTTCTGTGAGCGGTCCACAGAGTACAGGCTGCAGTAATTAGCTCCTTTACTCTGTGAAGACAAAAATTGTAACAACTGTGATTCCAATAATTACATATTAAGGAATTACTCATAATTCTCAAAATTAGAGAAGAGATGATATAAATTCCCTTAATAGTAATGGCAGTGACTGAAATAACAATCCTGAAGCCTGCACATATTCTACCCAGTGTCCCCATAATATTATAAAAGTGTTATTATGGGAAGGCTGGAGAAGAATACACTACTCACAAAAAGTTAGGGATATTTGACTTGTGGGTGACATTTCAGGATAAACCTAAAATGCACTCTAATGCACTTTTTGCACAACTTGCTGTTCTCTAACAAGGAGGCTAACTGCAAAATTGACAACAGGTCTTTGATCCATGAATCGCCCAATATATTTCCTGGCTCAATTAGAATTGGTATTTAAACAGTCCTCCTCAACACGATGTTCACATTTTGACATCATGAAACTAAGACGACACCACAAACCAACCCAACAATTGATCAACATCACTTCGCCATTGCAAGGCTTCAAGCAGGATGTTCTCAGATGGAAGTGGCCTCTGAGCTTGGCGTGACAGAGTGTCATGAGCAGGTTGCAACAGAGATACAATGAGACTGGAAGAGTCACAGAAAGATATATAAGTGAACGTCCTTTGGCCACATCCTACACTGATGACCGCTTCATTGTGAACAATGCTCTGCGGAACCCGATAATGAACAACTCCAGGCACATTTAAGGGAGGTGAGAGGCACCCAAGTGTCACTTCAGACCATTTGGAACCGTTTACATCAGCATGGTCTGCGTGTTAGATGACTTGCAAGTGTACCTGACACAGGGGTCATTGTCTCACATGGGTCAGAGGCATCTACACTGGATGAGGGACCAGTGGGCCATAGTGCTGTTCACTGATAAAAGTCAAATCATGCTGAGCAGAAATTATGGGCGCCAATGATGTTGGAGATGTCAAGGAGAGTGCTATGCACTAGCCACTGTTGTCACCAGACAAATCTGGTGGTGGTGGGGTTACAGTGTGGGCAGGTGTTTCTAGTCAATACAGAACTGCCTTACACTTTGTGAACGGTATAGTGACAAGCCCATACTACTTGAATAACATCATTAATCCAGTTATTGTGCCTCTGCATGATGAACACAAGCCTAATTTCATCTTCAAGGATGGCAATGTGCCAGCTCATCTAGGCTGCATCATTAGGGAACGGTTGCTGGAGACTGGAGTACCTTAAAAGGAGTGGCCTGCACTTTCTCCAGACCTCAATCCGATTGAAAACCTATGGGATCAGCTAAGTCGCTTTGAAGAGGCTCGTAACTCTGTACCCCACAACCTCAATGACCTGAGGGCCGCCCTTCAAGAAGAGTGGGATGCCATGCCTCAGCAGACAATAAGTCGACTTGTGGTCAGCATGAGATGTTGTTGTCAAGCTATAGTTGATGCTCAAGGCCACATGAACATTTTTTCAGACATTGACATTTTTTTTTGCCACTGGTGTTGGCTTTTGTTTTATTAAATAGTTTGAGATTAGGAAATCAACATTGCATGCATGTACATAAATGCCCTACTTTCATGATATAATATTACTGTAGTGTGAACTTTTATGTTTTCCATACATTTCACCTGAAAGCCAAATATCCCTAACTTTTTGTGAGTAGTGTGTGTTAGTGATTAACATTTTACTGCCATTGATGAAGCCCTGTACCTGTGGAGAGGGCATGGCAGTTGCAGAAAGAGCCGAGCCTCTAGGTGTACAAGCAACACCCCTTTTACTCTAATAGGCTTATTAATATATTTTTTAAAAACGACGACCAGAGATGCCTTCAGCTGCCAAGTGCCCATGCAACAGGTCAGCCAGTTTCCTAGGTACAAACCTGCTCACAGATGCCTTTTAACCTCCTAACTGTTGCCTTGGTATCAGCTCCAGTTCTGGGAAAAGCAATGAACTGTTTTGTCCAGCTTGGGCAGAAGGGGAATGAGGGGAGAGAGCTGCTTTAGCTGCTCATATCTCCTGATTGGTAGCAGCTAGAGACATGGGTCTGGTCTTGTTTGAAAGCTGGCATTAGCAGAACATCAGCAGGAGATATGTTAGAAATTGAGTCAGGAATTAAAGTGGTAAAACCTGCTTTTACTTTCAGCTGTATTCGCTGTATCCCAATTTCTAACAGTGATATCTTCCCATGTACTGAAGATATTGCTGTGATAAACGATATCTCTAGCTGCTACCAATGCAGTCTGGACGAGGAGGGAGAGCAGTTGTAGAGCTGACAGCCTGCAGGAGTAAAGGAAAAATAGTCAAAAATATATATAAATTTGTTATTATCATCATTATACTGAACCAAATAACAAAATTATGTTAGTTATACCACACAGTAAATGCTGTAAATAAATTCCACAAATTTTTTTTTTTAAAATGTTCCCCCCTAAAATTAAATAATAAAAGCTATTTAATACGCTATATATACACCCCAAAATGGTTCCTAAAAACACCTACAACTCATCTAGCAAAATAAAAAAATAAAATTAGATGGAAAAATGAAAAAGGTTTGATTTCCGGAACACAGGGGGTAACATGTTACAGGTCCTTAAGGCTAAAATTAATTATGAATACTAAGGGGTTAAAAATGAAATTCTGTCCCCTTAGTTATGTGCCAACAATATATATATATATATATATATATATATATATATATATATATATCTTTTTTGGGAGGGTTTTTCCAATTTTAATGTGACTGTGAAGAGGTTAAGAAACCTTTGGCAATTCTGCATCCCAAATATAGTGAAATATAATATAATATATACTATAGTGAAATATAAGAATGCTCAGCATTTGAATGCTGTATAAGAGGAAAGTACAGTACGGTATTTACACTCATTCATGCACCCAGATAGAAACGTGGGATTGCTGCAAAACTCAGCATGAAGTTATGTCTCGGACAGATATGTAAATGATTAGAAGTGTGGTCTGATTAGACACTGTGTCTTGCCATAAGAGGGTGCAAAAGTGTTTCCCCTGGTGCCTTACAAAAAGGAGGCTACTTTGGAGTAGTGTACCCCATGGTGAGAGATTGTTGACTGCTAGGCAATGGCATGCATCTATGACCACTCTAAGACATTTTGCCTAGTTGACAGACATTGAGACAGAGCATATCACTGGACTAGGACAAGCCGGATGGTTGTTTTAATGAATTGTCTGCCATCTAGGCTGTTCTGACCTAGCTGTTAGAAGGTGGAAAAAGTGGTTACATGAGGGAATGCAACACATGATGAATAAGCTGCTGATGGCCCAGAGAGACCACCAGTATAGAGTATCACCAGTGTCATTATCCACCATCCAGACACAGGTGGTATCATCATTACACAATCATCTTTGCCCACTTCATTTCCGGGTTGTTAGCTGAGGGAAATTTAGTGTCACTGCGCCCATTATATGTCCAGCCATTGACAGCCAGCCACCATCACCTAGGTAGGGGAATAGTCAGGCTTTTACGCACAAGGAGGAGTCAGGAGATAAAAATGCATTTAAACTGGTGTCCTGACAGTTTTATTTCCATAGGTTGCATAAAACAAAACCATAAACACAAACCCTAGCCTTGTCCAGGCTCTAACTAAACAGTAGGTCCCTCTCTAAGATGTGGCTGAGCTAGCCTCAGTTCACCCAACATAGACACACAGTCTGAACAGCAACCTGGGATACTTGCGGTTCTCCTTGCTCTGGACCTTCAGGGTCTCTCAGAGAGATATGGCTTCACTCCCTCCCAGGGAGTTCTGAGCAAGTGTGCTGCCAGCCTAGTTATCAAGCAACTCACCAGGTGCGGCGCATCAGGACTCAGGCTTGGTTTTTTAACCCTTTCCTAAATAGCTTTCCTCAGCATATGTTAGGAACCTGGGAGACACATATCCACCCTTAATTACTTCACCATGTGAGACACCACATATCCCCCCCCCCCCTTTGTTTAAGCCCATAGAGGTGAACACTAGCATCAAAAGCAGATGCTCATGAAAGGGCATCGACCTGGCCTACAGTCTTCCCCTTATTCTGCCAGACCCAGGACAACATTGTTTGGTTTGTCATAAACACTGACTTTCTACCCAGTAGAAGCCTAAGGGTCTTCTGGGCCTAACTAACAGCCAGATACTCTCTTTCTACTGTTTTCGAGTGACGATAACACGCCCTCGCCCTCTTTGATTCTTGCGCTCATGCTCCCTTTGTTTATTTATTTTATCATAAAAGCGTGTCTCTTTTTCCTTTACTTCCCGACTTTTGATTTTGGCTTCTGGAATTATTTTCAGAATATGTTTTTATGCGAACGACAGACTCTCCGTTTGACTTTGCTGGCTCTTGCATATGCTCAGGCCTTTTCTTTTACTGCTGCAGCTCTTGACTGGACTGTTTACACAGTTGCTCCCAGTCATGTTCAGATACTTTATCCTTGGCTTTGCGGAGCTCCTTCAGCAGAGCATACTTGCCCCTGTTAGCTTTTTTTCCAGCAGTGGTTTCCTCAAATTTGGCCTCAGTTTCAGGGTCTTCTGCTTCTTCAGTGGCTCTCCCTACTTCGGCATACTCTTCTTCAGCCTCATCTTTGGTCTTTTTGGAGTCTCCACTCACTTTATAAGCCTTCTTATCCTTCTTGGACGTGGCATCATATACTTGTATTCTTAGCTTCTCCTCTTCTTTCTTACGGAGGTTGTAGACACTGGGGACACCGAGGTCTTTACCAGACTCATCGTCTTCTGGCATTCCCTCCAAAGTAGTACCACCATTCTCCTTTAGACACTGTGTGGGAGTTCCACCCAGGGACTCTTCAAGCCCATTGTCGATGTCTACTACAGACTTTTGTGTCTTTCTGGAGTCTTTTCTCTTCTCCTGGACATCAGCAGGATCCAAATGGTAATTAGTCTTTTGAGCCTCTCCACTCAGAAAGGGGGCTATCAACCCCACCCACTGGTCTGTTGGCCATCTTTCACGCTCAGCAGTGTGCTCAAAATTCATCAAGTAAGCCTCCACATCATCAGTGGTGGCCATCTTTTGTAGGTAGTTCCCAGCACATATGTCTCTTTTCCCCATGTGGCCACTTTCAGTTGGCCCGGGGGTCCGGTCTGCAAAGCGCTGCACTACCTAAGTCACTGCCGATCTTTGTTTTGCATCTTACCCTCAGTTCCGCATGTTTTACAGCGCGTTCGAACGCGCTGTAAAACGCATAACCGATGCAAACCAATGCTTCCCTATGGGACTGGTTCACATTTTCGCGTTTTACAGCGCATTCGAACGTGCTGAAAAACGCCCTACACATAAACAAGTACTTGAGCTCTTTTTGGGGCGTTTGTCGCGCGTTTTGGCCCATAGACTTCAATGGGAATGCGCAACGCTTGTATTTTGCGCGTTTGTGACACTGAAAATGCGCGTTCGAACGCGCGTTTATGAATTTGCAACATGCTGGAAAGGCCAAACTTCATATAGACAGGGATATTTGGTGCAGTCAACACTGCAGTCAATCACACAAACGCGCGTAAAAACTATTGCCAAAAACGCGCACAAAAACGCGCGTCTCAGAAACGCTCAGGTCTGAACCCAGCGTTAGTTAGAGAGGTAAGTTGCATTGCCAAAAACAACGCCAGATTCTCTGTCTGCCGATTAGTTTCTTGCTGCACTTTGGTTGCATGTTGCTGGGCTGCAGTGGCTTGCAGCAAAGCTTTTAACCTATCCTCCTGTTTGCAGCTGTACTGTCCTGTCAGGTTCTCTACAACTGTTTGGGTATGGGCTTCAGACACTAGGCTGATGTCACCTATACCGCTCATGTCATTATTAACGCAGACCTCTAGGGGCACCGACGAGTTAATTCCCACCTGGGACATTTCCTTATTGACCATTGAACACTGGAGACTGCATACCCACCTCTGGTACGTGTGGAACACCCTCTAGGACCTCCACCCTTTCTTGCATGTTCACCAGGATCACTCTACTCTGTGCTCACATTTATACGCCCTTCTGCTACATTTACATTACCACCAAGGGAAGCTTCTCCCCTGTCCATAACTTGGAAAAGGCATGTCATCATCACATCGTTTACAAAATTCCACCTGGTCATTATGCCGTTCAAGTAATTTGACCCTTTCACTTTTGCATCTTATCTGCACCCTTGTTTTCAATGTGAAGCTCCTTCACATTATCATTTAAAGGGATAGGTACAAGTTCTGCAGGAGTTTTGTCACTCTCTGCAGAAGTCTCTCCATTACTCAAAAACTCCAAGCATAAGGGGAAATTATGGCCTAACATTTCCTCATGTATGCATATTTGTAACATCAAGTTCACAAGTCCCAGTTCCTACTGTACTCTCACACTCAGTGAGAGCCACCGGATAGTCTGTACTATCCGCATGAATGTCCCGCACATAGTCCCCAGCTACTCAAGCAATAAGGCTACGTTCACACAACGACATTTGTCGCGCGACAACAAGTCGCGCGACAAATAGGGCTCAACTTCACTGCAACATTTGTCGCACTATTGTCGCGTGACAATTTTTATAATAGGAGTCTATGGTGTCGCATTGCGACATGTGACATGCTGCGACTGCGACACGACAGTCGCAGAAAAACCCATCTTGTATGGATTTTTTGCGACTGTCGCGTCGCAGTCGCAGCATGTTGCATGTCGCAATGAGCTAGCCTCAGTCCACCCAACATAGACACACAGTCTGAACAGCAACGAGGGATACTTGCGGATACTAGGGTTAAAAAGGGATGCAGGGGAAGAGTGTGGTGCCATTTTGGGTACTTTGTACCCCATCCCATTACCTTTCATCCATGGCTGACTTGGAGGCTATGTTTCAGCAGCTGCCCCGGGGTTCTGAGTGGCTCCTGGGGCAGATGGAGAGTGTGCTGGGTGCTGCTGCGGTGGATGCCTCCCCGCAGCAGGTAGCGAGACGGCAGCGGAGGGCACAGCCTCTGGAGTTGCGGCTGCGGAGTTCACAACGCCCAGACAGCCTGGTGAGTACGCGATGTGTCAATTTTCGCTGAGGGCGGCCGGTCGGGAGGTAGTGGGGCAGGAATGTTGTCTGGGCAACTAGAGAGACGGTTATGATGTTGTTAACAAGGGGTTGGGTCACACAGCCATCGCTGAGTCAGACATGGGGTTCTGGAGGGTCTTGTGGGATTGGATCGGTGGCAGGGGGTACTGTGGTATTCGTGGGGTCAGCTTTGCGGGATGCTGGGGCAACAACAGTGAGGGAGGCTGTGTCTGTGCAGACGCAAGCGCGGTGGGGGGGTAAGGCGGACAAGTGTCCCTGCTTGGATAATGCGGCAACGGGTAAAGTCTATGTCTGTTTCAAAGGATCGTTAGGGGCGCACTTGAAACAAGAAGTGAGGGAGTGGGTTTGGATATATTTTCCCTGCTCCCTCTAGAGGAGCTTAAATTGGATAGGGTTAAGAAGGATTAGAGCAAAAAGTATGAGGAGGAGAAGAGGCGATATCGTTTAATTCCTCGCACCCTGTCAAATTCTCTTCAGGTGTTCACTGTTTTTGCTAGAGTGGTGGGGGAGATAGCGCCAGAACATTGTTTGGCCTTGTTTTGTTATTTGGACGCTATCAGGGAGGCTTATAGGGTTTATGGGGGCAGGCTTGGTTATGTTATGATGAGCAATTCAGGCAGCGAAAGGCAGTGTGCCCGAGTATTAGGTGGGACCACAAGGATATTGCTTTGTGGCTGAAGGTGACGGCGTCAGTTAGGTCCGGGGCAATCCTTTCTTTAGAGGGTGGAGGATTAATCCAGGGTCAATCCAGTTTTGCAGCAGCATCTGCAAAAGGGTTATGTTTTCTATTCAATGAACGGGGATGTAAATTTGGGGCAAAGTGCAAGTTCAAGCACGAATGCTCAACTTGGGAGGGCATAAATTATAAAAGTTTGGATGATACTTCAAATAAATCTTGGACAAGAGGAGACGGTTCCCAGGCTGTAGTAATAATGCAAATATAGACTCCCTTGATCCACTTAATGCATTTCAAGATAATATTTTATTGAACAAGTGGAGTTATAGAGTGACAAAACGTTTTTGGCGTATAGCCTTCCTCAGTACAACTGGATGAGCCGCAGAGAAATAGAATAGCAGATAGGATGACGTACCCAGAGTGGGCCGCTGGGCGCTGTGTTACTTCAGTATGATATGAAGTGCTTTAATGGGCCTTGGTGGTCTTATGTTTAGGAGAGGGTGGGGTATACTCCATGGACCGCTGGGCGCTGTAGTGCTACAGGGCACAAGGGCCATGTTCAGCTTGTAACTGGATGGGCTGCTGCTCTGTGGTATGTGCGCCACTTGGGGGGGCAGTCATGGCACCAATAGATGTTTAAAGGGGGGAAAGCAGAAAGGGGGAGGCTGCAAACGGGAATGACGCCAGTGCGGCTGGATAAGATGGAGCCGTTCCTAAGTAGGTATCCCGATCAGGAAGCCGCGGCATTATTGCGGGAGGGTGTTCAGTTTGGGTTCCGGATTCCGTTTTTTTTGTCGGGGCAGTTTTGGGCATTAGGAATTTACTGTCTGCAAGGGACCATCCAGGGGTTGTTTCAGAAAAGTTAGCAAAGAAAGTGTTATTGGGTAGGATGGCGGGTCCTTTTACTTTGCCTCCGTTAGAGGATTTAAGTGTGGTGTGAGGATTTGGGTGTGGTGCCAAAGAAGGAGCCGAATAAATTTCGACTCATTCATCATTTGTCATTTCCAAGGGGTATGTCGGTCAATAACGGTATGCTTTGTTCGGTGGTTTATACCTCGTTTTATGCGGCGGTAGAGTGGGTCAGGCGGTTGGGGGTCGGGGCTTTGTTGGCAAAAACGGATGTTTTGGCGGAGTTTCGTTTGCATCCAGTGCACCCTGAAAGTTTACATTTGTTGGGTTGTTACTGGGAGGGGGGTATTTTGTGGACTGGTGCCTTTCTATGGGGATTTTTTGTATTTGGGGCCTCTGGGGGTGTGTTCCTTATTGTTGCATTCTTTGTAGTCAGTGTTTAAGAGTTTTGGTGTTCCATTGGCGCGGGGAAAAATGGTTTGCCCTGTTACAGGGCTCAATTTTTTTTAGATTGTTATCAACACGGTTAAAATGGAGTTACCTTTACCGGACGACAAGTTGTGTGGGTTGCGGCAGGAAGTGGCGGGGGCAGTTTGGAGGAAGTATATTCGGTTACGGGAGTTAGTCTCTTCTGGGTAAACAAAATTTTGCCTGTAGCATTATGCCGATGGAGAGAATTTTCTGCAGGAGGTTAGCAGATGCTACTGCTGGAGTGGCTTCCCCCCATCATTTTATTCGGTTAAATTGGGAGTTGAGGGAGAATTTGCGGGTTTGGGATTAATTTTAGGAGACTTTTAATGAGCAGACGTTGGTCATGGCTGGAGCTGTGGATTCATTTGATTTTGAGTTGTATTCAGATGTGGGGTGGGGTTTGAAGTGTTTTGTCAGGGTCAATAGTGTTCAGACTGCTAGCCCGACCAGTGGGTCTCAAGGGTTTGGGTGCGTAATTTAGCATTTTTTGAGCTGTTACCGATTGTCATGGTGGTCGTTCTTTGGGGTGACCTTTTTCGGGACCAGAAGGTCCGTTTCCACTGTGACAATTTGGGCGTGGTACAGGCAATTAACCAATTGTCTGCCTAATTCCCACCGGTGGTAAGATTGTTACAGCAGTTAGTTTTGTCTTGTTTATCTATCAATGCATGGGTGTTGGCGGTTATGTGCCCGGGGGTCAAAATTGCATTGTTGACGCACTTTCTCGTTTGCAGTGGGAGTGGTTCAGACAGTTGGCACCAGAGGCGGAGGACGTGGGTTTGGTATGTCCAAATTATTTGTAGGATCTGCTGGAAGAACTGTAGCCACTCTTATTAGATTGTCGTTAGCGCCGGGGCACATGGGCTGCGTATTCGTTGGCTTGGAGGTATTGGGATTCTTGGGAAGGTTGGTGTGATGCGTTGCATGTGTCTGGGGGGGATTTAGAGATTCCTTTGCTGTTGTTCTTGGGCTATTGCAGGAACGAAGGGTGGTCGGTTGCCAAATTGAACAGGTGCGTGGTGGGTTTGGCATATGGATTTAAGTTGTGAGGGTTTCCGGACGTCACTAAATCGTTTTTGGTGTTGCAGGCTTTGAAAGGGTGGAGGTGTTTGCATTCAGAAGAGGATCGTTGCAGGACTTTTTTTTTTCAGCTGTTGATTGATCTGGGGGTTAGGTTGGGAAAGGTTTGTTCGTCGGATTTTGAGAGTAAGTTGTTCCGGTTGGCGTTTTCGCTGGATTTTTTTGGAGCCCTTAGGTTGGGAGAGTTAGTCAGTGAGAGTGTGAGTCGTCTGGGTGGTTTGTTTGGGGAGGATGTGGATTTGTAGGGGGTGCAGAGGTAGTAGTTGCTACTGGACCTAGGATCCTGAGGGGGCTTAAAGACCCTTGTGCCTTGTGCACTTTATAGAAAGTGCATGCAGGTCAAGGTCCTCCTCTGGCTGGATCGAAGGGGTTAGGTCAAGAATTAGGCATTGGGGTGGGGTGTTGCCATTTCAATTTTTGCCTCAGGCAGCATGAAGGATACGTGCTTCCCCGCCCCTGGCCACAAAATACTTAGGGAAGTGGGGCCCAAACTGAACTTTTGCACCAGGGGCCATGAGCCTTTAGCTATGCCCCTGAGTCTGGATGCTATGATTGTGGTTAGCTTGTCAATCCTGCCTCTACTGTGGAGTGACACACTGCCCCAATTGTTGGTATGATGATGTGGAAAGCCATCACATAAGACAGTCAGTCACCCCTAGTAGTGATATGAGGCACACTAGCTGCTTAATAATATTTGTAGGACATCCTGTGGTTACATGTGTTCACTCTCTTGGTAGGGCTTCAAATTGGTATTTTTTAGCAGGATAATTTTCACCTACACACAGCAAGTGTTTCCCAGGAATGTCTTAGCCAGATTACAACTGCTTCCTTGGCCTGCCCGGTCACCAGATTTATCGCCAGTCAAGCATTTATGGAACCAGCTGGGACACCAGCTTCAGCAACCTACGAGTGTGAAGGATCTACATGCCCAACTGTAACATCTGTGGACAAATGTGCCACAGTATACCATACGAAACCTGTATGCCTCCATGCTCAACCATATCTCATCCTGTATCCAGGCTAGATGCGGCCAAACAGGGTACTAGAGCCTCCTTTCAATTTACAGGTTTTCCCCAATAAACTTGTCCTTTTGCACTAATATTGTAATCACTTGTATATATCATCATTACATTCACACATAGAAAGTGTTATTTCACCAACTCCTTTTTGGTGCATAATTTTTTGTCAATGAGTGTAGTTTCCTACTAATGCCTAAATGTTAAAAAATATTTACTACATACAAGGATTGCACACCTGTAATAGTGCTAATATAGGGTCTTGTAGACATCACAACCTTATTGTCCACATCTCATGAATGTGTTGGTGTGGAGGCGGTGCACTACAATACCTCTCTTAGAATGCTTCTCCGTCATCTTGGTGTTTGTACATGTCTGACAGATTGCTTTATCACTCATCTAGAAGATAGCAGGAATCATTAGTGCTAATTATATAAGCAATTCTTTTTATTCTTTCACTGATTACTGGGGGAGGGAATGGATGGAAGTAATGGAGTCTGAAATATCTCCATGTACGCAACTCAGATAAATGAGGATATTGCTTGTAACATCCATTCTACAAGATCCCACGAAAAAGCCTTCACAAACCACTGAGATGTGCAAAGCAGCTTTTTTTTATTGCTGAGGTTCACTGTAAAAGAGGTAACAGCTACAATGCCAGGACATGCCATGCTCGGTGTGGTCTTCAAGTACCTGCTTCTCAGTCACCCAACTTGCACCCTATGTGCTCTTACCCAACGGTTACAATTACTTTTTCTTCAGTGGAGCCTTGTGTTGTCTTTAGATGGTTGAAGGAAACACAAATGCCCACATAAATAAAAGCTAGTAATAACAAATCACAGCAATTGTTATCTTGATCCAAGTTTACTTATTTTTTAGCGGAAAATAATCAAGTTAAGCGGCAGTACGTGTGTTAACGTTTTTGGCGTGCAGGCCTTCATCAGACACTGAAAATGGTAAATAAAACAAAAGACAACATAAAAAACTAAGGAAGATAATACAATGACTGACCTAATACTGATAATAAATAAAAATGACTAGCTATGTCCACAATTGACTAACTTTATCCACAGTTATTTGAAAGGTTACAAAATTTCGCTGTAGTATCCACTGGAGTTAGGGAGCTTTATGATGGTATATACATGATCAAATATATAGGCTGGGTGAAGGCACACTGATCATAGGCATCTTGGTGCATATTAAAAGACAGTTACTATCGACATGAATCTGATCGAACATTAAGATGTAAGATCTTACTTTTATATCGCCATATGGTAAGTAAAGACTATGCATCAGATTCAGAATTCCATAGATTGTAAATCACTAGACAAGAGGCCTAAATCCACTGTACTGGACTCACCTGTGCCGCAGTTAGGTAGGAGGAAAGGAAGGTCAATATACACCTCTGGAAACTGTACCAACCAGCACCAAAAGGTGTGTGGGAAACCAGTCCATATGCCAATTTAAATAGGTTGTGGAGGCATACATGATGTGCACGTGTATCCAGGAGCGCATGGTGATCACGGACGTCGTGCTCTCCAAGCACCGGAAGTCAGCTGGGGAATGGAACGCATGGCGGACGGAAGTTGCGTTCCATAAGCCGGAAATGGTCCGGCGGTGGAGACTAAGCTAAGGCTGGCAAAAGATGAAGGAGGGTCCTAGAAGAGATGATAGAAGGAGGCAGAGTACACGTACAAACAGGAGGATATGAGAAAACAGAAGGAGGAGAGGTAAAGAGACAAGATGAAAGTAGTAACAGATATAATATGGAGCAGATGGAGAGACACAATAAGTAGATGAAAGAAAGTAACAGAACCAATGGCAAATAACAGTCAGTAAGAGCAGAATGCTATCAAAGGATTCCCTTATGCGGCACCGGGTCCAATCAGTGGTCAAGGGATGTGTAATCAGAGAAAATGCAGATGTCAAATATTTCATAAAGATAAAACCATATTATGACTTACATATAAAGATATTATCACAAATATAATTTAAATAGTAGCATGTCTATATGCACAGGTGGATATATTAAAGGAGATTCTGTATTTCGTACTCCCTATTCATTCCCTTGGGGGTAAAACTCTGTAGCGTATGGATCCAGTAGGCTTCCCTGAGTTTGAGTGTTTTGGATCTATTGCCACCCCTTCTTGGGGGAGGAATCTGTTCAATCACTTGAAACTTGAGTTGTGCAATATTGTGTCTTGGTTCATGAAAATTAAAGGGAATTGACAGAAGTAAGTTCTGCCGTCTAATGGTGGACTTATGCTGGCAGATTCTCTATTTAATCTCTTTGGGAGGTTTCTAGTACATATACTAAACCACACGAGCATTTGATAAGATACACCACGTGATCCGAGTCACAGGAAAAAAAACGAATATCTATTGGTTTCCCCATTTGTTATGACTGAGCCCTTCTGAACATTTGAATACTGAAAACAGTGGAGACATGGAAATGTGCCTCTCCTTTGTGTTTGTGAGAACAACTGTTTGGGTAAAAGGTTACATGGGCCCTCATCTGCTCTTACTAAGAGATCACACAGGTTTTTAGCCTACGATTGCATGGTAGTAAAGGATTACCGAATTCTTCTATTCTTGGATATGCTTTTTTTTAATAAAAGCCAGTGGCCCCGGATGATATTCAGAACTTTTCTGGCACTAGGATGAAATGTATGGACAAAAGAAATAAGTTTGTTCACGTTTGTGGATTGTTTGCTGTATGAAGGGGCTATCAATGTGTGTGTGATGGGTAGCCACGGTCTTTAAACCAATGTTTCATTTCCTCAATACGCTGTGACCTGATTGAAGGATCCTCAACTATGGTGTGTACCCTCTTTAATTGGGAACCTGGAAGAGATTTTTTTTATAGTGGGAGGATTAAAACTGGAGAAGTGGAGTAAATTGTTCCTGTCTCTGGGTTTACGGTATAGATCTGTGGTGAGTTTGCCTGAGGAGTTTTTAATAACTAATGTATCCAGGAAATTGATCGTGAATTTGTTGTGATGGATTGTAAACTGTAGTTCGGGAAAGATGGAATTTAGGAAGCTGTGAAAAGCCAGTAGACTATCTTGTGGTCCTTTCCATATACAAAAGATGTCATCTATGTACCTCTTCCAGATAACAATATTGGTCAAAAAAAGAGAGTTGGTGTAGACATAGGTCTCTTTGAAATCTGTCATATAGCAAATTTCATAGGGCAGAGCCACGTTAGACCCCATCGCAGTGCCCTGTTTCTGTAAATAGAAGTCATCTTGGAACATAAAAAAGTTGCTCCAGAGTACTGTCTCGAGTAGATCGAGACACAATGAAACCGCCTCTCTGTGTACCTCGGTATTTGTCAACATTCTTTTGACTGCAAGAAGACCTTTTTCGTGCTGTATAGAAGTATACAAACTGGCCACATCCCAGGTCACCAGAATAGTGTCAGTTGGTAAAGGGTCTGTTTGTCTAATAATTTGAATAAAAGATGTTTTATCCAGTAAGAAAGACTTAGTTTTTTTAACCTGGTGTGTGAGAATCTTTTCAAGAAAAATTGACAAGGGATATAAGATAGAATCAGTGGAGGCTACTATGGGGCGTCCTGGTGGATTGTGTAGATCCTTGTGAATTTAGGTAGCATGTTAAAGACCAGTATTATTGGATGTGTGTCAAACTAATACTGGTTGGCATAACTGGCACCTGTACTACCATTTTGTAAATAGTTATTATATTATTGTGTATTGTGATTTATTTAGTACTGACATCACCTCTTCCTGCACTGCTAGGCCAGCCGTCTTCCCTTCCAATGCCTGTGCACTAGGTAAGTGCTGAGAACGCCTCACTGGAAGTCATTGCTTCAATCTGAAGCCTTTGTTTCACAGAGCTGCAATAAAGGGGCTGTCATAGCTGACAGCACCGTTCACTGCTGCCCAAAAGGCTTCTGTGAAAAGCATGCGAGGGGCTCTGCAGTGGGCACTGTGGATGTCACTGGGGGGGCACTTTGGATGTCACTGGGGGGCACTGTGGATGTCACTGGGGATGGCACATGGGGGCACAGTGGATAGCACACAGGGGCACTGTGGTTAACATCTATAACACATGCAGCTTCATTGCCGTGTGTGTTGTGCAAAATGCCACAAGGAGGCCCAATGAGGCTTTATCGCCCAATGTCCCACATGAACCTGGAACCCGCCCTGGTGGATGTCACTGTTATTGGAGCACTTTGGAGGTCACTGTTATGCGGGCACTGTGGATTTCAATGTTATGGGGATGCTGTAGATATCACTGTTATGGGGGCTCAGTATGAGTGAAAGGGCTCATGACCGTGATCGGCCCAGGAATCCATGACCCAGTCCATGTGTCAGCAGGGGCGTAGCTAACGGCTCATGGGCCCTGGTGCAAGAGTTCAGCTTGGGCCCCCTTCCCTCAGTGCTTTGTGTGTCTTCTTATGCGGCACAAGGGTTTTTGGGCCCCCTCAGGCTCCTGGGCCCAGTAGCGACTGCTACCTCTACTCCCCTATAGCTACGCCCATGTGTGTCAGACACATTTTCCAGGCCGACCGTGGCTCCCCTGACCCGCACTGACTGTATGATAGTAATTTATGATACAACCAGTCTGCATCTGACTGCGAGGCAGTTGTAGTGTACTCACCTCATGATGTGTACATACGCCCCGATCAGATAGAGACTGGCTTTATCGTACGTTATTGTGATACAGTAAGTTCGAGTCAGGAGAGTTCGGTCAGCCTGGGAGATGCGGCCTGCACATGGAGTATATTACACGGAGTATCATACTTGATAGGCCAAGATAAATCCTTCAGCAGGCAGGACCTAAAAATATAGGATTAGGCCTTATGCACACAACCATATACGTTTTGCTGCCTGCAAGTTTCGGATCCGCCAAATAAGTTTACCGTTCATGTGCGATCCACATTTTTTTGCTGAGCCATTTACTTCTATGGGCCTGTGGTCTGCATTTTGAAGACCAGATTAGGTCATGTTCTATGTTTTGCAGAACTGACATACGGAAGTGGAAAACACAAGGACGTCATCAGTGTGCTTTCCATATCAGTATGTCAGTTTCAGAAAAGATAGAATATGTCCTATTCTGGTCCTCAATAGGCAGACTTCAAACCCATAGAAGTCAATGGCTCAGCAAAAAAATGTGGCTCCCACATGGTCGGTATACTTATTTAGCGGATCCGCAACTTGCCAACAGCAAAACGGATACGGTTGTGTGCATGAAGCTTAATCCTATCTTTTTCAGTACTGCCTGCTGAAGGGTTTATCTTGGCCTATCAAATGTGATACACATGTGAGACCATTACTCTCCTGACTCGAACTGCCTGTATCATAGTAATGTATGATACAGCCAGTCTCTATCTGATCGGGAGTGTGTACTTGATGAGGTGAGTACACTACAACTGCCTTGCAGTCAGATGCAGACTGGTTGTATCATACATTACTATTGGATCCGCAACTTGCAGATTGCAAAACTGATACGCTTTAGATACACACTCCAGAAGGCAGTATAAGACAAAATAGGATTAGATACAAAGCTCAACAGGTAGGGATCATACAAAATGGAATAAGATACACAGCTCAGGAGGCAGTATCATACAAGATAGGATTAGATACACAGCTCAACAGGCAGGAGCATACAAGATGGGATTAGATATACAGCTCAGAAGGCAGTATTGCATACAGCAGGCTGTATTGTACATTATAGCATTAGATAAACATGCAATTTTATATATTTGCTGATTCAAGCTATTCATTGCACTCCTAGATGGTGAGGGTAGGGCCCGCGGACTGTCAGTGATGTGATTTAGACACTAAGTAACATGGACACATGTAGTGGGAGTAGCTCCTGCAGACTGATCAGTGGGGGATGGGGCCAGCCTGTGACTCACTCTGCAGTGCTGTCAGGCTTGTGCATCAATAAAGTTACCAATTCAACAAAACAAGAAACTAGGAAAGTAAACAGATCTGCCAGGATAGTCTGATGCCCAGACTAGGGGAAAGAAAGTACAGATATGAAAAAAGGTATTGATGAGGGGTGCACATAAAAAGAATTTTGATTTTGGGACCAGACAACCTATTTAATTAAAGAGACTGCTATACATTTACTTCTGGCCTCATGCTTTAAAACTACATTTCCACTCCACCAATCCCCAGGGAGCAACAGCATAAGGGAATACACCATGGCACAACGCCTCATAAGGGCCACTACCACTCTCATTCTCTGCATTGGCTCCTCTGGGACTCGCTGCACTATTCTCGGGTTTGGAAAAAGGATGAGTGGTGGTGTTTCTGGGAAAAAATGCATAACCGTCTGATTTTCACCACCCGTACACCGAACCCGAACCTGTAAAGTTCGGGTTTGCTCATCCCAATACAAATCTTAAAGTGATACCAGTATGATACGAGTTGTGTTCATTATTGTGCTGCATGGAGAGATGTGGACTACTTGCTCTCAGTAACACCATCAATCAACAGTTTGAGGTGGATCTTGGATTTATCTTGATGTCAGTGAACTATGAGGATTTGTTTTACATCCTGGCTTGTGTGATAAGATCCATGGGGTTGTCAGGCACGGTACAAAGCGTCCAATATTCAGCTATGTGCCAGCACCTCTAAGTAATCCATAATGCACTTGTCATTTGCAGTCCCGGTTGATGAGAGAGCATTGAACTACATCTTCCTGCATTTTATCAGACAGATGCACCTACAGTATATGACAGACATGTAACTGTTTATTTCTAAGAAACATTGCCCAATTCTTACTTGTCAGAAGACAGTAAGCTGATTAAAAAATGCCCCCCAATATCCCCAATCAACCAACGCCCCCACCCCCACGTTGGGATCTGTTATTTGTTCGGAAACCAAACAGTGTTTCCTTACAGAGCCACCAGGGGGAAAATAGGCATTACTCAGTCTCTGAAATACACTATTTGTAACCTCTCTACTGTAATAAGTAAATGAGGTCAACAGAGAACCCTTACTATTAAAAGTGTTGCCCAATTAATAAAGGGAATGCATAAATGTATTGGGGTCTTCCATGATTCCTGTTCTAATCCATATTTGCAATATGGAAGCCTAAAGCCCCTTTCACACGGGTGTGATTTCCGCGCGGGTGCAATGTGTGAGGTGAACGCATTGCAGATGCACTGAATCCGGACCCATTCATTTCTAAGGGGCTGTGCACATGAGCGGTGATTTTCATGCATCACTTCTGCATTGCGTGAAAATCGCAGCATGTATAGAGTCTATATTCATCGTTTTTCACGCAACACAGGCCCCATAGAAGTGAATGGGGCTGCAGGAAAATCGCAGATGCAGTGTAATTTTCCAGTAAGGTTGCTAAGAGACGGGACCCAATCTTTATTATTTTCCCTTATAACATGGTTATAAGGGAAAATAATAGCATTCTCAATACAGAATGCTTAGTAAAATGTGGATTAAGGGGTGAAAAAAATAATAATAAACTCACCTTATCCACTTGATCGCGCAGTTGCCGATCTCTCATCTCTCCTTCAAGCATTAGCTACTAGCTAAAGGACCTGTGATGACATCACATCACATGGTCCAATCACATGGTCCATCACCATGGTGATGGACCATGTGATTGGACCATGTGATGAGCTCAGTGACCTCATCACAGGTCCTTTAGCCAACAGCTAATGAATGAAGACGAGAGGAGAGATCGGCAACTACACGATCAAGTGGATATGGGGAGTTAATTTTATTATTTTTAACCCCTTAATCCACATTTTACTAAGCATTCTGTATTGAGAATGCTATTATTTTCCCTTATAACCATGTTATAAGGGAAAATAATAAAATCTACAGAATACTCAACCCGAAACCGGACTTCAGTGATGAAGTCCAGGTTCGGGTCTGGGTACCAAACATGCCGATTTTTCCCACGCCCGTGCAAAACGCATTAAAACGCTTTAGACTCGCACGGAAAAATTGCGCATTTTCCTGCAACGTGCCCGCCTCTTATCCGGGCATCAAACGTGAAGCCCGTGTGAAAGAAGCCTAAATCTATGTGCAACAAGGTTCATTGTGATTTAGTTTTTATACATCACCACCAATCTCTGCTTCTGGCACCATATGGCAGTATTGTGATGCAAGGCTCTAAATGCTCATATGGCTTTATGCCGAGGCTTAACTTTTTCTTAGAAGCACCATCTCTATGTGGTTTGGGCTGATATTATCCACTAGAGAAAGAGTTTAATTATCAGATTTGCATTGCAAAACAAGTCATTTATCCTAACAATGGCAACATGTAATAACAATGAATCTGCTGCATTGGAGTTGATCATAAATGCAGATGTAGCAGTGCTGTATTTGCCCTTTAACTAGTATACCTTTAAACTGGATATTCACCTTTGTAGAGATTTTCTACTGGCCCTGCAGAGCCGATGGGGCAGCGATGGAGGCAGAACCCAATGGTGGGGATGTGATAAGTATTATTACCACTGGTCTAGGCTCCGCAAATGTGCACAACCCCTTCCCCCCTTTAAAAAAAGATAAAATAAAAATTATATATATATTCACAATATTCACAATAAACTCCAGTGCAATACATGTTGCCCTTGTTAGAATTAATGACTTGTTTTGCAATGTGAATCTGATACTTAAAGTATTTCTGTAGTGGATAATATAAGCCTAATTCACAGGGATAGGTCATATTCACAGGGATAGGTCATCAATATTAGACTGGTGGGAGTCCAACACCCAACACCCCAACAGATCAGATGGGAGAAACTTCAGCAGCGTAACAACTCATCTTTGTCCATGGACAATGCATTCATAATGTCTTCAGACCCTTTCACTTTTTTCACACAATTAAACCCCCCATGGCTTACAGCTACTATAAAATGGGCAATTAATGACAAAAAAGGGCATTTAAAAAATAGAAATCTGAGGGGTCAGATGTAGCCTTTGAAACGGCTTAATAAAATCTGTAAAAAGGAAATAAAATCTACAAAAATACAAAATGAACAGGAGGTGGCAGAAGAGAGCAAAACAATTCTTTAAATATATAAATGCTAAAAAAAAACAAGGTCTGAGCAGGTAGGAACCCTAAATACTGATAAACGGGGGTTAGTTACTGAAGATAAGGAAAAGGCAGAGTTACTAAATGTTTTTTAGCTATGTATATACAAAAGAGAAAGGAGCTGATATCAGAGGTGCCAGGGCTGTTAGCACACCCGGTAATATACTTAATTGGCTAACTGCACATATGGTCCAAGCTAAGTTACATGGTAATGTAAGGTAAATGTGAACCAAACTCTGGGTCCAGATGGATTACACCCAAGAGTCCTTAAAGAGCTCAGTTCAGTCATTGCTGTGCTCTTGATTACAATTTTTAAAGATTCTCTAGGTACTGATACAGTGTCAAGTGATTGGCGCAAGGCGATTGTTGGTTTCCATTTTCAAAAAAGGATGTAGGTCCTCCACAGGTAATTATAGACCAGTTAGTTTAACTTCTGTCATGGGAAAACAGTTTGAAGGACTCAAGGGAATATATACAGGAGTATGTGACTGATAATAATATTATATTAATAATATTAAGTCATAACCAACATGGGGTTACCAAGGACAGAAGTTGTCAGACAAACCTGATTTGTTTTTATCAGGAGGTGAGTAGTAGCCTGGACAGAGGCGGGGCTGTGGATGTAGTGTTTCTGGATCTTGCATTGGCTTTTGATACTGTCCCTCATAGTTGTTTAGTACTGTAAGTTTAGTAAGTCTATAGGCTTGGAAAGTATAGTTTATAATTGAATTGAAAACTGTCTGAAGGACCGTGTCCAGAGAGTTGTGGTCAGTGATTCCTATTCAGAATGGTCTGGGGTTATAAGTGGTGTACCCCAAGGGTCAGTGCTGGGTCCTCTATTATTTAATTTATTTATTAATGATATTGAGGATGTGATTAAAAGTGACATGTGCACCAACATTAAGGGACATTAAATTCTGACATTCCTACACCTGGGTACCATCTACTACATTACTAAAAGGGGCCCTGTGCCCTTGTTGCTTCACTGCAACTGTCGTCACGAAAAATATTTGTTTTAAGGGACCCATGGCCGTTGCCGTGCGTCGCACATTTCTATTTTTGCGGATGACACTAAGCTATGTAGTACTGTGCAGTCTATTAAAGATGTCCATAAAATACGAGCTGACTTGAACACTCCGAGTGATTGGGCATCAACTTGGCAAATATGGGTCAATGTGGATAAATGTAAAGTTATGCATGCTGGTAGTAATAATTTTTGTGCTTCATATGTCCTAGACTCCTAGGGCAGGGGTAGGGAACCTCCGGCTCTCCAGCTGTTGTGAAACTACAACTCCCAGCATGCATACTTACTCTGCTCTTCTCTGAACTCCCATAGCAATTAATGGAGCATGTTGGGAATTGTAGTTTCACAGCAGCTGGAGAGACGGAAGTTCCCTACCCCTGTCCTAGGGGATGTAACACTGGTAGAGTCCCTTATAGAGAAGGATTTGGGTGTCCTTGTAAATGGTAGATTAAATAACAGCATACAATGTCAATCAGCTGCTTCTAAGGCCACCAGGATATTGTCATGCATTAAACGAGGCATGGACTCGCGGGTCAGGGATGTAATATTACCACTTTACAAAGCTTTAGTGTGGCCTCATCTGGAATCTGTAGTTCAGTTCTGGGCACCAGTCCATAGAAAGGTTTTGGAAATGGAAAAAGTACAGAGGAGAGCGACTTAACTGATAAGGGGCATAGAGGGTCTTAGTTATGAAGAAAGATGAAAATAATTAAATTTATTTACCCTTTCGAAGAGACGTTGAAGGGGGACATGATTAACCTATACAAATATATAAACGGGCCATATAAAAAATATGGTGAAAAACTGTTCCATATAAAATGCCCTCCAAGGATAAGGGGGCACTGCCTCCGACTGGAGAAGAAAAAGTTCAGTCTCCAAAAGCGTCAAAGCTTCTTTACTATAAGAACTGTGAATCTGTGGAATAGACTTCCTCAGGACGTGGTCGCAGCAGGAACAGTAGATGGTTTTAAAAAGGGCTTAGATGAAGTCTTAAAAGTAAATTACATTATTGCTGCTTATGAAACTGTGTAGAAATCTGAGTCTCATTTCCTTCTGTTATTCGCATCCCCACCTATCCCTTGGTTGAACTTGATGGACTTATGTCTTTTTTCAACCGTATTAACTATGTAACCAGTCTGATGACGTCATCACGCACTGTTCGGGATTTCGTGCTGGATCTTCAATCAAGCAAATGGATAAGGTGAGTATTTTTTTTTAACAGATTAACCCCTGACAGCCCTCAATGGTCATCTCAGATGCTGCGATCAGCGATGAACACGGCACCTGAGAGGTTCAATGACGGGGGGCGGCACCATCACTGTTCCCTGTCATTGCACCCGCTACTCACAAAGAAATGAGCTTTGCGACAAAGTAATTAGTCACAAAGCTAATTTCTTTGTGAAATTCAGCGAAGCAGCCGAATCAAATTTTTGAAAACTTCGCTACTCTGTGCATGGGACCAACAGAGATGGCTTCAGCTGCCAATTGCACATGTAACAGGTCAGCCAGTTTCATAGGTACAAATCTGCTGACTGATGCCCTTTAAGTTAGAAAAAAGCAGAGATATAAAATAAAAGTTTTACTGAGATATAAAATAAACGTTTTACTATGTATTTTCTTACAGAAATATGTACAGTATGAATCTGCTCAGCTCCTACTGCTCTGTAAGATACTGCCTGCAGATCGTGCTAAAAACTAAACTGTATAAGACACTTACGGCAAGGCTCTGTATCTCTGCACTGGCAAGAAGCAGTGCATTCAGCAGATCTAAGATCTGAGATATGAGGGGGAGCAGTTTGAAGCATTCAGCTTCTTTTTTGCAGCGAATAGAAATGTTATTGGCCCATTGCCCCAGCACTCCCTGGACTTTTCTTTTGGTAGGTTTGTCTTGTAATCCCATCAAACATTCATTGTTGTTGCCGAAATGAGAACTTGTAGGTCTCCTGATGAACAGCATCCTGTCTATTAACTGCATTTAGTTCCCCCAATGAGTAAATATCTCTTCCGATCTTGTCACTTCACTTATTAAAAGGGATGAACTTTATACCTCCAGTCTCCTTTCCCTCTAGTCCTATCTTGCTTTATGAGAACAGCTTATAAGAAATATGTTTTGGATTATGTACCTGGAGAAATCACCGATGGAAGACACAAAAAAGCAAGCTGAGAAATCTTCGGAGGCTAGGTTACTGTGCAATATAATCAGACATTCAAACATCCCAAGTACGGTAACTTACAACATAGGAGACTAGATGATGCAGGGTCCATTGCTGATAAATTAGATTTAGAACTATTAACACTTAAAAGTCAGACCCTATTGTTGGGTTTACAGGTGGAGAGTAGAAATGGCTGCATTCTCAATTTAACATGTACGAAAACATTAAAATAAAAAATGTCCATCTTACTCTGTTGTGGCCCTGATGTAGTGCTGTGGTGTCACAATGTCCTATCTCAGGCCGTTCCATCTTACTCTGTTGTGTCCCTGATGTAGTGCTGGGGTGTCACAGTGTCCTACCTCAGGCCGTTCCATCTTACTCTGTTGTGTCCCTGATGTAGTGCTGGGGTGTCACAATGTCCTATCTCAGGCCGTTCCATCTTACTCTGTTGTGGCCCTGATGTAGTGCTGTGGTGTCACAATGTCCTATCTCAGGCCGTTGCTCCCTAGAGTTCGGTACGTGAAAAAGGTGATTATGAAAGGAACCAGGCAGATAACATCTTCTTTTACTGAGTGAAAAAACAGATAACAGCAGGTATCTGTTCAATCATCAGCATCTTGTACAAAGTTCAGTTTCATCTCAGATGATGTGGTATAGGGCGGCTGCCGGCTGGCAATGTGACAAAGATGACACTCAGAAACTTGCTAGCTGACACTGTCTCTCTCTCTCTCTCTCTCTCTAGATTCCTTTCCATATGGCTTTACTCTGGCACCTGTGACTATAGGTGTCCACTGAATGATTAAGGCTTCTAGCTAGGCCTGTCCTGAATAGAGATGAGCGAACTTTAAAAAAAAGTTCGGCGTTCGGCGTTCGGGTTGTGGTTATCGCCGCATCCCATTATGGATTCCACTATAGCGGCATATGGAATCCATAAGGGTCGGCTTCCACGAACCCGAACTGTTGAACAGCCGAAGGACCTGGGGTGACGTCACCATCATGTGATCAGTGCAAGGGGCGTGGCTCATCACGGGATCAAATCTAGTGCTGAGCCACGCCCCCTGCACTGATCACATGACAGTGACGTCACCCCAGGTCCTTCGGCTGTTCAACAGTTCGGGTTCGTGGAAGCCGCCCCTTATGGATTCCATATGCCGCTATAGTGGAATCCATAACGAGATGCGGCGATAACCACAACCCGAACGCCGAACGCCAAACTTTTTTTAAAGTTCGCTCATCTCTAGTCCTGAACTCTCGTAATAGTGTCTTCATGTGTTTCCCACCACTTTGCAGCAGAGTCTTGATAGCTCGGATGTTTGATCACTATGCTAATACACTATAGCTTGCAAATCTTCTATGGCTTAGGACTATGCTGGGTCTCTGGAGTGGTGGTCTTCACAGATGAGCAGCCTCAGTGATCTTCATGGCCCAGAGGAGCGGGACATGGATTACATTCTCCCTCACTCTTCAGTCCACATTCTTAGGGCTCATGCACAAGGCCTTATATATTTTTAGGTCCGCAAAATGCGCATCATCCAAAAAAACCACGGATGATATCCGTATTGCATCCGTTTTTTTTTTTTTGTGGATCCATTGTAACAATGCCTGTCCTGAACAGACATACGGAAACGGAAGTGAATATTTCATGTACGGACCTGTAAGAAAACGTTCATGTGCATGAGCCCCTAATATGACTCTCCCTAGCTCAGCCCCACCCTTGGCAGGAAGTGGGATGAGCTTATTCCTACTACTAAGTTCCATTCCTGTTAAAAAAACATTCCAAACTATAGATGCTGGTGAACAAGATGCATTGCATTACATTACATTCACATTGCATATAAAATACAATTGCAAAAACCATAGTAGTATCCCCAGGTAATTCACCACCCATAAAGACCTTTACCACTAGTGGGACTAACACCACAATTCAGTCATCCCGATCTATCCCTACCTCTATAAATCCTTGGATAGGGATTAAGGAGATCAATATGGAGGCCAAGCTACCTCTACCTCTTTGGCTATTAGGGAGGAGACACTAAAGTCTCTTGCAACCAATAGGGCCACATGTTTGTTTTTTCAATTAGATATCCACTGTCATAGAATCAGTGTAGAATATTTATTATGGTAGAAATGGATTACATTCAAATATTCTTGCTTCCCACTTCTCTGCTTTTATTTAAGTGTGAATTCAACTTTTACCGAATATCTCGGAGATACACCCATTGTAAATGAGCTACTTGTGACTGAAAAGACTGTGGGTTTCAGGCAAGGTATCCCTTTAAAAGGAATCTGCCTCCTCCTCCAAGCACTGTTACGTGTAGTACTACATGAATAGTACTGCTGTCCCTAGCAATGGAATACATTAAAATGACTCATCCTGGAGGGTTGTCCATTATATGTGTATGCCCATGAGTCCTCACCATGTACTCTAACAGTTTGCAGGTACATAATGAAGGAATGGGGATTATGGATATCTGAATTTGTGATCTGAAGTCAAAGACAACAGAACTATCTGTACTTTATATTTTGAGGGATGTGACAGACTCGCTTTAAGGGTATGTTTACAAGGTTCAAAGAGTACATTTAACATACAAATTAGGAAAGCTCCTGGTACAGGCTCGTACATAGAAATCACTGGGCCCCATAGCAAGAATCTAAATTGGGCCCCCATTCCCCTTTTATAGCCCCTCCCACTACCCATTCCAGGCCTCTCCCTTTGTTCCCTTTGCTGCTGCTGTGTTTTATAATTTATGCCATCAGGGCCGGATTGGGATTACAAAACAGCCCTGGCACACAAAAGAGGTATAATAGATGCAGTGTGTACAGATATATGGTATATACAGCAGTGTACTGATATGTGAGGTACGAGGTATAATAGATGCAGTGTGTACAGATATATGGTATATACAGCAGTGAACTGATATGTGAGGTACGAGGTATAATAGATGCAGTGTGTACAGATATATAGTATATACAGCAGTGTGCTGATATGTGAGGTACGAGGTATAATAGATGCAGTGTGTACAGATATATAGTATATACAACAGTGTACTGATATGTGAGGTACGAGGTATAATAGATGCAGTGTGTACAGGTATATAGTGTGTACAGCAATGTACTGATATATGAGGTACGGGGTATAATATATGCAGTGTGTACAGGTATCTAGTATATACAGTAGTGTAATATGTGAGGTAGGAGGTATAATAGATGCAGTGTGTACAGATATATTGTATATACAGCAGGTACTGACATATGAGGTACAAGGTATAATAAATGCAGTGTGTATAGGTATATAGTAAATACTGAAGTGTATTGACGAGAGGTATGAGGTATTATAGCTCGTACCTCACATATCAGTTCACTGCTGTATATACAATATACCTGTACACACTTCATCTATTATACCTCGTACCTCACATATCAGTTCACTGCTGTATATACAATATACCTGTACACACTGCATCTAATATACCTCGTACCTCACATATCAGTACACTGCTGTATATACTATATACCTGTACACACTGCATCTATTATACCTTGTACCTCACATATCAGTACACTGCTGTATATACTATATACCTGTACACACTGCATCTATTATACCTCGTACCTCACATATCAGTACACTGCTGTATATACTATATATATGTACATGTTGCATCTTTTCATCTTTTATACTGTGTAATCTATGCAGTCTCTGTGTGTATATATATACATATATATATATATATATATATATATACACAGAGCAGTGTATTGATGTAAGACATACAAGGTATAATACTGTAGATGCAGTGTTTACAGATAAATGTGGTCAGTTATACATTATGGTCACTGTAACTGTCTAAAGTATTATACATGAGTGAGCAATGAGTAAAAACAGGGCATGGGGGGGATGTAAATGAAGAGAAAAGTGGAGGACCTCCTCTTACCACTCCATTCCAGTCTGTATGGATCAATGCAGAGCTGATTGTGCACTTCTAATACTTGCTGTTAGGGGTTTAAGGACCTGTGATTATGTCATCACAGGTCCTGGCAAGATGTACCTTTCAAACCTAGGAACTACACCATTTTTGGTGCAGTTCCTTTGCTAGATTCTGCAGGATGTAAAAGCAGCTCGAGAGGATGTAATGTATTAATCAAATTTTATACATTTAGGTGGAAAATGTACTTTATACAGTACATTTATGGCTATGAGTTTTATAAAGTAGAAACATAGAAGATTGACAGCAGAAAAACACCATATAGTCCATCTAGTCTGCCTTATATTAACATATCTACGCATAGACATGTTTAAATTGACTTACTGTAGATTTCCCTACCACCTCTGCTGGTAGTTTGTGCAGCGAGCCCTGAAAGAGCCGGTGCAGAGGATGGGAGTGGTAGTGGCTCTGATAAATTGTAGTGTCATGGTGTACTCCCTCACTCCTTTGCCTCTTGTCAGTGCAATGGAAATATAGTATTGAAGACTGAGGCCCGAATTATACATATAAAAGTCTCTTTTACTAAGTGCAATGTAGAACAGAACTCCACATACAATTCAATAGCAGTTGACTCCAAGTGTCCAGTACCAGTAATGATTATGGGGGCTAGTTGTATGGCTACAGTTTAGCGCTAGTATTGTACTGGCCTAGTAGTCTTCTGGGTGTCTTAGCCTTAGTCCTTCTGTTGCAGCTGGTCACTTGCCTATCTGCCTTCTGAAAGATTTACTTGAGGCACAATCAAGTTGATCTCTGTGGAGAACTTCTCTTATGAGCAGGAGCACTGCAGTGTGCTTCCTCACTCCTCTGTGGGAGAAAGGGGAGAAACAGGGTCGTCAGTTCTGTTCCTTGCCAACCATTCACCACTCATACCTTGCTGGCCAGAAACCCCCCAAAAATACAAAAAACAGAGAAAAATAAATTGAAATGAATAACAATATAAAACAATAACTATATACAATTCTAGTACCCCCAGGTCTGGGGTACTACCTTTGTTCCAAACCTGAACTACTCTTTTGATGTAAAAATATTTACTGACATTGGTTCTGATCTTTCCCTCCAAGTAATTTTAGATTGTGCTCCCTTGTTCTTCTGTTGAGCTTTTTATGAACTCTTTCCTCCTGAACCTTATTTATACCTTTAACATACTAAAAGGGGTTGTCTCACTTCAGAAAATTGAATTCATCATGTAGACCACGTTAACCAGGCACTTACTAATGTACTGTGATTCTTCATTTGTCTCCTTTGCTGCCTTGATTCCTTTTTCCATCACATTATACACTGCTTGCATCCAAGGGCTACGACCACCCTGCAATCCAGCAACTGTGGCCGTGCTTGCACACTGTAGGAAAAACAGATGGCCTATGTGCACTCCCGCGGTCCTGGCCATTAGCGAGGCCAGTGCCTTTTCTTGCAGTATGCAAGCACGGCCACCGCTGCTGAGTTGCATTATGGTCATAACCCCTGAAAACAAGCAGTGTGTAATGCATTTTGCAGTCCGCAAAATGCATATGGTATTGTGAATGGGCCCGTAATTTGATATATACATTATTATATTTGTATGGAACTGTTGTTGAAAAAGCTGTTATAGCCAGGTGAAAATGCATCTGGCATTACATTTCTCCTGCAGCATGAATGAACTGATGACCATGAAGATAGGCCAGGTCCACAAGAGTGGGAGCCCCTCTTTGTTAGCATCTCTCCACTCTGGCTCATGGGGGGGGGATAATAGGGGTCTGGGTGTCAACCCCTTTAAGACTGTACATCAGTAGGGAGAGTTATAATGTATCTATAATCATGACATGTTTTCATAAAACACTAAGTGGATTTTAAAATCTATAAATTTGTGTTTTGCTTTATGAGGAAGTAAATAGCTCATTTAGTTACTGGTACAATCGTAATCACTGGTCATTACTGGGTTATTTATCAGGCTTTCATTAGTTTTATTATATTTTTACAGGTGCAGTAATATTCTCCGGGAATTTATCATTCTCTTTTTCACATTTCAGCTCATGTTCAGATAAACCATTGCAATAAAGTCCTTGGTGAAATGGTTTCTATAAAGTCTGTATGAAAGATTCCCTTCTGCAGTGTTTGGGGTGAAATACTCTGCCTTTACTGTAAAGAGACAGCTTGATGATATAAACTGCTAACGCACATCTCTGCTTCTTTCTGCAGAAGAAACCACATTCGAGGCAGGAGTAAAAGTTCAAATCCACAGCCAGTCTGAGCCGCCATTTATACAGGAGCTGGGCTTTGGAGTGGCCCCTGGATTCCAGACCTTTGTGGCAACTCAAGAACAGAGGGTAAGGGGATTGAATCACTTTGTTTTATGTGCAGATGACTTGTCTTTGGTCTCCATGTCATGCTGGTGCAAAAAAAGAGAGGAAATCGCTAGGATTTGGTGTAAGATATAGAGAAAAGCCTCCTGAGCTTCAGCCACTTAAATCCATACAGAGCAGGGACAACAAGGGATCAGGAATTGACACTTGACTTTTCTTATCGAACGTATTAGCTCTTGGGATATAGATGGGAGGATCATGGATCTTTTTACGGTTGGCTAGAGACCTTGCTAGTGAGAAATTATACAGTTTAATGAGCCTCTAGTATAGAAAGCAGGGGAGCTCCATCATGTCTACATTAGCATGTCATCACTCCTTGCACTGTGAAAATGACTTAAAAATGAATGTTGTCTATTGCTGATTGATGTACTTATGGAGACAGAGAGGCGCTGGCCGGGGAGAAATTTCCAGGTGAATGTTCCTGTATCCGCCTTCGTAATGAGGCTGCAAAATTAATTTTTGATTGATGCACTTCGCCCACGCTCTACAGTCAGATGGGGATAAAGCTGAAAACCTAGGATTATATATCTCATTGTATATAATGCGAGCTGGACCTGCTCGAAAGTGTATTAAAGAGTAGATTTTTCACCAAAATGAAGGTTTAGAAAGGTTAAGGCTGCGTATAACCAAATCACTACAGGACTTTAAACCTATAATATATAGAGTGATTTGATTCGGAAATATTGTGTACTTCCAATAAACTATTGAAATCATAGAGCTAATGTCCTGAGCAATCTCAAATGGAATACAAGATCTTCTTTTAGACGTGTTAGATGATGAAACCCCTTTTACGCCCCAGTTGCTGCTCGACTCCCGACAGAAAGCTATTTTCACTGGGATAAGCCTTCTCTGGTCAGATATTTCCATATAATACCTGGGACCTCCTTCCAAGAAACCCATATGCCATGATAGGGCATAATGGACAGATGTCTTTAAAGAACAACCTCTTTAAAAGAAAAAAAAAAATAGAAAAATGATGTTTCATATGTATTAGAAAAACATGCATACTTTCATCTAGAAACGTTGCCACACCACATCTGTCCACAGGTTGTGTGTGGTATTGCAGCTCAGCCCATTCACTAAAACTGAATTGCTGTACCAGACACAACCACAGGTGTGGCGCTGTTTCTGGAGTAAAACATCCATGTTTTTAAGCCTCTCGAGCTGCTTTAACTATCTTGTTGATCTGTTTGGAGTTTTTCAGTAATTTTGTAGTACCCCAGACTTAGGGGTACTACAATTTTAAATAATTATTCTGTATGTATTGCATTGTTTTTTTATATTATGTTGTTATGCACTTTGTGTATATGGCAGGTTATACACAAGGTAACCTGTAAGGTTATGGATGGCAAGGGTTAAACAGGAACAGGGATAACGACCCTGTTCCTCCCCTCTTGGTAGGAGTGGGCTGGTCCTGCTTCCTGCCAGAAGAGGGAGTTCCTGTCAAGACAGAGAGAGGAGAGGAGGCACACTGCTGAGCTCCTGCTCCTAAACAGGATTCTCCAGAGAGGTCAAAGATAAACAGCCTCCAGTAAATCCTTCAGAAGACAGACAGCAGAGTGATCAGCTGCAACCAGCATTACAGACACTGCTGTTAGGTGAGGGACTATGGCTAAGACACCCATCACCCAGAACACTACTAGGCCAGTAAGACCTAAGTGCTAAACTGCAGCCATCCAATCTGCCTCCATATACCTTACTTATGCAAGAAGTCTGCACTCAAAATCTGCTGCTATTGAATGTATTTGAAGTTCCAAGTAAAAAAGACTTGGTTATGTTTATTTCTACTCTCATTCTCCTTCAAAGCTGCATTTCCACTACACCGATCCCCAGAGACCAATGGCCTGATGGAGTACACCATGACACAACACTTCATCAGGGCCACTACCACTCCCACCCGCTTCAATGGCTCCTCCAGGGATCGCTGCAATTAAAATATAACTTGATGAGAAAATATAACTTGATGAGAAACAAACCAAGTATCAGGGTCACGTCTAACAGATTTTAGAATTTTGCAGTTTGCAGATTAATGAGACTTGGTGTATGATATATTTGGTCCTTTGCTCACTTTGTGTGAATAATGAACAAAATAATTAATACTAATCTAAGGCTCAGAAAATGCTAAAAGGGGTTACAGCCTTCATTTTGGGAACAGCAAGATGTTCTTTTGTCATACAACTGAAGGAGACTGCAGGGACCCACTTGGACCCTCTCACAAAGGATTTTAAATGCAATTGCTTGTACTTGTATTCTGCAGGAATGTTTCCTTGTGTTTTATATATACATAGTATATAATTATATTGATTGGTGAAGGGAGGTGGTGGCAGGTGACCCTGTCAGGAGGCTGGAGCCTGCATCCTCTCCTCTCTCTGGTCTTGCTAATTGTCTGTGTGCAGATTCACTTATTTATCTGTTAGTGCCTCTCTGATTCACAATGAAAATGTCCCTATAAATGCATAGTGGAAATACCTGGTGCCGTCTTTTGTTTCATTTTCTGGCATGGTTCCTCTGATTTCCAGTACCCTCTTCATATATATAAAATGCCACCAGCATCTTAGACTACTTTATGCACACTGTGCTTTTCTCATTGAAATGACGCAGCAGTGTATGGAGGCCCATTTTTCCCCTAAAGCTCCATTGGAAAAAAAAAATACTGAGCTTTGGTAGCTTGAGAAGCTGGTGACCATTTTACAGAAATGAAGAGGAACTGAGAATTGGAGGAATCCCACATCAGAAATATTAAAAACAAGGGCATCAGGTATTTTGACTGTCTATGATGTATTTTTCTGGAATTTTTATGGTGAAACCGAGGAAGTTTTCAATAAATAGGGGAAAAAATAAAATCCAAATTAATAGCATTAGGTCCACTCGAATGGTATCATGCTGGCGCTCCATGCCGCCACTGGCCTGCTGTCCCAGGCAGTCATGGGCGTCGCTCCTCTCTTCCTGTGCGCATTGCGACTCGTGCTCAGTGAACTTCCTTTCAGCACTGTGAAAGTTAATTCTTTCCTCCTGCTCCATATCCAGCTGCTGATTAAGGTGCTGATTATCCTTCCTATTTAGCTGGGCTGTGGATCAACCTCCTCACCTGAGATTTGAGATTTTCTAGTCTTTAGTAACCAGCAAAGGTGTGATCTCTTGTATAACTACCCATGTACCCTACCTTTTCTGTCTACCAATTCTGCTCCTTTCTGTCTGTCCCAACCCTGGAACTACTACCTGGACTATGCATGTACTCAGCCTGCCCCAACCTTGGAATTGCTATCTAGTATATGCATGTAGTCAGCCTGCCCTGATCTCAGAGTCCTTGATGCTTTGCACTGGTGTCTCAGACCCCAATGAGTCAGCTGTCAACTACACCAGGACTACTCCAGGCAGTGTAGTACTGGGTTGCCTAGGGCCCACCAGTAAAATTTATTTTGGGGGCCCACCGTACGGATACATTTAAATATTACCTACTCACACAGCAGAAAGATGCTTCCAGATGATTGAATATGGGGGTCCCTGCAGCAACTTTCAGAAGGTAGGTCCTGGGGGAAGAAGGATACTGGCTAGCTTTCCTCTACACCTAGAAGTCATCTCAGCTCTGATAATGTCTATAATAATAAACTGGGGAGTTTCTTTAATAATTTATCACGTTTGAGGTGCTGTACACTGAAAATATGTATGTAGTGCAGTAAGTCTACTGTGTTATGTGCGAGGGAGTGGGAGATTAGAGGCCCACCTTCCTCAGGGGCCCACCGGAGGATTCAGCTGTACCCCTGTGGGCCAGTCCGAGCCTGACTTCAGGAGGTAGCAGACTCGTTAATTCCATGTGATGAAGTCCAGATCCCTGTACAGGGGTTAAAGGGTAAATACCAGGGAACCACCAGGACAACAACTTTGGGTTTAACCTAAAGTCAAACTGGTTAGTTGGCACAGTGGGTCCATACCCACTGTCCGTTACGCATGGGAGTATACAGAGCAGAAGCTATTGCAGAGCCCATGTAATGCAGACTGGTACTAAGTGAGTAGTTGGGTCTTGTGTTTCTGATTTCAGCTGGGCTCACCAGTGCGGCACAATATTTATCTACATTCTGGCTTCAGCACTTAACAGACGCTCAGCTTCACTGTTTGCCTCACAGCTTGGCTGTTAATAAATTGACAATGTCTGAACCGGATGGTTGGTTATATAATTATTCTTTAAACACAATTTCAAGTAGTTCCCAGGTGACTTAAATATTGACCCAGTGGACTAATTGAAACTTAATTATTACTCTTCTGCACAAACCTAGAAGCTAACTTTTTGCCTTGGAAAATAAGAAAAAGAATTCCTTGTAGCACATAGAATGTGGATAATCCTGACCTATGTTAAAACATAGCAATAATTCTTCACTGTTATATAACTAGCCCGGGTGCACAAAAGGATCTGTGAAAAAACTATGCAACAATTACATTTTATATGCCTCTACAGCAGAAGATGGCTGTATAGAACGGTCCTTAAATGGCCATGCTGCTTTCCAGGATGTCGTGGTCTGTAACTTGGACAGTGGACTTATCTGATTGTAACTACTATGTGATTCTTTCCTGTGTTTTCCATTATCATATTTTGGCTTGGAATGGTCCTGGCTATGATATCTGCTTCTGCCCTTTCACTAGCGGACTCATTCTGACACTGAGAGGAACCTTCATTGCTACAGCCATTATGAAATCATTGATTTCCTCCCGGCTTTTTTCTCCCATCTTTCCATCTCCCTCACCTTTCTTGGTGTTTGTCGTGTTTGTAGATGACTAGTTGAAAAAATAAGATAATTATTTTCAATTAAAAAAACATGTTAAAAGAAAGAAGATGGTTGCCTATATGTACAGTATTATGATTGTAGTGATGGAAATATCCATGAGATGTAAAAAAATTGCTACATGTAGAGTGTGAACTTTAGTCCATTTGCAGCGAGCCCCTGAGGAGCCAGATCAAAGGATGGGAGTGGCAGTGGCCATGATCATGTGTCACGGTGTACTCACTTATGCCATTGCTCCCTGGTGTAGGTGTAGTGAAGGAAGAGCACCCTCTGGGCACTCCTTGTAGCCGTTAGTTCTCTGCCTGATGGTAGTTTGGGGGTACCCAAGGTATTAATGTCCATGTGGGTGCTAGGCAGGGCACATGATAGAAATACAATGAGTACACCAATTGAATAATAGTACCACCCTCTAAATTAAACTAAGTATGCTGCTAAGCACTGTGCCAAACTCAAATAATACTATAAGTTCTAATGCCTCCGTGCTCTCTACACATGTACATTGTACACTCTATGACAAATAGTACAAGGCTTACTATTTGCGCGCTAATGTCCTGACGCTGTCTGTAGTGGAGCCGCGGGCTTAATGGCAGGCGCACTGCAGGAAGATACTGCACGTGGAGACGCGCCCCAGGCCGGTGGCGCGGCTACTGTTATGGTTAGCGCGCGAAGGGCGCGATCGTAACGGCACTGTCTGAGACTAGGGGAAGTCGCAGGCACCACTGTTACTCTACGTGTTTCGGATAGTATGCGCTATCCTTCCTCAGCATTGTTTCCCTACCCACCAGTGTCTTCCCAATTTATACCGTATGTGCCTGCTTGCTTCAAATTGCCTTCTGTCAATCATTCTCTACCTACTTCCATTACACAGTATCTGCCATCCTAATCAAAAGCATATATCTCGATTTCACTATTGAGGCCAAAGGGGACCATTGTATTCATATTAAGAATCATTCTGGTCTCATACTTGGACATTTTTTTAATAAAATCGCCACTCCTTCTATCCTTTCTCACCAATTCTAATCCACAAAATTCTGACCCCTTAAATTTTCCCTGATTTCTCTCTATGTTGTATATATCTTCACTTATTCTTTTCTTTAATGTTCTTTTAGTGCGCCCAATGTAGATCTTTTTTATATGGGATGGCGAGGAAAAAGTTTTAAATGAATTTTTAGAGGATATAAATAAAAACGAGTTTTACCTTGAATTTACTCCAACATATAGTAGAACTGAGGTTAATTTTTTAGATTTAACCATTTTTATTGAAAATAACACAATCTGTACTAGAACTTTCAATAAACCAACCGACGCCAATAGTTTTATTTCCATCGATAGCTGCCACTTACCCCGCTGGCCAGAAAATCTCCCACGGAGCCAATTTATGCGTATTAGGAGGAACTGCACTAAACTTGAGCATTATGAAGAGGAGGCTGACCGCATGCAGAATAAATTTGAAATAAAGGGATATAGCCAGGAAAAGTTAACAAGCTGCAGGGCAGAAATTAAGCAAATAGAGAGACACACGTTACTAGAAGATAGAGGAACAATAGGGACAACAATAAAAGAAGAGACAAATTAATGGATTTTCCCTCCCATTATTGTACCCTACAATAGGCAAACAGCTAAATTGAAGAAGATAGTGGGGAAATACTGGGAAACACTAAAAGAAGATAAAATATTAGGAGAATTAGTCCCAGAAGCCCCCAAGTTTATCTTCCGCAGAGCACATAATTTATGCAATTTCTTGGCACCCACTAATAAATGTATAGACAGTAAACCAGAAAAACAAATGAAAAACAATATAAAAACACGGAAAGGCTTTTTTCCCTGCAGTAGGTGCGTTGGATGTAAGAAAGTACAAAATAATAAAAAATACATAGCTTTGGACAATTCGGAGAATACATATAAACATAAAATTGAGAAATTTATTTCATGCAACAGTCAGGGCATAATATATGCCATTATTTGTGTAAAAAGATCTACATTGGGCGCACTAAAAGAACATTAAAGAAAAGAATGAGTGAACAGATATACAACATAGAGAGAAAATATGTAGGGCATCCCCTTTCAAGTCATTATAAGGATAGACATCAGGGAAAATTTAATGGGTCAGAATTTTGTGGATTAGAATTGGTGAGGAAGGATAGAAGGGGTGGTGATTTTATTAAAAAAAAGGTCCAAGTATGAGATCAGAATGATTTTTAATATGAATACAATGGTCCCCTTTGGCCTCAATAGTCAAATCGAGATATATGCTTTTAATTAGGATGGCAGATAATGTGTAATGAAAGTAGGTAGAGAATGATTGACAGAAGGCAATTTGAATGAAGCAGCAGGCATATACGGTATAAATAGGGAAGATACTGGTGGGTAGGGAAACACTACTGAGGAAGGATAGCGCATACTATCCGAAACGCGTAGAGTAACAGTGGTGCCTGCGACTTCCCCTAGTCTCAGGCAGTGACGTCACGATCGCACTCTTTACTCGCGAACCACTACAGGTGCAGCGTCTTCCCGCAGTGTGCCCGCCGTTAAGCCCGCGACTCCACTACAGACAGCGTCTGGACTTTAAATAGCGCAAATAGTAAGCCTACTACTATTTGTCATAGAGTACTATTTGTCATAGAGTATATATGTGTAGGGAGCACGGAGGCATTAGAACTTATAGTATTATTTGAGTTTGGCACAGTGCTTAGCAGCATAATTAGTTAAATTCAGAGCGCGGCACTATTATTCAATTGGTGTACTGATACTGTTTGTGTTATAGAAGTCAAAGAATTGGAACCGCGCTGCTATGTTCACAATGTTCAATCCCGGTGGTCTCCTGTGGTGTGTCCACTCTGATGGTCCTAGTCCTCGAGGCTTCAAAACGCTTCAAAGATCGTGACCTCTATAGGACCAAATTCACACAAACATAGTGAAGGAACCTCTCGGCAAGGTATAAACAAAGGGATTTATTATACTCACAAACAAATGTGCAATAAAGGCATGTATAAAAGGTAGAATCCGTGGTATCCGCCCGACCCGGGTTTCGCTCAAACCCGGGTCGGGCGGATACCACGGATTCTACCTTTTATACATGCCTTTATTGCACATTTGTTTGTGAGTATAATAAATCCCTTTGTTTATACCTTGCCGAGAGGTTCCTTCACTGTGTTTGTGTGAATTTGGTCCTATAGAGGTCACGATCTTTGAAGCGTTTTGAAGCCTCGAGGACTAGGACCATCAGAGTGGACACACCACAGGAGACCACCGGGATTGAACATTGTGAACATAGCAGCGCGGTTCCAATTCTTTGACTTATATTGCATTTATTTTTTTATTGAATCTCTTTTTATTGAAATTAAGAAGAAAGTCACAAAGTATACAGGCAAGGAAGTATACATTAAACACGTGAGATAGGTTACATGTCACTTCCGAAAAACACAAGTAAGACGGAACATGTCAAACAGTACACAAGTTACAAAAGTATTTCGCTAAGGAGGAATGGCTCATAAATCGTCCATATGTGCCAGTGTTGTAACACCGGACACAGGAAATAATATGAAAGTCACAAGCATCACTTAAAATCAATATATATCTTCTCAAGGAAGGCCCAGAAAGTAAAATATAAACAAGCGTGTGTACAGAAAAGCAGACTATAAGTAAATGTGGTCAAGCTCAGCCTCAACCTCTAAGTCAGGGAGGCGGAGTCCTTAGACCTTTGGAATTGTCTCCAAGGCAGCCAGACCTTTAAGTATCGTGTGCGGTTACTATTGGCCCAACCTAACAGTTCTTCCAATCTATTAAGATGGTGCATTTTTTCAAACCACATGTCTATAGTGGGGGGTGAGGTATCCCTCCATTTAGTGGGTATAAGTAGTTTTGCAGTGGCAATCATATGAGTAAGAAGGCAAGCCTTGGCAGGGCGGAAATTGGGTGTAGGAAGCCAGAGCAGAACTAGTTCTGGGGTAAGTTGGATAGAAGTAGAACATATGGTGTTCATAATATTCTCGACGTCTCGCCAATATCCAGTTATTAAGGGGCAAGTCCACCAAATATGGAGCATAGAGCCCACACCAGACTGACACCTCCAACATTTGCTCGTGGGTGAGATCCCAATTGAGGCTAGGTATTCGGGCGTTTTATACCATCTAGTGACTGTTTTATATGAATTTTCCTGAAAGCGGACACATGGGGAAAAACCATTAGAATGTGACAAAACGTAAGCCGTGTCTGACTCAGAAAGGCTCTTCCCCAGTTCCTTCTCCCAATTGGCTATATAATAAGGTTTAGAGACACATGTGCGTGATAATAAGTTGGTATATATAACTGACAGCGATTTTTTCAGTGGGGAGGGGAGGACAGTGAAGTTATCTAACCAATTAGGGTCACGGAAGGATGATGAGGATAGTTTATCGTATCGTGAAGATATATTGTTATAATCCCAAATTTGCACTTGGGTAGGAGAGTCTTTGCCTAGTTTACTGCAGATGTTGGGTAAGGACAAAATTGAGGAGGAGTCCATCATGTTTCCTATTTTAGTTCCACCTAAAGAATGCCACCAACTTTGCCCATCATCATCCATGTTGCTAAAAAGATAAGGTAGAACACCAATTGGTGTCAATTTTGACACCTTAGAATCACTAAGGGAGGAAGCCATGGCCTTTCTATAGGTGCTGAGCATGCTTTTCGTCAGGATGCTCATCTTGGGGCAAAGAGAAGGTGGAGTGTTATGCCACCATAGGAGAGCATACCTATGGGGTCCCATCAGAGATCTTTCAATATCTAAGTATGGATCCTGTAGATGGTCGTTGGCTAATAATACCCATCTGGATAACTGTATAGCTTTATAATATAATGCCATATCTGGCAGTGATATTCCACCCTTGCCTTTCTTCTGGGATAAGAGTGAAAAAGCTATCCTGGGTCTTCTTTTATTCCACAGAAAGGCGGAGAAAAGGTTTTTAATACGGGTAAAAAGGACGCTGGCAGGTGAATTGGGATGGCCTGTAAGGTATACAGGAGTTGTGGAAGTACAAACGTGGATAGTAGGTTCTTCCTTCCAAACCAGGACATATATGGCACTTTTAATGCGGACATGAAGGACTGCACCTTTGCTAGTAACGGAATATAGTTAAGCTTAAATAACAAACTCAAATCTGAAGGGATTTGTATCCCTAGATACTTAATGGCGGAATCAGGCCACTTAAAGGGGGATAGACGTTTCAGGGAAGATAGGGTCGTGGGAGGGATGTTAATGGGTAGGGCTTCAGACTTGGAGAAGTTAATTTTGAAGTTGGAAATTTGGCCATAATGGTGGAATATTGACAAGATAATAGGGAGGGCTTCAACTGGGTTAGATAGGACAATTAGGAGATCATCCGCAAAAGCAGCAGTATGATGATGGTATCTACCTACATCAATACCCACAATAGTTTTATTCTGCCTGATTTTCAAAAGGAGCATTTCCATACAAAGAATAAAAAGGGACGGGGAAAGGGGGCAGCCCTGCCTGGTTCCATTCCTGATGGGGAAGGCATCCGACAAGGTCCCATTTACTAATACCTGAGCCGATGGGCACGTGTAAAGGGAAAAAATGGCCGCAATAAACCCCGGAGGGAAACCAAACTTCTCAAGTGAGGCTTTCATAAATTCCCAGTTGACCCTGTCGAATGCCTTCTCCGCATCCGTGCCCAAGAGCAACATAGGTACCTTTCGGACACTAGCATGATGAATCAGGTGTATCAATCTCCAAATATTATGTTTACCCTCCCTCCCAGGTACAAAACCTTTTTGTTCCGGGTCAATTAGTTTGCTGAGTAGGGGCGATATCCGTTGAGCCAACAATTTTGACCACCATTTAAGATCGCAATTTAATAAAGATATAGGTCTATAACTCCCGCAATCCTCAGGGTCCTTCCCCTCTTTGTGTAGGATGGTTATGTGTGCCTGTAAAGCTTGAGCAGGTAGGGAAGCACCTCTCAGCAGTGAGTTGCATAGTTCCGTGAAGTGGGGGAGTAGGGTTTTTTTGAATTTTTTGTAATAAAGGATCGGGAGCCCGTCTGGGCCCGGGCTCTTCCCTGTGGGAATGGAATTCAATAATTTTTCAACTTCAGTGTCTGTAAAGGGTGCTAAAAGTTGACGGCAGTCAGAATCGGACAGAGTAGGGGAACTAATGGAGGATAGAAAGTCTGTAAGGAGAGAACTGTGGGAATTGCCAGGATCGTCACCTGAGGGCGGCGCGAGACTATAGAGTTCCATATAGAATTCTTGGAAGGCCTTAGCAATGAGCGGGGTGGAGGATACTTTGATCGAAGGGCTAGATTTAATAGTGGCAATAAACGTTTTTTCCCGCCTTTTTTTTATAAGACGTGACATCATCTTATTGCCCTTGTCTCCGTGCTCATAAATTTTGCTTTTTAAGCGTTGCAAGGTTCTAGTGTCTCTGATGTTGAGGAGATCTTTAACTTTCCTTCTAAGTGTTAGTAGAGCTTCCTTGTGTGTGTCTAGGCAGGTCATTTTGTGCAATTTTTCTTGTGTCCTAATTTGGGACAGTAGAGATTGCAGCTCCCTCCTGGCCTCCCCTTTAACAAAGGAACCAAGAGAGATCAGCTCACCTCTAATGTAGGCCTTGTGAGCCTCCCAAATAATTGGGTAAGAAACTTCAGGTGAGGAATTGGTGGCAAAATAGCTCTCCAGTTTCTCACTCAACGATAGCATGTGAGTATCAGATTCCAGCAATGTGGTATTCAATCTCCAAGACCAAACTTTATGTGGAAGACAATGGAGGGACAGCGACAGCATTACGGGAGCATGATCAGAGATCACTATATTTCCGATCTCAGCCTTCTGTATCGACGGGATATAAGGGTCAGATAGGAATAAATAGTCAATACGACTATAGGAGTTGTGTACATATGAATAAAATGTGAAATCATTATCTGTGGGATGGAGGGTTCGCCACACATCAGTCAAACGTAGGTCCGCCATCGACCTCAATAGGCGGGTTAATTGCTTGCCAGAAGAGGTGGTGTCTAGGGATAAATTAAAATCCCCTCCTACTATCAGCACGCCCTCAGCATATTCCTTTATAATCTTAAGAGTGTTCAGCAACCAGGGAATCTGGTTCTTGTTGGGGGCATATAAATTCGCAATCGTGATTTTTGAATTAAAAATCTGGCCCTGTACAATAAGCAAGCGGCCCTCAGAGTCAATGTAAGTTTTCAGAGGACGAAATGGAATGGACGAGCTGATAGCGATAGACACCCCTCTAGAAGCAGAGGAGTGGGTGGCATGATACCAGTGGGAATACCGGTTTGTGGGTAGAGTAGGTATATGGCCATGGCGGAAATGAGTCTCCTGCCATAACACTATATCAACTCTCTTTTGGGACAAAAGATTCAAAACTTGCCTTCTTTTTTGAGGAATGTTGAGGCCGTTTACATTCTGGGACCAAACAGTTAGGTTAGCCATGTACTTTTAGATGAAGCAAAAGAAGAGCAACCTGTGACAACAGACAAAACAGAAATATCAACTTTTCACACATAGTTAACAGTATTTGGTTGGGAGAGGACATCTCTCCAAAAGGCAAATATGGATACGGGAATGCGCGGTCCACAGGGCCCACCCGCCCCCACCCCAGTAAGAGAAGGGAGGAAGCGGGTGAGACCCAAGGAACACAACACCCCATTTGGAGGATGCGGATAGCCATAAATGGCAAGACAGACAGCTGCAAGGCTTAGTAAGTAGTGAGACTACTATATAACGGGTAGGAAACCATCATTTCAAAAACAAGAACAAAAATCTGTTGGAAAACCATGAAATAAGTCCCCAAAAATATCTGCTGAGAAAGAAGTGAGTGATAAACATAGGAAAAAGCAAGGTCACTAAAGTTTGACACAGTCAGGCTAGTTTCACCCAGAGGAGAGGCACAACATATAAAGCTAGATCAAGTAGAACCTCGAATCTGAGGAGGTAGTAGTGCCAGATAACATAGATAAAGCATATGGCAATGACGCCATCTAGTGACCTGGATACGTAAGTAAAATGAAAAACGGTTAACTAGACCTAATGAAGCTCAAATAAACTCCAATCAAATTAGAAAAAGCGAACCCCAAGTCCCATCAGGTGATCCTCCGGTGTTTCGGTGATTTAGGCTTCTTGATCACTTGCCAAGCCTGGACGACCGGAAGGTCAGGTAGCTGAAGTGCATCAGGTATCGGTGTCCAAGATTGGATCTCTATGGGTGCTATTTCCAGCTTCTCCCAGGCCGCAGACAGATCTTGAGGGGTCCGGATAACAATCTGCTGTCCCGCTTTAGAAGTAGCTAGTCCAAAGGGGAAGAGCCAGCGAACCGGGAGTTTGTGGGCTCTGAGGGCGTCGGTAAATGGCTTCAGCGCTCTCCGTTTTGCCAGAGTACTGGGTGCAAGGTCTTGGTAAAATTGGATCTTGGCGCCATTATATACAATATCCTTAGCCTCTCTGGCCATCCGTAGTATGGTCACGGTGTCAAGAAAGTTCAGCAAGCCGCATATTATATCTCTAGGAGGTTTACCATCAGGTGCTCTGGGCCGCAGTGCTCTATGAGCCCGCTCAATAACAATTTGCGTGGCCCTGTCTTCTCCTACCAGCGAGGCAAATATGGCCGCGACTGTGCGGGGTATATCTTCTTTGGTATCGTCTTCAGGGACCCCCCTGATGCGTACATTTTTCCGTCGGCTCCTATTTTCTTGGTCTTCCAAGTGGAGCAATGCGGAGGTAAGATATGAGTTCTGGTCTTTTAAAACCTTGCACACTGCATCGCTATGATCAATAATGGCGGCCTGTGTTTCCTCTAAAGCCTGCACCCGGCCCCCAATCTGTTTTACCTCAGTCTTAATGTCGGAGATGTCTTTTTGGAGGGGCTGCAGAGCCCTATACAAAGTTTTCTTGAAAAAAGCTCTGGAGAGAGGTAGGTCAGTAGCTTCAGAAGTTTCCGACAGAGCACATGAGCTCTCTCCGTCCGAGTCTCCCTGTGGAGCAGCGGCTCTGTTACCTTCCGGCGCCATCTTGGGTCTGCTTGCAGGAGACATTCCTCTTTTTTTAAGGAACCGGTCCATCTCTGGCTGAGTATGGCTCACCCGCTGGGAGCCTGGGGTGTTCTCACTCTTGTCTTTATTGGTTTTCACCATGGTAAGGGGGTTAATCGCCCGTTATGCTGAGTTATGCAGCTGAGTCTGTGAGGAGCTCAAGGATCAGACGCCCATCCCGGCTCGTGGCAAGCTCCGCCCTCGACTTATATTGCATTTAAGCGTGGACGGTCCACCACGTGTTTGTGAACCTGCAGCGCAAGACGAATTGAGTTCGTGGGGGTAATTACGAACTGGTTTACATTTTTTTGTGGTGTTTGTGTTATAGGTTTACTGCAGTCCTATTACAGTACTGCAGCTTGCCGGTGAAGGTTATTTTGTAGCGCTGTAGGTTTCCTCTTTAATTGTGTGTTAGAAATAAAATGGCCTGCATGTGGTGTTAAGAGAGTCAGAGACTAGGCCAGATAAGAGTTAACAAGTGTCTCTCTTGAAGTTGTAGTACATCCAACAGTAGTTTGTACACATTGCAAAGTCCTCCCAGATGTTGCATCATGAGCTAAGCAGATAAATATGGCATTGGCCCTCAGATTACTCTGGCTAAAATATCTGCCATAGGGACCTCTTGCCAATAGCTGTGCTCTGGCAAACATGGCTGTAGTGTCCGCTATTCTGGGGTGCATAGGGTGTCTTAACTTGTTATCCTTCTGTGGCAACTGGGTTTGGATCACATGGAGACTGCTTCTTCTTCCTCCCTCTCTACAGCAAATCTCACTGGAATCTTCTGGAACTAGGAGGTGGATCTGGCCCACACCCTGAGCTCCAGAGAGGGTTGGGCCAGGATTGTTAACTCTGTCCTTGGTCAGCTCATGCTGGAAAAACTGAGGGTGCAGTGGATATCATTATCACTACAAACATTATATAACAAACCAAACTGTATAGATACCCCTAGATATGGGGTTCTGCACATACTCCTTCTCTGTTATCACAATTTTTGCCTTTCTTTTGGTCATAAAATTCCATAAAACTCTATAAATGTTCTTAACTCGTAAATGTATAGGGCTGGTCCTTGGCTTTAATCACATGCCAATATAAATGAACAGCATAGATTTCTGGACACCCTAAATACAACACTGAAGCAGGTTATAATCCATTTAACTGCAAGCTCAGTGTTATTGCCTCTACTGTCAACTACTGTCAGAGTTAAGATCTGATATATTCATAGGTCTTGATTGAAAATTAATTTCTTACAACTGAATGACCCAGTTCTGTATCATCTACAGTAATATGCTACATTTTTAAGCAGGTGTGGAAAAAAAAGTGTTAACGGTTTATTTTTATCTATGCAATTTTTATCAAAATGCAAAGTTACTAAAGAAAAATGAAATCTAAATCAAATTATTTTAGGTGTGCCTTCAAAACAGCATCAGTTTTTCTAGGTACTCTTTCACACAATTTCTCAAGAAACATGCCAGGGAGGTTGTTTTAAACATCTTGGAGGACTAATCACAGCCTAGATGTAGGCTGGTACAGTGGAGTGGTACAATAATGGTATAATAATGAGAGACCAGGCAGGAAATACAGGTAGATACATCATGCAGTACCTTCAGGAAGGTGTCTGATTGGCTTCAAATTTATTCAGCAGGATAATGACCCGAAACATACAGCCAATGTCATTAAGAACTATCTTCAGCATAAAGAATAACAAGAAGTCCTGGAAGTGATGATATGGCCTCCACAGAGCCCTGATCTTAATATAACCGCCCTGCCGAGTGTACTCATAATAATTGATGCTATTTCAAAGGCAAAGCATGGTCACACCAAATACTGGTTTGATTTAGATTTCTCTTTTGTTTATTCACTTCTCATTTTGTTAACTGTGCTAACACTTCTAGTTTTGAAGGCATTCTTAGGCTAGTACTAATCACTATTTACTATTTACACTAAAATTCCACCTGAAACAAACAAACAAAAAAAAAGACAGCCCATACTAAATTTTGTTATGGAGCACTCTAAGATTTGTGTATGCCCCCGTATGCGGCAGATATGCTGCAGATTCCGTGCGTATTTTCTGGGTGGAAAATCTGCAGCATATTACAATAGCAGCAAAGGGAGGTGAGCAGGGGTGTAGCTACCATGAAAGCAGGGGAAGTGGCTACTACAGGGCCCGAACTCAGGAAGAGACCCAGGAAGGGGACAAATGGATTTATTTTCAGGGCCCAGGGAGCGGTGAGTATGGTGCTCCTAGTCCTCGCACTGGTATTACTCACCACTCCCTTGTCTTCTTATCTGGGTGCCTGAGCTCCACTAAATCCTGGTAGTGCACAGCTTTAGGACAGGATGTAGTGTGCGTAGGAGCGCACTTTGACCTGACACTGTGTGACGTCAAGTCACAGTGTAGTGCATGCCTAGACACAGTGCTGCATGAAGAGTGGAGGGGCCCGTGAGAGGAGAAGAGAGACGAGTATTGTTTTTTTGTCCAGTCTGAGGTCTGCATTAAGGGGAAAGAAGGAGGCCCAATTCAAAAATTTGTGGTAGGGCTTAGTCAGTTCTAGTTACACCACTGGAAGTGAGATTTAACCAAATATCAACCACACAACACATTGTAAAAAACCTGTGCAGAAATTGAACTGCTGTGCAGTAAAATTCCCAGCAAATACGCATGTAATTAAGGAGGATTTTGCCATTCCTTTCTAATGATACTGCTGTGTATTTTTTCCACCTGCTTTAAATGCCTTTATAGTTCTAACTGAATCTGCACTTTTTCAAATCATTGACTTATATCAGATACCAGTCTGGAGTTCAGGGCTACCATCCTGCACAGTCTTTACACTGATGGCTGCAAAATGAGGCGGAACGTTTAATATGACTGATAAAATCCAGCACTGTGTCAGGGATGTCATTGCGGAACCAATAGGTCAGGTATCATCCAGATGCCAGAGTGAGGCCAGTGATTTATTACTATAGTCTACCTGCATGGGGATATAATTGATTCACTGCGCAATCTTGATGTAAGGTGACATACTAGATATAAAATGACACTGAAGACGTTGGACTGCTACATCGTCACGCTCTCAGATTTCAAGCTTTTGCAGTAAATGCCCCAGATGTAGTGTTTCAACCTTTAGCGAGCATAGATGTACTTCCTGTCTAATTCTAATGGACCATTTAGTAGGTTTGTTGACCCAGTCATGAGCCCAGAATATTTTACAAATTCTTAGATCACTCTGCTCCCAATTAACGTTATGAACAGTATATTTATTGCCTCTTTTATACAATTTGGATAACAATCTAAATTTAATTAAAATGTAATCGCCCTGTTGTTGTGGTTTACTCTGGCTCTGAAGAACGGCAGGTTGTATGCTGTTTTCAGTTTTTATTTTATTGTCGTTCTTCTTTTTAATTGTGGGGACGATGCCATTTATTTTATGGGCCTCTATATTACCAGCCATAATAGATTCTGCATAAGCATGATCTAATAAATCAGCCTCTTTTCTCTCCCATTTGCATTAACTACTGTAATATTACGAGACTGACAGCAGATATCTGATGCTGGCCTCCTCAGAAAATGTGGTAGTTCAGGAAGAAAAATGCTCTTTTCCGGTAACAACCAGGCATCAAGGTGAATAGTTCTCGGCACAGTTTATGGGCTTGTAGAGTTGGGCTGTGTTCCCACTAGTGTTAGTTTAGGACACATTATTCTGGGCTCAAGCACTGTATGTAGTTTGCAGTCTGCAAACTGCGGATCCACAAAATACGGGTACTGGCCGTATGCATCCCTCACCTTCCTCTGCCCCTCAGCTCTACACTACAGACAAGAATAGGACATGTTCTATCATTTGTGGCAAAGTTGCATGAATGCAGACAGCACATGGATGACATCAGTCTGTTGTCCACATTTTTTTTTGCCCCATAGAATTGAATAGGTCCACGTGCAATATGTAAAAAATGCCGATCGAAACCAAAAATATGGTCGTGTGCATGAGGCCTAATTGATGCCATGTAGCTCAGCCCCCTTCTGCTTGAATGCTTGAATGGGACTGAGCTGTATTATCAAACACAACCCATGGACAAGCGTTGTGCTGTGTCTGCAAAAGTAGCAAACCCTTTTTTACTAACATTGGACAATCCCTTTAATGGTTATATTATTTAATTGTTAATATTTTTGTTAATATTTTTTAAAATCTTTTGTTTTATTAAGGGGCCAAACATCAAGGGCCAAGGACCTAACACCATGCCATCCTTAGATTGCAAATTCTATTTATCAATGAAAATAAATCCATTGAAGATGAATTGAGTATATTGTAATGCAGTGCTACCACCTGCAGGCTTACATTGAAAAATATCTGTGAAAGGCATCGGAAAGGCTCCGGCCTTTCACAGAAAATGAACAGCTCCCCCGATCTCTCTCAGATGCTGTGGTCACATTTAACCATGGCATCTGAGGGGTTTATTGCGAATCGCACACATTCGCCCCTGATGTCTGCTGTATGAAACTGCTGAAACCCGACGACTATGGCGCATTTTTATAGACCGGACTTCCTCCGTACATGGATGGCGGAGGTCCAGAAAGGGTTAATAATCGTCACTGCAGTTATTGGCTGTGCTGTGACCACTACAGTTGTTTCTGCACATTGAAGCCAGCCTAAAATGATATTAAAGAGGACCTGTCACCTCTCCTGACAACTTAAGTCTATTGTAGCAAATACTTGTATTCCCCATGTAATAATTTTCGGGCCAAAATAACACTCTTTTGGCTTCTATCGTTCTAATGGGGGCCTTGCGGGTCCGTTTTAACATATGCATGGGGAGCTTTCCTAGCACATTTAATTAGCGTACTCTGCAGACGCAGTGTGAAAGGTGCCTTACTGTTACAGCTCATTTATTGAAAATTCTCACGGAGGACTCCACCAGGCCGTTTCCTGAGCATTCAGCGTAGGACTGAATGTTTCATTTTTGACATTTAATATTCCAGTTTTCACTTTATTTAGTTTAACAGATTCACTGAGTATAAAAAGCTTCCCCCGAGAAGGTTGTTGAATGAATTAATCCACATGAAAGGTTCAGTTCCCCGTCTCTGCCAGACATTTTACAGTCTTGCAGTTTTCCTCCATCCGCTGTACATATTGCATATTTCCAATGCCGCGCTTAGTGGGTAAAGACAACAGAAAACATTTCATCAGTTCCTATGTGCGGACTGTCGGCTCAGCAGGTCCCTTTCAGCTGACTAATTGCTGTGTTAACCAATTGATTTATCTGAAGGGTGGTGCTCACTGATCTGTGCGTAATAAAATTGAAGCTGCACATGAAGGAACGTTACAGAGGGACGGGTAGAAGTGACCCACTGTCTGGTGCAATCCGTTACACTTGGGTAGGTGCATCTAGAAAGACAGACCATCAGGGCTCATCCATCGTGACCTGTCCAATGGAGAGCAAACCTTGTGCTGCCCATAGGCAGTGGTTTATTCTTAGATGGTACTAATCTGACATGCCCATTTACCATGAACTATCGGCCAAGTAGACTGACGGAGTTAAAAAGAACTTCACGACATGTTAGTTTTAGTAACTACTTGCATCCCCCTTGTAATAACAATTCTGCAGCATCTATTCTCATGACTCTATGATTTGCCATTCCTTTATTATTCCAGCTAGACGTTATAAATATATTACTAGCAGTTTTCAGTAAAGGTCCAGATAGATGTTACCAGTTGGGGGGGGGGGGGGGGGGAGTGTCCCTGCACAGTCTGACATTATCCAATCAATGCTGCTAGTATCAGACTGTGCAGGAACACACCCCCTACTGGTAACACCCAGATGGACCTTTATTGCAAAGTGCTATCAATTAATTTGTAACTTCTAGCAGGAATAATAAAGGAACAGCCCAACTTACAGTCATAAGATTAGATGCTCCAGAATTGTTATTGCCGTACAGTTGGTATCTGCAATTAATTTTTACTGTTTGTAATGTTAATGTAATGGCCCTTATTAAAAAATATTGAACCATTAACTGTTTTTTTAACTGTGTGACTGGTACTTTCATTTTGTGCCAGTCATCTAATAAACCCCATCTCTAAGCTACTGACAGGTTATAAACAATTGTTTAAGCCATATTCTTATCAGTAAGATAAGAACTTAGTTATAATAAGTGTTTATAATGTCAGTGATAAAGAGTCCATCAGCTCCCCAACTGATGGAAAAGATAGAAAATCCAGAGGCTGCTTCTAGAGCATCTCTGTTATGTACAGAAAAAAGAGCTCCATATTTTTAATAAAGGCCAATTGAAAAAATATATTTTTAGCTCAAAATAAGTACATTGCAATAATAAACATAATTGTCCCCAAAGGTTTACATACCCTTTAAATATCCTGTCACGGTCCTCTTTGGAACTCAGATTCGGGGCTAGCCCTTCCCCCTGGTTCCAGAAGATAACAGTTAGAATAATTGTGAGAATGGTGGAGGTAAGGAGCAGAGATGATGTGCTCCTCTCCCCCAGACTCCGACTTCAAGCTCTAGAGCTTTCTACATCACCAAAAGCTCCAGAAGAAAATTGAAGGAGGATCTGCATGGCCACAGCTTAATGCATTCCAGACCCTGCTGCTGTGAAGGGCATAACATGGTAAGGCACCCTACACACCCCAGAATAGTGAGGAATACAGCCACAGTTGCCAGATTGCAGAAGATAGCCATAGATCCCAGGCACAGAGACTTTAGTCAGAGAAAAAGTAATTTGAGACCTATTGCTACAAACTGCTTGCACAGCTCATGCTTGGACATCTGGAAGGAATTTGCACTGTCTACTGATAATTACTGGATATACTACAACTCCTATTTGGTACACAGTAAAGAGAAAAGTTTAGTAAAGTTTACGCCTAACACTGACTCTCCTAACACCACACATCATTTTCAAACCCCGCCCAGCACCCACATGACATTTATCATTAAGGGCACCCCTAAACTACCATTAGGCAGGAGCCCCAGCTACAAGAAGGGCCCTGGGGGAATATAGGTGCCGTTCCTTAACTGCACCAACCCCATGAATCGATGGTCTGAGGAGGAAGTACACCATGAGACATCATCATCAGGGCCTATACCAATCCCTTTCTCTGCACCGGCTCCTCAGGGGCTCGCTGCATTATTACATGAAGAATAGATTCCTTCATAAGAAAGAAAAAACTTTGTGGATAGGTAACAGGATTAGGCCATAGGCCTCATGCCACGACCATTTGTGTTTTGCGGTCTGCAAATTGCGGTTCCGCAAAAAAAAGGATGACGTTCCGTATGGCATCCGTTTTTTTTGCGGATCCGTTATTTTAGTGGATTCATTGTAATAATGCCTATTCTTGTCCGCAAACTAGAAAAAAATAGGACATGCTCTATTTTCTTTGTGGACAGCACATGGTGTTTGATTTCTTGCAGACCCATTGAAATGAATAGGTCTGCATCCTATCAGCAAAAAAAACGGAACGGACAAGGAAACAAAATGCAGTCGTGTGCATGATGCCTTATTCACACGTCAGTGATCAGTGATTTCCACCAGTTATTGTGAGCCAAAACCAGTATTGGAGCCTCCACAGACATAAGGTACAAGGGAAAGATCTGCACCTGTTCCGACGTGTAAATAAGGCATTAGTGTATGTTCAGTCACCCATCCTTCCTGATGTGATTTCGCTGTTACAGTATTTCATCACAGTGGCCACATTCTTTGAAGTTAACCTACTGTTTTTCCCCCATTTACTTTAGTTAAGGCATAACCTTGGCATGATATTTTATTCATACATTTCCAGGAGGAATAACACTGGTACACTGCAGAGTTATGAAAAAAGATGCTCATTTATAGAGATGGCCCGAACTATCCGCCGGCGAACAGCTCCCGGCGAACATAGCTTGTTCGCGTTCGCCTCTGCCGGGCGAACATATGCGATGTTCGGTCCGCCCCCTATACATCATCATTGAGCAAACTTTGACCCTGTACCTCACAGTCAGCAGACACATTCCAGCCAATCAGCAGCATACGCTCCCTCCCAGACCCTCCCACCTCCTGCACAGCATCCATTTTAGATTTATTCTGAAGCTGCAGTCTTAGTGAGAGGACGGAGAGTGTAGTTGCTGCTGATTTAATTGGGAAATCGATAGCTAGGCTAGTGTATTCAGTGTCCACTCCAGTCCTGAAAGACTCATCTGATCTCTGCTGTTTGGACAGCGTCCTGACAGCACCCCAAAAAGCCCTTTTTAGGGATGCAACATTAGTCTGCTTTTTTTTTTCCTTTATATACATATTGCAGTTGCCTGGCCTGCCTGTGTGTGAGGAGCTGCAGGCCCACTGACTGTAGTGTGCCCACTGCCAGTGCCCACCCCTGTCATCCCGTGTGGTACAGGACTTTGCATCAAAAAAAGGCATTTAATTTTTACACTTTAATCTAAGGTTAGTTGCCTGCCAGTGTGTGTCAGGCTGACTTCCACTGACTGTAGTGTGCCCACTGCCAGTGCCCACCACTCATACCGGCTGGCACAGGACTTTGCATAAAAAGGCATTTAATTTTTACACTTTAGTGTAATTTCAGCTGCTTGCCTGCTGCTAGTGTGTGTCAGGCCGACTTCAACTGACTGTAGTGTGCCCACTGCCAGTGCCCACCCTGTCATCCCGTGTGGCACAGGACTTTGCTTAAAAAAAAGGCACTTAATTTTTACACTTTAATCTAAGGTTAGTTGCCTGCCAGTGTGTGTCAGGCTGACTTCCACTGACTGTAGTGTGCCCACTGCCAGTGTCCACCACTCATACCGGCTGGCACAGGACTTTGCATAAAAAAGGCATTTAATTTTTACACTTTAGTGTAATTTCAATAAATGGCCCCCAGATTGGGGACGTTAGAGGGATTAAACTGATGAGAATAGTACTACAGAAAATACCACTCATATCGGGTGTGACAGTAAATTGCACGGCGCAGACGCAGTGACCGTGGATTAAAACAGAGTGGAGGGAGCCAGCATTTTTTTAAACCATCTCCGTGTTCGAAAAATCTATTCAATAAATGGCACCCAGATTGGGGACGTTAGAGGGATTAAACTGATGAGAATAGTACTACCGAAAATACAACTCATATCGGGTGTGACAGTAAATTGCACGGCGCAGACGCAGTCACCGTGGTTTAAAACAGAGTGGAGGGAGCCAGCGTTTTTTAACCATCTCCCGTTCGAAAAATCTATTCAATAAATGGCCCCCAGATTGGGGACGTTAGAGGATTAAACTGATGAGAATAGTACTACAGAAAATACCACTCATATCGGGTGTGACAGTAAATTGCACGGCGCAGACGCAGTGACCGTGGATTAAAACAGAGTGGAGGGAGCCAGCGTTTTTAACCATCTCCCGTTCGAAAAATCTATTCAATAAATGGCCCCCAGATTGGGGACGTTAGAGGGATTAAACTGATGAGAATAGTACTACAGAAAATACCACTCATATCGGGTGTGACAGTAAATTGCACGGCGCAGACGCAGTCACCGTGGTTTAAAACAGAGTGGAGGGAGCCAGCGTTTTTAACCATCTCCCGTTCGAAAAATCTATTCAATAAATGGCCCCCAGTTTGGGGACGTTAGAGGATTAAACTGATGAGAATAGTACTACAGAAAATACCACTCATATCGGGTGTGACAGTAAATTGCACGGCGCAGACGCAGTGACCGTGGGATTAAAACAGAGTGGAGGGAGCCAGCGTTTTTTAACCATCTCCCGCTCGAAAAATCTATTCAATAAATGGCCCCCAGATTGGGGACGTTAGAGGGATTAAACTGATGAGAATAGTACTACAGAAAATACCACTCATATCGGGTGTGACAGTAAATTGCACGGCGCAGACGCAGTGACCGTGGATAAAAACAAAGGGGAGGGAGCCAGCGTTTTTTAACCATCTCACCGTTCGAAAAATCAATTCAATTCATCTTTGGGGACCCTTGGTGTTGTACGTGGCTGGGTGGAGGAAGAAACCTTCAATGACATCACCGGGACGTGGCTAGCTTGGTATCCAACCTTGTGCAAATGGGGAGTTTGTGGTTGTGCAAATGAACTGTTTGCGGTGCATTAAAAGGGAGTTTGGTCTGTCAATGTCAGTGAAGCGGGCGTAACCCTTACACTACCTGATCGATACAACATCATACCTGATCGTATACACACACTGGATGTTTTAAAGCACGTTATTCCAAACAATTTAGGAATGTTAGTTGATTTATGCCCTTTATGGATTAAAACCCGACTCTGCGTCCACTACGTAATTTTCCATGGGAGTTTTGCCATAGATCCCCCTCCGGCATGCCACAGTCCAGGTGTTAGACCCCTTGAAACAACTTTCTCATCACTATTGTGGCCAGAAAGAGTCCCTGTGGGTTTTAAAATTCGCCTGCCAATTGAAGTCTATGGCGGTTCGCCTGGTTCGCCCGTTCGCGAACATTTGCGGAAGTTCGCGTTCGCTGTTCGCGAACTGAAAATTTTATGTTCGCGACATCACTACTCATTTATAAGGAATACTCTGCTGATGCTTTTATATCCACTTTCAGTTGTTTCAATGCACTTCTTGTTCCCTCTGGTGATTTTGGTTGTTCCCCTCCACTGTGCTGTAGAACACTCCAGCTCTTCACTATGATGCGATAGCGCAGTGGCCCAAGCAATTGTTTGCAATGAAAATGAATGTGAAAGCTTTTTACTTGATTACCATATAACCTGAAGAACTCATAATTTAAAGGGAACCTGTCATCAGTAGTGTTGAGTGCGAATATTTGAATCACGAATTTTAATAGCGAATATCGCCACTTCGAGAATTTACGAATATTTAGAATATAGTGCTATATATTCATATTCGCGAATATTTTGATCGCGAACTTATCGCAAATTTATTGCAAATATTGGCACTTAGCAACATCCCTAGCAACCAATAGGAAAGTTGCCTATCCTTTAGTGTTGATGGCGAATATTCTAACCGCAAATTTTTATCGCAAATATATTACATAGCCGATTTTCGCAATCAAGTTAATGACTGGAGATCACGAATTTGCGAATTTATGGCGAATATTCGGCCAAAAATTTGCGAAATATCGTGAATTCGAATATTGCCTATGCCGTTCATCACTAGTCATCAGAATTGACCTATAGAACTATTCACGGGTCATCCCCCACCTGCTCTCACAGACCTCCCCTCTCCCTCTCATAGACCAACCCTTGCCTTTCCGACATCAGCGCCTAACCATGAGAAATCTTACACATGCGCAGAAGACCTCTTTGCACTTCTGTGATCCTTACATGCGCAGTGAGTAGAAGTTTATACATCTGGGCTTCAAACGTTCACTGCGCCGGCCTTTGGACCAATGTCAGCTGATTGCTGTGACGCAGGAGCATCTCGAGCCACCAGACAGCAGAAAGCAGTGAGTCCTTGGAGCCAAGGTGTATACACCTCCACTCACTGTACATGTCAGGATCACAGCAGCACAAGGAGGTCTTCTGTAAGAAGGCAATGAGCGGTCTATAAGAGGGAAAGGGGAGGTTTGGGAGCGCAAGATGGGCAGAAAAGCAGTGGGGGGATGACTCGTGACTCGCCTCATCCAGCGCAACGCCCTAATGACTGCATGAGCCACCTGATCCTGACTTCAGAAAACCATTTTACGAAAGATGGGCGCATGAACAGTAGGAACATGTAAATAGCTCTGTAGGTCAATCTGATGACAGTCTCCCTTTAAGAAAATAAAAAATAATTCAGAACAAGGAATTATCTATACTTCTGGTTAGGGAGCTGCGATATTTGTAGCTCTCTCTCTAATATGTCCGTTACCTCATGATGGAGGTCTATAATTTGATGATTGGCTCCAGGGACAACCACAAGGCTTCTGCTTGACTCCCCGTAGCAGCATAAAAGGAAAAAGCTCTTTGTAGCCTTCTACACCCTTTCCATCAGCTATTAAAGGTCACAGAGGAGTCTTGGCTCTTGAGTACATCCTATTCACGAGTAGATACTACTACACACTGCATCATAGCAGTAAACCTCCTTTAGTGCATGCTCAAGGATTCCTTAACGAGAGCTGCTTTTAAGCTAAAATGTGACAGTAGCTGTGTCCATTCCCCTTGTACATACGCAAAGGAGCAGCAAATATGGGATTTTCTTGTAATAGAAAACTGACAACGTTTTCCTGCTAAATGTCTGTACGTGTAATGCTTTCCGTGTTATTGCTGTGGAACAATGTGTTTGGCTTCCTGCATTGAACATATGACATCTTTTATTACAATTTACCTTCAGTACTTAATGCTGGATGTGTAAATGGTTTTATATGACTGCAGGGGCGAGCTTGGTGATTGCATTCATGAGAGAAAGAAGTCACGTTCCCAATTCACAGAAAATAATTCCAGAGGAGTGTAGCGGTCAGGCTGGACCGGTCACAGCGCCTGCACCGAAGGACTGTAGGATTTAACATGCTCATCCTTGGATCTTTATATGGGTCATATATTTTCTTTTCGTTCCTCTACGGTTTACCGGCTTTTGTTTAGAAATTCACAATCTTTCCCCTTTCACAATTCATCAGTATTACAGATCACACCGCCAAAAAACAGATATTTCATCGCTGTGACAAGAACAGTCTTTATTGTTTTTGCAAAGAAAAGCAGCCTTCACTATGAGCGCCAGTGATAAAAATGGATGAATCTAGAGATCATATTAGACTACATTCATACAATCATACTTTCAGTCCCTATCCGCCGTTTTTTGAGGATCGTACATTCATCCATTCATTTCTATGGGGCTGCAAAATGTGCGGACAGCACATGGATGTCATCTGTGTACTGTCCGCATGCATGCTGCAAATTATACAACATGTCCTATTCTTGTATGTTTTGTGAACAAGAATAGGCATTTTTACAACAGAGCCCGCGAAAAGTGCATAATGCACATGGACCGCATCCGTATTTTGCTGATCCGGATATGGATATGGTCATGTAAATGTAGACTTAGGGCCTTATTCACACCAACATAAGGGCTCCATGCTCCGTATGTGGACCCAGTGACTTGAATGGGTCTGCGATCCACAATATACGGCAAAGAATAGGACACGTCCTAACTTTTGCTGAGCGGAGGCACGGATCAGAAGCCCACGGAAACACACAGAAGTGCTTTCAGGTCCATGCCTCCACAATGCCAAAGATAGCACATGTCCTATCTTTTGCCGTATCTTGCATATTGCGGACCCATTCAAGTCAATGGGTTAGCACTGTAATACGGGATTCACACGGCCGGTGTCCGTGCATTGCAGACCATTATTTGTGGACCACAGCATGGGCGCGGATCGCCTACATTCGTGTGAATGTGCCCTTATAGTGAACTAATGAAAAGCTCCATCAGGATGGTTCATAAATGCAAGGTTCCTTATGTGTGCTTCTCTGCACCTGCTGATTGTTAACTAGAGGTATAAAAGAGAAAAAAGATGCATTTATCATATAAAGCATTTTATATCAGGTTCATAAACTAGCATTACTAGCACTTGGCATGTTGGTTAGCTGGGGGTTACTGTTAACCAAAGACTCAAATGCATCACTGATATCCGGCACATTACACTTACATTATACCATTCGTTTTTTACATATCTGTCGTTAAAGTCGAGGTTAGCATCTGTTAACAACTACAGTGATAACTTATACAGCGGCAGGAGTCCCCTGATAAGCATTGCTTTCGTTGCTAGGCAATCATATGTAGTACCCCAAATCAGAGAGTACTTGCAAATTGATTTGTTCATTTATGCTATGTCATTTTATGTGTTTTATCCCCAGTATGGTAATGTATGGGAGTGACAGAGTTAAACAAGTAAAGATGAGGTGTAGACTGTTATCTCAACCCCTGTCTAGTGAGGAAGTCAAGGTTAGCAGGGAACCTTAGAGAGAGGAGGTAAAGTCCATATACTCTACTCCTCAGTACTAGGCCTTCAGCTACAGAGACTAACCATCTCTACCATGGGAGAACCATCTTTACATTGAAATATTCCTGAAGTGAAAGAGAAAGGAAATTCCAGAACAGCTGAGAAAATGGAGACAGTAAGGTACACTGCTAAACAGGGGCGGACTGGGAACTTAACCCCTTCCTTACATATGACGCAATAGTACGTTATGGCAGCAAGTGACGCCGCATTTTGATGTACTATTACATCATGGTGATCGGGAGGGCACCGGGGCAGTGCACGCCCGATCACTGTTTGGTCCCAGAAGTCCCTGATATCCGGGCCCCTGCTGTATCCACAGGCATCGCTGTAAAAGCCGATGCCGGCGGATTAACCCCTTCTATGCCGCAGTCAGCACTGACCGCGGCATAAAAGGTGCATGCGGGGGGGGGGGTAAAGGAGCCCATCAGGTCCCCGTTCTGCTGTGGCGGGAACCCGATGAGTGACAAGGCAGCCCCATGCAATGCACAGACTGCCCAATGCATTGCACGGCATCGGAATGCCTTCTACAGTGGCCTAGGAAATCCAGCCTCAGGCTGGGTCTCCTAGGCAACCTGTTAGTGTATTACTCAGTGTTATACATATACATATAACATATAACATATAAAATGGAGACACAAAAACATAATTGTTTTTTCAAAAATGCTTTATTATGTAAAACTGAAACAAACAAACAAAGAAAGTAGACCTATTTGATATAATTTCGTCCGTAACAACCTGCTCTATAAAAATAGCACATGATCTAACCTGTCAGAAGAATGTTGTAAAAAAAAAACGGTGCCAAAACAGCCATTTTTTTGGGTTACCTTCCCTCACAAAAAACAGAGGAATTAATTAAAAATCATATGTACCCGAAAATAGTGCCAATAAAACTGGCACCTTATCCCGTAGTTTCCAAAATGGGGTCACTTTTTGGGAGTTTCTACTGTAGGGGTGCATCAGGGGGGCTTCAAATGGGACATGGCATCTAAAAACCAGTCCAGCAAAATCTGCCTTCCAAAATCCATACGGCGCTCCTTTTCTTCTGTGCCCTGCTGTGTGCCCTTACATCTGTTTACAACCACATGTGGGGTTTTTCTGTAAACCGCAGAATCAGGGTAATAAATATGGAGTTTTTTTTGGCTGTTAACCCTTGATGTATTAAAGAAAAAGATGGGTTAAAATGGAAAATCTGCCAATAAAGTGAAATTTAGAAATGTTATCTCCATTTTCTATTAATTCTTGTGAAACACCTAAAGGGTTAACAAAGTTTGTAAAATCAGTTTTGAGTAGCTTGAGGGGTGTAGTTTCTACAATGGGTCATTTATGTGGGGTTTCCACTACGTAAGCCCCACAAAGTGACTTCAAACCTGAACTGGTCCTTAAAAAGTGGGTTTTGGAAAATTTTAAGAATTGCTTCTAAAATTATAAGCCTTCTAACGTCCTAAAAAAATAAAATGACATTTACAAAATGATGCCAATATAAAGTAGACATATGGGGAATGTTAAGTAATAAATATTTTATGAGGTATAACTTTTTGTTTTAGAAGCAGAGAAATTGAAATTTTGAAAATTGCCAATTTTTCAACATTTTTTGTAAAGTTGGGATTTTTTCATAAATAAAGGTGAAATATAGTGACTCAAAATTAAGGATATCATGAAGAAAAATGTATCACAAGAAAACAAGCTCAGAATAAGCTTGGATAAATAAAAGTATTCCAAAGCTATTACCACAAAAAATGACAAATGTCAGATTTGCAAAAAATGGCCTGGGTAGAAGGGCGAAAACTGGCTTGGAGTAGAAGGGGTTAAAGTGGCCCTGGAAAAAAAAATAAAAGTGGCCCCATTTTGTAGGCAGGTCCAAATTAACAGAAGGCAGAGAAAAACAAGTAGGCCGGATCAGCAATAACATAGTGAGGTGAGATGTGGGCCGCAGCAGTTGAAGGAAGGGCATGTATGGTCGCTGGCCGGGTAAATAAGTACCTGATTCTCACAGCTATTAAGAGCTCATTATCTACCCGGTCAGCGGCAGAGAGGAGGACTTGAGCGCCCCCCGGGGGCATCGGCTCACCGGGAAATTTCTCTGTAGGGTCTATGGCCAATGCTCTCCTGCTGCTATTAAAAGCTATATACATTACTGCTGTGAGTGGAATAGTGCTAACATTTAGACATGATTTGTTGTTTTCTTTAACTGGACGGCACAGTATTACAGCTATCTTACCAAAATTATTATCAGCCTCTGATTCTGCAGAGTAAGGCCTTATGCACATGGCCATTGATCGGCCGTTTCATGTATTGGGGGACCACAGTTTGCGGTTCCCAATGCATGGGCAACATTCATGCGGATTAGGCAGACTGATCCAGACCCATTAAACTTGAATGGGTCCATGGTCCGTACACACAGCAAAAAAGTAGTGCATGTGCCACTTATTTGCAGTGCAGAGGCACAGACAGAAACAGAGTGCTTCCGGATTGCCGACCCATTCAAATAAATGGGTCCACATCCATGATGCGGAGTGCACACAGCCGTGTGCATGAGGCCTAGGGGTGAAGTAAGAGTACATTAAATTTAGACCTGGCCTATACCCATACAAAGCCGTCTGGGGAAAGATTTGCACTAGACATTTTTGGAACCATGTTCTGAGACTGTTGGAATTACTAGAACCCTCATTTTGCACTACAGTAAGTAGAGACACTTATTCTGTTAAATCTATCCTTTTTACTAAATCCTACACCATACGCTGGCCACTGCACACCCTACATGCCCTGCCTTGCATCCATACAAACTTTGACACTATGGGGACCTCAATCTACCATGATGTAGAAGCCCGAGGGAAGAAAGGCTGCACCCTCTTTTCACTTCATTGACCCTAGGGAGCAATGGTTTGAGGAAAGCCACTCTAATAGACATTCTGCCACCAGAGCCACTAACACCCTCATCCACCACTCTGGCTCCTCAGGGGCTTGCTGCAAATATACACTGTTCCCAACATCGATGTCATCCTTTTCTTTTTGCCACGGTTCTGCTGGATCTGTCCACAGCTTTCACCAGCTGCAAGACACTTGGTGTCAGGTCGCCTGGGCAATCAATGCTCCTGGATGACATCAAGCCTGGTGGCCTATTTAAAATGGACTCCAACCAGGGGCGTAACTACCATAGCGGCAGACCATGCGACTGCTATGAGGCCCAGAGCAAGAGGGGGCCCAGTCTTAGTTGGGAGTATCTCCCCTTCTACTGAAGATGAAAACTTGGCCATGACTCTACCCTCTAAAGCAGGCATCCTCAAACTGCGGCCCTCCAGCTGTTGCAAAACTACAACTTCCAGCATGCCCGAACAGCCTACAGGTATCAGCCTACAGCAGGGCATTGTGGGAATTATAGTTGGAGGGCCGCAGCCTGAACTAAATGAACAACTTTTAGCAAATGGGGCAGCGGAAAATTGGCCCAAGGGTCATTGAAAAGGGGTTTAGTCAGAAACCCTTTTGTCCTGTGTGGGGGCCTGGTTTGATCCTTGCTATGGGGCCCTTACTTCTCTATGTACGCCACTGACTCCAACCTTTCCTTATTTGGCTCTAACCTTGACCTCAGCCTTGTTCCTTACTACAGCTATGCTTTGTCTTTCTCCAGCTTTTCTAGCTCTAGTCCTATGTTCAGTCTCATCATCTAGACCAGGCATCCTCAAACTACGGCCCTCCAGCTGTTGCAAAACTACAACTCCCAGCATGCCCAAACAGCCTACAGGTATCAGTCTACAGCAGGGCATTGTGGGAGTTGTAGTTTTACAACAGCTGGAGGGCCGCAGTTTGAGGATGCCTGATCTAGACTGTTGCATCCTTAATGCTCTCCTTGACCCAGTTCCTGACTATACTACTGCTTCACTAGCACTTCTACCACCAATCCATGACTATTCTGGGGAGCATGGCCTTGGGAGGATCTTTCCGCAGCAAACTGAATACCTCCTTGCAGGAGTTAAAAGTGACAATAGGGGTCTGTACCCCGGTTTAGACAACATCAAATGGATTGTATCAAGAGAATTCATATCTCTAGTACATGACTGTATGATATTGCTGCATTTGCAATTCTGATAGATGCTGAACTGAAATGTAGAAAAAAAGATTATGTGCAACGGAAAGCAATTCCTTTTAGGAGCTAAACTAAAGATGAAGGTCTATCAACAAGCTTGTTGCAGTACATTGAATGTAGCTCTCAACTATATCTGAGGTTGTATTTCCAGGAGTAGTGATATACAGTTGCAAGAAAAAGTAAGTGAAACCTTTGGAATTGTCTTGATTTCTGCCTTGAGTACTAATACAGTGTGGTCTGATTCTTATCCGAGTCACAAGTATAGACAAATCTAACTGAACCAATACCACAATGAGTTACACTGTTCATGTTCTTTACTGAGCCCATTAAGTAAACATCCACAATGCAGGGAGAATAAGCGAGAGAACCTCTCTGTTAATGACATCTCTAAGAGCTAATTGGCAAAACATGGTTCAATTAAGGAGTTGAGATTGGAAGCATGGATTTCACAGGTACTTTGCCCATTAAATAAAGGTACAAAAAGCCTGGTTACTGCCAAATCTGTGCATTTTAAGGAAGATAGGTTATTGTGAACTGTGCCTTCAAGCAAACAACTTTCATAAGATGTGTTTTAAAGACACATAAAGCTGGACAAGGGTTACTAAAGCATTGCTAAAGACCTGGGTGTACATCAATCCTTGGCTAGAAAATTATCTACAGTTGTAAACAACTCATAGGAGTCGTGACCTGTTAAGATCACTTCAAAAGCACAGTGGGCAATACTGAAAGAGGTGAGAGAGAAACTAAGACTAATATTACATTACTAGATCAGGCAGGCTATTGTCCAGAGGGAAGCATTCCTTCCTGGTAATCGCTTTACTGATGATGTCACTGCGCCCATGGCAGCGCATGCAAGATTTTACACATTTACTTCAATCAAGATGGCCGCAACAACTTCTCCACAAGCAAATGGATGAGTTATGTATGTTTTTGTTTTTACTACCATTTCAGCAAAAACTAATTTGGCTTTGTGACGAATCTAATTTTCCCTAAAATTTGGATCGAAGTCAATTCATTTTACTTCAATTCACTCATTACTAAATATAACCATAAAAGAACACCAAAAGACCTCCTGAAGATTCTATATACTATAAAACACTGAACATGAATGGTATTAATGAACGGACACCATAACCCTAGGTACACACCTAAGCGTTTTACAGCGCGTTCAAACGCGCTGGAAAACGCCTAATGTTGTCGCTTCTACTTGAGCTTCTTTAGGGCGTTTTTGCGCGCGTTTCCGTCCATAGGATTGTATTAGAACGCGCAAAGATGAAGAAATGCGCGTTTTCTGTTCCAAAAATGCGCCTACGAAATGCGCGTTTTTTACTAGGCAACCAGCTGAAAAAGGCCACTCCCAGGTGCAAGACAGAATCCTAGGCCCAAGCATGGAGGAAGCAGGCTGTGAAGCAACACCTTTCATATAGGTAGGCCTGCATTTTTTGTGGATCTAGCACCTGTCAATCACAAAAACGCGCGAAAAACGCGTGTTCATTAATGACAAAAACACGCATACAATCGCACGTTTGTTGCACGTAAAAACGCATGAAAAAACGCACGCCTGCAAAACGCTTAGGTGTGTTCCCAGCCTAAAGGAGGGAGCTGCTATCAAAAAAAAATATTGCTGCTCATCTCAAGTTTGCCCAAGACCATGTGACTATTCCACAATGCTTCTGAGAAAATGTTCTATGGACAGATAAGACAAAGGTGGAACTTTTTAGCATAATGCTATGTTAAAAAATAAAAATAACACTGCACACCAACACCAAAACCTCATCACAACTGTGAATCAGGAGGCAGCATCATGGTTTGGGCATGGACCTGGGATCATGGAGTGAACCATGAATTCTAAGATATAAGAAAACATTTTACAGGAACGATATGTAAGGACAGCAGTCCATGAAATCAAGTTGAAGAGACATTGGGTGATGCAACAAGACAATAACCTAGAGCACAGCGGTAAATTAACTAAAGCATGTTTTAAAAAATATTACTTTTTGATTTGGAATGGCCGAGACGTCACCTTAACCTTAATCGAGATGCTCTAACATGCCCTGAAGAGGTTGTGCAGGTAACACATCTCAGAAATATTGAAAATCTGAAACCTTTGCAGGGAGGAATGGTCAAAAATTCCTCCTCAACATAGTGCAAATTGTATTTATAGCTACAAGAAAAGTGTGGTGGAGATGATAGTTGCTAAAGGGGATCTAGAGGTTATTAAACTCAAAGGTGCTCAATAGGATTATTAGCTTAGTTAGACTGTTTTTGTCTATAATTGTGACCTCAGGACAGATTTTATTAGCAATCAATGCAAAAATCCAGATCTCCCTTACTTTTTCTTGCTAGTATAATGAAGTTGCTCAACTTTTTATACAGATAATATACAACCCCAATTCCAAAGAATGTTGGTCTCATAGACCCATATTTTATTCACAGTAAATAAAATAACACATATCAGATGATTAACGTGAAAAATTAACTGTTGTCCCATTCTTGTCTGATGCAGGATTCTAGCTGCTCCACAGTACTGGGTCTTTTTTTTTCCATTTTTTTTTTCCATTTCATGGTACACCCAATGTTTTCTGTTGGTGAAGGGTCTGGACTGCAGACCAATTCAGGCCCCGGAATCTTCTTCTGTGAAGCCATGCTGTTATAATGGATGCAGTATGTGGTTTAGCATTGTCTTGCTGAAGAGACATTGTCTGGATGGGAGCATATGTTGTTCTAAAACTGTTGTTCTAAATATATATAATGTTCAGCATTGATGGTGCCTTTCCAGATGTCTAAGCTGCCGATGCCATGGGCACTAATCCAACCCCATACCATCAGAGATAAAGGCTATTAAACTGGGTGGTCTCTCTTCTCAGTGAAGAGGAGTCCACACGACACAACGGGGGTCTATGGTTTCCAAAAATAATTTTAAATTGTGATACTTTGGACCACAGAACAGTTTTCAATTTTGCCTCAGTCCATTTTAAATGAGCTTTGGCCCAGAAAGGACAGTGGTGTTTCTGGATTGTGTAGACATATAGCTTCTTCTTTGCATGATACAGCTTTAACTTGCCATTGTGGATTGAATAGCATTTGGGGGTTACTATCTCTCCTTGGGGAGAGACCGCCTTAATTGGCGCGAGGAGAATGAGCAAAGGCAGCTATCCTATAAGTCAATGTTCGACCCTTTAAATAGACCATGAGACAGGACTCGGATATTAAATAAGCCAGCACCTCCTCTGCAAACAGCTGTTTCGTAGTGATTGACTCTCATGAGTGCAGAGCAGAGAGTACTGGCTTAACTGGATGAAAGGCCTAAATCAGGATTTGGGGGTACTATCTCTCCTTGGGGAGAGAGAGCCTCAATCAGCGTGAGGAGACGTATGGGTCATACATGCTGTACAGCGAACTGTGGGGGAGATTTATCAAACTGGTGTAAAGTAGAACTGGCTTAGTTGCCCCTAGCAACCAATCATATTCCTGCTTTCATTTTCCAAAGGAGCTGTGAAAAATGAAAGGTAGAATCTGATTGGTTGCTTTGGGCAACTAAGCCAGTTCTACTTTACATCAATTTGATAAATCTATGCCCGTGTGGTGATTTCCAGTACAGAATCATGCTTGTTTTTCATTCAGTCCGACTGAGGGCCTGTAGATCATGAGCATCTAAAATTGACTGTTGGTCTTGTCACTTGTGCACATAGATTTATAAGGCTGAGTTCACATCATTTCATTTTTCGTTATTCTCATCCATCAAAAGAACAGAAGAAAAAAAACAGGATCCCGTAACAAAAACAAAAACCTATCCTGTGCATCAATTATGCCCAGGATCTTTCTTTCTTTTTTTACAGGATCCTGTAAAAAAACAGGGATCCTGTTGCACATTTGGCATCTGTTTGAGCCATTTCTTCCTGATATCATTTTTTTTGGACAAAAAAAAAAAAAAATTACTGCATGCAGGACTTTTTTACCATCTAATATAACGGATCTCTGACGGAAATGGCTCAAACAGATGCCAAATATGCATAACTAATGCAAAGGAAAGGATCTGTTTTTTTTACAGGATCCCTTTTTTTCAGGATAAGTTTTTTTTATGTTCTTCTGACAGATCAGAAGAACTGAAAATAAAACTGTGATGTGAACTCTCCCTAACATGATCTTTTTAAACCCGACCATTTGATTTAGTTGCAGATTGCTCCTCCAGATGTTTATTAGTACTACTTGCTTTTCTAGGCATTTTGTTACCCCTGTCCCTGTCCCAACTTTTTTGAGATGGGTTGCTGCCATGAAATGGTAAAATGTCTCACTTTCAACATCTGATATGTATTCTATGATCTATTGTGAATAAAATATGGGTCTATGAGATTTGCAACTCATTCTGTATTTATTTACATTTTACGTAGTGTCCCACATTTTTTGGAATTGGGTTTGTATATATAAACTACAAGTAGCAGTCAGTGAGTCTCCATAAAAGAGTATCCTTGAGTTCTTAGGTCGATTTAATGATTGTGGCATTGAGCCCCCATCTGAGGAGATGTTCAAGCAGTAAATATAAAATCTTTTTAACAGATGATGAGCACGATGAATATTTACATCTTGTAGAATCACACTACACTCCAGCTTTTACAATGCTTACAGAAAACATGCTGCATATGTATCACACTAAAATTAGATTGCTGGTAATATTTTTACTCAGTTCTCATATTCCTTAAAATTTACATTATTTAATGATTATTTTTGGTGAAGTGTTAAAGTAATGTTTTGACAGACATTTTCTTTAACACTGATACAGTACACTTCCAATTGTATGCACCTTAAAGAAAGGGCATTCCCTTCACAAATTATTGTTGACAGCTCCTATTAGCAGCTAGAGACATGTCCAATCCTCTGTAGTTGTCCTGAGTTGCAGTCTATTGTAGATGGATTATCAGGCGAAGACCATAACATTTCTTAGACAAGGGGTAAAATGGACTAAGAAAATAAAACAAGCATTATTTACTTCATCAGTCCCCCGCCACTGCAGTTCTGATGCTTACCAGGTCCCGGCTCAACTCACAAGAAATGACAAATCACCCTGTGGCTATTGAGTCACTGTGTGGGCATCTCTAACCATTTCCTATGTTGAAGCTAGGCAGTAAAGTCCCGTTTGCTTTGAAATCTGCGCTTTACATTTTCATTCTTCTGCTCCATTATAGGACTGCATGCAGGACTTTTCTCTCCACTACAAAAACCCTCTCCTGAGCGGAAACCTTACAAATTCTATTAAAGTCAATGGGATAAGTTCGCTTGGCTGCTCCTTCTCTCAGAGCCTGCGCCAACTGTAGACCGATACGGTGCAGGCGCGGGATTTCAGCTGCAGACAGGGCAAGCGGGAGGAAAAGAGCACGCTGGCTCTGTCTATCAAAAGCAGAGGAGGCATTCCCAGAGCATGAGGATGCGGCGGCTACCAGAAAGTACCCGCCCAACTTGCTGGTAGCAAAGACAATTTGCATATTATAAAAGTACGATTTTTAGAAGATAGAAAACTCAAATAAAGGTATGAAACATATGTTTGAACTCAGCTGACATTAGCAAGTAGCTAATGTCAGCTACTGAAAATTGCATAAGTGGGGGTGACAGAAGCCCTTTAAGTGCCGAATCCGGTACTTCCTTTATTTTCGTTCTTCTGCTCCTATGACAGAGCAGAAGAACGGAAATGTAAAGCGCTTATATGAAAGCAGCCTAAGCTTCAAAACTGTAGTGGTAAGGGACTGGTGAAGTGACTCATCTTTTCTCTCTCTCTTTTTTTTTTTACCTATTCTGCTCCTTAAAAATGTTATCTTCTCGGACAACCCCTTTACAATGATGCAGAAAGACTGTGTCTCTGCTCACTCTAAATAGCCCAAGTCATTCAAGCTGCAGCATCTGTTCTAATACTCCGATGAACACCAGGAGGGGTGGGACTTGACGGCAAAACCCGCCAGACGGTTAATAACAGGCTGGACCAAACTCTAGAGTCCCTCATTTTTAATTCTTTTTGGTGAACACTCTCTCAGCTGATAAATTATGCAATAAATGATTCTATTATGAAGAAATTAAATGCAGCACTGTAGCCAGAAAACTGGCACAGACAAGACCAACAATCCATCCGCTTCTCTCGAAGCATTTTATTAGTGACAAAAATTATAATAATTTTACAATGCAGAAGTTGGAGACATTTTTGGAGAGAACAGTCAAGTTATGTCTTCTGTGTGTCTTCCTTTACATACCCACTGGAGACTATTAGTGAAATACGAAGGCTGCTTTTATCTAATACTTGGGACATGCTAGGAATGAAACATGCAGGCTTCTAGTCAAGTACAAAGGAGATTGAATTCACTATTGAGCCGCTACTGGAATGAAATTCTAGATATGACATAGGCCCCACTAAATGTCTGTACACCTCACAATCTCATCCAGGAGGAGCATTGTTATGGCCCGGTAGAAGCTGCATTTCCCTACGAGCAGGATGGTGTGTAGCACAATACTGGCGCTCACTGCACTGTTCTTCTGACCTCATGCATCAATTGTTCCCTGAAGAGAGCTCTATTAGTCCATAAGAACATTTCAAGCTCTCAGTCCGTCTCCCTGGGCTGATCAGGAACAATGGAAGCAACAGTCATATTCATACTGTCAGAGCTTGCCTTCAGTGTATGCAGCTCTAATACAGGAATAATAAAAGTAACAGGAGGGTGACATTTAGAGCATTTGTTAGGGGATACAACCTACATAATGTCAGGCCCCACTGTGTTCCACAAGAACATTACCATATACAGTCTTGTGATTTAAAGGTTCTGTTTCTATAATGACTAAGAAACACAGCATGGTCATCAGTTTCATGGCAGGACAGGGGGAGAATCTAACTGACTAGTGTCAGTCAGACAGAGGTTCCTTGGGCCCACCAGAGGAAATTAATCCTATATCATCAATAAAGTCTGACAGGTTTTGAATCAAAGAAATAGTCCTTAGTGGCAAGTGATTGGCTCCAAGGGCAGCTCCAAATGACCTTCATCTCCTGGACCTTTGAGGCCCACTATGGCTTCAGAGACTGAGCCCATCAGATAATGCTCTGATACTGAGGTGGACACACAGGTGTCAGGCTTCATTGTGTCATATTTATGGTGCCCTCTGCTGGAAAAAACTGAGTTTGATGCAATAACCCGGACTGACCAGCTGGATCAGGTATGGCTCCTTTAACAAGTCTTCTCTGGTCACACATACATTTGACTCCTTTATACCCATCCCATATTCATTATAAGTCTTTTAGGGAGGAAAAACAGATTGTAATGAATCTAACTGATCATGATGGATCCTGTAAAGACATAAGCTACAACACTAGTGTGGATAAATCAAACTCTCCAATGCGATTCGTGACTGATATAATACTGATATAATAGACATTTGCATTGGAAATTGGAAGTGAGCAAGTCTCTAGACCTATAGTAAAGATACAGTAAGTGACAATATACAAACTTTAGTAGACAATGTCAGGTACCAATTATACAGCCAGACTAACCTGGGCACTCAGGCATCAGATATTAGGGGCAATGCTTTGACAAGGCGGTTTAGCCACTATAGCTTTACTCCATCCTGATCTGTCATTTTACCTTTCAATCTTTGTTGCTTTTAGAATGTATCATGGTATGCATATGTTCCACTAGATTTAATGAGACAGTTTATTAGGAGTTCTGGATGATAACCAACATGTCCTTCTTCCCCTCCATATATCATCAACCACCTGCTTGTGCTCAGAATTCCAAGTGACCCTGGGTAAAGCATGGATGGCCCTCTGTTGAGGCGCTTCTAAAAACTGAAAAGAACAGCTTTGATTTAACAGCTTCTCTCTGAGAGGTTAGCAAAACAATTGATATAAAACGCATACCCAGATGGTGTGGAAGCATCTTCCTGATGTCCCCGGCCGGCACACTGCTCATCTCTGGATGGAAACTGCAGAGAAATCATAGGGTCCTGATGAGCACATGTGTACAAGAGAGGAGATTCTTTATGTGGGGAAAGACACTAAAACAAAACTAATGCCATCGCTACATTAGCTCTGCCACCTGTGAGCAAAAAATAAAAAATACCACACCATCAGATCTCAATGTCCACATGCAGCAATAGTATATACTTATTGCAGCCAATGATTTTATTTAGTAGGGGTGTTGATTTCCCTTAGGCTCATTCATGTTTACCGTATGTAAGCCAAATTTTTAATAACCCACAATTTTTGTTTTTGTGTTTTTATTTTTTCCTCCCCACTTTCCAAGAGCTACAACTTTTCTTTATTTTCCATTCACATAGCCATATGGGGGCGTATTTTTTGCAGGACCAGTTATATTTATTTATATAGTATATTTAATGGCACCAGTTAACTTACCATATCTTTTATTGGAAAACAGGAAAAAAAGTCTTAGGCCTCTTTCATATTTGCGTTGTGAGGATCTGGCGCACACTTCTGTCGCCGGAAATGCCTGCCGGATCCGTCACAACGCAGGACAACTGAAAGCATATTGAAGACTTATCAGTCTTCAATATGGTTTCAGGTAACCATGACAGCCAGGACTAAAGCATAGCTATGTGAACCATGCGACGCAGGGACCCAGTGACGTCATCGAGGAGCGCCCCGGCCGCCGCACGGAAGGTAAGTAGCTTCTCATCCGGCTCTCCGCTGCTTTTCCATGGCAGCCGGGACTTTAGTAGCGTCCTGGCTGCCATGGTTACCATTCTTTAAAGCTAAACGTCGGATTCAGCGATGCGCTGAAACGACGTTTAGCTTAAAGTCGGATCCGGATTAATGCTTTTCAATGGGCATTAATTCCGGATCCGTCCTTGCGGCATGTCTTCCGGATTTTTGAACGGAGACAAATCCACAGCACGCTGCGGTTTTGTCAACATCCAAAAAACGTTCACATACTGAACGGAAGACATCCTGATGCATCCTGAACGGATTTCTCTCCATTCTGAATGCTTTGGGATAATCCTGATCAGTATCTTTTTGTCCTAGAGCCCTGAGGATGGAAATCTAGGACAGAAAGCAAAATCGCTGATGTTAAAGGGTCCTAAGTGGAGTGAAATAGAAACAAAAAAACACAATCCTGCAATTTTTTTTAGAAGGGGGGGGGGGGATATAACATACACTGTGTGCTGAGATGCCTATTATGTTTATTTTGTAGTGTTTATTTTAATATGTAAAATTGGGAAAACATTTTTGTTTTACATTTTTACTGTAATTTTTAGTCCTCTTATGGGGACTTTAGAATCACTCGTACCATAGCATGCAATAAAATAATATTGCAGTCTATGTGATTTTTATAGCTTTCCTGTCAAGATCTATCACTGGCATTGCTTTTCAGGCAGTTTACTATGACAGGCTTAGGAGCCTTCACAGGCTTGTATAGCAACCAGTCAGAGCCAAGTGATTTCGGCATGAGGACAGTGGGAGAGCTAATGATGAGGATCGGACTGGTTAAATGAACGGTATTGGAGCTATATTTAATTCCAGCCATTGAAGCTGGGTGTTTGCTGTATTATACAACTGGCACCCACCACATATAGAGCAAGCTCAGCTTGTGAGGTCACTGCATACATCCCCTGCATGCTAATGCGGTACATGTACAGCTATAAGTATTAAGGGTTTAAAGGTCTATTATATAAAAAACTAGCAGAAGGACCTAGCTTCGCACGGGTATATTTCATTTCATTTAATGTTTGTGTGTGTCATTAAAAGATATCGACAGTATCCACATCTAGAGTACCCCGCCCCATTAACAGTGAGCTCCACAGTGGCCTGCACCCTTAAAAGTAACATCCACAGCGCCCTCCCCTTTTACAGTAACCTCCACAGCGGCCGCCCCTTTATTAGGGACCTCCACAGTACCCCGCCTTGTTAACAGTGATTTCGACAATAACCCACCCCTTAACAGTGACCTCCACAGAGCTCCGTTCGCTTAAAATGTGACCTCCACAAAACCCCGCCCCCTTAACAGTGACCTCTACAGAGGAATGTCCCCTTAACTGTGACCTCCACCATTCCTGTCCCCTTAACAGAGACACCCACAGCGTCTGCCCCTTTAACAGTGTCCTCCACAGCATCCTGCCCCCTTAACAGTGATTTCCACAACACCCTGTCCCCTTAACAGTGGCCTCTACAGCAATCTGCCCCTTAACACTGACCTCCATAGCGGACCGTACCCTTAACTGTGACCTCCACAGCAGCCTGCCCCTAGGGTGGCCAGAGGTCCGGTTTTAGGCCGGAGAGTCCGTTTTTCAGACAAACTGTCCTCTGTCCTTTTGAACAGCTCAATTTCAGACAGCAGCACTGTGCTGTCTGAGGGTGAGCTGCAGGTAGAAAGTCACCCTCCCTCCCACCCCTGCAGCCGACAGAAGTTGATTTTTACCTTAGTTTTTTCAATCCCCGTTGGCTGCAGAGTGGGAGGGTCATGGCCTAATTGGGTTGAGGACATGGCTTGGCAGGACCTGGGGGAGGGGGTTTTAAGTCCATTTTTTGAGGGTGGCCTGAATGACCACCCTACCTGCCCCCTGAACTGTGACCTCCACAGCACTCCGCTCCCTTAACATTGTCATCCATAGCGCCCTGCCCCTTTAAAGCTGACCTACAGCAGTGAATAAAAATGGCTGGGTTGTTTTGAAAACCTGGTGTAAAACTGTGTGAATGTGGAAACTGAGGGCCTGCAAGTTTCAATTGGCTGATAAGGGTCATGTGACCAGGCTTCTATTGGCTAATGCATTTTTTTTCGAATATCTCATGAACTGTTCCCGCTAGAGAGCAGAGACCCGGTCTAAAACCTTCCCGGACACCTGATGTCCCTGTATGCCAAATTTCGTGATTGTAAATGCGATGGTGTGGATTCCTTTAGCGGACATATACACATACATACACTCAGCTTTATATGTTAGATGAGGAAAAGACGCAAATCCAAAAAAAAATATAACTTATTTTCGTGCAGTGTCTGTCTGTTATGTTAGGTCACCTGTGGAGTTTCCTCTTCCTTAGAATACAAAGCCCTTCCTGAGCAGTGGAGAGCTGGGATGGGGAGCAGGAATGCAACTGTAGGCCGCCCCAAAGCATGTTAAAAACAGCTGCTGGACCGTCTTTAACGCAGGACAATTGGCAGCTGCCCCGGCCCAATTCTTTCTGGGTGCCACCAGCCACCAAGCAGGGCCGTCTTTAATGCAGGGCAAAAGGGGCAGCTGCCTTGGGACCCCCAGGAGCAACTGAGCCCTGCTGGCCACTCGTAAATTAGCACCGGAGGTCCAGGAGGACCAGGTTGCGGTGAAGGCTTTGTACTTACCTCTTCCTGGTCCTCAGCTGTAAGGCGCTCTGTGACGCCACACTGTGTGCAGCCTTTACAGCACAGCTGACAGCAGGAGGATGCAGATGTTAAAAGAGGGGAGCGGCGGCGTCCTGGAGCAAGAGAGGGTAAGTGTTTTTTTTTATTTTATATTTATGAGGCTGATGGACACTTCTGCAGGCTGGTAAAGGCACTGGGGGCTGATGGAGAGTTTGCTGGGGGCTTAGAAGCTACTGACAGCTGATGGAGAGGCTGCTGGGGCTGATGGAGAGGCTGCTGGAGGCTGATGGAGAGGCTGCTGGGGGCTGATGAGAGGCTGCTGGGGGCTGATGAGAGGCACTGGTGGGGGGGGGCGGCAGCTGATGAGAGGCACTGGGGGATGATGAAGAGGCTGCTGAAGGCTGATGAGAGGCACTGGGGGCTGATGAGAGGCACTGGGGGAGATTAGAGGCACTGGGGGCTGATGGAGAGGTTGCTGGGGGCTGATGAAGAGGTTGCTGGGGGCTGAGAAGCAACTGGGGACTGATATGAAACTACTGGGGGATGATGAGAGGCATGGGGCTCTTATCTGAGGTCTTATTGGTGGTCATTCATATTGGGGTCTGAGCTGAGGTCTGATTGGGGGTCTGATCTGAGGTCTTATTGAGATCTTATTAACATTGGTGCTGTTAGCTGAGGACTGATTAACACTGGGGGTCTCATTGGTGGTCTGACCCAAGGTATATATCTTCTTATATTGTCTTATGGGCAGGCCGGTGAAAAATACGGTACTTGCTCCTCCTCCAGATCTCCCCTGCCCTTACTTGTTACTTGTTTTATGGGAGTAAGGGTGCTGGGTGGTTGGAGAAGGGGAGCGGTGGATGGAGGGGTTAGTAGTACAGTACTATCTGCACATTGTAAATAAAAATTAATCTGCAAAATAATGCTATATATTTGTCAGAAGTTGTGCTTTTTTAATTTTTAGAATAATGATACAGCCATTTTATTATATATTTATGTGCTAATTTTTTTTCTCTATTTTAAGGGACACTATAGTCACAAGATCCACAACAGCTAAACGTAGTAGTTCTGGTGTCTATAGCATGTCTCTGCAAGCTTTTTAATGTAAACACTGCCTTTTGAAAATATGACAATGAGTTACATAAAACCAGCAAACATTTGCTAATGTAGTGATTTAACTTTGGCCTCCTGGATCCCGCCTTCCCACACCCTAGCATGCAATCACACCCTCCACCACAACACAATGTGCAGTTTGTGAGTGTATTACAGATCACCTCATCAATACAATGCACAGGAATGTGCAGTGTGTGAGTTCCATACGAAAGCATTGGGAGGCTATTGCACATGCGTGGCTTCATAGAGATGCTTTGACTCAATGCATTTCTATGAGGATTGTTTAGCATGCAACGTGCAACACTGTACTAAGAAGCACCTCTAGTGGCTGTCTGATGAGTGGCCACTAGAGGTGTTCCTTGGCAGTAATGTAAATACTGCCTTTTTTCTGAAAAACTGTAGATTTAATTTTGTTAAATATCATTCTTTGCTATTACAATTAAATTATGTTAAACCACATTGTATCATATTTGTCTTGCTTCATAACATCAATATCCATTATAAAACAAGGAAAAGGTTGGCGTGGATGGTGTGCTGATTCGGTGGTGCAATGGACCACTTGACTGGATTTGCCCCCCAGGCTAAGGCTGCCAGCCCTCCCCTGTTCCTGTAAGTTCATATATGAGGGTTTACACCAGGGGTCATGTATGGTCATGAAGGCCACGATCCCCACAGCTGCAGATTTTCATTTTGACTGTCTCAGGTTGGTTGTTTCTATATGTCATACTGCTGATGGAACATCTTGATAATACTTTGCTGTGAAGCTTTTTGATCCTTCGTTCGCTGACCGCTCCATCAAACACCTGTGCGTACAGATGGAGAAGTCTTTATTGGTCCAGGTGGTGTGATTCAGTGTGCTGGAAAGCCTGCCACTCCATCCCCTTGTATACAAGAACGCAATGCGTTGCTAATATACACTACGCTGGTTTGTGCATTACCCATATCGTGTTTACACACAGCAGCAGCTTCCTGTCGCCGTATCAGGGAGAACACAGGAAACATATAATGTCCAGCTCCAAACAGTGGAGCAGCAAGAAAGTAATAGAATTCAAAATCTACACAAGTAACAGGTTCCAATTACTGAATGACATGGAGATCGAGCACTGCAGGGACCAAGGGGCACTATTCATTTACGAGCCATAAGCATTGGAAACAGATGTCTTTTTTAGAGGACGTGGTATATATAACATTTGTATTACGTGTTGGCTACCAGAAGATTAGTTCACACGGTATGGTAAATGGTTATGTACGTTCTGTGCTACAATCTGAGAAGTAATCAGAGTTCTCCAGCAGGTAGAATGAGAATAGACATGAAAGAGGGTATTCAGTATTAGCTTTTCAGGATATTGGTTCTGTTAGACAGGGATCACTGGAGAAATACTCAATCTTAAAGGGATTATCCAATGATTATTGTAAAAAATGAAAATCAGACATCATATAATACATGACAGTCTCTTTGTAAGGCCTCATGCACACAGCTGTTGCCCGGCCATGGCCGTATTGCATCATGGACGCAATCCAGAGCTGCGGTGCAGAACAGAGGCAAGGAACCCCATGGAGTGCTTCCGTTGTGTTTCTGTTCGTGCCTCCGCACCGCAAAAAAATAGAACGTTCTATTTTTTTTGCGATGAGAACCGTTAATAAACCCATTCAAGTTGAATGTGTCTCGATCCATACCGGCCACCATACGGACATTGCCTGTGCATTGGGGACTGCAAATTGCGGTCCCCAATGCATGGAACAGCCGCACAACGGCCGTGTGCATGAGGCCTAATAAAGCTAGAACCAGCCCTGTACCTCACATGGATCCTGAGATCTCCCCATTTATTGCTACAACTGCTCTGCTAAAATTTATAGTAAGCTAGTGAAAGAGGACCGAGGGCTTGGCCCACAGGTACGGAAGGTACACAATGCCACACAGGCACAGACAACGGTTCTTTCCAAGCAATTAAGTTTACTAAACAATGTAGTAAAAAGGAGCTGAGAATATATAAAACAGATTGGTAACCGAGAATAAACCAACAGTAAATGTAACAATGCCTTACAGTAAACCAGTAAATGTGATGTTTTCCCCAAAGTCCGTTAAAAGCGTAGCTGCACTTGTATGTTCCCGGACAAGTTCCTCGTTGGGGTGCACCCTAAGTATTGCGCAATACTGTTTGTAATCCATAGGTAAAGGTCTGTCTTTTCAAATAAGACTGCCCTATTTGTAATCCACAGGTAAATGTCTGACCCTTCGATTGCAGATGTAATCCTTACTCCAGCTCCCAGTATATAACACCATATGTGCAGCCAGGGTGATAAGAAGGTGTCAGCGTATGAGTCCCTTAGGGCTATGCTTTAGCTTGCAGCCTGTACACTGCAATGTAACTCTACTTGGTGTGTTAACTGTATGACCAAGTGCCTCTTCAACAGTGTGGTGCAATGTCACGCGGCAAAGCTGCACTTACAGTTTTTTGATCAGGTTCTTGGTGCTTTTCCTTATTTCCTGGTCCCCTCCAGAACTGGATCCTAAAGACACAACACTCCTGAGGTCGTCGCTGCAAACCTCCCCTTCGTGCTGTCACCATTCACTTGTAGAATCAGCAGAGCTGCTCCCTTTTCTTTACCAGCACCACCAAGCACAGCCTCCATCTGGGCACTTCCTGCTCCTCCAGGAACCTACTCCCCTTTCACAGACCTGCATTTACAGTTTGCTATCACACTTGTAAGAGTCCAAATGAATAGGTTTATAGTATTCCTCTAATAGGCATCTCCAATGTAGACTTTGACCACCTTATGCTTTGCTACCATCTACTGACTAAGGTGAGATGTTGAAGTAAATATGCAATTAACAACATAACACAGTAATACATTAGGTCCCTTGCCCCACATCCTTACACTAGCACTTCAGTGGGTGCGTCCTTTCTCCCTATCACAGCTCAGGAGACAATTGAAGGATGGAATTGAGCATGTATGTCCGCCTCAGCGACGTAGACCAAGAAATAAGAAAATGAACGTACAGATATATATTATTGAATAACTCAGTAGCTATAATATTTAATTACATGCAATTACTGTAGAAAAGTATTCTGATCCAGGTGCGGGTTTGAAAATCACAGAATATTTTTTGTGGGACAACTTTTTTAAAGGGAAACTTTCACCACAAAAATCCAGTGCAATCTGCAGGCAGCATGTTATAAGAAGGAGCTAAACAGACTGATGTATTGTTTTGTGGGATATGATTCAGTATAACTTGCAATTAGAGATGAGTGAATTTCTAAAAAATTTGATTCAGTTGGTTCGCTGAATTTTCCAAAAAGATTTGATTCGATCCGAATTAATTTGTGGTGAATCGCATTAAAAAACTGTTATTTCCTGGCTGCAGAGAGCCTGTATATGGGTGTAGAACACTGTGCCTTGCAGCAACACGCATAGTGAGTCTGCTGTGGTAGTGAAACAATACTGTGAGTCAGTATGACATGCAGATGACATGCGTCGCTCTTAGATTCACTGCACACTTCACTTCTTTCGGCAGTTACGGGGCCAAAACTGACCAAATAACTCAAGTGGGAACTCAGCCTTATAGGTCGTTGTTAGTGTAAGATATAAAGAACCTAACAGAGGCCCAAGATCCTACTATAGCGTGAAAGAGCACACTTCTTTTACACCGTCATCAGCTGATTCTACATAGATGTCTACAGAACCTGTTCTATTAAACGCTTATACAAGTAGAGCCCCTCTGACAGACTGGAGAGGCTGTCAGCAGTAAGTTTCTGTTGATTTCACTGATTATTGCTCTAATCAGTCAGAGCAATAACCCCTCAAAAAACGGATCCTGTCTGTTTTGAATCCACTCCTGTTTTTTTGGCATTTGCAATAAATGCTGACCGAGTGGAGGTGGATGCTCAACAGAGATGAAACTTGAATGTAATATTTGCATGTCTTCTGTGGTTTGTACCCACTCCTGCTTTTGGCTACCAAATCATAAGCCAATTCTGATGGGACCATACAAGCCTCACAGCTGCTACACAGACTGGATCAGTTGTGTGTCTCATTTTCCTTCCTTCCGACAGATCAGAAGAAGGGTCAATTAAATAATGATGTAAAGGATATTAATGCATAATCAGTGGCTCACTAGATAGTCAAGGATAGGTAAGGTGCACACCCCTGGTACCACCCAGACCAAAATATTAAGGAGAATGTATATAGAGTATGGGGGGCACTCATATACTTAGTAACACATGGACATGGATTCAGTAAAAGTCATACAGTAAAAATCAGTTAAGAATAACAATATAACAATATATATCCTAAACCGTAAAATTGGAAGCACAAATATTTAAAAATAAAGTCATTGGATGCGGCTACGGGCAGTGAAGGAGTTGTAATAATCTGAGATGCACTCTACTGTTTGGCAAATACGACATGTCCCGATTATGGGTAATATTCAATGTATAAGAAACCGCAGGTAGAACTATCGTATGTTCTCAGTAAATAACTGCAGTACATTACAAGTCTTCTGAAAGCAGCAAGTTAGCTTTTTTCTTTCCTCTATTCGCCGACCGGACCTAGCACAGCGTCCTGTGCAGTCTCGCAGTCAAAGCGCGTCCCACGTGACCGGCGGCAGCTCATGTGACGATGATGTCACGGAAATGGGCAGCTCCTTCCCAGGTCCTTGAATAGGATTAACCAAGTATTGAAGTAGAGGAATTCTTTAGTTTCTTTAGGCTGGCAAGCGATATTACAAATTACTTCATGAAGTATACTCTGCAGGGCCAGACTAGGCCAAAAAGGCAAAATAGTGGCCCAGTCATGAAGTGGGGAGGGTGGGAACAGCATGAGAAATCTACAGAGTGGCCCAATGACATAGTGTGGAGATGGCAGCAGCATCAGGAGACTACAGAGTGGCAAAGTGACATAGTGTGGAGGTGGCAGCAGTGTCAGGAGAAAAAAATACGATGCAACAGCACTCTGCAAACACAAATAAAGTACAATAATGCCATAATTAATGCCACATTTAATAACTGTTTTCTATAATTATGGCATTATTGTACTTTATTTTTGTTTGCAGAGTGCTATTGCATCATCTTTTTTTCTTTGTGTTTCTAGCCATAACAGCGTGCACCTGCACATAGGGATGTGCTGACTGACCTCCTTTATTTGCAGTTGTACAGCAGCATCAGGATACCACATAGTTGCAAGGTGACATAGTGTGGAGGTAGCAGCAGCATCAGAAGACCACAGAGTGGCAATGTGACATAGTGTGGAGGTGGCGGCAGCATCAGGAGACCACAGAGTGGCAAGGTGACATAGTGTGGAGGTGGCAGCAGCATCAGGAGCCCACAGAGTGGCAAGGTGACATAGTGCGGAGGTGGCAGCAGCATCAGGAGACTACACAGTAACCCGGTGACAGAGTGGGGAGGTGGGTGGAGGTAACAATACCCGCTGATGATGGTGGGTGTAAGAAGGAGCACTTGACATCAAATGTGTTGCATCAGGCGGATGGCAACGTCAGAAAAGTAGCTGAGGCAGGTAGCCAGAAGAAACCGGTCTCTTTTGTCAAGGTTTGGGTGAGGCAGCATGGATGATCTAATCTAATGGATCAGGCATTGGTGGGTGGAAATCCTGGCTGATTCACGCCTGATTCGTCTTGACAAAGGTCATTCTCTCCACATTTTTGTGGACAGGCGAGTTCTCCATGGGGTAACTATGGCCTCCGCCACACTAAACACCCGCTCTGATGCCACACTACTGGCCGGACAACACAGCTTTTCCAGGGCAAACTCTGCCAGTTGCTGCCACAAATCCAGTTTGGCTGCCCAGTAGTCCAGCGCAGTAAATGACGGCTGGCACGGTGCACTCCAAGTATGCCACTTGTTCAGGTTCTGCCCTATGTCTGGTGAAGAAAGTGGCTCATCAGCGACTCTAGACTCCAGTTCTCAAGTTGCTGCTGATGACACTGGTACTGCTCCTGCCACCCCCCCACCCTGCAGCCATGGCAGTAGAACGTGGGCACAGAGGGCCCCCCTGCGAGAAGATGGATGATGGCGCAAATAGGCAGCGGATAACAGACTACATAGGATGTCTCTATAGTAGTTCAGTTTGTTCTTCCTCTCAGCGGGTGTAAAAAGGCACCCATTTTGGACTGGTAGAGAGTGTCTAACATGGTGGAGAGCCAGAAGTCACTACGCAAGCAAGTGAGCATGCATCGGCCATTTGCACAAGTGACTCGGAGGGACTCCCTGCCTCATCTCCACTGCATACTGGCACGGTGTGTCTGGGTCATCTGCCTCGTCTTCCTCATCTCCCTCTTGCTCCTCCAGCTGCTCCTCCTCTCCTATCACCTGTGTAGAAAAACCACCCATTTCGATACACATTGCTTGTGCTCCACTGTCCTCCTCCTCCTTCTTTTCCTCCTCCAGTTCAGCCCCCACAGGGCTCATGTGGCAGAGATATAGGCGCCACGTCTCCAGTCTCCTGACCAGCCAGATTTACCAGCATCTTTTCCAGTACATGAATAAGTGGAATGATGTTGTTTATCCTATAGTCCTGGCGACTGACAAATAAAGTGGCTTCCTCAAAGGGCATGAGCAAACGGCAGGTATCACGCATGAGCTGCCTCTGGCTAACATCGAAGTTACACAGGGGAGTACCTCTGTCCGCCTGTATCATCAAGAAATCATTTATGGCCTTTCTCTGTTAGTACAGTTGGTCCAACATATGAAGGGTGGAAACGTCACATATCAGCCTATGTTGGGGGACGCCGTTCTACTGCTGTAGCTCAAGGAGGGTGTGCTTTGGGGTGTATGAGTGTCTGAAGTGCATGCAAAGTTTCCTGGCCATTTTTAGGATGTCTTGCAGATAGGTGGAAGACTTCAGGAAACACTCGACAACCAGATTGAACACGTGCGCCATGCAGGGTGCATGGCTCAGCCCTCCTTGACGCATCGCCGACACCATGTTCTTCCCATTGTCGGTCACCATGGTTCTGATTTTGAGTTGTCGCGGAGAAAGACAGGATTCGATTTCTTGATGAAGGACGTGGAGCAGTTCCTCCCTTGTGTGACTCCATTTGCCCAGGCAAATTAGGTGCAGAACAGTGTGACACCGCCGTGCCATGCACATGTGGTATGCTAGTGGGGTACTTTGAATTTTCTCTGCAGTGAAGGCTGGGGACAAGGTGGAGGATGAGGAGGCCGAGGGGGACATTGTTGCAGGAACAACGGCATGAGCGGCGGAAGTGGAAGTGGCGTCATCTGGCCAAGTTGCTGGTTTGGCTAGGCAGGAACCACATTTACCCAGTGGGATGTAAAGGACATATATTGTCCTTGACCGTAGTTGAAGCTCCACACGTCGTTGCTGCCGTGCATTTTGGCAGACACCTACAGGCTCAAGGACTGACCCAGCTTCTGTTCTACTTATGTGTGCAGGGCTGGTACTGCCTTTTTGGCAAAGAAATGATAGCTTGGGATTCTCCACCTCGGCTCGGCACAAGCCATTAGTTCTCTGAAAGGTGCAGAGTTCACCACTTGGAAAGGGAGGGACTGCAGTACCAGGAGCACGCTCAGCTTCTGTGCAGTTGGATGAGTGAATGCATACTGTTGTCTCTTGGCAATCGCTTCGGTGATCGATTCCTGACAGAATGACTGATTAGGAGGAGGAGGAGCAGGAGCATCAGGATCAGCAGAATATGGGAAGGACAGACAGCTTCCTTCGGCTGAGGTGGTGGAGCCTTGACTGCCTGAAATCAGGTGCGTGCCACTGGGTGATGCAGCAGTTGCTATGGCATGCTGGACCACCACATTGGAGCCACGGTTCTCCCAGGCCACTTTACTTTGATGCTGCATATGTTGACACAGGGCCGTGGTGCTAACATTGGCACCCTGGCCACGCGTTACCTTCTGCCAAAAATTCGACAAATGACCACGTTCACCTCCCCCGGAGGCTTAACAAAAAACTGCCACACCCCAGAGTAGGTGATTTTGCCCCCCAACACTCTGCACTGACTGACTGCTACCACCACTGCCTCTGTGGACCCCTGCACCAATACTTTCCAGGCCAGTAGGCTCCTGCAAAGCGGGTGATCTACACTGGACACGTTTGGCTCCCGACCTCCCACTGCTGCCACCCTGCTGACTCCCGGCCATGCTACCGACTTGCTTGCTCCCCCGCTGCCTCATGCGCAAGCTGCCACCCTCTTTTCCCGATGATGAAGCCCCTTTGTCACCCGGCTCCCAATTTCGATCAGCTACATAATCATCGAATACTGTCTGCACGTCACTGATGTTCTCCTCAATGGTCTCTGAGCCAGAATCCTGACTGCTTGCAACACCAGCTCCCACGCCACTCTCCTCATCACTACTTGCCCCCCTACTGGAGGAAGCGGCGGATGTCTCCTCCGGATCTTGGCTGGGCAGTAGCTGTAGACTGTCCTCTTGTAGCTCGTCCTCGCTGTATAGTGGAGCTGAGCCCACAGCATATACAGTAGTACTTCTCTGGCTGAGGGAACAGAAAAGGACAAAGGTAGGTTGAGGACAGGTGAGGGCACACGGCCTGCTCCTGGGCCATGCCAACTAAGCGTTGTGTCTGATGAACTCAATGACTCTTAGCTGGGGGTGTCTGATGTCACTTGCGACGAAGTCGAAGATCGAGTCAACCATTCAAGAACCGCTGGGTTGCTGGTCAAGACACTGGGAGCTCAGGCCTCTAGAAGTGACCCCTGCTGCAAGCGCCCCCTTACTCTGCTGCGACCTGTGCCTGTGCCAGAAACATTTAGGCCTCTGACGCTCCCCTGTGCAGGGCCTGTCATTTCACTGTCTGACATGCTGTTAGATTAAATAAGTAAATAAAAAGGAATTCATTCACTCCAAAAAGGGCTTTAATTTTCTCACTTCACCACACAACGACTAATAGGCCCCTTTCTATTCCCCCCAATAATACACTCCAAAAAGGGCTTTAAAACATATAACTGCCATCCATGGGCCCAAACCAACACTGAATACATTTGCTTCATCTCTTTGGACACTGCCTGAGTTAATCTGAGTTAATGTTAATATTGAATTTGCTGTGAAAAGTGTTTGCAGTGATGGGTTTTTGGAAGCCCGGCTCTAACATTATAGAAGTAATCATTAGACTCTAATTAACGAGAATGTAGCTGGAAAGGAAAAGCATGAGCCACGCTCTCAGATGATATTAGAAGATATATGGAATGACAAAGCTTCATATAAAGAGAGAAATATATTGTATATAACGTTACAGGAATGAAACCTAACAACAAGGAATCTGAAAGAAATAGGCTGAGAATTTCCTTTGCTTTCATTAATATGTTGCTGTTGTGTAATCTCACAAATATTACAGCAGATAATTGTCTCTGACCATTTAAAGGGGTTGTACCATAAAAAATATTCTACATTTTTTAAACCAGCACCTGGATCGGAATATTTTTGTAATTGAATGAAATTTATTATAGCCACTGAGCTGCTTAATAAAATGTATCCTTATAGCTCCATCTGCTGTTTGTTTTTCATTATTTCTTGTCCACCTCACTGAGGAGGTCGCATCTACTCAATTTGAATCTTCAACGGTCTGCTAGAAGATAAGGCAGTTAAAGGGAAAGAGCTACAGCAGAAATAACAAAACCCTGAGAAAGGACACACACCCTCTGAACTGCCAGCCTAAAATAAATCTAGCAGAGCAATTGAAGCAATGAATGGGGAGATCTTTGGATCCTTGTGTGGTACAAGGCTGGTTCTAGCTTTGTTAGAGATCGTCATCAAAATGATGTCTGATTTTCATTTTTCACATCAATCATTGCATAAATCATTGCCAAAATTGTAGCATGTAAGGGGGTAGATAATTAATGACCCAACATTTCCACACCGTCTGGTTATGCATCATGTTGGTGAATTTCCATGCAATAATCTTGTATGTATCTGCTGCCCATGGCCCACAATAGCAAGCCTGTCCATCTTCACCTCTGAGTACAGGACATAGGTAAAGGTGGATCTGCGTTACATTTATGCATTGAAGCAGGAGATATCTGATGAAAAGCCCATACAGATTATGTGTATTTCAGGCTGCTATAAAAAAAACAGGGAGCAAGATTGATTAAAGTGTTCAATATGATAGGGGCAGTCGAAATAACCAAGCTCTACCCAGAACCTTTACAGATGAATGACTTTCTAATTGTCCATAGATGCTGCAATCAGCATTTAGATAGCAGTTCTGGTTGTTTTATTGTACTTGTGTCACTTCTAGATACTATCTTCGATGGAGAATAGCTGAGATGTCATAAAGAAGAACCCTAGTGGGACCATTATAGAGTTCAGAAGAACCCTAGTGGGACCATTATAGAGTTCAGAAGAACCCTAGTGGGACCATTATAGAGTTCAGAAGAACCCTAGTGGGACCATTATAGCTCAATTCTTATCAAACTGATAAGAAAATTGCATAAATATGTGTATATTAGGTCAGGAGATCAAAGGTAAGAGCTACACATGGGCTGTCAGATGACGGGATTAAAATAAAAACACAAAGTCACAGCTTGAAAACAGACTGATTTATTTAACTCTTGTATCTCAGAAATGGCTGAACATGTTTAATAAAGAACAATTGAAAAAATGTTTTTTTTTTCACCCAAAATGAGTACAATGTAATTATAAAAAAAAGTGCCCCCGAAAGTGTCCATAAACTTTAAGGTGTTTATCTCTGTCTAAAAACATGCTTCACTACACTTCAAGTAGCTGTAGAATCAATCAATACCTTAAAATCTATGTCAACAATCTTAATAGGTAATGTCCCAGCCTCCAGTGAGAATATGAATTTACAATCTGATGTAGTCTTTGTATCTGCAGCCACACAATTTGCTTCTGCAACCGCCTCTTGGGCAAATACCTTGTTTTTACTTTGATTTTCTAGGATTGCATGACCCATCTTTCCACAAGCATAGCACATTGTAGTCTCTACCACAGTACAGGCACATGTGCCCCTTTCTGCCACATTACTGCAGTTTACAGAAGTAGGTAGTAATATGTGCTTTTGTACTCCTAGTGTTTCTATTATAATAGGTAGATTTGGAGATTATCTGATGTACATTCTTTGTTTTCCATATGCAAAGCCTGTGACACATCTAGCTACATTAAATAAAAAGTGCAGATTCAGATACCAGATGAGTAGGTATGGTGGCTGGTTGGATGGCAGTTTAATTGGCATGAGCAGCCACTTATGGCAATAGATGTCCACAGTAATACAGGCTCAATATTTGTCTGACCTGGTTGTTGTCTAGGTAGGTGATGGTGTCTGAGCTGTAATCCCTCACCTTGCAGCAGTGTCTGTAAAGCGTAGTTTACCGATTGCTCTGCTCGCACTGATGCCTTCTGGAAGCAATATTCTCCAGGTTACTGATCTCTCTGGAGTGTTGGTCTCACAGGATAACTGTCTCTGGTTCCGAAATATGCCCCAGGAATGTTGGTCTCACAGGGGAAATAGATATGGTTCCTAGGAGTGGGAGCTCTGCATGTGCTTCTTCACTCCCCCGCAGTTAGACAGGAACTTCCTCTCGCTTCTCTAGCTGAACTGGAACTTCCCTTCTTGGCAAGGACAAGCCCACTCTTACCAAGAGGGGAGCAAGAAGGTGGTTAATGCTGTTCCTGCTAACCATTCCTCTTCTTCTGGAATAAACGGCCATTACATGAATCTACATAACAATACATATAAAACATAACAAGTGCAAATACGCTCTCTGGAGTATTGCACATGTCCTGCTAGATGCAGCAGGAGTGCTTTATTCTGGACAGGCACAGTTACTCCTATATCAGCAACTTAGAAGTGAAGCCCTTCTTTCCACTTGTCCCACCATTGTGACAGACTAGTGTGGCCCCCAGAAACATCAAAAAGTCTAATAGCTGGTGAATGAAGGAATTACGCCATCCTCGTTGACAATATATGGTGTATGAACAATGGGGACAAGTCCTAGATGTCAGGATGCCTGTGCTTTATTTCAGCTGACTGAGACAAAAATGCAGCCAGCAACATAACACATTACTGCCCAGAATATACTACAGTTGTTGACTGGTGACTGGCCAAGGTGACGGATACGGCTTAATGAGCTGGAGCACAGTAAAAAAGAGCTTCTGCTCCATACAGTTATCTTACAGCCAGACATAGAACAATGGAGAAGGCTCAGCTGCAGGGACACAGAGTAGACTTCTTTATAAATTTCTCAGTTTGAGAAATGAGGAAAGAACATTAAGGAAAGAAGAGGTGGGATATTTTTATTTATTTATTTTATGTGTTTAGCTGTTCACTTAAATATCAGTTATCCGTCGTCTTCTCTACAGAGACTCTTAGTATAAGGCAGCTAGTGACTCCTCTGTGAGACAAAACTGCTCAGTAAACTGGAGGAGAAGACCTGGTTGTGAGATACAGATGCACACATTACATTATGGGGGGTTATATAAAAGAATGGGTAAAACAACAGCTCAATGTAAAAGACCATGACGTGAGGCTGCAGGGTATAAAGCTTAGTAAAGGAAGGAGTACTTTGCTTTAATACACGCTGTGCTTTCACTTAGCAGCATGTATTCATGTTAGAAATGCTGCCATTTTGTGGCAGTGCTGAATCTACTATGAAATTCTTCTTTATGTTAAAAAGAAAAATATCCTACTGATTTCAGAAAAAGAAAAGCTTTTTTTTCTGTAAATAGTGGCAGCTACATAAATTTGAGCTTGTTGAGCTTGTTTGCCAAGGATATATACTACATATTCTCCGAGAGTTATGAAACAGATGAGGAGGGGCATAACTAACTAACCCTTCTAAGTGGTGATGCTCAGTTGTCAGGGCTGTAAAGCTGGGTGTCTCAGCTCAGGAGTGCAGGGTTGCAATGAGGTCAGGCTCCACTTGTAATGTTCAAAGGGCATCTGTCAGCAGATTTTTACCTATGAAACTTGCTGACTTGTTACATGTGCACTTGGCAGCTGAAGGCATCGGTGTTGTCCCATGTTAATATGTGTGAGCATTGCTCAGAAAAATTATGTTTAAATATATGCAATATATGCCTCTAGGAGCAACGGGGGCGTTACCATTACACCTAGAGGCTCCGCTATCTCGGCAATTGCCATGTCCTCTGCACTGTGATTGACAGGGCCAGGCAGTGTAAGCGTGATCCCACCAGACTTACAGGAAAGCATATACACAACTTTGGTGGCATTTTTTTTATTATTGCATTGTACTCATTTGGAGTGAAAATCATTTTTTCAATTTGTCTTTCTTAATTTTAGCCCCTTTCTCTATACAGCCTTGAGATTCTCTAGTAGCATGCTCTGTATTTTTACTGTTTCCTTCTCCTTATCTCTGATGTCTAACCTCCTACACACTCATTATAGCTCAATTCTTGTCTTACGGATAAGAATGTGGCTTAAGTTAGTATTTATGACATTTTAGTAAGGTTTATTAGATAACTGGCATATGTGAAAGTACGATTCACATAGCTAGACAAACACAAAAGGGCTGAATATTTTTGCTAAAGACCAATTGCAAAAAATGTTTTTTAGCCGAAAATTAGTATGATACAATCATAAAAACAAATTGCCCTGAAGGTGTACATAGCCTTTAAGCTTAAGTCTCAGGTTTCGTATTACAGTTGTGTATTGCATTAGAGGCTATGTATTGCGGTCTGAGGTTGTGTGTTGGGGTCTGAGGTTGTGTGTTGTGGTCTGAGGTTGTGCATTTTGGTTTTTTCTTTGCAGAATAACTGTGTACAGTTTTATAAGGACAAAACTTTAAATCCAAGAATTTAAGAGGCAGTTCATAACCATATTATAATAACAACCCTTATAAATTGTAATGCTGCTGAACACATTGCTAAATGTGGCTTTAATAATCCTGCAAGTTAATTTGAATAAAGTACGTTTTATATATTGATTACATACTTCTGTAAATATTTATGGCTGCTTATCTCTTGGCCCACATTTCCACTGGTTCCCTGGAGCAAACTCTCGCGTCATGACTGCTTTGAGGCATTTACAATATGACGGTTGCACTAATGGCTGAGCTCCACTAGAGCCGTTTGAACAAGACTGAAATAAAGTTGTACTGTACTAAATGTCTCTAAATGGTTTCATTTTTATTTAGCAAACTTAGATCGCACATAAATTATCCATAGTTTCAGCGATCTGGATGAAAGAGAAGAATTGATGATTGGACTATATTTGGGCATTTCCAAGCCACCTTTCAAGAGGTTGTTTTCAATGGCTTTTTGCTGTAGGGAACCCCAGTGACCAGCTGTACTCCTGTGGTGAAAAATGGGAGCAAGTACTTAAAGGGGTTGTCTTACCACTAACTCAAAGTTAATTAAGAACTTGAATCTGTTTACAATAAATAGATAACGTCACCTCTTCCAACAGAGGCAGAATGGGAACTTAAAGTGGCCCTGAAAAAAAAAACTAAAAGTGGCCCCATGTTGTGGGCAGGTCCAAATTAAGAGAAGGAGGGCTAAAACAAGAGGCCTGCAATACTGTAGTGCAGCACAGAATACCGCCCTAGTAGAACCAAGTACCACAGTGCAGCATAAAATACTGCCGCCCCAACCACAATATTAAACTGTATCATCATTATGAGAATGTCAATACAGTTGAGTTCAGAAGGGCACTTGTGGCTGCTTGCAGCCATCAAAAGAGCATGAGTGGCCTCTTGGGCATCTGCCCATCTGGAAATTTCCCTGTAGATTCTATGGCCAATCTGCCCCTGTCTTCCAACTAGCTCCGTTCCAGCACTGACAGTTCTTACCCTGCTACTTCAGGTCCCCTATGGATCGGAAGTGTGGCCTTCTGTCTGTCGTCATGTGTACCACTGCAGCACCTCAAAGGTCACGTGCCACTTAGAGGCCATTCAGTGCTGAAATGGAGCTACTTGGAAGAGGTGAATGTTTTGAGTCTTTAACCCCTTGATGACCTCTGCCGTACATGTACGGTGGAAGTCCGGTCTCTAAACATGGCACCCGTTCATACATGTAGCGGGCGCCATAGCCGCCGGGTTTCTGCTATTTTAAATAGTAGAGACCAGCGGCACATGTATGCAATCAGCCATAAGGTTGATCGCATACATTTTCCCTTTCAGATTCTGTGGTCAAATGTGACCACGGCATCTGATCATTCTGGAAGCGGAAGCCGCACGCTTCCACTCCAGTAACAGCGTTCCCGGTCGAGATTGGGGAACCTGCTATGCTGTATTAATAGCAGGCTTCAGAGTTTATTAGATGAAACAGTGTGCTGTCTTCCTGGCGCTAGAGTTCGACACATCGCGGATCAGGTTGACAGATTACTGGGAGGGGCTGGAGAAGATCCAGCGGTCATGGTCCATATCGGAACCAATGACAAAGTTAGAGGAAGGTGGAGAGTCCTTAAAAATGATTTCAGGGATTTAGGTCAAAAGCTTAGGGCAAGGACCTCAAAAGTAGTATTTTCTGAAATACTGCCTGTACCACGAGCCACACAAGAAAGGCAGCGGGAGATTAGGGAGGTTAACAAGTGGCTCAAGAACTGGTGTAGGAAGGAGGGGTTCGGGTTCCTGGAGAACTGGGCCGACTTCTCTGTTGGCTACAGGCTCTATCGTAGGGACGGGCTGCACCTCAATGGGGAAGGGGCAGCTGTGTTGGGGAGAAAGATGGCTAGAAGGTTGGAGGAGTGTTTAAACTAGGGACTGGGGGGAGGGTAATTACGTTATAGGAGGGGAAGATAGTGCAGATAGAGACCAGGGGCGAGGTAGTGTGACGGGGGAGGAATGGAAGGGGGGACTAGAACAGCTCAGAATGAAAGATGTAGGGTAAAAAATACACATAAACCTGTCAAATATATGTATACTAATGCCAGAAGCCTGACTAACAAGACTGGTGAAATGGAATTAGTGATGTGTGAGGAGGACTATGACGTAGTGGGAATAACTGAGACATGGCTGGATGATAGCTATGACTGGGCAGTTAATATAAAAGGTTACAATCTGTTTAGAAAGGATCGTCAAAACCGGAGAGGTGGAGGGTCTGCCTCTACGTGAAGTCGTGTCTAAATCCCGTAATTCGAGAATACATCTCTGAGGGACATGAACAGGTGGAGTCACTGTGGGTAGAAATACATGGAGCAAAAAACAATAATAAAATACTAATAGGAGTGTATTATAAACCACCTAATATACCAGAGTCCACAGAAAATCTATTACTAAACGAGATAGACGAGGTGGCAAACCATAATGAAGTCGTTATCATGGGGGACTTCAACTACCCAGATATAGACTGGGAAACTGAAAGCTGTACATCCCAAAAGGAAACAGGTTCTTGGCAATAGCCAAAGACCATTTCCTTTCCCAACTGGTTCAGGACCCCACTAGAGGGACGGCCATACTGGACTTAGTATTAACCAATAGACCTGATAGAACAACAGATGTGCAGGTTGGGGGACACCTGGGAAATAGTGACCATAAAGTTATAACCTTCCAATTATCCTTCAAACGAGAGTTTCTAAAGGGAGGAACAAAAATACCAAACTTCAAAAAGCAAAATTTAGCCAACTAAGAGAGGCCATAGGCCTAACTAACTGGGACAAAGTCCTCAAAAATAAAAATACAACCATAAAATGGGAGATTTTTAAAAGCATTGTAACATCTAATTGTGAGAGGTACATACCTTATAGGAATAAAAGGCTAAGGAACAATATGAAACCAATGTGGATAAATGGAACCGTAAAGAAGGCAATAAATGACAAAAAGAAAGCATATAAATCGCTAAAACAGGAGGGGAGTCAGGAAGCACTGATAAACTATAAGGAAAAAAATAGAATATGTAAAAAACTAATAAAATTTGCCAAACTAGAGACCGAGAGATTATTGCCAAAGAGAGTAAAACTAACCCTAAAATGTTCTTCAATTATATAAATAGTAAAAAATATAAATCTGAAGGAGTCGGCCCTCTACATAGCAATGAGGGGGGTGTTGCAGAGAGCGACGAGGATAAAGCAAAACTATTAAATATTTTTTTCTCCACTATATTCACTGAGGAAAATAAACTGTCAGATGAAATGCAGAATGTAAAAGTAAATCCCCCATTAAATGTGCCCTTTCTGACCCAGGAAGAAGTACAACAGCGACTTAAAAAGATTAAAATAGACAAATCGCCAGGACCGGATGGCATACACCCCCGTATCCTAAGGGAATTAAGTGATGTCATAGCCAGACCATTATTTCTGATATTTACAGACTCTATAATAACAGGGAATGTTCCACAGGATTGGCGCATAGCAAATGTGGTGCCAATATTCAAAAAGGGTCCAAAAACAGAGCCTGGAAATTATAGGCCGGTAAGTTTAACATCTATTGTTGGTAAACTGTTTGAAGGGTTTCTAAGAGATGCTATTTTAGAGTATCTCAATGAAAATAAGCAAATAACACCATATCAGCATGGCTTCATGAGGGATCGGTCATGCCAAACAAATTTAATCAGCTTCTATGAGGAGGTAAGTTCTAGACTTGACAGCGGCGAATCAATGGATGTCGTATATCTGGACTTCTCCAAAGCATTTGACACCGTACCTCATAAAAGGTTAGTATATAAAATGAGGATGCTCGGACTGGGAGAAAATGTCTGTATGTGGGTAAGTAACTGGCTGAGTGACAGAAAACAGAGGGTGGTTATTAACGGTACATACTCAGATTGGGTCACTGTAACTAGTGGGGTACCTCAGGGGTCAGTATTGGGCCCTATTCTCTTCAATATATTTATTAATGATCTTGTAGAAGGCCTGCACAGTAAAATATCTATTTTTGCAGATGACACTAAACTGTGTAAAGTAATTAACACTGAAGAGGACAGTTTTCTGCTACAGAGGGATCTGGATAGATTGGAGGCTTGGGCAGAAAAATGGCAGATGAGGTTTAACACTGACAAATGTAAAGTTATGCACATGGGAAGGAATAAGGCAAGTCACCCGTACATATTAAATGGTAAAACACTCGGTAACACTGACATGGAAAAGGATCTAGGAATTTTAATAAACAGCAAATTAAGCTGCAAAAACCAGTGTCAGGCAGCTACTGCCAAGGCCAATAAGATAATGGGTTGCATCAAAAGGGGCATAGACGCCTGTGATGAGAACATAGTCCTACCACTTTACACTAGTCAGACCACACATGGAGTACAGTGTACAGTTCTGGGCTCCTGTGAACAAGACAGACATAGCAGAGCTGGAGAGGGTTCAGAGGAGGGCAACTAAAGTAATAACTGGAATGAGGGATCTACAGTACCCTGAAAGGGTATCAAAATTAGGGTTATTTACTTTAGAAAAAAGACGACTGAGGGGAGATCTAATAACTATGTATAAATATATCAGGGGTCAGTACAGAGATCTGTCCCATCATCTATTTATCCCCAGGACTGTGACTGTGACAAGGGGACATCCTCTGCGTCTGGAGGAAAGAAGGTTTGTACACAAACATAGAAAAGGATTCTTCACTGTAAGAGCAGTGAGACTATGGAACTCTCTGCCTGAGGAGGTGGTGATGGTAAGTACAATAAAGGAATTCAAGAGGGGACTGGATTTATTTCTGGAGTGTAATAATATTACAGGCTACAGCTACTAGAGAGGGGTCATTGATCCAGGGAGTTATTCTGATTGCCTGATTGGAGTCGGGAAGGAATTTTTTCCCCCTTAAGTGATGAAAATTGGCTTCTGCCTCACAGGGGTTTTTTGCCTTCCTCTGGATCAACTTGTAGGAAACAGGCCGAACTGGATGGACAAATGTCTTTTTTCGGTCTTATATACTATGTTACTATGTTACTAATATACTAATACAGGCCACTAGGTGGCAGCACTGTATTGTTATATGGAAAATTGAGTGTTCAATGATGGCTATATACCCAGGGTGATTTAAAAAAAGTAAAAAATAAAAAAAAAGTAGAAAAAAAACTACTATATATATATATATATATATATATATATATATACGGTATATATATATATATATATATATATATTTATTATTTCCTTAAAATAAAAATACTTAACCAATAAAAAAAATAAACATCAGGGGCATCGCCACATCCAAAAATGCCCATACAATTATAACAATATTAATGGCATACAGCAAATGGAAAAAGAAAAACATCCAATTTGCCATTTTTTGTCACTTCAACTCCCAATAATTTTTCATAAAAAGTGATCAACAAGTCACACACACTTCAGAATTGGAATCACTGAAAGTTACAGATCGCCCCACAAAAAATGAGCCCTCACACAGCCCCATACATATACTGTAACTACAAAAACGTTCTAGTGGTCAGAATATGGTGATAATTTCTTTCTCAAAGGTTTTCTTTTTTTTTTCAGTATTAAAACGCAAGAAAAATTATACAAGTGTGGTATCGTTGTAATGGTACTGACCTGGAGAATGAAGATAACAGGTCAATTTTATGGCATAGTGTACGGTGTAAAAAAAAAAACTTTGTCAGAGTTGCGTTTTTTTCCGCTTTCCACTTCATGTTATGCAAAAGCACACTGTACTCCTGAGTCTTCTATGAGCCTACAGCACCCTGACCCCCCACCCCCCTCTGAGGCGCATGCATCAGCAGCAAGGAGTTGCGCAGATGAAAACATCCAGAGACATGGGGGCTGTTAATAGCAGGCCACAATGGGAACAAGCCTCTTTAACATCGCGGGTGACACTAGGGAGGCTCATTTCCGATGCGGTCTGCTATTGGCTGCACGCCCCCACTGGGCATAAGTTTTATCTGTATGCAGTGCCTGGGCATTTTGGGGGGCATAATAGGGTTTAGATAAAGCCTTTAACCCTTAGGAAACCAGAGTTTTTTTTTTTCTTTTTTTTCGTTTTTGCATTTTTTTCTTCTCTATCTTCCTTGAGCCATAACTTTTTTATTTTTCCATTCACATAGTTGTATGAGGGCTAATTTTTTGCAGGAGAAGTTTTACTTTAATATGGCATACAATGTAGTGTGTAGCGGGCAAAAAAATTCCAAATGGGGTGGAATTTTTTAAAAAAACGCAATTTCTGCACCCCTTTACGGGTTTTATTCCTATGGCATTCCCTTTGCAGGAAAAACTGACCTGTGCCCTTCATTCTCTGGGTCAGTACGAATACGAACAAACGTATCTATACATTTCTTTATTTGAAAATGGGGGTGTGGCAGGGGAGGAGCCTGGACAGGAGGTGGGTTCTTGCCATGGGGCCCAGTGATTTCTATGTACGACCCTGAATACAGATGTAGCAGAGTTAACAGTCACAGTCATAACGCGTTAACCAGATGTTATAACTCACCAAGTGAAACTTTTAACTCTGCCACATCTGTAAATGAGTAGTGCAGCGCGCCCTTTTTTATTTTCCTACTGCCCCGTATCCCTGTCAGCACTCAGAGCTTTAATGAAATACACAGTTTGGACTGCTGGTCAGTGCTAAGATAATGGAAAGGACTCATGTGCAAAATCGTGGTGACAGATTCTCTTTAAAAATATAATGGCAAAGTTTACTGTTTTATACACATTCCCAAAACTTCTATGTGACATTCTATTCTTTGAAAATTAAAAACCTCTTAAAGGGGTTGTTGGAGACAATTAAAAATTTAGGACAAGCACTGTAATAGTCTGGAAAAAATAAATAAAAAAAAATCATATTCACCCCTTACTCCAAGGCTGTTCTCTGTGACGCTGCTCCGATCCTTCTGCTGCTTATTTACAAACTGCAGCGGGAACAGGGTGGTATACGGCACATGACTGCTGGAGCCAATCACTGTTGCACGTTTAAATGCCAGAAAACTGAAATGCAGGGCTTGATAAATTTACCTCATTGTGTCACATTACATTTTAATGTACACTAATTTCGAGTGAAAGGAAGTTAGGCCTCTTTCACACGAGCGTGATGGATTGGCTCCGGATACGTTCAGTGAAAGGCTACATGCTCACGACAGTTGTTTTTTGCTGTCCGCAAATCGCAGATCCGTCTTCCTTTTTTTTAACATCCACATCCGTTCAGTGTGTCCGCAAATTTTGTAGGTTGTGTTTCAGTGTGTCTTCCATTTTTTTTGCGGATCCGCAAAAAAACCGCAAGGCTTGAACCAGTTTCTTAAAGTACCTGTACAAGTGACCTGGTTTGCAAGCAGCCATCCGCAAAAAAAAACGGATGCGGATGACAAACGGATGGCTTCCGTTGGTCATCCGCATTTTTTGCGGACCCATTGACTTCTATGAGTCCGCAAACTGTTTTTTGCGGACAAGAATAGGACATGCCATATTTATTTTGTGGACGTGAAATGCGGACAGCGGACGCGGACAGGTAATGGAAGAGGCATCCGCATTTTTAACGGATCCATAGAAATGAATGGGAAACCATCAGATTCGCAAAAAAAACGGAACGGAGGCGGCAAAAAAACACTGCCATGTGCATGTAGGCAAACTCGCACCATTTTGCAAGCAAGTTCAGTTAGTTTTGTCTGCGATTCCGTTCAGTTGTTTTCCCGAGCGGGTGCAATGCGTTTTGATGCATTTTTCACGCGCTTGATAAAAAAAACGGAAGGTTTACAAACAATATCTCTTAGCAACCATCAGTGAAAAGTGCATTGCATCCGCACTTCCTTGCATATGCGATGCGTTTTTTACTGAAGCCCCTTTCACTTCTATGGGGCCTGTGTTACGTGAAAAACACAGAATATAGAACCTGCTGCGATTTTCACGCAATGCAGAAGTGATGCATAAAAAAAAATGCTCATGTACACAGACCCATTGAAATGAATGGGTCAGGATTCAGTGCAGGGGCTATGCGTTCACATCACGCATTGCACCCACGTGGAAAACTCGCTCGTGTAAAAGGGGCCTTACTGCGAGTCAATCTTAGTCGTAACCAGTTATCTAGCCTTAGCGGAAGAAAAGCAACCCCGGAGAATATGCGTGTGTAATGCAGACACACTGTAACAATGAATTATACTACATTTTACATTCCACTACACAAGAGACGATACACGTATCATCAGTACATGTACTGTAAGCTATACATTATAGCACTGACATGATTAATGTCATACCCTATATTAAGCCATTCCTGTCACCAGCTCTAATACATAATGAAGGAAATCATTACAGTAATGTCACAGAGTAACACAGATGACGGTGATAACTGTGCGGTACTTGGGCATTTTCATTATCTCAGCCAGCAGCAGAGTACTATAGGGGTTACAGTGTCACACTGGAGACACACTTGTTCTTGGTAAACTCATCTATTTCACTCCTGGCAGAACTTAATGGCATTAGTCAGAGTTATAGGGGTCATAAAGATGATTGTTCCTGTACACACAGATCCCATACTATGCAGGAAAAAGTGCAATCTAGGGTTTTCAATATGTAGCTCAGGCATTTGGCTTAAAGGGGTTGCCCCATGAAAATATTCTGCAGTTTTCAAACGAGCAACTGGATCTGAATTATTTCATAATTGCATGTAATTAAAAATTTTGCATAGCCTCTGAGTTATTCAATAAAATATATCGGTATAGCGCCACCTGCTGTTCTTTTTTCTTATTTCTTTGTCCTGCTCACTTAGATGGCTGTACATACTAAGTGTCATCCTTCAACTGCCTCCTGAGTTGTGATAGGGAGAACATGGACATGCCCCCTGAGCTGTGATAGGGAGAGCTGAGACACGCCTCCTGAGCTGTGATAGGCAGAGCTGAGGCACGCCTCCTGAGCTGTGATAGGCAGAGCTGAGACATGCCTCCTGAGCTGTGATAGGGAGAGCTGAGACACGCCTCCTGAGCTGTGATAGGCAGAGCTGAGACACGCCCCCTTAGCTGCAGGAGAAAAGATATTCCCTTTGAGCTGCAAGCTTGATATAAATTTAACAATGAATGGGAATATCTCTGGATCCTTGTGAGGTACAGGGCTGGTTCTAGCTTTGGTAGAAAGAGGTTGTCATGTGCTATATGATTTACATTGTATACATGTATGAGATAACCCTTTTAAAGGAAATTCTGTATACCAAACCCAGAGAATGAATTAACTTCTGTGCTGGTGTACCAACTGTGTTTGTTAAACTTGGTGCCTCTGTAACACTTTGTCTGAAACTCCAGTTTTTTTTTACCCACATACTGGGGGTAAATGCACATGACAGTATGACTTTTTCAGTATTTTGCGGTCCGCAAAAAAACAGATCCGCAAAAAATATGGATGACGTCCGTGTGTATTCCGTTTTTAGCGGAATGGAACAGTTGGCCCCTGATAGAACAGTACTATCCTTGTCCGTTTTGCGGAAAATAATAGGACATGTTCTATCTTTGAATGGAACGGAAATGGAAGGCATAAGGAGAACATTCAGTTCTTTTTGCAGACCCATTGAAATGAATGGTTCCGTATACGGAAAGCAAAAAACGTTCCGTAAACTAATAAAATAAAGGTTTGTGTGCATGAGACCTTATAGTGTTAATCTGGGGTGCACTGAAGTCAGTGCAGCTGAACAGGAAAAGAAGTGTCTGGGACACGGGTGGAAGAGTATGCAGCGGAGAAGGTGCAATCAGGGAAGCAAGAGAGGGTATTATGTGAAACATCTTCCCTCCAGAGGTTAGTACCATGAGCTAATTCGAGGAAGTGACAGGAGAACCACTCCAAGCACGTACCTTTCCTCAATGGCTATAATGCTCCCAAATTCCCCTTAATTGCTTCCTCAAGGGCTTAGGGGGTCATTTATTAAGCTGAAATACGCCTATATTAGGAGTCTTTCAGGTGCAGATTGCGGCGCAACAGGTAAACACATCAGTAGGAACAGAGATAAAGAGAGACTGTGAACAATGCTCTGCGGAACCAGATGATGAATGCCACACAACTCCAGGCACATTTAAGGGGAGTGAGAGGCACCCAAGTGTCACGTCAGACCATTTGAAACCATTTACATCAGCGTGGTCATTCTGCTAGACAACCTGCAAGGGTACCTGACCACACCACCAGGCACAGGCATCATCATCTCACATGGGCCAGGGAGCATCTACAGTGGATGAGGGACCAGTGGGCATCAGTGCTGGTCACTGATGAAAGTCGATTCACCCTGAGCAGAAGTGATGGCCACCAACGATGTTGGAGCCGTCAAGTAGAGCGCTATGCATCAGCCACTGTTGTCACCAGACGAGTGGTGGTGTTACAGTGTGGGCAGGTGCCCTATACTTTATGAATGGTACAGTGACAAGCCCATACTACTTGAAAAACATCATTAATCCAGTCATTGTGCCCCTGACTGAACAACACAGGCCTAATTTTATCTTTATAGATGACAATGTGCCAGCTCATCAAGGTCGTATCATTAGGGAACGGCTGCTGGAGACTGGGGTACCTCAAATGGAATGGCCTGCAGTTTCTAAAGGCATAACTCCCATTTGAAACCTATGGGATCAGCTGAGTCGCCGTGTAGAGGTTCGTAACTCTGTACCCCAGAACCTCAATGACCTGAGGGCCGCCCCTCAGCAGAAAATAACTTGACTTGTGAACAGCATGAGACGTCGTTGTCAAGCTGTAATTGATGCTCAAGGCCACATGAAAAGTTATTGAGACATTAACATTATTTTGTGGGGGTATACCAACCACTGTTGTGGGCTTTTGTTTCTATAGATTGTTTGAGATGAGGAAATCACCATTGCATGCTTCTACTTAAATGCCCTATTTCATGATACATTATCACTATAGTGTGAACTTTTTACGTTTGCCATAAATTTCATCCAAAAGCCAAATATCCTTAACTTTTTGTGAGTAGTGTATGTGTATATTATGTGTTTATATATGTATACAGATTCGATTGACAGTCCCTTTCAGTGAATTTTTTGTCACTAGTACAATAAATTGCGCTCAGAGGACCCTTTAAGAAAGACCAAAACCCAACAAACTCTGCTGCAACTAATTTTGGTGTGACCAAGAATGATGCACATGAATGAATAAAAGTAAAAGGACAGCCGTGGAAATTGACTAGAAAATACGCCTTCATTCTCCTTCAGTCGTGTTTCAGCTCGTTGATGCACATAGGACCTTACATGTACTGAGGTTTTATCAGCACAGAAATGTGTGAAATGCTGGAATATTTGTATCATTTTAGAGCCTGTGGCGACAGAAGATGTTCATAAAAAAGGCAATTTGCTAAAAACAATTTGTTGCTGCAGAATCCTCAGCAGATCAAGTAAAATTGAGACTTGCCAAAGTTTGGATACAATGCTGCATTCATGTAGTGATGTGGAAAGCTGCCAAAGATGTTATCTTCCCCTGCACAGAAATAAAGATCCCTCACCTGTCTGCCTGGCATTAGTGTCACATGGGTAACGTGCCATCCTGTCACACTCTAGCATGAGGAAACGTGCGCGTTGTCTCATGCCCTGCCGCACATTGTCTACTCATTTATTCTCCTGACTCAGAGCTGTCATGCGTCACTTCTATTGTTTCGAGGGCGTGATACAGAATTGCATGCAGTTTACACTTGGTTGAACAGATCACAGAACAGATTTATTCTGATGACTGTAAGTATTTCTTCCGATTTTCTCCACTGCCAACTGCATCAATACTCCTGCTGCTAAGTCTCATCCTACAACATATTTTTTTAATCCGCCCCCGCTTTCTTTCTACACAGCGATCCTCATGCCATGTCCTGCTGTCTTCACCTGTGAACATCTCAAAAATTGGCTTCTTAACAGCCTTCTATACCACAAAACCTCAAATCCACTTGTCTCCTGCATCTAGAGCGCTGCCATCTCATCCAAGCCAGCCATGTTCATACCCGTTCCTTATCTGATATTCGTGCCCACCGTACAAATCGCTGGACCAAGTTCTAGTTTTTAAAAGACCAATTCTCAACTAAATCCCTTAGGCCTCTTTCACAAGGGCGTCACGTGTGAGGGCTGGATAGGATGCGGGTGCGTTGCGGGAAATTGCGCAGGATTCCTCTATCTTCACTCAGCAGGACCTGTGCTGACGTTACCACGTAATGTCAGCGCAGGTCCTGCTGAATGAAGATAGAGGAATCCTGTGCTGATGTCACAGCCCTCACCACGTTGTGAGAGCGATTACGTTATCAGAGGTCCTTTTGCAGGTCCTGAAAGAAGAAGAAATAAGACGATGCCGGCTGTGCGATGAAGTGGATGAGGTGAGTTAATTTTTTTTATTTTTTAACCCCACCATTCACATATTAGTAAGCACTCTCTAGCATTTAGTAAGCATTCTCTATTAAAAATGCTATTATTTTCCCTCATAACCATGTTAAAATCGCACCGCATCCGCACTTGCTTGCAGATGCTTGCGATTTTTACGCAGCCCTATTCATTTCTATGGGGCCTGCGTTGTGTGAAAAACGCAGAATTGAGAACATGCTGCAATTTTCATGCAACGGACAAGTGATGCGTGAAAATCACCACTCATCTGCACAGCTCCATTGAAGTGGATGGGTTCCGGATTCAGTGCTGGTGCAATGCGTTCATGTCAAGCATTGCACCAGTGCGGAATTCTCGCCCGTGTGAAAGGGGCCTTAGTCATGCAACCTACTCTTAAAAGCCTTTTTATGTGGGCCAATTTTGCAGGCGATTGTCATGAAGGAAATGTTCCATCCCGGCAATCGCCTGCTTGTCAGTGGATTAGACCGCTGCATTTACATGCAATGATCTTCTCCACAGTACAGTTTCTAATACCATCATTCATTCCCATACAGAATCATTGTCTGCTGGCAGCAGAGCGTGTTCACACTGCATGATCTGCTACCTGCAAACAAAGATTTTAGTGACGGCATGAATGATGCGATTACACGATGAATGAGCCTTTTGCTCGTTCATCGGGTAATCGGCAGCAGTGGCACCTTTACACTGCAAGATAATCGCTAAGGAGCATTCCTATGAACACTCACTAGTGATTATCTGGCAGATTCCCGACCTGTGTAAAGGGCTCTTAAGGCGCATTTACACGCGTCGAAGGATCAGACAATTATTGGGAAGGAAGCGTTCCATCCCAATAAATGCCTCCTTATCATTGAAGGTGAAGAACTGCATTTACATGCAGCAATCACCTCCATGGTATGGGGGCGAGCGGTGCTCATTCATCAGATGTTCTGCAGCACCTTTACATGGGCCGATTATTATTAACAAGCATTTGTGGTCGGATCGGCTATCAGAAAGGTGTACCTAACCTATCTAACCCTATCTACAACAAGCAGTAGAATTATGCCATAACTGCTGCGGTAGGGCAGCCTAAAGGGGGCCACCCTAATGTGAAGTGACTGTAAGATGGTGTGGGTGGGTGTTTGAAATCAGCTGAATCGACGCTCATCCTAGGCCCACAGGTGCATATAAATAGCCTTGTAGTCAGCCTCCCCTCCCACAAACGCAGCAATACTTGCCTAATACTTATACTTACATTTGTTCCTGATAATCGGGCTGTGTAAATCTAGCATTACATTTTAGTGCTAATTCTTTGCCCTCTCTGATTTCTACACTTAGCTCATGGCTTTCCTATCTCTTCTTCTTGATAAATCACAAAAAGGGGACTGGTTATTTTAGGGGTTGTGTCACGAAACTGTCATGGACGTTCCCGCGACAGGTGGCAGGAGATCGGTGAGACTGGCAACACATGGTTTGATCTGACAGGTTCCTTGTGGCTCAATAGGCGTCTGTGTTGTTTCTGGTAATGGCCACACCCCTTCCCTCAGGTGTTGCTTATGTGGTCATTTAACCTTCCTTATTTATAGTTGCTTCTCCCACTATGCTGTGCGGTTTATAGCTTCAGTTTCAGTTGTGGATTGCTTTTGTGTGGATCTAGGCAGAGTTCCTGGTGCTTCCATTGTTCCTTTGAAGTTAAGTCTTTCCTCTCCCTCTTTGTATTTTGTTTGAGATCTGTGTGTTGCATTTCCCTGTCATTTGTATTAAGGCCTGAGGGAGACTTCTGTTTGTCTTTCCTTTTGGAGGAACAGGTTGTCTCAGTCCTGACATTAGTACCAGGGTCCTATAGGGTGAGTTAGGACATTGGTTATTCCTGTGTATGAACTCACCTACTTCTGGGGTCTGTTCATACTGGTAGTAAGCCAGGACTTTTACTAGGAGTTGTCCATCTCCTTTCCCTAGTTTCCAGGCCTTCTTCCCTCACCCCTTTCCCTCCTATGTGGGGTGTTTCCCTCCCACACCTGAACGTGACAGAAACATATTCAACATTTTTCCGACCAGCACTTGGGTCTGAATACTTTTGTAATTGCCGGTAATTAAAAATTTAGTATAGCCTCTGAGCTATTCAATAAAATGTATCTGTATAGTGCCACCTGCTGTTTATTTTTTTCCTTGTCCATCTCACTGAGCTGGTCGAACGTGCTCAGTTTAAATCTTCAACTGCCACCAGTCATACGTTCTGTTTAAAGCTGTGGAGAGAGCTGCAGCAGAAAGGACACACCTTCTGAGCTGCCATTAGCTGAATCTAGCAGACTAAGCAGTGAATGGGGAGATTTCTGGATCAATGTGAGGTATAGGACTGGTTCTAGCTTTGTTAGAAAGGTAATGCCGTGTACTATATGATGTCTGATTTTCATTTTTTGCATCAGTCATGGCATAACCACTTTAAGGCCCTTTCTTTAAGGAGATAAAGAAAACGAGGAAGGTAGTTCACACTGATAAAGCTAATCTGCAGTAGCAGGCACAAGCCATGGCTGGTTTCTGGTGTCAGGTGTACTTCAACATAGAACATATTGACAGCTCTGTATTGTGAGACTGGGAGCTGTGTACTTAACATATGGCTCCCATACGCTGTGATAATAGAGAGCTAGTACAGAAGATAAGACATGAACAGCATAAGGATGTGGAGTAGTGTCACACTTGGCTCTTGTGCACAGGACACACCCCCTCTTCTTTCTGTCATAAGAATAGCCCCATCATACATGGTGGGAATAGGTATTCTATATAAATAATTATTTTTGTGGTAAGCTGAATCACTCTCTTCATGCCCCGTCTTTTAATGTGCACATAATCTCATTCCTTATGCTAAGTCATCACTCAGATAATTGAATTGTTCCTTAATTAAGACTGCCCATTTTAATTACCTGCTATTGAACCTCTGGGTGTCACATTTTATCTATATACAAGTCTAAGGCACAGGAAACACAATATTGGAGATTTTTGAAAACTGATGTAAAGAAAAACATACTTAACCAATCAGATTCCACCTCATTATCAGAAAATGAAAGGTGGCATTTTATTGGTTGATATGGACAACTAAGGCAATTTTCCTTTACACCAGTTTTGATAAAGAAAGGAAGAGGGAAACTATGTGCGGCGTGCAAAGCTCACCGCTGCAAATTATATAACTCCCAAATAACTAAATACCAAATCGCACCCATTCCCTTAAATGCCTGCTTATCGTAATTATTCCCCCAAATCCCACCACAAAGTATTTATGCCCACATTGTCCCCCTTCACTATGCCCAGATATATTCCTCCTCACAGTAGTTATGACAGATATGTGTCCCCTCACAATAGTTATGCCCTGATATGTGCCCCCTCAAAGTAGAAATGCCCAGATATGTGCGCCACACAGTAGTTATGCCCTGATATGTGCCCCCTCAAAGTAGAAATTCCCTGATATGTGCGCCCCACAGTAGTTATGCCCTGATATGTGCCCCCTCACAGTAGTTATGCCCTGATATGTGCCCTCACAGTAATATGCCCTGATATGTGCCCCCTTTAAGTAGTTATGTCCAGATATGTTCCCCCTCATAGTAGTTATGTCTAGATATGTGCCCCTCACAGTAGTTATGCCCTGATATGTGCCCGCTCACAGTAATTATGCCCTGATATGCGCCCTCTCACTGTAATATACCCTGATATGTGCCAACTCACAGTAATATGCCAAGTTGGGCCCCCCACAGTAATATGGCCAGTTGTGCCCCCTCACGGTAATATGCCCAGTTATGTTCCCCCTCATGGTAATATGCCCAGGATTGTCCCCCCTCACAGTAATATGCCCAGGATTGTGCCCCTTCAAAGTATTATGACCAATTGTGCCCCTTCACAGTAATATGCCCAGTTGTGCCCCTTCACAGTAATATGCCCAGGATTGTGCCCCTCACAGTAATATGACCAGGATTGTGCAAGCTAAAAGTAATATGCCCAATTGTGCCCCTTCACAGTAATATGCCCAGGATTGTGCCCCCTCACATTAATATGCCCAGTTGTGCCCCCACATAGTATTATGCCCAGGATTGTACCCCCTCACAGTAATTTGCCCAGTTGTGCCCCCTCACAGTACTATGTCCAGGATTGTGCCCCCTCACAGAAATATGCCCAGTATTGTGTCCCCTGAGGGGACACAATACTGGGCATATTTCTGTGAGGCACAATCCTGGACATAGTACTGTGAGGCTGACTGGGCAAATTACTGTGAGGTCAATCCTGGGCATAGTACTGTGAGGCACAACTGGGCATATTAATGTGAGGGGGCACAATCCTGGGCATATTACTGTGAAGGGGCACAATTGGGCATATTACTTTTAGCTTGCACAATCCTGGTCATATTACTGTGAGGGGGCACAATCCTGGGCATATTACTGTGAAGGGGCACAACTGGGCATATTACTGTGAGGGGACTCCCCTCACAGTAATATGCCCAGGATTGTGCCCCCTTTACAGAAAGTTAAAAAAAAAGAAAAGAACGTTACATACTCACCTCGTTCCCCAGCTGCAGCAGCAGCAGCAAGATACACATCAGCTGCTCTGGTCTGTGCAGGAGGAGGAGGAGCAGAGCCTGACTGCCAGCCGGCCCCGCCTCCAGCCCAGACTAGCCGTGTGGAGCGCCAGCAGGGAAGGGGGGAGGAATCATGGAGCAGGGAGCCGACGGATGGCTCTTGCTTCATCATTACAGGCAGCTGTCTCTGCTTCCTATGGACGCAGGGACAGCTGCCAGAGAGCGGGACATACCGGAACCGCGGGACAGCCACTGAATTCCGGGACTATCCCGCCGGATACGGAACGGTTGGGAATTATGCTACTGTATTACTTTGTTACTTTTTGGTGCACTTTACTCTGAAGTACAGTGAGAGTATCAATCTGCAATCATTGTGTACATATACAGTAAGTTCCTGCATATGACAACATACATGAACATAGGGATAACAGGTGAATACACATCCTTATATGACTTTTTTTTTATGGAGCTGCAAGGATGCATGGGCCGTTAGCTGTGTGCAAAGGAGGATTTGCATAATGAGCCCTGTGCATGATTCTTCATTTTAACCATATCATTCAACCAACTGCAATGATAAACCCTTGAATGTGGATGTCTGTAAATACACTGTGCATTTCTTCACTACGTACAAGTCCCCAGTAAAACCTACTATGAATTTTGAGCATATGGACATCATAGAAGGTGGTCCCCACTCTGAGCTCTCCTATACGAGCATTACAAGGGCAGCCATTCATCTTGCAATGTAATACATTTCCTTCACAGTAGACACTGCAGGGGAAATGTCTGGCTGGCAGTGACTTCCCCAGCAAAATCATTGGTTTGCTTGGTGGTGTCTCATCAGAGAACTCTACTGGGTGGGCTACAGAATGATCTCACTGAGACCAAGAAGTGGAGAAAACCTGACTAAAGCATACCTCCCAACTTTTGAAAAGCACAAAGAGTAACAATATTTGCGGCATGCGTAAATGTTTTCATACTAAAGCCACGCCTCTAACTTCGCCTAAAACATAACTATACACACCCAGTCCCCTTAACACCCCCACATAGTAATTATTCCCCCTTTATGCCACTACACAGTAGTTATGTCCAGTTTGTGCCCCTCACAGTAGTAACACCCACATTGTACCCCCTCAGTAGTAATACCCCCTCAGTAGTAATACCCCCTTGACAGTATTAATGGCCACATTATACCCCCTCACAGTAGCAACGTCCACATTGTGCCCCCTCACAGCAGTTATGCCTGCATGTGTGCCCTTCACAGTAGTTATTCTTAAATGTGCTCCTCATAGTAGTTATGCCCACATGTACCCCCTCACAGTAGTTATGCCCAGATGTGCCCCCTTTACAGTAGTTATGCCCAGATGTGCCCCCTTCACAATAGTTATGCCCGGATGTGCCCCCTTCACAAAAGTTATGCCCAGATGTTCCTCCCTTCACAATAGTTATGTCCACAGGAAGTAAAAAAAAAAACTGTAAATATTCACCTAGTCCCTCCAATGATCATAACAGCGCACTCTGCGCTCCCCAGCAAGCAGCAGGCAGGATACTATCACACATCGCGCTGCTGGGCTGTTAAGGAGGAGCAGAGGCCGATTTCTGGGCCTGCACTGCTGAATGGTGAAGTGGGGAGTGGACGGCTCCCTGCTTCACCATTATAAGCAACAGTTTTTGCGTCCTATGGATGCAGAGACAGCTGAGAGCAGGACATACCTCAGCCTCTCTAGAACCGCGGAACAGCCACCGAATTTTGGGACTGTCCCACCGGATATGGGATGGTTGGCAGGTATGCTAAAGTCCCCCATGTATGTAAGACAAAAGACTGCAGGGCCAGTTGACTTTACCTGAACAGATGCTGTTTGCAGAGGTCTGTGCAGTCCATTATTGTCTTCTCTACATTGACAGAACATGCACTCCCGGCAGACGTCACGTGACGTGAGTATGCACTTGTATATGAAATTCGGGAGGAAAAGCTGTCAATAAAGCTGGTATTTGGCCAACAGTTGCTGCACATCTATGGGCACCTTAATTCTAACTATTTACTATTTAGTGAAAGCGGAGAGAAGACAAGCAATGCAGGGAAGGAGAACATTATCAAGCTTGGCAGTCACTTGGCTGTACTACATAGTGGCAGACATGTCTCCAGACACTAATACATGTAATTTGGGGGAAAAGTCATTGTGTAGAAGGGCAGCTTATATAATGGGGATGTCATGCTGAGTTCAGACTCTGTGTTCGACTCCTGGGGGTGGGTTTCATGTCCATCAGTGAATACTGTTGATTATGTCTGATTTTTAACTGCAGTTAGAGGATGCAATGACTAATGCAAATCATTGAGCTGCTACAGGGAGATACAAAGCTGACAGCTAAGGCGTCTGTTTGTGTTCTGAGTGACTGCTGCTTATTTCATGGAGCCATGAAGCTTTCTGCAGAATTAAGAGAATGAATACTTTGGTTGTACTGAGCAGAAATTGTACCATTCTGAATCACTATATGGAAAAGACCATAACTGCTACAAAACCTTTTGGGTGTGACCACGTAGCACAGTCATGGGGTGTTTGTGTGCAGCCGTGCTGCAGTCTAGTACCGCGCCGCCAATTAGGCCAGAGCTGCCCCTTATGTAACTAATGAAGACCGCACTATATAGCTGGTCGTGTGGTATTGAAGGTGCCGTGCAGCCATTAACAATGCAGACCAGCTATACAGTACAGTCTTCACTAAATAAGAGGCAGCTGCAGCCTAATTGTCCACATAGTACTTGATTGCAGCGTGGCCTTGCCCCAAGCAACCCAGGACCTCGGTCGTATCCTTATAAAACCTAAGTGCAGAAGACTGTGCCTAAATGCACTGAGCGTATACTGTATGTATTGCAATACAATCATCAAATAAAGCAGTGTTGTATCCCAGCTTAGACTTGTGATGCTATGTGCAACATCCCCCTGAGAGGATAGGAGTGGTAGTGGCCCTGTGTCGTGCCACAGTGAAATCCCTCAGGCCATTGCTCCATAGGGATTGGTGAAGTGGAATTAGAGTACTGAACAATGAGGCCAGAGGTGAACGTAACCAATAGTGTTGAGCGCGAATATTCGAATAGCATTTTTTTGGGAGAATATCGGCACTTCGCAAATTCGCAAATATTTCGAATATAGCGCTTTACATTTGCTATTTTGAATATTCGTTGTTATTTTTTTTAAAGTTGTTATTCTTGTTGCTCTCTGGTTGTCTTCCCACTTCCCAAATGCTGTTCTTACCTGTCCAGAGGATTTCTGGCTCCCTGCCCGCTCCAGTCAATGCCCGTTGCCGCTTCTGCCGACTTCCCCTGTGCAATATAGTGCTATATTCGCATTGCGAATTCAACTTAGAGCTGGGTCCCCAATGGTTGGATTGCTAGAATTGACGAAGATAACAAAGATATCAAACATAGCACTATATTCTCAATCTTCATTATATTCTAGCAAGCCAACCATTAGGAACCCAGCTCTAAGTTGAATTCGCAATGCGAACATATACTCGCATTGCGAATTCAACTTAGAGCTGAGTTCCTAATGGTTGGATTGCTAGAATTGACGAAGATAACAAAGATATCAAACATAGCACTATATTCTCAATCTTCATTATATTCTAGCAAGCCACCATTAGGAACTCAGTCTAGTTGAATTCGCAATGCAGTATATGTTCGCATTGCGAATTCAACTTAAGCTGAGTTCCTAATGGTTGGCTTGCTAGAATATAACAAAGATTGAGAATATAGTGCTATATTCGATATTCGTTATCTTCGTCAATTCTAACAATACAACCATTAGGAACTCAGCTCCTAAGTTGAATTCGCAATGCGAGTATATGTTCGCATTGCGAATTCAACTTAGAGCTGGGTCCCTAATGGTTGGATTACTAGAATTGACGAAGATAACGAAGATATCGAATATAGCACTATATTCTCAATCTTTGTTATATTCTAGCAAGCCAACCATTAGGAACTCAGCTCTAAGTTGAATTCGCAATGCGAGTATATGTTCGCATTGCGAATTCAACTTAGAGCTGGGTTCCTCATGGTTGTATTGCTAGAATATAGAATACGAAGATTGAGAATATAGTGCTATATTCGATATCTTCGTTGATTCTACTAAGCTAACCCAATAGAAAACAGTAACAGCAGTCTTTAAGTGCAATTCTGGCACCGGCAAGGATATGGGAGCAGGTTTGTTAGTGGTAATTCAGCACTTAGATGATACTGAAATAGTGGTTGTTTGGTGATGGGTTGCTTTGCTGTATTCCCTCACCTTACAGCAGTGTCTGTAGATGCAGAAGTAGTAGGTCACTCTGCTGTCTGGACTCTCAAGGCTTTACTTGAGGGCAAATTAAAGTAGTGGAGTCTGTATCAGGAGCAGGAGCTCTGCAGGTTGCATCCTCTCCTCTCTGAGGCTTCTCAGGAACTCCACCTTATGGCAGGAAGCAGGACCAGAACACACCCACCAAAAGGGGAGGAACAGGGTGGTTAACCCTGTTCCTGCCAACCTTCCTTGCTGGGAACTATGGCCAGAAACAAACAGTAAAATGCATTACATAAAATATAAACAATTTGTAGTACCCCCAGGTCTGGCATACTACATATGCATGCTTAGGTCATCAAGTGCAAGTCCACTTGAGTTTGCATCATGACATTTTAAAATTGCTCCCTATTATAAGTCACTCTATATTAGTCTCTGTTCTCATTTCCTTCTGAGGCGCCACTGCTGATTACATCATATTTCACTTGAAGAATATATGGTTTGTGCAAAGTGACCCGTGGGTACCAAACATTCAAGGTGCCTCCACTCAAGGCACGTAAGAAGTGTTTGAGCGTATTACATGGCACACAACAGGCATGATGCCATTGATACTATAACAGCGGCTGCTGTACGCCGCTGTTTCCCTGCTTATCGCCTCGGTTTTGGTCCCCATTTCACCGCTGCGGTCCTGGGCTCTGTTTGTGTAGGTGTTATTGCTTCTGAGGATTCTGCTCCACAGCTTCCACTCACCCCTGGACACAGCATAAGTTCGGCTGGTCTTGTGTTGCACTGCTCTAGGGGTGGAGCGCATCACTCCCTGGGCTGTGTGGGTTGGGTCCGATGACCTCGCTGGCCAACTCTGGCTCTCCTGCATATACTTAAGTGACTCAGTCCCCTTCCTAGATGTTTCAGTGTCAAGGTCCTTGTGTTTGCTGGTTCCTGATACTCACGTGTGCTCCTGATCTATACTTCGTTCCTGGACTCTGCTTATCATGTGATCCCTGCCTGCTTGCTTTGACTCTCCTGTTGCCAATCCAGATTGCATGACCTGTACCTGTTCCGCCTGTCCTGACCTATTGCCTGTCTGACCATGTCTCTGCCTCATCCTTCGGTCCTGCACTGTTGCTCCTGGTAACGTCTCTCCCTGCCTGCCTACGCTTGTACTTCAGATACCTACTGAGGTACCTCCTGGTCCACCCGGACCAGCTGCCACTGGCTTGAGGATTGCTCTGGAGTAGCCCCTGGAAACTACCCTAACGGCTCAAGTCTATACTCACCATCAGAGGCTCTAGTGAAAACCAGGTTGTTGCTTAGACACGCCCTTCCAGAGTTTAGCCAGTCAGTGGCACAGTGGGTTCACACCCGCTGATTCGTGACAGATACATGTACTCTTCTGAATGCAATTAGGATTCCCCTGCTGCTTTCACACAAACATACTGCGATATTTGGTACCCCTTGCTGTGAAGGGTTAAGGGCAATATCTTAATTTTCCAAAACATAGGCTGTAAATCTATTACTGCGAAAACAAATCAGACAAGACAGAGAGTCTGTGTTCAAATGAAAAAGATGTAGCTATAAAATATTCAGAAATAGAAAACACAGGGAGGGATCGGCTGGGGACTACGCGCAATGCCTCCTTCCTGCAGCTGCTCTCACATACATTAGAAGATTGGAACAAACGCCAATAAAGAGCACTTTCTGGATGGATGTAAGGCAGGCATAATAAATTCTATTTAAATCCACACACACATATGCATTAGTCAGTACGCTCTGTGCAAACGGCACTTGTCATACAAATTACAGCAAATCATTTCATTTACATACTTCAATTACTCAATCCAGGCTTACTGAACACTATAGGTAAAAGGCTGTAACGGCTTTATCACTAAGGCTACTTTCACACTAGCGTTTTTGCGGATCCGTCATGGATCTGCAAAAACGCGTCTGTTACAATAATACAACCACATGCATCCTTCATGAACGGATCCGGTTGTATTATGTCTTCTGTAGCCATAACAGATCCGTCATGAACACCATTGAAAGTCAATGGTGGATAGATCCGTTTTCTATTGTGTCAGAGAAAACTGATCCGTCCCCATTGACTTACATGGTGTCACAGGACAGATCCGTCTTGCTCCGCACCACATCGCGGACAGAAAAACGCTGCTTGCAGTGTTCTGTCCACGATCAGGACACAGCCAAACAGAACGGAATTAACAGTGAATGGGGACAAAACTGAAACATTTTCTTCCGCTATTGAGATCCTATGACGGATCTCAATAGCGGATTTGAACACGCTAGTGTCAAAGTAGCCTTATATTGGTGACCTTGGGCGCCTTTTATTGTAAACACAGCATTAAGAGGGGGAAACATGCACAAGTCACAGCTGGATATCATACATGTGATAACATCTATACATACTCATTTATACACACGTCTTGTCTGTTGTAATAATAGAGGGTGTTTAGCGGCACATTTGGAATTACTGATCAGTGAAATGACTACTACGTGTTACATTGTGTTGTAAAATAGTTGTACTAATCTTCTCTCTTGTTTCTCTGTCTTCTCTTCCCTTGTCCACCTCCTCTACCTTCTGGTCTTCCCTCTCAGCTGACCTACCTCCCCTCTCCATGGGGTGTTTGTCGACTTTCCGACCTGGGTTCGGATTTTTTCCCAGTATACAGTATCTCAGCATGCAGGATTGACTGTGAGACCAGATACATTGTCGAGAACTGCAACTGCAAAATGGTACACATGCCAGGTGAGGTGGCCACCTACAGGTGTCTGAATCTGGTAGAAAACCTTGCTAGGCTCCATGACAGTAACCGATAAGTCAGGGGACATGTGTTTCTTTAGATTTTTGTATCTTATATTCCATAGACAATTTGATGACATGTTGGTAATAAAAGATGTCTCTGCGTTTTCAGGTGATGCTCCCTTCTGCACGCCAGAGCAGTACAAGGAATGTGCCGAACCGGCCCTGAGTGAGTCATGCACCTCACAGCAGAACACAAAGACTAATCCATACTCAAAAATACAATGCCCGCTGAGCATTTATACACCCAAACCTCTGTCTAGCTGCATTTTTAACGGGGGGGGAATAGGTAGTATCTTTGGATGAATAAATGATGATAATACTGTTTCTTCCACACCGGATTCATTGGGACACATTTAGCAAACAAAAGTCATGTGCACCATCTTAGATTTGAAAACTGATGCATTAAAGAGGCACAGCTAAACAGCTTGCAAAGGTCTTGCCAAATTTATTATGGACTAGCACTAAATACTGGTGTGCATGTTTGACATGGCATAAGGAGCCCAGAAGTCGTGCCATATGTACTATTTCAGTGTGCACAACGGGAAATTGTTTCCGGGTGTGGTTTTTACGACATAATTGATACATCTGGCACTATGCTGCTAACATTTAGGGATACATACTGTGTATATAATATAATATTATATAAAACATGAATGTAAAAGAATAAACCTAGGAATGTGTTTATGTGAAAGGGATTTTTCCCTATGGAAAGACTTATTGAATTTGTCAATGTATGAATTGATCACTCCCCAAAAAAATAATTCCTAGTTCCCTGTAAAGTATTTCCTCTTGAAGGTTTTTATGACTTCTATGTTCATTTAATGTATGTGGACAGTGATGGCATGTATGCAGACTTATGCCCCCTTGGAACAGGAAAACGGGACTGGGTCTTGGGATCAGTGATGGTCGCAGCTGATGGATCCATACTGATCTGAGGTTCATCACATATACAATAGATTTTCCATGGAAATCCCATTTAAATTGACACATTATTTACAGCCAAGTGACTTCCACCTAACATTTATGTCATCTATTCTCTGGCTCCTCAAAACATTGTGTGGGGTTCTATTGTTTGACTCAGGGCAGACAGAGACATTATAAGATTGTGACAACTCTTAAACAGTCATTTGCCGGCTATTCATACGCTGGGAGATAACATGTATTAGATGTGTATGGCTCACACACCTGAGCTATTGAGCAAACCTCTTGAGTAATTGACGTCTTCTAGCTCACACCACACATATCTGATGAGATGTTGTGTAGAACAGTCATCATCACATCTTCAATTGCCGCTAATAACTTACATATCACATGCGACCAAATTATGTCATGCCACCTTCTTATGTAAATCAGCCGGCATTTATTGAGGTTTATTCTTTAAGTAGGGTGTAATTGCTTTGGTCTGAAATCAGTTTTTCCTCATTTAACCAGTGTAATTATTAGTACATCATTTCTATTCAGCTTCAGAGAATTTAATTATATCTGATCATTCAATAAAGGGAGAAACAAAGAGTTTGACTTTCTGAACTCCTGATCGATAGATTACGCTTTTTTTTTCTTTCTCTTCCCAGATGGAACATAAATTTACAATCCCACAATTAGCTCATTTTACATATAAGCCTCACTAATTTGATGACAGATAATGAGCAGTGTATCATCTCCATTAATCTGTCATCCCCATCACAATGAAATCTTGCACTTATGGCCTTCTGCACACAGCCTGCTATGGGTTCCTACTCAGGCTCCATGTGCCTCAGAATCTAATAGGGAACCACAAAACCACAAAGGTTTCTTTCTGTATGTGCCTGTGCAGTAGTTGCATGTTTCATGCCTTATTACTAAACTATTCTCCCCCAAAAAATTTGCTTTTAGGAGACAAAACGACAGGTCATGGAGAATGTAAGGACTCCATGTAGAACAATCTGCTGTGTATGTGAGGCCTAGAATTCAACTACGGCTCAAGATCCGATCCCATCATTGCCAGTTCTAATTCACCTATGTGCATGAGCCATTAGATTGCCAATGGAAGTTTGTTTCTATACAAGTGTCATGGACTAGGAGGCCGATGTGTCAGGCAATTATTTGGAACAAACTAACATCAATGGAGAAGAAGACAGCATTTGCATGCATAAATAGCTTCTGCTGTATGGGGACAAACAATCACTTACAATGATCTCTCGTCCCCTAGAAAAGCATTGTTTCTAGGCAAAAGATTGTTGTTTGGACAGCACGATCTCCTGCACCGGAACAATGATTTTTGGAATAACACGATCACCTGATGAACAAACAGACCAGCACCTTATCCACAGGCCAGTTATCGGGAACGGGTGTTTCTACAAATGCTTATCCCTGAGTATCGGCCTGATTATCAGTTTGTGTAAAAGGACCTTAAGTTCTTTGCAGGTCTTGACAACTCCAGAGCGTGTTGATTAAGCAGAAAAAGCCAAGTTGCAATGGATTCCATTCCATACATTGACGGGGTCAGTCATATTTCCGCAAATCAGAATGACCATGCTGAGGATTTTGAAAATCTGCAACAAGCAGAAAATATCTGCTACATTTTGATGGTGTTTTGCCGCATTGTACAGATGTGTACTCTAAACCTCTGATGATTATAAAAGTAAATTTAAAAAGGAAACAGGAATATTTGAGTTAAAATCATTTTACTGGTTTATGATTCTGTTTGAGAAAACCTAATCCCTTTAAGACCGTGCTAGTTCCACATGATGTGCAGCCTTTTTTTTTTTACCCATAAACTAGTTTGAGACAAATCTACTGCATAATTCAGCACACTGCGAGTCACCACGCAGCAGCAGTCTGCTTCTCCATCCAGCACGTTGCCATTAAAGGTTGTCATGCTCTCGTTTTACCGTCCCCTCGTCTTTGTCATTTGCATAGATTCTTTTGCTAACGTGCAAACAGTGAAGAGGCGGAAATCAGTGGCCACTAATCAATGTTTCCCTGTGTCTGAAGGTATACTTACGGAGAAGGATGCCGGATTCTGTATGTGCACAATGCCCTGTAATCTTACCAGATACAACAAGGAGCTGTCCATGGTGAAAATCCCCAGCAGGACATCGGCCAAGTACTTGGAAAAGAAATTGAATAAATCGGAGAAGTACATTTCGTACGTATAGAGAGTAAAAAATGTGAAGGGGGGATGAAGCAACAAAAAGGGACAGACACTCTATCATATTGCATTTGACAGAACTCAGAAGCAGACATGTGGTCATTAGAATCTCTCAGTAGTGCAGCCTCATTCTTTGCACATGTACTTCTGTACAATCTTTTTCTATGTTCGTAAAGGATGTGCATGTGAAACATGTGATACGATTGTATAAAGGTACATACACAAGGAATGAGGTCGCACTACTGAGATATTCTAATGACCACATGTCTGCTTCTGATTTCTCTCTCATGTAATGTTGTCTTGGAGACCTTGCGTGTATTCAGAATCATCCATATCAATATCTACAGTACATCCTAACTTAGTAGCAAATATCTGGCGATATTGATTTTCACTGTGATTTCAATAAAGAAAAATGTTTTACATTAATCATCTACACCAGGGTTTTCTAGTTGGCCTCCTACCAAGAACCTGACCATTTTGTGGTCAAATTCTACAACTTGTTAAAGCAAGCGGGCCATCAGAATTCTGCATCAAATAATACTAGTTCCAATTTACACAATATTGGGCAAAAGTTTTAGGTAAATGTTGATTTGATTGCAAATTTTCTTTTGTTCACTCACTCTTTTTTGCATTTTGTTAATTGATAAAAATAAAATATTAGCATTTCTATTTTTGAAAGCATTCTTACTTTGCAGCATTTTTTAGCACATCCCTAAAACTTTTGCATGGTATTGCATATTAGGAAAAAGATGATTGAATGTGTTGAGCAAGCCCTTGACAAACATAGTTGAGGTAATGGTTTTGTCTTAGACTGCGTGTTAAAAATCATACTTCATGGATCATTCTGGGTAGGATATTGGTTTGGCCTACAAAATGTATGCTAAAAGTAGAAAAAAGGAGAAGAGTGCTTCAGGTATCAATAGGTATCCGGCAATGATCTGTAAAATTCAGCAATGCCGGATCCGGAGAACTTCTCTGCCGGAACAGGCTGCCGGAAACGTTCAGAAATATGAACGTGGCCTAAGTTTTTTGAAAAACAAGTATTTAGCTTCAAGGCCATTATTGTAACGCAAACCCCTTCTTCAGACAATGGACAAGCATAAAAACAATGCAAATATACTACAGTACATTTACATACACACAAAGGCAACACATCCACCCATCAAGGGCATGGGGAGGGGAGGAGGTGTAAAACAAGGTTGACCAGCGGGGGCACAAGTAAAATAATTTGTTAACTTAGTATTTCATATCTTCCACTTAAGGTCTGCATCACATGGTGGGATCTTTAGTTCACTTCCTATTCTCATAGGAGGTAACTAAGAGCACATGAGAGCAGCACTCGATATTTTCTTCCTGAGCCTGTCATACCACATATCGATGGCTCGCAAGGGGATGTCATGTTGCACCTGCTGCCATTCATTGAATTTCTGTTCCATACTTTGAAAATAATATGAACGAAAACCAAAGTAAATATGGTGGGTTTTACAATGAATCTCAGTGGCATCATAGCAAAACATCTGGATTGAACAAAATACACCAAGGATGGTATCTATATACCTCTGACCAGGGGTGGACTGGCATAGGCCCTACAAACGTCTCGGTGGTCCAAAACCCAGGGTCCCATCTGAGTCCTCCTTACAGCCACCAGTCAGGTTAATAATGAGTTGACGCTCCCAGAGTTAATTAATGCAGGGAGTATCAACCACTTATGTACCTAGCCGGCGGCCACAGTTAACCTCCTGACTCTTAAATTTAACTGTATTGCAATCCTGTGGCAGCTGGAGTAGGAGGAAAGAACGTGGCAGCTGGCACTGGCCATCACAGAGGGGCAGCTTTTGGAGAGGTATTTTGTGCTGCTGGGGCATTAGTTTGTAGGTAGTGTTGCCCCGCATACTTGTGCTGGCCCTACTTTCTGTCCCCACCTGCAATATTTCCAGGGCAACGCTAAATTCCTAGTCTGCCCCTGCTCCTGACCTATACATCTACTCATATATCAAAACATAGAAAGATACAAAAAAAATACCTAATTAAAAAAAATACAAAGACAAATTTGGGATGACACCCAAAACATTAAAAATATCCTGGCAATAATTAAATGGGAGGGGTATACACGAAACATTAGTACCAAAAATAAAGGCTGTTGGATGAGCCTATTTAGGAGATACAGCAAATTGTCCACGTACCTAACGTTAGGAAGGAGAGAGGAAGGGAAAGGAAAAGGACTATATTTGAATTTAAAAAATGATAAAAATAATAAGACACCTGATAAAAAAATAGGCAAGACTTGACAAAAGGATGAGATGGAAGGCAAAGGTCTCAACCTATGAAATAATAAAAATATACATATACACTGGATTCAATTAAACATTTTTTCTAATGTTTCATTAAAGCGATCAGGCCTCATGCACATGACCGTAGACGGCCCATCCCTGTATTGCGGCATGCAAACAGCAGGTATATATATGGGCACCAGCCATGTGTGCACCATTTCACGAATTTGGACCCATTAACTTCAATAGATCCAGAATCCGGAAGGAGCGGTGCAGGACAGAAGCATGGAACCCCATGGAAGAACTACGGAGTGCTTCCTTGGCATTTCAGCTTGTGCTTCCGCATGACAAAAAGAAATAGAACATACTCTATTTTGTTGGGGTGCAGACAGATCGCAGACCCATTCAAGTTGAAAGGGTCTGCATCCATCAGCACTGGCCACACAGACGGTGCACATGCATTCACAGGACGGGTGGCACACGTTTGTGTGCATGAGCCCTAAGGCATGCAAAATGGCAGCTGAGTGTTATGGTGTTTCAAATGCTTGTAGATAAGACACCATTATTCTTTATCTCTTAACAGGGAGAATATTCTTGTCCTGGATGTCTTCTTTGAAGCTCTGAACTATGAAACTATAGAGCAGAGGAAAGCATATGAAGTGGCTGGGCTGCTGGGTGAGTTTATTCTGTACATGCAAGTATCAGGTATCCAGCAGTTTGACAAACACATGGACGGAGAATCAGTGACAAACCTATATGACATCTGAAATATGAAACATTAGGGCCCATTCACACTGCAGTTTTTATGCTGTTTTTAATCTGTAACCAGCAGCCAAAAATAACACCTCTAAAAAGCCTCCAGGTCATTTTAATGGGAGGCAGAACTTGCTCTTTTTTCCATGCTGAAAAAAACATTGTGGAAAAAAGAAGCAGCAAGCTCTATCTTGGAGTGGAATCTGCACTGATTCTCCAATTAGAATGAATGGGAAGCTAAAAAAATAGGAAGCTGGAAAAAAATGTGCCAGAAAACGCACCAAAACTTTGTAGAAAATCAGTGCAGATTTTGTCAGATCTGATTTTTTTTCAGCCCTTTTTCAAAATCTGTCGTATGAACATCCCTTTACACAGTCTGAGTACTGGAAATACAAATAAAATAAAATGTGGCCTCTTGGGGTGCTGCGCTATCTGACCTTTCAAGAATTATTCTGAAGATTACTAAAATCTTGATTACGGTTCCAATCTCCAACCCAAACACTTCTACCTATGTTTTACATAGTAAAAGTGTCTCAGGCTACGTTCACATCTCTGTAGTTTACTGTATCCAGGATAGCCAGATAATGCTGGGCGCTGTCAGATCCCTATTGACTACAATGGGATCCAACAGGGATCTGGATTTTTTGTCCAGCTGAAAGCTGGCATTTCTACTGGAAAGCGTCTGGATCCCCGCTAAATCCCATTGTAGTCAATAGGGATCTGGAGGTGCGCGGCATTATATGGCTATGCTAGATACAGTGGACTCTGCTGGAAAAGCCTGCCGTAGTTCACAAGGGATATATGAACATAGCCCAACAGCTACCACATTTTTATACGTCATAGAATATAGATAACACTTTTCTTGTGAGTGTAGAATGCAGCTAAAAAATGCTATCTTGCAGGAAAGATTTTGTGATCTAATTATTTCTGATTCAGGGAAATCTTGGATTCTGAGTTCTGCTCCTTTTTCTGCTAGATTCCAGAGAATCTACTCCCTTATCACATTTTCTGAATTTTTATTTTATTGGTCAAAAGCAAAAACTACAAACAAAGGGCTGACACCGGCAGTGTGCACCCCGCATCCCGGATGCGGACCCATTGACTTGAATAGGTCCACAATCCGGAAGGTTAGTGCTGAATGTCCGTTCCTCCGTACTGCAAAAAAGTAGTGCATGCACTATTTTTTTGTGGTGCGGATCGTCGTATGTGGATCGCGGACCCCATTCAAGTAAATGGGTCCACATCCACATGTGGCGGCCCTGCGGTTGGTGCCGTGCATTGCGGACCGCACTTTGCGGTCTGCAGCACGGGCCAGGCTGGCACACATTCATGTGCATGAACCCTAAGGGGGAGATTTTTCAAGATTACCACTTTCAGCACCGGTCTTGATATTCCCTGTGATGCCAGAGAATGTACACTTAATTTATGATGGTGTACAGGCCTCTTCATAAATGAAGCACATCCTGTGCATCAGCAGTCTCTATTCCTAAGGTCTAATGCACTCGACCGTTGGATGTTTTACGGTCTGCAAATTGCAGATCTGCAAAACACGAATACTTGCTGTATGCATTCGCATTTTGTAGTGACAGTCCTGTCCTTGTCCATAATGTGAACAATAATGGGACATATTCTATTTTTTGTGGAACGGCCATGCGGACATAAGGACACGGAATGTACTCGGAGTCATCTCCATTTTTGTTGTGGCCCCATTGAAGTGAATGGTTCCACAGATTGGCGGCAAAACAAAACAAAACACGTATCTTCCGGTGTATAAGACGACCCCCTACTTTTCCTGTTAAAATATGGGGTTTGGGCTATACTCGCCATATAAGACTCCCCCTCTTCCAACGCACACCAAATAAAAATTTCGTGGGTCAGCTCTCCCTGCCTGCCCAGCCCTCCCTGTCGTGGGCTGCTCCTGGATGCGGCTGGCCAGGATGCAGCGCACGGTGGCTCAGCTAGAGGGCGCCTGTCTCTAAAGCTGGAGAAGGACAGCTTCTCGAGTCCTGCTCTGAAGTAAAGAGGACCTTTAACTGGTCCAACAATTGTTAGATAATGATATGTATGTGTAGAGCGGCGCCAAGGAATCTCCCTGCACTTACCATTATCCCTGGGCGCCGCTCTGTTCTACCGCTGTGGCCCCGATTACCGGGGTCTGCGCCTTATGTTAATTACAGCTTGCACCTGGGAGGAGACATCCTCTTCTGCCCTGGGTGTCTCCTTCTCCTTTGTGCCATACTACACATACCGGTACATATCATTATCTAACAATCGTTGGACCAGTGAAAGGTCATCTTAAGTTTCAGAGTTCAGCGTATAAGACGACCCCCGACTTTTGAGAAGATTTTCATGTGTTAAACAGTAGTCTTATACACCAGAAAATACAGTAAATGGAACAGACGGGGGAAAAAATTAGCCATACACAAAAATCTATAGCAACTCAGAGCTGCCATAGAATTCTGGCTTCATTTTCACCAGAAACCTAGCGTAAATTAAGTTAAATTTGTCACGGCAGCACGGCTACATTTGCTTCTCGCCCCTGCCATGCCACCTTTTGGCTAAAATGGCATTAAAAACTTTAAAGTCACAGAATTTTTAACGTCACTTTTCTGGCGCAGAGAGTGCCTAAAGAGTATTGTCTTCAGGACAGACTATGAATCTGTTACTTTGTGGTATCATCATATAAGAAAGGGAAAGCACCACAGCTCCTTTGTTCTGCTGGGGTTTTTGGTGTCTTTCCTTACTTTAGGTGTAGTCATTGGTTCAGTGGGGTTATTTTTTAATGCGGCTTGCTCTATGTGTGGTATTTTTTCCAAGCATTTTCCCATAGGCATCTCTACAGGGCTGGAAAACAATGCATACAAAAATTGCAGAATAAAAAAAGCCACTGAAAAAATGCGGGTAAAAACATTACATCCATAAAAAGTGTAAAAGTGTCTGATTGTAACTAAATAGGGGGAATGGGAATATAAGCGCTTGCAGCCAGGCAGAGGGGCCGTCCAGGCTAGGAGCTGATTAACCTTGGAGCTTTGCTGAATTGAATCATGTTCATGGATTAAAATCCTATCAAGGACAATGAAATGAACATCGGGGTGTACGTTCCTTCATTCTCTAATCACCCCTGCAATGTCAGTTACCTTGATATATATGTATTGCACTGTAAATGCTCTTCTATATTTCATGAGGTGTTGGTCATTTTATCACTTGTGGGACAGTGACAGTGACTATAACCCATCTTTTCTGCAGGTGACATTGGGGGTCAAATGGGACTGTTCATAGGAGCGAGTATCCTGACTATCCTGGAACTATTTGACTACATTTATGAGGTGGGTAACACAGTCTAAGCTGTTCATTGTATTATACAGATACATGTATACATGCATATAGCAGCCTATTTCAGGCCATTTCAAATTTGTTTCTTATATTTGAGCATCTATTTCTATACCTGTAAACTATAAATTGTCTAATATTTGCTATGCAATAATCTGCAGTCTGCTGACATTCATGGGACATCAGTAGGGTATGACATACAGTATGATGAATTTGTGTATGTATAAAGGTGTATGTGCGGTGTAAGCATCTGGACTCTAAAGTAACAGAAATATTCTGAGCTCACCATCCTGTAGCAAACCCCCAGGTATGGGCACAATGCACAAAATAATGCCATTAAAGCCCAAGAGGTGATTCCAGCATCTGTGAACGTTAAAAACATCACAGCCTTATTAAAGATGTGCGCATCACCAAAAACACAGAATCTGCTTACGCGTTTCATACTCACTGAGAGTTCTTAATCATAGCTAAAGCTAGGGCTCTTTCACGCGAGCGTGTCCCTTGCGGGAATCACGCTCCATGTGAGGTCTCATGCACGTGGCTGTTGTTTGCCCTCTTTCTGTGCATTGGGGACCACAAATGGTGGTCACCAATGCACGGGCACTATCTGTGCGGCTGCTGCAACGGATCCAGACCCATTAAACATGCGTCTGTGATCCGTCCGCACTGCAAAAAAATAGAACATGTTGGACATGTTCCGTGCCTCCGTTCCACACTGCACCTTCGGCATTGCAGACCCATTTTAGTGAATAGGTCCGCATCTGTGATGCGGTGAGCACATGGCCGGCACCCGTGTATTGCGGACCTGCTGTTTGTGGGCCGCAATACGGTCAGGGCTGGACAACAGCCGCGTGCATAAGCCCGGAGAGAGGGATTGTGTGGTCTGGACAGCAGTTCATGGCATTATCATGATTGATAAAGCTATGTGCCTCTGTCTGACCTTTCTGTAACAGAATCATACTGACAGCTTCATGGTCAGGCAGAAGCACACAGCGTTATCAATCACGATAATGCCCTGCACTTCTGAAGTTCAGACCGCACAATCCCTCTCTCATATGGAGCGTGATTCCCGCTTGAAAAAGTTCATGTGAAAGAGCCCTTACTGGGAAATCACTACTAATATGCAGTAGGCAATAGATTAGACATTCTCCAGCTCCATCAATGGTGGCTCCATCTCTGAACAACACACCTATGTGAATAATCAAATGGGACTGTTCATAGGAGTGAGTATCCATTCCTGACTATCATGGAACTATTTGACTACATTTATGAGGTGGGTAACATAGTCTAAGCTGTTCATTGTATTATACAGATACATGTATACATTCATATAGCGGCCTATTTCAAATTAATTTCTTATCCTTGAGCATATATTTCTATATCTGTAAACTATAAATTGTCTACTATTTGCTATGAAATAACCTGCAGTCTGCTGACATTCATGGGACATCAGTAGGGTATATTAATGACCTACAGTATGATGAATTTGTGTATGTATAAAGGTGTATGTGCGGTGTAAGCATCTGGACTATCAAGTAACAGACAACACCAAAACATTATTGCATTGCATGACATGTTGCACGTTGGCTAATAAAAATATAGCTAGTCTGTTTTTTTAATAAAGAAGTATTTTAGTTATATGAATTTATCATCTATCCACAGGATAGGGGATAACTATTAAATTGGTGGCTACTGCCAGGATCCCCATGGATCACAAGAATGGTGACCCTGTACCCCGTGGAGCCCCCCGAAATGAATGGAGTAGCCGGTCGAGCATGTGCATGGCCACTCTACTCATCTCTATGGGGGTTTCGGAGATAGCCAAGCACTCTTCTCAGCTATCTCTGGAATTCCTATAGAAATAAATGAAGCAGCTGTTCGCATGCCCAACCAGCCTCTATGTTCATTTTGGTGGGCTTCACAGTGTATGGGGTCCCCATACTTGTGATCGGTGGGGGTCCCAGCAGCAGGAGACCCACCAATCTAAGGCTACATTCACACAACAGTGAAAAACGGATGTGTGATGTAAATTTTTTTAACGGTCATGAAATGTATATTTTAACCACTTAAGCCCCCCTAGCTTAAACACCCTTAATGACCAGGCCACTTTTTACAATTCCGCACTACACTACTTTCACCGTTTATTGCTCCGTCATGCAACTTACCACCCAAATGAATTTTACCTCCTTTTCTTCTCACTAATAGAGCTTTCATTTGGTGGTATTTCATTGCTGCTGACATTTTAATTTTTTTTGCTATTAATCAAAAATGACCGAAATTTTTACAAAAAAATGACATTTTTCACTTTCTGTTGTAATTTTTTTTTTTTAAAACTACATTTCTATATAAATTTTTCTCTAAATTTATTGTTCTACATGTCTTTGATAAAAAAAGTCCAATAAGTGTATATTTATTGGTTTGGGTAAAAGTTATAGCGTTTACAAACTATGGTGCAAAAAAGTGAATTTCTGCATTTTGAAGCAGCTCTGACTTTCTGAGCACCTGTCATGTTTCTTCAGGTGCTGGAATGTCAGGAAAGTATAAATACCCCCCAAATCACACCATTTTAGAAAGAAGACACCCCAAAGTATTCGCGGAGGGGCATGGTGAGTTCATGTATCATTTCATTTTTTTTCACAAGTTAGCGGAAAATGACACTTTCTGATAAAAAAAAAAAAAAAAAGTTTCAATTTCTGCTAACTTCTGGCAAAAAAAAAGAAATCTCAGACGGACTCACTATGCCCCTCAGTGAATACCTCAGGGTGTCTACTTTCGAAAAGGGGTCATTTGTGGGGTGTGTTTACTGTTCTGGCATTTTGGGTGGGGCTAAATTGTGAGCCGCCATGTAAAACCTAAAGGTACTCGTTGGAATTTGGGCCCTTTGCGCACCCAGGCTGCAAAAAGTGTCACTTATGTGGTATCGCCGTACTCAGGAGAAGTAGGGCAATGTGTTTTAGGGTGTATTTTTACATATACCCATGTTGGGTGAGAGAAATATCTCTGTAAACTGACAACTTTGTATAAAAATTTTTAAAAGTTGTCGTTTACAGAGATATTTTTCACACACAGTATAGGTATATATAAAATACACCCCAAACACATTGCCCTACTTCTCTGAGTACGGCGATACACATGTGTGCCACTTTTTGCAGCCTGGGTGCGCAAAGAGCCCTAAAACCAATGAGTACCTTTAGAATTTCACAGGGCATTTTTACGCATTTGGATTCCAGACTTCTTCTCACGCTTTAGGGGCCCCTAAAATGCCAGCACAGTATAAATACCCCACATGTGACCCCATTTTGGAAAGAAGACACCCCAAGGTATTCCGTGAGGGGTATGGTGAGTTCATGTAAAATTTTATTTTTTGTCACAAGTTAGTGGAATATGAGACTTTGTAAAAAACAAAATAAAAAAAATATATATATATCAATTTCCGCTAACTTGTGCCAAAAAATAAAAATTCTGTGAACTCGCCATGCCCCTCACGGAATACCTTGGGGTGTCTTCTTTACAAAATGGGGTCACATGTGGGGTATTTATACTGCCCTGGCATTTTAGGGGCCCCTGAAGCGTGAGAATCCAAATGCGTAAAAATGGCCTGTGAAATCCTAAAGGTACTCATTGGTTTTAGGGCCCCTTTGCGCACCTTGGCTGCAAAAAAGTGCCACTCATGTGGTATCGCCGAACTCAGGAGAAGTAGGGCAATGTGTTTTGGGGTGTATTTTTACATATACCCATGCTGCGTGTGAGAAATATTGCTGTAAACGACAACTTTTTAAATTTTTTTATTCAAAGTTGTCAATTTACAGGATCACGTCGGGGACAAGGTTGTCATTTTAGGACCCCTAAAATGCCAGGGCAGTATAAATAACCCACAAGTGACCCCATTGTGGAAAGAAGACACCCCAAGGTAATCCGTGAGGGGTATGGCGAGTTCACAGGAAAAAAAAAATTTGGCACAAGTTAGCGGAAATTGATTTTTTTTTTTTTTTTTTTTTTTTACAGTCTCATATTCCACTAACTTGTGACAAAAAATAATATTTTACATGAACTCACCATACCCCTCACGGAATACCTTGGGGTGTCTTCTTTCTAAAATGGGGTCACATGTGAGGTTTTGTACTGCCCTGGCATTTGAGGTCTCCATAATCATTACACGTATGGCCAGCATTAGGAGTATCTGCGATTCTCCTTAAATTGAGCATACGGGTAATGAGATTTTTTCCGTTCAGTCTCTGGGCTGAAAAGAAAAAAATGAAGCGGCACAGATTTTTTCATTCACATCAATCAATGTGGATGAAAAATCTCTGCTCAAAAATGTGCAAAAAAAAACAAACGGCACAGATTTCCTCATTCGCATCGATCAATGTGGATGAATAAATCTCTGCCAAAAATGTACAAAAAAAAGTAGTAAGGCCCCATTCACACGTCCGCTAAAATGTCCGCATCTATTCCGCAATTCTGCGGAATAGATGCGGACCCATTCAGTGTGAATGGGGCTGGCGGTGATGCGGAGAGCACACTATGCGCTCGCCGCATCAGTATTTGCGGAGCTGCGGCCGCAAACTTCCGGGTTTCGGCCCCCAAACATCCGGCCGCAGCTCCGCAAAAGATAGAGCATGTCCTATTCTTGTCCGCAATTGCGGACAAGAAAAGGCATTTTCTATATAGTTCTGGCAATGTGCGGATCCGCAAAATGCGGAAAGCACATTGCTGGTGTCCGTGTTTTGCGGATCCGTGGATCCATGGATCCGCAAAACACATACGGACGTCTGAATGAGCCTTACAGAGGGGTAATTAGTGTCAGGGGGGTGACAGGGGGGTGACATGGGGTGATCGGGGGTTAATCAGGGGTTAATCATGGGTTAATCAGTGACGGGGGTGTGGGGGGTGGGGTGGATGGGTGGGGGGTCTGTGTTGTGATTTGGTGCACTTATAAAAGTTTCTTTGGTGGTCCCAAGCAAAAGGGACCACCAAAGGAACGATCAGCAAGCATATCAGACGCTGTTAACAAAACAGCGTCTGATATGCCATTTTTTTAACTTCCACAGCCTGCCAGCGCACGATCAGCGCTGGCAGGCTGTAGTTTACCTTGTCCCCGACGTGATCCTGTGAACGCGCGCACGCGCGCGCGCGCGTTCACAGGAAGTCTCGCCTCTCGCGAGATGACGCGCGGGCGCGTCAAGGAGGAACAGACCGACCGCCCGCAGGACGCAATCCTGCGAGAGGCGGTCGGCAAGAAGTTAAGACCAATGGTAGTCTATGGGGTTATTCACACAGAAGTTTTTTTGACTGTCAGTGAAAAATGGACGAAAAAAATAGAACATGCTCTATCTTGTCCGTTTTTCACTGACCCCATACAATTGAATGGGTCCATTTTTAACATCCATCTCTCAGAAAGGCATCAGTGAAAAAAACATCTGTGAAAAATGTCCGTTTTCAACTTACGTTTTTTTTCACTGTCGTGTGCATGTAGCCTAATAAGTTATCCCTTGTCCTGTGGATAGGAGATAACTTTATATAAACAGAATACCTCTTTAAGTCTGTTCGATACAATAGTCTTAAGAATAGACATCCAGAACACCTCCCGATTGATGAGAGATCTTCTCCAATCTCATCTTCTCCTGGGCCTATTAATCCTCTCCATCGGAATTACATTTAAATGACTGCTGTAACTATGATGTAATTGCTTGAAATAATGAGATACATTATAGTATGATTGGTAGTTAGGGTTGCACCTGCTTTATGGTACCCAATGCATTTTCTTTAAGTACAGTAGTATAACCTATGTACTATAATATTTACAGATGCTGGAATCACCTCTTAGACTTTGCACTGTACGGACTACGCCTATGACTGTCATTGTGATAATTATTTGCACATATTAGGACAGAGTTATGGAAACCCATTTGGACAAACAATTTTCCTTCAATGTAAACTGTAGTGATGCAGGTTTTCTGGAACAGGATTAAAATCAATGGCATGAAATCCCGTAAAGCCCTGCATTCTCAAAGCATGCCCATTTCTGTGCCCTGTACTACTGTTATAAATGACAGTATACTGCTTTACAGAAAGCGAACAGACATTACAGCAATTGTTATGTCATTACATTATCCTGATAATGCGAATGGCTCACGGAGAGTGCAGTACAAGGGAAATCAACGCTGTGAAAGGGCAAGTCTTTCAGCAATAATGGACCTGTGCAGAACCCACTTCTGTGAAAACTTTTTATGTGCAGACGCCTCTTGGATTGCCAATAAGTGCATGAGGTAGAAGGTTCTGAGAGAGAAAATAATGATACTGTAGAATAAAACATTTTTCAGACTGACACCATGGAGGAATTTATCAAGCCCCGCGCTCCTAAATCTGTCTCCAAAAAGTTGCAATATATAGCTTGGTGTTCTTATTTGCACAAAAATTGTGTGTCATTTTACATAATTACACCACTGACTCCACGTTTGAAAGTGGGCATGGTAATCCAGTCGAGCCGATTGAATCCAAATTTATCAACAGCAAATTTTTTAAAAGTTGCTAAATCTTTTGCAATCTTGCTGTAGTAAAGACTCCTGCAAAATCAACTTTAAAAATCCCCCTGGAGATTAATCTCCACTCTTTTGCTAGTTCCACTTTTATCAAAGGGGTGGATTTTCTCATTTTACTTCTCCTCCTCCTAGCAACACTTCTTTAGTTCACCATTTTCTAAAACTAATGAGGTACCGTAAGTATAACGGGTTTAAAGGGAACCTGTCATCAACTTTATGATGCCCATACTAACAGCAGTATAAGGCTACATGCACACGACCGTATGTGTTTTGCGGATCCATTGTAATAATGCCTATCCTTGTCCGCAAACTAGAAAAAGATAGGACATGCTCTATTTTTTTTGCGGGGCTACGGAACGGACATACTGATGCGGACAGCACATGGTGTGCTGTCCGCATTTTTTGCGGACCCATTGAAATGAATGGGTCTACATGCTATCAGCAAAAAAAACGGAGCAGACAATGAAACTAAATACTGTCGTGTGCATGAGCCCTAAAGTAAAGACAGGTGAGATGATTTCAGAGATCTGTCATTTCAAAGTTAAAAGTAAGTGTTTGCCGAGAACCAACATCACAATCATTGCAGACTGGGCCTGGAAAAGAGTCACGGCCACCTGAGAAGAGTCATGGTTATTTATTAATTCCTGCTCTCCCTACTGATGACTGACAGGCTTCTACCTAGTTTTCTCCCCATCTCTCTAGGAGAGAGCTGCCAATCATCAGCAGATGGGTGAGAGTACAGGAGATTAGGAATAACCATAACTCTTCTCAGGTAGATTTGATTCTTTTCAAGGCCTGGGCTGCAATGATGATGATGCTGGCTCTCGGCAACCACTTTTAGCTCATGAGTGACACACCGCTGAAATCAGCATCTCTGTCACTATTTTATGCTGCCCTCAGTGACGTCAGCATAAAGTTGATGACCGGTTTCCTTTAAGTATTCAAATATGAATTGGGGGGCATTTATTAAGACAGACGTTTTACACCCCAATCTTAATCTAGCCTCCATTTGCATCAGGTGAACCACAATTAAAAAGAGTCAAATGCCCGAGTAGTGGTAATTGTGGCTCATGTGTGCAGGTCTGTGAGTCAAAACTGAAATGTATGCCAGCGAGGGAGCTGTGTATTTGAATATCGGAAGGCTTTCTGTTAACAATGAGTCCCGTCAGAAGCCCTGATGGCTCATGTGTAGCCCATATCTCTGAATTCCTGACAGCTTATAAATACTCAATATACCTAAATTCTTATCAAACTGAGAAGAATATGGCTTATACGAGTATTTATGAGCTGTTATGAATTCTAAAATAAGGGCTACACATGAGCCATCTGGGCTTCTATCCGACGGGACTCACTCTGAAAGCCTCAGAAAGCCCGTTACTGTGCAAATACACAGTGAAGGACATCTGTACAGAAAAAAGGGCTGAGAATCGTTAATAACGATCAATTGAAAAAATGTATCTGTAGCCCCAAATTAGTACAGTGCAATAATATATCAAAAAAATCACATAGGTGCCCATAGCTTTTAAGGGCAGTTATTACCCCATTCTCCTTTGCAAAAAGAAATGGTATTATTTAAATATGCTGTCTACAGCAACTTAAACAGCAATTCCCTTTTCATTTGCCATTAGAGCCCATAATCTTTGTAAGAGACTCAGCATTTTTAATTTTTGCAGGAATGTAACAATCTAAAACTCTCAACCACTTTTTTGCTTGCTTGATTCAGGCCTCAGGGTAAAGAGTCTAAACAGCGCTGAATAATGGAGAGATTCATAGCTCACTGATATAAATTTTAGAGTTTGTTACCTCTATTTGGTATAAGCGTGAGTTAATTACCCCATGTATAGACGGAGAATGTAGGAGGTTACTTTCCTAAAGGGGTTTTTAGTACAGATTTCTGGGATACTTGTAGAAGGTGAGGCACCATCTGCAGAAATTAGTCCCCTGACTGCATCCAAAAGGAGACAAAACTGAGAGTTGGCTGTGCATATAGCGCACCTCTGTCCAGTGAAGCCTATGAGAGTTACAAAAGTAGCAGATGGTGTTGTGCTGTGCATATACCATAAATCTCTGAGATCGAAGGCAGGCAATATATAACATAACAAAGTAGAATCACTTACCTATTTACTCCTTGACCATTCTGATGATCCCCAACAGTCTTTCTTTACTGGACTACAGTGATGACAGTAAGCCATGTAGAAAAAATTCCAGCACAACGTCCAAAAATCCACAATCTTTATTGGATCATGTTAAAATCATTGTATCTAAGAAGAGTGCATACTGCTGACGCATTTTGCATAGTCATCTACTATCCTTAGTCATGGCATAGTAAAACTAAGTACAACAAAACAATTTAAAAGGCCAGATGGCACTTCCTATTTTCTAAGACCCCCTTTGGGGTTCAATCCCTAAGGCTCCTACCTATTTTAGTACTAATACACCTTTATTCTGATAGGTAGGTAGGAGCTTTGGGAGTTAAGCCCCAAATCAGGTCTTAGAAAAGAAGAAGTGCCACCTGGCCTTTTAACTTGTCTTGTTGTACTTACTTTTACTATGCCATGACCGAGGATAGTAGATGACTATCCAAAACTTATCTTGGATACAGTGATTTTAACATGATCCAATAAAAATTGAGAATTTTAGGATGTCATGCTGGAATTTTTTCTACATGGATTACTTTGCCGGTAGCCAAAGCGGCTTATCTTTGTGCACCATCTGAGGCATGGGATTTGCACTGAGGAGTTTAGGGAGCTGATTTGGTTTCCATATACCTCTTTAATCATGATGATGACGGTATGTTGGCAATATGTGACTGCTGAGTTCAGTGATTGGCTGCAGTGGTCATGTGTTATCAATGTGACATCATCACTGCAGTCCAGTACACAAAGCTGGCCATACACATAAGATGTATGTTGGCTATACCCACAAACTTTGGTGGGTCTGATGGCCATCTAATGTGTATGGGCGTCTTTTGACTCTCCTCCAACAGTAGATGTCAGTGGACATATGGATCAAGCATTTGGATTTGTTCTCTGGGAGATACACTGCTGCCAGGATGCATACATGTGTTTGGAGTTATTGGAAGTGATAGTTGTCAGCTGAAGGAGCTGCTGTTTTATGTGTATGGCCAGCCTAACATTGACCTATTTGTTCTTTTCAGCTAATAAAGGAGAAACTCTTAGATCTCCTGGGCAGAGATAATGAGGAAGGAAGGCACACAGAGGATCTGGTGAGTTGCTTGTCTGTAAACTCTATATTGCGTGGGAACACGATGAGGGATTCATGATTTTATCACACTTTATTAACAACCTATGTTTGCTTTCATTCAGAGTACCTGTGACAACATGCCAAACCATTCAGAAACCATTAGCCACACTGTGATGGTGCCACTGCAGGCCACACTGGGGACACTGGAAGAAATTGCCTGCTGATGCCTTCAAAACACTACTTTGTGCCAAAATTAAAGTGGACACAGCATGGTGTGAGGAGAGGAATTCCGTCATGGACCCTGAGAGAAAGAAGAAGGGACTGAGAGAAATCTGTATACTGCCAACTGTACACAGCCCTGCATGCCCGCAGTGTATATGGCACTGATCCTTATATGATATGTGAGGAGACACCCTCACAAACACACAATGCACACGCATGGCTATATGTCCGTGTGCTAAGTGGGTTCTACAAGGGGTTTTTATAAAGAAAATAAAAAATAAAATGATAAAATAAAAATTCATACAATGGCAAAAATGTTGTGTTTTAATTTTGAGGTGTAAGGGAATCGGGCTTAAAAAGGACCTTTCACCACCATGCCTGTTTTAATAGCTTTATGCATTCCCCATGTAATAACGATTTTGGAACATCTAATCTTATGGCTCTATCTTATGCCACCCCTTTATTATTCATAGTAGCATAGTACATAAGGCCGAAAAAAGACATCTGTCCATCTAGTTCGGCCTGTCATCCTACTAGAAGTTATGATTGAATTGCTAGCTGTCTGCAGTAAGGGTACAGAGGGGAGGGGGGGGTAATAAGTTTGGGGTGTTTACCTGCACAGTCTGAAAATGGCAGCACTGATTGGATAGAGCAAGTCTGTGCAGGTACACACCTCCAACTTATTACCTCCCCTCAGTACCGTTATTGCAGACTGCTAGCAATTCATCTGTAAGTTCTAGTAGAAATAATAAGTCTATGGCACAACATAAAATTTAAGAACAGCTGTTCAGGAATTGTTATTACATGGGGGATGTATGAAGCTATTAAAACAGGCATGCCAAGAGTGGTGAAAGGTCCTCTTTAAATGATGGGACCTATAAGAATAAAAACATGAACATGACAAAGTTGTAACCTGCTTTAAAAGATACATTCTATTACATTAGAGGCATCCATTTTGTTTAATAAGTACATATTAGTTTTTGGCATGTGGGGGCAGAAAATTAGTTCTGAACCCAAGACCGGAAAAGCCACATGCTGACATGGCATCGACAACAACACTGCATGAGTGATAGTCTTATTTTTCTTGGTGAGTTGTGGTGATTAGACAGTACAAAACCATTTTGTAATGTCCAAAACCAATATAGATTCCTAAACAAAGAAAAGGTATAAAATATTTTTTTTTTATCCACTGTTTTTTTTTATCCATTGGTTTTGGTTTTTGGCGAGATTTGAATTTACACATGACAGTGTCATGAAAGACCCATAGAACATCTCCAAATACTGTATGACCATCAAGAGTACTGGAATCACAGGCTGCTAGTGCCATTCCTGTGTCAATGGTACCATTATCAAAACCACTGCACACCATCTCTTTCAAGCAGTGTTTAGTAGCGATGAGGGAGCACCAAAGTGTTCGGGTGTTTGGTCCGAACACACTGCGATATTCGTGCACTCGGCCGAGCACCCGAGTATAATGGAAGTCAATGGGAGACAACCATAGGCAGCAATTGCTGCCGCACCTTGCTGCACCATATGAACGGGTGCAAAAAGTTCACCCAGTCATGACTCTCTGGAAATCCAACTGAGAGATGGTAGGAATTAATAGACCTTGCTGCACCCTAAAAGACCCTATGGTGCAGCAAGGTGCGCTGGCCATTGCTGCCTTGGTCCTGTGGTGGTAGAGTGGTGGGGCCCAGAGCCAGGGTGGCTTTGTTGCACAGTGGGGGCGCTGTGTTGCTACTGGGCCCTGCCCTCTGCTGGTGCGGTACTGGGGCGCCGGTGGTCGCCACACAGTGCTGCGCCAAACTCAGAGTAGGTTCCCACTTGAAAAGGCAACCTTGTCCTGGTAAGTGGGCCTATGCTTTTTGATCAAACTGTATACCAATGCCTCATTTATGTACAGCATTGAATATACTACAAATTGGGCTGAGATGCCATGTAATTATGCTGAAGGACAGTCATTATATCAAAAGCATAGTGTTGAGGAGGTGCGACCCAGCGTCACTCTCACATGTCGTATATTTAGTATATTCTTGTCTTTTTTTGCTGGTGTCAGCACTCCTTTCCATTTGGACCATGTGTTTTTAATTGCCATTAGTCATTTTAGGGTCTATTAATTCCTACCATCTCTCAGTTGGATTTCCAGAGAGACATGACTGGGTGAACTCTTTGCACCCGTTCACATGGTGCAGCAAGGTGCAGGACCATTGCTTCCTTGGTCCTGTGCTGGTGGAGCGCAGAGCCAGGGTGGCTTTGCTGCACAGTGGGGGCGCTGTGTGGCTACTGGGCTCTGCCCTCTACTGGTGCGGTGATGGGGCGCCGGTGGTCGCCGCACAGTGCTGCGCCAAAGTTAGAATAGATTCCCACTTGAAGAGGCAACCTTGTCGCGGTAAGTGGGCCTATGCTTTTTGATCAAACTGTATACCAATGCCTCATTTATGCACAGTCCGAGGAGTCAAGACATTGGAAAAGATAGACTTATGAGCTACTTCCGTTAAATTATAAATAAAAATTTTAAAGTTCACCTATTAAAAAAATAACAGTCTCCTCACACGCCCCTACAGCTGTCCTGTCCAGCACCATTATAGGTGATATTCCTACCATTTAGGTAGAAAGAATCTTTTACCAATTTGCCTATAATTTAGGCAAAGTAGCAAAACAAACTCTATATTTCTGGATTATACACAATAAAGTGTATTACAAATTGGGCTGGGATGCCACGTAAATATGCTGAAGGACAGTCGTTATATCAAAAGCATAGTGTTGAGGAGGTGCGACCCATCGTCATACTTACATGTCGTATATTTAGTGACAGAAACACCACCGAAATGGATCGGGAACAGCATCGGGACCATGTCTGGATGCATCTTGGACTCCAAAGTCGCTGCTGAGAACCATGTTGTCCCAGTTGTATGCCACTTTTACAGACCGCCAAAAATACGCCCAAAACCCCGCCCCCCTCAAAAAAATAAAACATTTTTAGAGGGAAAAATGTTAGGAAACATTCTTTCCTGTATATTCAATTGTATATACAGTGCAAGTGCTGCCAAAAATTGCAAGGATCCGGCACTGCAATACACCCTTTATTACAGATAAAGGAGGGCATCATACACACCCTTGAAAAATTATGATTGATGGCCTGCTGGTGACCCTTAAAACAATTTGGAGCAAGGGCCTGCTGATCTGACCATCTAAGAAGTTAAGTGACCCGGTCAGCACAGGCTACCAAGAAAGACCAATTTCAAATAAAACTGTTTTTGGGTTATAGATAACGTCACATAGCAGACTTAGCACAGGCAAGGAAAACAGAACAAAGTGAAATCGATTTTATTTATTTTTTTGGTTTGAGATAATGTAACATAGCAGAGTTAGTGCAGGGAATGGCGGTCAGCACCGACTACGAAAAAAGAAAGACCAATTTCTAATCGAAATTTTCGTTTTGGTTCCAGATAACGCCACATAGCAGAGTTAAGGCAGGGAATGGCGGTCAGCAACAGATACAATACAATTTTATAGAATTTTGAAAATAAATTTTTCGTGCAGTAATGTTACACTGCAGAGTTAGTGCAAGGAATGGCAGTCAGTATTTGTTGCCTCGTTACATGATGGAAACTTATTACCGGAACTATAGCACAATTTCAAGCTGCTATCTGACTATCTTGGAATTTTATTGTCTACCCCAAAGACAGATATAGGGAAAGTGGCAACTGCAATGAAAAAAAGGAACACAATAGATTTTATAAAAGATTTAGTTTTCAAACCAGGGATATCAACATTTGACTGTATTACCTGTAATGTTCTCCACAATAGAAAGAAACATGGTCAATACTTAAAAAGACAAATCCAGGATAAAAGAGAATTCCTGAATGTTTATTTCCCCCCTGGAAATGGACATGCTTTCAAGTGTCTGCTGATAATTCCTCAAGGCCTGAAATACGAAAGGGTCTATTATCTCCTGAACAGGGATCTTTAAAGAAGAGAGAAGAAAATGGAGTCAAGCCTGACATATTAAAAAATTTTTTTTTTAAATTATTTACCCCTGTGCCACAATATAAAAAACAGAATCCTGTAAAAAACACATGCGTTAAAGATTCACCATCACCACCGAAGGAAAGCGAATTATGTTTCCTTCCAAGTCTGAAACATAGAAAAGAATATACCATGTGAGCTGACCCCCACAAAAACTGTAGGTGAGGGCCTGCAGGTGAGCTGACCCTCCCTGAAGAGGGACATGAGAATATGTTATACACTGATCCCCAAACTCTTCAGCATCCACAGTCAGAGGAAGATGACGGGGGGAATGGCAATTAGTGTTTCACATGGTGGATGAGTGAGGGTCTTGTTAGGTCAACACAAGTCAGGAGGAGGAGCAAAGTGAGGAAGTAGAAGTGGAGATGGGGGACGATGACATCACTGACCCAACCTGAAAAGGTGGCAAGCCAAGCGAGGACAGCAGGACAGTGGGGGAGGGATCCACAGCACCACAACAGGTTGCAAGAGGCTGTGGGGTGGCAAAAGGGAGAAGGCGGGCCACACCAAATAGGCACGAAAATGTTCCCCCTTGCGGAACTCTCCCTTGCCAAGGGGTAGGTGTTCCGCAGTCTGGCGCTTTTTGGAGGAAAGTGCGGACGATAAAAGAATTGTAATTTGCAAACTGTGCCATACCAAAATAAGAATTTATAAATAACCAAATAACCATAACATATTTTACATCCTATTCATAAGCTCTAACTTAAACCATAATAATAAAAACTCAAACCTGGGAACATAATGGGGTAAGACTGTACACTGGAGGCAAAATGAGTAGGGGTTGTGAACACTAGCAACCTCACCACCACCAGCATGATCCGCCACATGTCATCCAAGCACCCTAATAGGTGAGCCAAACCCCTGGGTCCACAATCAGTGTCTGTGGGTCACACCACTGCCTCCTCTTCCTCCCCTGTGTTACGTGCTGGCCAATCCTCTGTCCTAGACACAGGCCTGGATGACTTCCGCCCTGCAGCGGGGCCTTTGCAAGCACCATCAGCTAGCACACGCACTTCTGTGTCCAAGCACAGCGTACAGATGTCCTTACCCCAGGCCTTTGATCGTAAGCGCAAATAGCCAGCCACCCACCCACAGGCTATGGCACTAAATGCGAACCTTTCTAAATGTATGGCCCTGGAAATGTTGCCATTTAAGCCTGTGGACACTGAGGCTTTCCTCAGCCTCATGGCGGCGGACATCCTTTGTTACTCAGTCCCCAGCCGCCACTATTTTTCTCAGTGTGCCGTCCCCACATTACAACGCCAATTGTGTCCCATAACATCACCCGTGCCCTGACCAACACAGTTATTGGGAAGGTCCACTTAACGTCGGACACAGACAAGTGCTTTTGGCCAGGGACACTACATTTCCATGACAGCACACTGGGTTAACCTTGTGGAGGCCGGTAGTGAGTCGTACCCTGGGATGGCACAGGTGCTACCGACGCCAAGGATTGCGGGCACTACTTCCATCAGGATTTCCGCCACCACCTACATTAGTGGCTTGGCCACCTCTGCTAACACTTCAAACTCTGAATTCTCTTCTTGCAGCGGCAGTCAACCTTCAGTCAGTAGCTGGAAGCAATGTAGCACGGCAGTGGGGAAGCGGCAACAGGCTGTGCTGAAACTCATTTGCTTCTGTGACAAACAGCACACCGCCGCAGAGCTGTAGCAGGGTATAAGGGACCAGACTGAGCTGTGGCTCTCGCAACTGAACCTCAACAAACATCTCAAACTTATACATTAATATAACTAAAAACATAACGAGAGTGGAGGTAAACCAATGGCATGGCATGTTATTTAACTCATAAATAACCAAAGAACCATAACATATTTTACAACCATAAACCATAACAACACTAATAGAACAGAATGTCATTGCAGAAAAACTTACAGCTGACAACGCTGGCGGCAGAGTACGTAGTTTCTTGTGCAACCCAGAAGGGGAGATGAGGGGAAAACACAGCAGTTCCAACAGAGGTAGGACAACACTCTCCAAGGCCTGGGACAGTTTCATGACACCACGCCAGGACCCTCACCCTGATGCGCGGCCTAGTGTCACAAGGCGGGAAAAATTGTTGAAGATGGTGAAGGAGTACATAGCAGACCGTGTCAGCGTCCTCAGTGATCCCTCTGTGCCTTACAACTACTAGGTGTCCAAACAGGACACGTGGCACGAACTGGCACTCTACAGCTATAACTAAATGATAAGGAACATGGAAGATATACTATATTGGGCTGTAGTATTTAGGCTAAATGACCATGTGGGCACTTTGCAATAAATAAATGGGTTTTGGGTTGCAGTTTCGTCACTCAGTCTCTAAAAGGTTCGCCATCGACATCACTGTTTTAGAGGGTTAGCCCAACTGCAGGCCCTCAGCTACATTCTTTTACTCTGTTTCATTGCACCCAGGGCCACATCAGTATCACGCCCACTTGCACGTCCCTTACTGGCCACACATACAGTAGCGTAGGATTTGTAAGTGTATGCTCCAATAAATTGGGATGTGCACACTTTACACAGGAGATGTAGCCCTGAAAATGTCACAGAGTAGCATACACCGTCTTCGGATAAAGTACAGTATATGTCAGTGATATGTATGAAGTGCAAACACACTAGATGTTGTACAAATAATGTAAATTTCCACAAAATACACTGGTTTCACAAGTGCTACAGTATTTGACACAGAGAAGCACATGCTGTGGACACTAAATGTTGCACAAATAATGTAAATTTCCCCAAAATACACTGGTTTCACCTGTGGTACACTATTTGACACAGAGAGGCACATGCTGTGGACAGTAGATGTTGCACAAATAATGTAAATTTCCCCAAAATTCACTGGTTTAACCTGTGGTACAATATTTGACATAGAGAGGCACATGCTGTGGACAGTAGATATTGAACAAATAATGTAAATTTCACCAAAATACACTGGTTTCGCCTGTGGTACAGTATATGACACAGAGAGGCACATGATGTGGACACTAAATGTTGCACAAATAATGTAAATTTCCCCAAAATACACTGGTTTCACCTGTGGTACAGTATTTGACACAGAGAGGCACATGCTGTGGACACTAAATGTTGCACAAATAATGTAAATTTCCCCCAAATACACTGGTTTCACCTGTGGTACAGTATTTGACACAGAGAGGCATATGCTGTGGACACTAAATGTTGCACAAATAATGTTAATTTCCCCCGAAATACACTGGTTTCACCTGTGGTACAGTATTTGACATAGAGAGGCACATGCTGTGGACACTAAATGTTGCACAAATAATGTAAATTTCCCAAAAATACAGTGGTTTCACCTGTGGTACTGTATTTGACAGAGAGGCACATGCTATGGACAGTAGCTGTTGCACAAATAATTTACATTTCCCCAAAATACACTGGTTTCACCTGTGGTACAGTATTTGACAGAAATGCACACAATGTGGACAGTAGATGTTGCATAAATAACGTAAATTTCGCCAAAATACACTGGTTTTACCTGTGGTACCGTATTTAACACAGAGTGGCACATGCTGTGGACACTAAATGTTGCACAAATAATGTCAATTTCCCCAAAATACACTGGTTTCACCTGTGGTACAGTATTTGACATAGAGAGGCATATGCTGTGGACACTAAATGTTGCACAAATAATGTTAATTTCTCCCAAAATACACTGGTTTCACCTGTAGTACAGTATTTGACACAGAGAGGCACACACTGTGGACAGTAGCTGTTGCACAAATAATGTACATTTCCCCAAAATACACTGGTTTCACCTGTGGTACAGTATTTGACAGAAATGCACACAATGTGGACAGTAGATGTAGCATAAATAACGTAAATTTCCCCAAAATACACTGGTTTAACCTGTGGTACAGTATTTGACACAAAGAGGTACACGCTGTGTGTGGACACTAGATTAGGCCCAGATTGTTTAGATCTGCGCATCAGACACTCTTTTCGGATGATGGACAGTATATGTCCCATAAAACCACAGAATATGGACACTTTTAGACTCAGATTAATGGAATTTGCACTGCAGACACTATTTGCTGATGTAGGACTGTATTTTTTACACATAGCCACACACTATGGTCACTAGATGTGAGCCAGATTATTAAAGACACAGTCTGCGGATGATGTACACGATATGTCACTAATAGGTACAAAATTAAACTATCTTGCTGCTGTGAAACAAACCCAGTAGTCATTAAAAGGTATTGTGGGGTCTTTGAAAAGCTTTTGGTACTAATGACTCCTGGGATGTAAGATTCTCTGGCTCACTGAGCCACTTAACCCTGTATACCCCAATAAAGACATGACCACATGATTTGGAATAAAAGGCCGTAGCTTAATTTTATTAACCAAATAAATTACCAAGTATTGTACATACCAATAGTAAAACACAAAACCAGGCCAATATTAACCAAACATTATTCCCACAACAATCCAACATTAATCCACCATCAAACCAACATGTAACTTTCTTTGAACTGAAGGGATCCTAGAAGGCAATCCAATTAACCAGATTCGCCCCTAGCGAACCTCCTCACATGATCCAGGTTAATCCCACTTTTTACCCTCGGTCGCACTCTCCGACCCAAGGGCACCAACTCTTGGAATTAAACCCCTGCCAGGCTATTAGCCCAAACAGGATCCCCCAGCTTGCCATTCACCAAAACGTCCTAGATGCACGCCGCAAGAGATATAGCCATGCACCTAGTCCCAGTTTTGCCTCCCAGGATCCCTCTTTTAACCTGCTCGCTACAACAAGAGCAGAACCGCAAAGCCACCCTCTATTGAACAGTAAGCGGGCGGGTGGGTGGGCAACTTTCTTCAGTCAGATCAAACTGCCTACAAACTCCACCCCCAAACCCTTAAATCTATGGCGCGAAAATGCTACTCCTCCCCCACCAATCCCCTCCTATCACCTAAACTTGCCCTACCATTAACCCTGTGTGCCATCACCTTCCACCGTAGTCAAGCCGCATTTCGCTACGGCTGCGCCCCGCTCCATTGCTTTTCTGACTCCTGGGATGTAAGATTCTCTGGCTCACTGAGCCACTTAACCCTGTATACCCCAATAAAGACATGACCACATGATTTGGAATAAAAGGCCGTAGCTTAATTTTATTAACCAAATAAATTACCAAGTATTGTACATACCAATAGTAAAACACAAAACCAGGCCAATATTAACCAAACATTATTCCCACAACAATCCAACATTAATCCACCATCAAACCAACATGTAACTTTCTTTGAACTGAATGGATCCTAGAAGGCAATCCAATTAACCAGATTCGCCCCTAGCGAACCTCCTCACATGATCCAGGTTAATCCCACTTTTTACCCTCGGCCGCACTCTCCGACCCAAGGGCACCAACTCTTGGAATTAAACCCCTGCCAGGCTATTAGCCCAAACAGGATCCCCCAGCTTGCCATTCACCAAAACGTCCTAGATGCACGCCGCAAGAGATATAGCCATGCACCTAGTCCCAGTTTTGCCTCCCAGGATCCCTCTTTTAACCTGCCACCAGACGAACATAGGTGTCCCCTCACCTATGCTCGTCCCTCCACACCTTGAAGGCCATTTCCAAGCCGTCCTGCAAGCCCGAGCTCCACATATCCATCCCAATGTCATTTAAATGAACCCCATCACGCCTCAAAAACATAGTAGATGCCCCTTCCAGCTCCTTATGCCTCACCACAAAACCGCCTTGTCTCCTCACGAAACGGCCAACCTCCCGATTCACCTTAGCCCGCGCCCTGTTAACCTTGTCAACAGACCTCGCCATTCTCCACACGCGCCGAGCAACAATATCCGACCAAACCACCAACAATCCCGGAAAATCCGTCCACAACCTCAATAAATCTAACTTGATGTCCCGAACGACATCCCGGGATCGACGAACGGCCAAGTCGTTACCCCCAACGTGTAACACCACTATATCCGGTGGCCGATCCAAAGACACGTGATAACAAAATTCCGGGAGCACCCGCCCCCACAACAAACCCCGTATACCTATCCAACGAACCTGCATATCACCGACTCCAAAACCCAACTGCCGACCGTTCACACGCACGTCCGCTCTGTGAGCCCCCCAATACACATACGAGTGACCAAAAACCCAGGCAAAACACGGAACGGACCCTGGAGAAAACAAAAACAAACACAACCAGTCAGCAACAAACCACAACAACCCTTACTCCTAAAACCACCGAACAAACAGCCCCCCTTTAGGCCCCCCCCCCTTCAGCCCACATGTGACAGCAAATGCGGACGGATGTATGACCGGAAGCTTGCGGACTCCCACCTGCCGATGCGCCGAATCACCGCCTCCCCCATTCCCCACCTTGAGGCCTCAGTGGCTGCACCTATCCTGAACGAGTGGGACGCAAACTCACTAGCCACCAGACCTTCTGCCGCCAAACATTTCCGGAATACCGCCACAAACTGAAAACGAGACAAAGCCGCCCCGTTTTGATGCACTAACAACGGCCCCGGAATATCTGGCCTCACCACCAAAAAATCTTCAACACATCGAACCGGGCATACCACCGACTCCCTCAGAGATCGCAAAACAAAGTGAGTGCCCCTGCCCTCAGGATCCGTTTTAGATTTCCGCAAGAAACACCGTAACCCATCTGCACACACTGCCACATCACTCCGCTGCAAACCACCTCCCCCAAGTTTATTCCGCGCTACCAACTCAGAAACCCTAAAAGCGCCAAAAAACGCCAACGAAAAAGCCGCTCGAAATAAGTGCACTTCATAACCAGCTACACACAGCACACCCACCTGCCACCACAGACGCAACAACAAGTCGTAAGATACCGGGCGTCGCTTGTCCCTGGTACGAGTGGACCTCCGAAAACCTTTTAACGCCTGACGCACCAGGAAACACTGCGACACATCCCTCAAACCCCGCATGCGTAACCAAAAAGCTACCGCCGACACCCTCTTAGCCACCACTGAATAAGATAAACCATCACCAAAAGCCAAACCCACAAAATAAATTAACAGCACCCGGAAATCATCCGCCGTATGGCACCCCCCAACCCGCTCTATCAACCGTTCCCACAATGACCACACAGAAGAATACGCAGACCACGTACCGGAACTCACTGACTGCCGAAGCAATGCTACGGCGACCCCAACGCCACGCTCCAAATCCACTGAGGACAAGACCGCCCCTGCTCCTCTGCCTCCGGCACCAATCGACGAAAACGATCCCACTGAAAACGAGAGAGAGCGTCAGCCACTGAATTGTCCACACCCGGCACATGAACGGCAACAAAGCACGCATTCAACAGCAAACCCCGCAAAACCAAATGCCTAAGCAAACGAATCACCGGCGGCGAACTAGCAGATTGTGAATTAATGGCCTGAACCACTCCCATGTTGTCACAGCAGAAACGCACCCGCCGATTCCGCAACAGATCCCCCCACAATTCAATCGCCACAATAATAGGAAACAACTCCAGCAATGCCAAGTTGGAAAGGAAGCCCGCCCTGCGCCAATCATCCGGCCAAGCCTCCGCACACCAGTCCCCTTGACAGTAGACACCAAAACCACAGGATCCAGACGCGTCAGTGAAAAGCTCCAGGTCAACATTAGAGATCTGCCCTCCCATCCACAACGACCGACCGTTATACTGGGCCAAGAATTGCTCCCAGACCGCCAAATCCGCCCTCACCTCTGCAGACACTCGCACGTAATGGGACGGGGCAACCACCCCCGCCGTTGCCATGGCCAAACGCCGACAGAAAACCCTGCCCATGGGCAAAATCCGACACGCAAAATTCAGCTTACCCAATACCGACGCAACTGGACCTTTTTAACCCTCTGCAAACTCCCTACCTCCGCCACCAAATCAAGCAACTTATCCTCAGGTAAACGACACTCCATCCGCACCGTATCAATAACAATGCCCAAGAATTTTACAGAAGTCGCAGGGCCTTCCGTCTTCTCCGGGACGAGCGGTACCCCAAACGCCGCTGCCACACGTTCCATTGTGTGCAGCAAAATAGAACAAGTCCGACCGCCTGCCGGCCCCAAAAACAAAAAATCGTCCAGATAGTGCAGCACCGACTGACAACCGGACTCCTGTTTTACCACCCATTCCAAAAATGAACTAAACGTCTCAAACAATGAACAAGAAATAGCACAACCCATAGGTAAACAACAATCAACGTAAAACTGCCCTTCCCACTTGAAACCCAACAGGTGAAAACTCTCCGGATGTATAGGCAGCAAACGAAATGCCGCCTCAATATCCGTTTTTGCCAAAAGCGCACCCCAACCCAAACGCTGCACCCACGCGACTGCCTCATCAAAAGACGTATACGACACGGAACAAAGCTCCTGATCGATACCGTCGTTCACAGAAGTCCCCGCCGGGTAAGACAGATGGTGAATGAGCCGAAACTTATTCGGCTCTTTCTTGGGTACCAACCCCAACGGCGATATGCGCAATGCCGGCAACGGAATATCAGAAAACGGCCCCACTACTCTGCCCGCACTAACCTCCTTCTCAATCTTCTCCCGCACAACATCCGGCCTAGCAAGTGCAGAAACTAAATTCCGAACACTCCCCCCTGCCCCAACCGACGTACACGGAATTCTAAAACCGTCTCGGAAACCGTCCCGCAACAAGACTGCCGCAGCCCTCCTAGGATACCTATTTAAAAACGGAAGCATCTCTTCCACTCTCACCGGCGTCCGACCTTTTCGGAGTAGCCTCCGGTCCCTTCCCCTTTCCGCGTTTGAAACACCGGCTAAAACTGTGGGAGCCCCCACATCCAGAGCACTCGTGCTTAAAACGGCAGTCGGACAGGAACTTACAGTGCCCCTCGTTAAACAGCCAACAGCAACCCTTTCTGCCGCCCGAGGGTGACTCTGCCGTCGAAGTACCCCCTGACGTCCCGCGAAAGGACTGAGGCCCACCCTTGGGAGCTGCCATAAGTCGCATCCACAGACCTATGTCCTTATGATCCCATCGGATACTCGGCCGTATGGCCCGCCGCTGGCGGAACTGCTCATCATAGCGCAGCCATGCCACCCCGCCATACACCCTATAGGCCTCCCCAATCGAGTCCATATAACCAAAAAGCGCGGAACAACGCTCCGGCGCCTTATCCCCAATCACGCTGGCCAGGATAGCAAAAGCCTGGAGCCAATTTGAAAACGTGCGCGGTATCAACCGATACCGACGCCTCTCCTCCTCCTCCCTCCTGCTCTCATCCGGCTTCACTCTATCCAGATTAAACTTTTCTAACGGCAACAGCGAAAAAATCTCCACGTATTCATCCCTATGAATCTTCTCCCTAACCTCCGCCTTCAAATGAGCCCCCAACGGCCCTTCAAAACACACATACACCTCCCCCTTGGCCGCATCTGCCAACCTCACCAACTCCGCAGACCCCTCCTGGACCGTACAAGACGCCGCCACGGGCACAACCGCTGTCGGCTCCACAAGTACCGCAGGGACGGAACTCCCCCCAACCCCCATCGGCCGCTCGTCCACCCCAGCAGATCCCAAACCGACCCTATGCGTCGGAGCCCAAACCTCCGCAGGGGAAGGCGCGGCTCCCGAACAAAACCGCCAAACCATCCAGCAAGTCCCTTACCGCCCCGTCACCCCCAGCAACCCGCGACACAACCGGCCCCCCGACAATCCCCCCAACCCCACCACGCTGCGCCCCACTCTCACCTGGCTGTCCTTGGGGCAGGATCCCAACAGCCGCAGACCGCCTCCGTCCGTGTTCCTGCACGACCCTGGAACCGTCAGCCGCCGCATCCAACTCAGCCACAGCCCCGGACGACGCCTCGGGTCCGTCTTCCGAGTCTTGGGACACCTCACCGTCCTCCACCGAACGCCGCGACGGCGACTTGCCTCCGCGTCCCTCTGGAGCAAGGTCACATTCTTCATCCCTCTCTTCCTCTGACCCACCGGAAGCCGGCCGCACCACACAGTCTTTCTCAGCAGCTTCAGCACCTTTGTCTTCATTAACAGCAGCTCTTCTCCCCTGGAGGCTCCCTCCTCCCTCCTCAGCCAGCCTTGGGGGATGAGCCGCAGCACACTCTCTCTTCTCTCTGCCAGCCGAATACCTCCGGCCGCCACTAGAGGGCCTCGGTGCATGCACAACCTCCGTCCTGGCTCCACTAGCTGTCTGCCTGTCAGCGCTGATTCCTCCTGCTACAGCCGACCTGGAGCCCGCTCGCCGGCCCTGCGCAGCGTCTCCGTACCCAGGTGAGTGCCCAGCCGGGTTCCTGCCCATGACTACCGGCAGGGGACCCGCCGCAACCGCATCCTCAACCACACCAGATGCCTGAGAGCGAGGACGGGGGCAGACCCGTCCCCCTCTCACCGTGCCCGACCGCCGGGCAGGATTCCTCCCAGCGCGGCTGCCGGCAGCATGAGCACCACTGCCCTGCAGACGAGCTGGAGGGTCCCTGAGGGGGCTCCTAAGGCGCCGCCGGACACGCGGTGTGCATTCGGGGCTCAAACGCTAAGGGGGCCTGGATCTCCTAGCACGTTCCCTACCGACCGGGGCTGATTCCTCATGCCTGCCACCCTGTAACGCCGCCCGTAATGTCTCCTGTAGCCACTGCTCACCATTGCTGGCCGCAGCAGCCCTAACCTGTGCAATTAACTGCTCGATGGAGGACATGATGGCTCGCACGCAACTTTCCTCCCTCAGATCAAACTGCCTACAAACTCCACCCCCAAACCCTTAAATCTATGGCGCGAAAATGCTACTCCTCCCCCACCAATCCCCTCCTATCACCTAAACTTGCCCTACCATTAACCTTGTGTGCCATCACCTTCCACCGTAGTCAAGCCACATTTCGCTACGGCTGCGCCCCGCTCCATTGCTTTTCATACAGCAAATTTCTCTCCCTGCACTATCTGTCCCTTCCTTTGCACAGATGTCCCTGACACTACTGTTAAATATATTGTTGATCTATAACACACACACACACACACACAGTAGTCCTTAAAAGGACTTTTGGGCCTTTGAAAAGCTTTCTGTAACTAAAATTGCCGAAATTCACTCCTTGCTCTGTCTTTCCCTTCTTCCTTGATGCTCTCCCTGACGACATCTGAGCCGAACATGCGTTATCGGGTGCTATATAACCTCCGATATCGCGTTCCTGACAGCCAATTACTGTAATGCCAGCAGCTAACATGGCTACTGGCATTACAGTGAGGGCAGTACTTACCTGCACCTTCATTGGCTGCTTAAAACCCGCGAAACATGTGGGGCGGAGACTCGAGCATTCCGCTTGAGCACGTGAGGTACTCGGCCAAGTACCGCCATGTGCCGAGCATAGTGATGCTCGAGCCGAACCGGTGCTCGGCCGAACATGCTCGCTCATCACTAGTGCTTATGTTTCTCATCTGTCTTTTATGTTTTACAGAAGAGATGTAAAACATCAAGATCCTAAACTTCTAGTAATAGTAATATGGTGGGATTATGTGTTTAATAAAAAAAGGGGGGATATCTCATCCAGCTAGGTTCTCTACAGCCCTTCTTTCACTTCCCTTGCTCTTTCCTTGACACATTGGCCACTTTTACACGAGCGTATCGAAATCCATACTCACTGTATTCTGGCTCTGGAATACGCACAGATTCCAGAATTGGTGCAGCACCATGGAGGCCAGGTGAGGCGATTGCCTCAGGCAACAAGACCTAGAGACAAGTGGGGGCAGTGGCAGGGCTGTGGGAATATCTCTCTTTATTCAACGGTATCATAGTATGGCTTAAACAGTAGGCTGGAGGGCTTGGGCTCTGTTTCAATTTTCACCTCAGGCAGCAGAAAGGCTAGTTGCACCCCTGTATTCCAGATGATATATGATCCATATTGTCATCAGTATTGCTTCAGTAAGGGTGGGTTCACATCACAGTTTATTTTTCCGGTCTTTTGATCTGTCGAAAGAACAGAAAAAAAAAGAAAAAAAACAGATCCTGTATTTTAAGCATCCATTATGCTCAGCTATGCATATTTTGTATCTTTTTTTAGCCATTACAGTTATTTTAGATGGAAAAAAAAGTCCTGCATACAGAGGATCCGAAGAACGGAAATATAAGGCCCATTTCACACGGGCGAGTTTTCCGCACGGGTGCAATGCATGACGTGAACGCATTGCACCCGCACTGAATCCTGACCCATTGACTTCAATGGGGCTGTGTACATGAGCGGGGATTTTCACGCATCACTTGTGAGGGACCATGTGATGAGCACATTGACATCACCACAGGTCCTTTGACAGGTCCTGAACAAAGAACAGGAGACCGGCAGCTACTCGATTAATTGGAGGAGGTGAGTTAATTTTATTTTTATTTTAACCCTAAATTGACCATTTACTAAGCATTCTGTATTAAAGAATGCTATTATTTCCCTTATAACCATGTTACTATTACTGCTAAACAGTGATATGAACCCGGCCTAATTTATCCACCTTTACATGCATGTTACTTCCTTTTTGCATTTTTCATGCACTCCCATAGACTATAATGTTCATATTTGGAAGCAAATACACACAAAATTAGGCATTCTGCATATTTCAAATATTGAATAGCTCTATTCATTAACATTAGCAGCGGATTCCGGTACATAAAATAAGCGCCATATATGGACTGAAAATACACGCGTGTGAAAAAGCCCATTCTGTGTACTGCATAGCTGGACTCAGTGCTGTGTGGGGGAGAGAAAGTCATTTGCTGAGTCTAATCAGAGAAAAGAAGGTAACACACTGACCTCAATCATGGCCAGTGGGTACAGATTGAGCCACCTGCTGCTCGGCGAGTACAATGTGCTTTTCTTCAAATACATATATTGAATTATGTGCTATTATTTTCCATCTGAAGAAAGAGGGGCCAGCAAGGGTAATTTCACAAGTGTCTAGCAGAACCATACGCCGCATGCTACTTTAATGCACAAACGCTACGGCTATCCTTCTGAGTAACTATAACAAATATTCTCCTTAAAGAAACAGATATTACTTCTGAAAACGTGCACTGTGCTGAATAAAATAGTATATGGGAGAAAAGAAAGGTTATGGAGTAGGAAATAAAGGAAACTTTACAGTTTAGATGTAGGAGATGGATTCATAATTATATGATCAACAACCATGTCCGACAGCTAAAAACAGACCACAGACCAGGGATCAGCAACCTTCGGCACTCCAGCTGCGGTGAAACTACAACTCCCAGCATGCACACTTACTTGGCTGTCCTTGTAGCTCCCATAGAAGTGAAAGTTGGATTCTGGGAGTTGTAGTTTTAGAACAGCTGGAGTGCCTGAGGATGCTGATCCATGCAATAGACTAACACTGGTCAAATCAATCGTGAGACACCTAGAAAAGATCTTACAATCTCATTCTCTGCTCATACTGTCCAAATATCTACTGAATAACAAATGGGCATATTAGATGACCCAGAAGCCCAGGGCTGTTTCTAAAAAAAAAGTATTCTGCACAGTGGATATGCAGTATTTGGACATTATATTCAGCATTATGACATATGCAGAAGATTACAGCACTGCATATCTTTTACATCTGCAGCGAATCCCCAAGAAGCTGGTGCAGAGAATGGGAGTAGTAGTGGCACTGATAAAGTGTTGTGTCATAGTGTCGTACCTCAGTGGTCGTTGTAGTAAAAAAGGTAGAACGAAGACGTCTTTCTTTATTTAATAAGTGAAAAAAAATGAATAGCACATTCTGCAGCAGTTTTTACAAAGTGCAATTTCTCTTTTCCCAGATGATAGGGTATGATGGCTGGCAATGGGGCAGAAGATGATATTTAGAAATTTTCTAGTTGACACTGTCTCTCTCTGGATTCCCTTCCTTACAGCTTTACTCTGGTACCTATGACTGTAGGTGTCAACTGTATGATGTAGGCTTCTAGCTATGCCTGTCCTGAACTGCGGTGATGGTGTCTTGGTGTGTTTCCCACCACCTTGCAGTGGAGTCTTAATAGCTTGATTGCTTGATCACTCTGCTGACTTAAATACAGCATAGTTTAGAAATCTCCCGTGGCCTATGACCCTGCAGTCTCTCTGGGGCAATGATGTCCTCCTAGATGAGCCATCTCTATGGTCCACATGGCTTGGAGGAGCGGAGGATGGATCGCATTCTCCCTCACTCCTCAATTTTCATGCAAAACTGACTTTTCCTGCTCCTACCCACCTCTGCCCCTCCCTTGGCAAAAATTCGGACCACCCCACTCCTACAAAGGAGAGAAATAAAATGGTAAATCTCATTCCTGTTGCCAACACTACCATCTGTAGCACATCTGCGGAGGAACAATGTGTATAGCATGAAAAGTGACATAATATGAATATGACAAAGCTTTACATTACAAGCCAATTGTAGGACCCCAAGGTCTGGGGTACTACACACCCAATGACATCTGATGTAGACATTCACTTTCCTCATCTTCTCCAATGGAAGCACCATCATTTCATCTTTCATGAAGTCTCATCTCTGCAGTGTTTACCACAAATTCAAGTTTTATTCCATACTTTTTCTTCTACCCTCTTCATGTCCGCCAACAGTGTTATCCTGCTGCCCCCAAGTTCTAATAATGCACCCATAATGGCCCCCAATAGTAATAAAGCCACCCTACAGTGTCCCCAGTAGTAAAAAAAAGTCCCCCTACAATGCCCCCCATAGTAACAAAACCTCCCTACAGTGTCTCCAGTAGTAAAAATACCCCATAGTTCCCTAGTAGTATTAAAATCCCTATATAATGCATTCCAGTAGAGCCCCCAAATACTCATTTAACTCCTGCCATCTGCAATGCAGGCCACAGTTTTCAAACACAGAGCTGTGGGGAAAAAATCAGGGCCCATGCCCCGGATATTTCAGCCTAAAGAAGGCCAGAGATATTGATGGAAGTTTTGGACAGCCATACCTCTCCATCCCCATGGAGCCTCGGACAGGCATCCAAAATGCCCTTTGGTAATCCCCCAGTGGTAAAATAATGGAAACGTCAAAGTATTGATGCTGACACTATTATACAGAACATAATTGATTATGAACATTGCAGCAAGCCCCTGAGGAGCCAGTGCAGAGGATGGGAGTGGTAGTGACCCTAATGATGTGCTGTGTCACGTGTCCTACCTCAGGACATCGCTCCCTGGTGTTTGTGCAGTAAAAAATATGATGTGAAGGAACCAGACAGAGATTATAGATCAAAGAACGTCTTTCCTTACTGAGTTCAAAAACAAATATGGCAATATGGCAAAAGAAGACACTCGGATATTTGCTAGCTGACAATGTCTCCCTCTTGATTCCCTTCCCTACGGCTGTACTCCAGCATCTGTGGCTGTAGGTGTCCACTATATGACAAAGGCTTTTAGCTATGCCTGTCTTAACATGTTTCCCACCACCTTGCAGCGAAATCTTGACAGCATGATCACTATGCTGACACAAATAAGCCATAGTTTACTAATCTTCTATAGCCTGGGACCTTGCATGCTCTCTGGAACAGTTTTCCTCGTAGATGAGCTGCGTCTGTGGTCTACATGGCCTGGAGAAGCCGGAGATCAATCGCATGTTCCCTCACTCCTCTGTTTCCTTTCTACGACTCCTTAACTAGCTTTGTCTTTCTTTTGGCAGGAAGTTCGACGAGCCCACTCCTACCAAGAAGGGAGGAATAGTTTGGTAAGTCCCATTCCTGTTGCTAAACACTGCCAACCACAACCCATGTGCTGATGTACAAAGTACATAGCATGACATTACATTGTATTACAAACCCCTTACAATAGTAGTAACCCCAGGTATGGGGTGCTGCAACAGCATAAATAGCAAAGAAAGCAATGGGACGCTTTATAAAATAAAACTATTTCAAGCTGTTACATGTGCTTTTATGTCTTGGTAGTGGAAATAAAATATGGTTGCATGAACATCAGAGAGGCCTCCCTCTAAAAACAATGGGAAGTGGAATCCTCAACAAATTCTGCAGACCTCCGTGTGGATGGGCCATAAAGAGGTAACATTTAAGACCTATCCATAGCTGGTACATCATAATTACTACAACAGGGTGTTGAGCAGGGTTGTCTACCAGAATTTTTCTTTTTTCTGGATAACTTATCCCAAATTCACAGACATCCAACATTTTTTACAGACAAATTGTAAAACCAAAATGAATGATAAAGATTATAACCACCACATGTCTATAGCTCAATATACTGGTAACAACTCCTTTAGTGTGTGCTGTAAAATGATTACCACCAGCCTCAAGAAAATCCATTTTTTTTCAATGACACTGGGAAAAAATTGCCTAAATGGACTCTCCAGAAATTTCAGTTGACCGTGGTTCCATGACTCCTGTTACTCCTCATTGCACAACTCCTGTGAGAAGGAGATTGAATGGAGCATTGGTCAAGCATGCACTTCATTAAAGTCTAGGGAACTGACTGAGGCACCTGAGTACAGGGCTTATCTGTTTCCATTAGGCCTCTTGCACATGACTGTATGCCCTCCGAGACATACGGTCCGTGAGCGGGCCATATGTTCTGGAGAGGCTTTGATTGTGCACACGGGAGCTCACAGCATCATAGATCACAATGATGCTGTGCACGTCAGGCCATCCGCGGGGCTATTGTGAGTGCAGGACAATAGTCCCGTGGGCGGCCCGATGTGCACAGCCTCATTGAAATCTATGATGCTGTGAGCTCCCGTGCGTGCGATCAATGCCTCTCCGGAACATATGGCCCGCTCACAGACTGTATGTCTCGGAGGGCATACGGTCGTGTGCAAGAGGCCTTAGTCACACAGACATTAGGTGAGATTTATCAAAACTAGTGTAAATGAAAACTGGCTTAATTGCCCAAAGTAACTAATGATATTCCACCTTTCATTTTCAGAATTTCTTCGGAAAATGAAAGGAGAAATCTGATTGGTTGCTATGGGTACTTAAGCTAGTTTGCTTTATACCAGTTTTGATAAATCTCCCCCAATGAGAGGAACAGCACTGAGCATGCTCAACTGCTGCAGCATTCAAACTTCTCCTTGTTGTAGTCGTAAGGAGAAACAGGGGCTCAAGAACAGTGGGGTCCCCGACATATCCTGTGAACAGGCAAAATAATGACAATTGCAAGATAACACCTTAGACCCCTAGAACAAATAACAACAATTGAGCTTTCTCAAAGGTTGTTTGCACACATTTTGACGAAATTTAATATTTTCACAAAACTTTGGGGTTTTGCTGTGACAAGTCCACAATTTGGGATCCATATATTATATTAAAAGATCGAGCTGTGTCCAGAAGTGATGATGAATAATGGAATAAAGAATCTTGTCATGGAGACAGAGGTGGACTGGCCATAGACCCTACAGGGACATTTCCCTGTGGGCCGACACCCAGAGGACCGGCGAGTCCTCTTCACGGCCTCGGGCCGTGTACACAATGATCTGATGCTCTCAGCATTAATTAATGCAAGATCATCAGGTTCTTATTCACCTGACCGACAACCACAGGTTCCCTTCTGAATTCAACTGTATTGCAATCCTTAGGACAGTGAAACAGTTGACTATACAGTGGAGAGGGTGACAGTATTTTGTGTTGCACTGTGGTATGTTGTTCTGGTGGGGCAGTATTTGGCGCTGCACTACGGTGTTGCTGTCCCTGCCTACTTCTGATGTCCCTGCCTAGTTAAGCTGGCCCTATCTACTTGTGTTTCCCCACCTTCTGTCAATTTGGACCCACCTACAACATGCCACTTTTACGCTTTTTTTTTCCAGGGTCACTTTAAGTTCCCAGTCCAACCCTGAAATGAGAAGCTGTACATAGAGGACTATTCATTTGAATGGTCAACATGTAATGCTACATTTGCCCTGCAGCAGATGAGGCTTTTCCTTGCCAATAATAAATGATTGGCGATCACCTGATTTCTGTGCCAGTTACTTAAAAAAGAGATTTCTTGAGACAATCCCTTTAAATAACTTCAACAGAAAACTGTTCAGCTCAGTTTATATCATCTTATAGTACTTCTACTATAAAAAATCGATAGCATTTTCTCCATAGACAACAAGTCTACAGAAAAATAAGCATAAGATCTTTCATTACTCTGGGACATGTCCCTGTTGATAGGCTGAATAAGGTGCAGATGAATTATTAGTTTTGCTGCTTTCTATGTTTATTGGCACAGTGTGGTGGTTCATCTTGGGAGTCTATCGACTGACCTAAAGCTCACAAATCTTTGACAAAAGTATCTGAAATGCTGCCAGGAATGAGCTGTAGTTGCATTATGAAGAAGAAGAAAAAAAAGCACAGATATTGATGTCATTTTGTTAATGCATCCCACTTGGACTGTAGAGTGGAATATGGCAATGATCAATACTACATGCTATCTCATGCCTAACGTGTGCAATGAGGGTTTTATTACTAAGAATTTAGAAAACCTTGAGAATTCATTTTGTTCAGGATCTGTCAGCTGCTATAAAAGGGTTGCCCTGATATCCACTAACTATCGATTAATTTGCTGAAAAAAGTACAAATCTGCACATCTACATCAGGATTTATGAAGGGATTGTAGTTACATGGTGCAATACAAGGGACATAGAGGGTCATTCATTATCCAGACATACGCCTATATTAGGTTTATTTCTGGCGCAGATTGCACCACAATCAGTGATTCTTCCCCACTCATGGCAGGTCTAAAAATAAGGGGGGAAGGGGCTCTTTTTAAGAAGCTGGCTTACAATTAGAACTGGCGCTGGATGCGCTGAAGTTATGTAGAGGCTCCTCTTCATAACTTCGGCGGATCCACCTCCAGATATAAGGGTTATTAAGACCGGCGTGTAAAACGCTGGTCTTAATAAATCACTCCCCATACTGCTTGTTCAAGTAGGCAAACTGCAATGTGGACTGCTCACGCTATGGACTCATGCACACGACCATTGTCTGTTTTGTGGACTGGAACGTCTAGTCCATAATACAACAGTCCTATCCTTCATAATGAAGACAAGAATAGGACATATTGCATATTTTTGCTGATACGAGGGGATCGGACACCGTGTGCTGTCTTTTGCAGCCCAATTTAAGTGAATGGGTCCACATCTGATGTGCGGATCGGATGTGCACAAAAATTACGTTCATGTGCATGAGTCCTATCGTGCAGTGTGTGCATTAATATGATATATATGATTAACAGGTCAGACAAGCAGATTTGCCTTATGGATTCCACATTGCCATGTGCACTTGGCAGGTGAAGACATCTGCTCTCTCTGCAACTGCTGCACTCTTTACACTGTGACTGGCAGGGCCAGGCGTTATGCTGTTTTCCCTACCTGGCCTTGTCAAAGTTGAGAGGGCGTGGCAGACGCAAAGAGACCAGAGCCTCTAGGTGTAAAGATAACTCCCCCGTTGCTCCTAGAGGCTCATTTGCATATATTACAATTTGTGAGACAATTTGTTGGGATTAGAATCAACTGTGCGTGTCTGAGTTTTCATTGGGAGATTCAGACTCATGCTCGCGCTGCAGGTATTTCCAGGCTGGGATCACGTAGCGAATGTACTTGATCCCGGAAGTGCCAGCCGCACAGAATCATGAGGCATCTTAGATAACCCCTTTAAGGGTGCATTCACATGTATGTATTCTGCAGTTGGCAAATCACAGATCTAAAAAATATAGATACAGATGCCTTCAGACATGCCAGCTAGTGTTGATTGAGCATCTCGATGCTCGGCACATGGCGGTATTCGGCCGAACACCGCATGTGCTCGAGCACAATGCTCGAGTCTCCCCCCCGCACGTTTGTTGCTTACTGGCATTACAGTGATTGGCTGGCCGGAACACTTCATCAGGTGCTATATAGCATCCAATGACACGTGTTCGGCTAAGTGTTAGTCAGGGAGAGCTGTGCTGAAGAAGAGACAGACAGTGTAGGGAGTGAAATTAGTTTTTTTTTAAGTTGAAAAACTTGTCAAAGACCCAAAAGTCCTTTTTAAGCACTATTGTTGTGTGTGGCAGCAGCAATATATATTTTTAGCGCAACCTGTGCTAAATTGCTAAAATTTTACAGACCCAAAAGTCCCTTTAAGGATTATTGTGTGTGACAGCAATATCTATTTTTAGCGCATCCTGTGCTAATTAGCGTGCAATAGTTAGGCTGCTGCAGATAGCAACATTATCTGTGCTACATCTCCTGTGTAACATGTGCGCATCCCAAAAATATCTGTGACATTCAGTGTACTTTTTCCGTAGACAGTGTCCACTGCGGACAATGACATTAGCTGTGCTACATCTCCTGTGTAATATGTGTGCACATCCAAAATACCTGTGACATTCCGTGTAATTTTTTATTATCTGCTGCTTACATCAGCGACATTATGTGCGGTATTTCTCCTGTGTAACAGTTCCACATCCCAAATACCTGTGACATTCCCTGTAATTTTTTATTAGCCGCTGCTGACATCAGCGACGTTATCTGCGGTATTTCTCCTGTGTAACCTTTCCACATCCCAAATACCTGTGACATTCCCTGTAAATTTTCATTAGCCGCTGGTGACAGAATTGACATTACCTGCGATATTTCTCCTGTGTAACACTTCCACATCCCAAATACCTGTGACATTCCCTGTAATTTAATATTAGCTGCTGGGGACATCAGCGACATTATCTGCAGTATATCTCTTGTGTGACGTTTCCACATCCCAAATACTTTAAAAAAAAGTTTTTTGCACATACACTTACAAATACTACGCTACTGTACGTGTGACATACTTTCAAGCATATATAACATTTAATATTAAGAAGTCGAGCAGTAAGGGACAGGGAAGTGGCCGTGATGCTGACGGTGAGCACAGAGGCCATAGACATGGGCGCATTAAAAATGTGCATGCTGCCAGAGCACAAGAAAAACAATCATCCATGATACCTAGTTTCATATCCTAGTTTGCCGGGGCGGTGCAGGACAACGCTCTCGAAGTCAGACCAGTGCGACCAGGTGGTCGGTTGGATTGCAGCAGATAATGTTTCCGGTCAGTTAAGCACCACCCTGTCTTCCACCAAGTCCAATCTCAGTAGCCAGGAGTCTGGTCAACACAATCCTCACCCTGATCCTCCCACCATGGACAGTCTTGCCAAACAAGTGATCCCACACTCGGATATTCCGAGGAGCTCTTTTCATTGCCATTCCATCATTTGGGCATCTCAACAAGCCCGCTTGAAGAGGGACATGAGATCTTGTGCCCTGATTCCCAAACTCTTGAGAAGATGACGATGGGGAACGGCAATTAGTGTTTCATGAGATGGAAGATGATGATGAGACACTGTTGCCAATAAGTCAACCGCAATTAGTGTCTCAAGAGGTTGATGATGAGGATGAGACACAGTTGCCAATAACTGAGGTTGTTGTTAGGTCAACAAATCAGGAGGATGACCAAAGTGAGGAAGTGGAAGAGGAGGTGGTGGACGATGAAGTCACTGACCCAACCTGGGAAGGTGGCAAGCCAAGCGAGGACAGCAGGAGGGATCCGCAGCACCGCAACAGGCTAGAAGAGGCAGTGGGGTGGCAAAAGAGAGAAGGCGGGCCACACCAAACAGGCCCACAACTGTTCCCCGAAGCACACCCTTGTGGAAATCTCCCTTGCCAAGAGGTAGGTGTTCCGTAGTCTGGCGCTTTTTTGAGAAAACTGCGGACGACAAAGAATTGTAATTTGCAACCTGTGCCATACAAAAATGAGCAGGGCCGCCACCACCAGTATGATCCCCCACATGGCATCAAAGCACCGTAATAGGTGGGCCGAATGCCTGGGTCCACATTCTGTGTCTGCTGGTCACACCACTGCCTCCTCTTCCCCTGTGTTACGTGCTGGCCAATCCCTTGTCGAAGGCATAGGCCCGGATGCCTCTAGCTCTGCACCTGGACATTCGCAAGCACCATTAGAGACCACATCCACTTCCGTGTCCCAGCGCAGCATACAAATGTCCTTACCCCAGGCATTTGAACGCAAGCGCAAATACCCAGCCACCCACCCACAGGCCATAGCACTAAAATGTTGCCATTGAGGCTTGTGCCACTGAGGCCTTCCGCAGCCTGATGTCAGCAGCCGTCCCTCATTACGCAGTCCCCAGCCGTTACTATTTTTCTCGGTGTGCCGTGCCCGCCTTAACCCAGCATGTGTCCCATAACATTACCCATGCCCTGACCAACGTAGTTACTTGGAAGGTCCACTTAACCACTGACACATGGACAAGAGCTTTTAGCCAGGGACACTACATTTCCCCGACGGCACACTGGTGAATGTTGTGGAGGCCGGGAGCGAGTCGTACCCTGGGATGGCACAGGTGCTACCGACGCCAAGGATTGTGGGCCCTACATCCATCAGGGTTTCCACCACCACCTACGTTAGTGGCTCCAACCCCCAATTGTCCAGTTCCTCCTCCACTTCTACCTCAGAATTATCCTCTTGTAGCACGAGTCAGCCATCAGTCAGTAGCTGGAAGCAGTGTAGCACTGAAGTGGGGAAGCGTCAACAGGTCGTGCTTAGGCTGATCTGCTTACATGACAAACAGAACACCGCCGCAGAGCTATGGCAGGGGATAAGAGACCAGACTGAGCTGTAGCTCTCGCCACTCAAACTACAACCAGGCATGGTTGTGTCTGATAATGGCTGTAACTTTGTGAAGGCTTTGGAGCTCGGCAAGCTCACACACATCCCATGTCTAGCCCACGTCTTCAACTTAGTGGTTCAGCGGTTTATCAAAACCTAGCCCAATTTGCCTGAGCTACTGGTGAAGGTGTGTCACGTGTGTGCCCATTTCCGCAAAGTCATTGACAGCTTTCGCCGGTCTGTCAACGCTGCAGCAGCGCTTACAATTGCCAGCTCACCGACTGTTGTACGACGTGAGCACGTGCTGGAAGTCGACGTTGCACATGTTGGCCAGGCTATGTGAGCAGCAGAGGGCAGTAGTGGAATACCTACAAAACGGTTGTCGCCTTTCCCGTCAGCTTCCGCTCTTCACAAGCGAGGAGTTTGCATGGATGTCTGACCTCTGTAAGGTTTTAAAAAATTTTGAGGAATCAACACAGATGGTGAGCAGTGATAACTAGAGTTGAGCGAACTGTACCGCACTTTACGGTTTTCCGCACCCGAACCCGAACATTTCCATAAAAGTTCGGGTTTGGGTTTGTTGTTCGTCGATTTCTTCCCGTCTTTTCACTACTTTGCCCTAAGAAGCCATCACAGCCATGCCTACTATTGGCATGGCTGTGAGTGGCTAAGTGCAGCATGTGACCCAGCCTCTATACAAGCTGGAGTCATGTAGCGTGGGGGTGGGGGTCGGCGGCCATTTTAGCAACTGCAGTGTCCTTGGAACTGCATGTGACCTGCATGTGTGCCAGCCTTCCAGGGACATCAGTCTAATTATTTTTTGGTAGCTCAGTGGAGGAAATATTCCTTTTTTCTGGCAGGTCAAGTCCCCCTACATTACCTATTTTATAATTTTAGGGTGACATAGTGCATTTCTGTAGTTGAGGGAGTAAACCCATACTATCGTACCACAGAGCATGTTTGCATACACCGCTGAAAAACCTATTTTATAATAATTTTTGCGGTGACATAGTGCATTTCTGTAGTTGCTTTAATAAACCCGTACTGTCGTACCACAGAGTGCGTTTGCATACACCGCATCATTTTTGGGGTGACATACTGCATTTCTGTAGTTTATTGCAATAAACACTGGTTTTGTGCTACATGGCAGATCTGAGGCCTACCCTGTATTTCAGTCATTTTAAGTAACCTTTTGAACTCCGCATTTACATACTGTAGTTGGTTGCAAACACACTGGTTTTGTGGTAGATAGCACATCTGCGGTGTACGCTGCATTTCTGACAGTCAAATTTAAACCGTTAACTTCTGCTGTTACATTGTTGGTTTGAAAAATCTAATTTTTGGTGATAGTGAAGTAATTGTTTTAAATTGCTCTGTTATACTGTTGTGTGACCTAAAGAAATTTATTCTGTTTATGACACGGGCACTGCCTTACTGTTAGTGAACTTAATTGTTGACTATTGGCAGTTAAATTGACACCTGAGATAAATCATCTGTTAGTTTGGTGGGTGAATGCAAATAATGAGGAGAACATCAAATAAGGGATGTGGACATGGTCGTGGTGGTGTTGGTGGAGCTTCTGTTGCTGGGAAAGGACGTGGCCGTTCTGCGCCAGCTACAGGTCCAAGTGAAACACCTTCCTCAGGTGGGAGTAGGCAACAGACCTGCACTGTTATTTGGTAGTCCCGAATGCTGCTCTACGGATGGTGAGGCTAGAACAAGTACAGGCGATAGTAGATTGGGTGGCTGACAGTGCCTCTTGTTCCTTCATGTTGTCTCCCACCCCGTCCCCTGCTGAAAGCACAGCGTTGGCACCTGCAGCCCATGGTCATCTATCTTGCATCTCACCCCCTTGCAAATCAGCCAAGCAATCTGAGCTCCAAGTCCAATGCAGCAGTCTCTTATTCTTTTTGATGACTGTACTGGCAGGGTTTCCCAGAGCCATAACCATAGCCTTGCCCCAGAAGTGGATGAGATTGAGTGCACGGATGCCCAACCACTTAGGTTTGAGGATGAGGACATGGGAAGACCACCACAGTACGTCTCTGATAATGACGAAACACAGTTGCAAACTGCTGCGGCTTTCCGCGGTGTGCAGACCGACAAAGAGAGCAGGGGTGAAGACTGGGTGGAAGATGATGTTGAAAACTATGAGGTCCTACACCCCAAAATATACCACTTAAATCCATGTTTTTCATGGGTGGTGAAAAAATCATATTTTTTTTGCCAGGAATTACGGTCTTGCGGCCTGCGCTGCATATGTGTCGGGGACAATAATATAGTCAATCCATCTGAGAGTTGAGGGCCCAGGGTTGACATATTCCAATTTTTTGCTGTCAAGTAACCCTGCACTGCATAGATGACAGGGACCGAAAACTTGAAAAATCGTTTAAATTGTTGGGTGGACCATTCTTGCCGGGTACAAACCCCTGCTCTGCATAGGTGACAGGGACCGAAAACTTGAAAAATCTTCTTTTAAATTGTTGGGTGCAATATTATCATTTTTGCCCGGTACAAACCCCTGCTCTGCATAGGTGACAGGGACTGAAAATTTGAAAAATCTTCTTTTAAATTGTTAGGTGCAATATTACCATTTTTGCCGGGTACAAACCCCTGTTCTGCATAGATGACAGGGACTAAAAATTTGAAAAATCTTCTTTTAAATTGTTGGTTGCAATATTACCATTTGATCCGGGTACAAACCCCTTCTCTGCGTAGGTGACAGGGACCGAAAATGCGGAAAATCGTCTTTTAAAACCCGTGCTGTGCATTGCTGACACGGAACCAAATTTGGTAAAAACGTCTGTTACTGATCGAAAAATGCGTGACTACAAACGCACGCTGGTAGACGCGCTGCTGATGGCATTCCCACCTGATGACTTCTCAACCTCCTACTCCATATCCATTTCCTCCTCCTAGATCAAGATTATTATTTTTAATTTTTATTTATTTTATTTTAAGTCATTTCCACATTTGTTTGCATGGCACTTATTCACATTTTGCTGCCTTTTGCAGCCCTCTAGCCCTTTCCAGGACTTTTAAACAGCCAATTTAGTGCCCAAAAGTTCGGGTCCCCATTGACTTCAATGGGGTTCGGGTTGAAGTCGTTCTTCCAGGTGTCTGCTCAACTCTAGTGATAACGCTATTATCAGCGTCACCATCCCACTTCTGTGTCTACTCAAACGCTCGCTGCTCACAATTAAAGCCGACGCTTTGCATGTGGAAGAGGTGAAAATGGGGGAAGATAGCCAGACCACCCTCAGTTCGTCTTCTCATTGCGAATTGGATGATGATGAGGAGGAGGAGGAGGAGGAGGAGGAGGAGGAGGAGACGGTTGCCTCTGCTACAGAGGATAGTACCCATGGAAGTTTAATTCCATTTATTCAGTGTGGATGGGCAGAAGATGAGGAAGAGGATGAGGATATTGAGAGTCATCCTCCTGATGACGACAGCGAAGTCTTGCCTGTTAGGATTCTGGCACACATGGCTGACTTTCTGTTAGGTTGCCTTTCCTGTGACCCATGCATTTTATGCATTTTGGACAACACTGATTACTGGTTGTTCACTCTTCTCGATCCCTGCTACGAAGAGAACTTCTCATCTTTCATTCCTGTGGTGGAGAGCATGAGCAAAATGGTGCAATACTAAAAGATCCTTGTGGAAAAATTGCTCCAAAAATTTCCAGATGACAACGCTGGCGGCAGAGTACGTAGTTCCTTGGGCAACCGAGCAGGGGAGACGAGGGGAACACACAGCAGTTCCAACAGAGGCAGGGCAACACTCTCCAAAGGCTGGGACAGTTTCATGACACCCCGCCAGCACCCTCACCCTGTTTCGCGGCCTAGTGTCAGAAGGAGGTAAAAATTTTGCAAGATGGTGAAGGAGTACGTAGCAGACTGTGTCAGCATCCTCAATGATCCCTCTGTGCCTTCTACTACTGGGTGTCCAAGCTGGACACGTGGCACGAACTGGTGCTCTACACCTTGGATATGCTGGCCTGCCCTGCCGCCAGCGTTTTGTCTGAGCAGGTATTTAGTGCTGCTGGGGACATAATAACTGATAAGGGCATCCGCCTGTCAACTGAAAATGCTGACAGGTTGACTCCTATAAAAATGAACAAGGCCTGGATTGCCCCTGACATCTCGACTCCACCAGAGGAAAGCGGCTGAACATAAAGGCATTTTAAATGTGTTTTTTATAATGTACTGAATACACTGTATTCCCATGCACCCCTTCCACCACAAAAAGGGTATATGGTTCAATCTTGTTTTTCTCGTCCTCCTCCTCTTCCATCATATCAACATGCTTATTAGTCTGCCCTCACTCCTAATGTTGTAGAGGGTCAGCTCACCTGCAGGCCCTCACCTACAATCTTTTAGAGGGTCAGCTCACCAGCAGGCCCTCGCATATATTGTTTAAAAGGGCCAGCTCACCTGCAGGCCTTTGCTTGTAATTCTTTAGAGGGTCAGCTCACCTGCAGGCCCTCGCATATAATGTTTTAGAGGGTCAGCTTACCAGCAGGCCCTCAACCATAATGTTTTACAGGTTCAGCTCACCAGCAGGCCCTCATCTACAATCTTTAAGAGGGTCAGCTCACCAGCAGGCCCTCAACCATAATATTTTACAGGGTCAGCTTACCAGCAGGCCCTCGCCCATGATTTTTTCAATGGTTAGCTAAGCAGCAGGCACTCGCCCATTATTTTTTCAATGGTCAGCTCCACAGCAGGAACTTGCCCATAATGTTATCGATGTTCAGATCAGCAGCAGGCATTTACCCCTAATGTTTTAGAGAGTCAGCTCTGTAGCAGACCCTAATCGCTAATGTTTTAGATGGTCAACTCAGCAGCAGGCCCTCGCCCATAATGTTTTAGAGGATCACCAGCAGTCCCTTGCTCCTAATGTTTATGGTGGTCACCAGCAGGCCATCAATCATAATTTTTCAAGGGTATATGATGCCCTCCTTTATGTGTAATAAACGGTGTATTGGAGTGCCGGTTCCTTGTAATTTTTGGAAGCCCTGTCACTTAGTGCATAGGCTTTATGAGTGTAGGAGTCCCACTACCTGAACAATTGTACCACAATGTGAATGAGGCCCTCCTTTATGTGATATACAGGTTGTATCGGAGTGCCTCTTCCTTGTAATTTTTGGAAATCTGAGACTACTTTTGGAAGGAAGGCAGGGTCTGGTTTAAACACAATTCTGCAATCCAAGAAAGAGGTATAAGGAGGTGAAGCAGATAAAGCAGAAATCTCCCCCACCCTTCTAGCCGAAGTGATGACCACCAAGAAGGCTCTTTTGTATGACAAGCAACATCTTAATAGAAATGGAATCTATGGGTTCAAATGGACTTTGGCTTAGACTAGAAAGAACCACATTGAGATCCCAACGATTTGGGCATAAAAGTTGGATTCCATCTGGATGATGCTCTTATAAACCTTTTAATCCAGGGGTGAATCGCCAATCTAACATCAAACAAGGCACTAAGTGCTGAAACCTGAACTTTTACAGTACTAGGTCTTAATCTCTTATTTAGCCCTTCCTGCAGAAAGTTTAGGATCATTGGAATATCTGGACGTGAGGATAAATCCAAATCTGATCTTTAAAAATTGATAAATGCTTTCCAGATTCTCACGTATATATCTGAAGTAATTATTTTCCTGCTAGCTTGAAGCATATTGATCACCTGCTTTGACAAGCCTCTAGATCTAAGAAATTCTCTTTCAATATCCAGGCCATTCGGTGTAGTTTCACTACCTCTGGATGAAGTAGAGGGCCCTGATAAAACAAATCCTCCTTCTCTGGCTGTACCCAAGGGTCTGAAAGAGACAGTTTTCTCAACCATCTGAACCATACTTATTTCAGCTATCAAAATTACCGTTTCTTCCTCCCTCCTGATCTTTTGAATCACTGGGTAACAGGCCCAGAGGGGGGAATGCATAACATAGATCTTTGCCCCATGGTTGCGACAGAGAATCTAATCCCTGAGACTGATCCGCTGGGTTGAGGGAAATAAACCTTTTGCATTTCTTGTTCTCTCTGGAAGCAAACAGGTCTGTTGAGGGGGCCCCCCCCATAGATGCACTATTTAGTTGAAGACTTCTTGAAAAAGGCACCAATCCCCCTGTTTGAAGTCTGCCTGAAAGTGTTTTTAACCTTTTAAATGTACTGCTGAAAGAGAAAGAACCTTTCCTTTTAATAAGTGGAATATCATAAAAGTCAGATTTAATAACTTAGGAGACTTTGTTCCCCCTGTCTGTTGACTACTGCTGTCACACTGTCAGAAAAGATCTTCACGTGCCTGTTTATTAAAAAGAAAAGGTATTCTCTCAGAGCACAAAATATTGCCCTTAACTCCCTGTAATTCTGAGACTATTGACTTGGGCAAGTGACCACTGGCCTTGGGAAAACCCCAAATTTGAGTGAGCTCCCCACGCCTTGGAGCTGGCATCCGTTGTTATTATTATGGGATTGTCTTTTATCCATTCCACCCCTGACCTCAGATTTACTGGACTCATCCATCAATAAAGGGAATTCCTCACTGACTCGGGAATCTGAATTTTGTAGTTTAGGGATGACTGATCTCCATTCCAGCATGACAGAATGTGAGACTGAAGAACCGGGCACCTGAACTGCTGGAATAAAAGATGTCATTATTCCTAGAACTGACATGGCTTCCCTCAGGGTAGTTACTCTGACTTTGCTGAATTTCATAATCTTTTGTTGAATTATAAGCTCCTTCCTTTCTAGAAGAAAAGATTTTTGGGGTGTAGAATCCAGTTGAATCCCTAGGAAAGTACATCTGTAACTTGGAGTCAGAGACAACTTTTCCCAGTTTATGAGCCAACCTAGATCTGCCAAGATCTTTAACGCTTCCTGGGTGTCTGGGGACTACCCCACTATAAGGAGGTCGTCCAGGTAAGGTATAATTATAATATCCAACCTTTTAACTTGAGCCATCACCTCCGCCAGTAGCTTTGTGAAGATTCTCGGTGCCTGAGATACCCCAAACTAAAGTGCTCTGAACTGCCGGTGAAGGACTGTCTGTACCGCTACCCTGAGAAACCTCTGAGATGAGGGGTGTATGGGCATGTACTAATAGGCGTCCTTGATATCTATCAACACCATAACACAATTGGGGAACAGATGAAGGACTATAGATGGAATTAATTCCATTTGGAATTTCTTATAAGTCAGATACGAGTTCAGGTTTTTCAAATTTATTATTGTCCGATAGGATCCGTTTGGCTTGGGAACAAGGAAAAGAGCTGAATATAACCCTTCTCCTACTGTATTTCCTCTGTTGGAACAGGAATTAAAACTGCTTTGTCCATTAGATCTTTTATTATCCCCTAATAAGGCTAACTGCTTTGGAGAATGCTGACACAAAGATGTAATTTTTACTCTTTATGGTTGGAATTTCTTGAAGTTCAACCGATAACCTTTCTCTATTATACTTTTTACCCAGGGACTTGCTGTAATATTTTGCCAGGCTTGATAAAATAAAGTAAGGGGACCCAAGGCCTAGCGTCATTGCTGAGTAACATCAGAAGACTGAGGTTTGGATTTAAACAACAGGCCCTTTGAGTTATTTCTTCTCCAGTCAGTACTTTTTCTTTGGGCTGCAGTCTTCTCTTTTTTCTCCCTAAACCAAAATGGCTTTCTTTGTCTAGGAAAGGATGGTACAGGAAACCCCTTCTTTCTGTCAGAAACTTTGTCTAAAATATCATCCAATGCAGGACCAAATAAAAAATTACCCTGGCAGGACAGGGCACATAATTTGGACTTAGATGCAATGTCTCCTTTCCACCCTTTTAACCAAAGGGATCTCCTGGCAGAATGAGACAAAACTGCTGCTCTAGCAGACATTCTTAAAGCGTCAGCAGACGCATCCGAAATAAAATCAACTGCCTTCAGCATAGTAGGAATCGCTTCTAGAAATTGTTCTCTTCGGGTTTTATTAGCAATATGGGACTCTAAACTCCCCAACCAAACTTTAAGTGATCTAGCTACTGATGTAGTAGCAATATTAGGTTTAAAAGAGGAAGTGGACGCTTCCCAATTTTTCCTAAGATAGGTGTCAGCTCATCTATCCATTGGGTCCTTTAGGGAACCTCAGTGGGCTGAGGTACATCTTGCCAAGCCGGCACTTCCTGATCATTAAATGGGTATTTTATTTTAACTGATCTAGGAATAAAGAATTTTTTATCAGGTTTGCTCCATTCTCTTTATCAATTCTTTAACACAATCCTGTATAGGGAATACTCTCGCCTTCCTCGGTCTCAAGCTTTCAAACATTGAATCGTGTCTTGATCTGAATTCTTTCTCTTCTTCTACTTCCATAGTAGACCTTACCGCCTTAATAAAAGGTCTGTATCTTGTACTTTAAACAATGGCTTCCAAGCAAGATCTTCCTTCAGAGGAAGAATCAGAATCCTCTATTAACCCTTCTTCCTCCGAATCTGACTCCGTAGAGCCCGATTCTACTATCTGAATTTTTCTCTGCTTAGTGGAGCTAGGTAGAGATTTCTTAAGCTGTTCTAAAGAGGCACAAACCTCCATTTTGACCAAATTCTGTATTTTCTGGAAGAGAGATGGGGATTCTTCCGCTACCACTCTGTCCAAACATGCTTGACAACAGACTTTGGAGTAAGATGGGCTTAAATTCTTTTTGCAAATCCCACACTCTCTGCCTTTTGTCAAGTGGGTGGCTTTCCTTGGGGGCTCCTTAATCTGTATTAAGACATAGCCCACAGTAAACCGTATAGAATAAAAAACAATCTCCTACCAGGAGATGGTGGGGTATAGCCCCTCTCGCGCCCGAGGAGTACCATGCCAGATTCAGAATGCTGCTCCTGCCTCTCTCTGCACTGTGGTCCATCCCCTTCTTCCGGAAGGTAATCTCTACTACAGATCCTGCAGCCTCCTAATTAGATCTGGGAAAGATCCACTCCCTTGTCCTATGGACAGGAAACAGGAAGAAACTGAGAAATGGAGAGAGGAGGATCCTTTTAAAGATCTGGGAAGTTCCTGTTTCCTGTCCGGTTCCTGTTTCCTCTTACAGGTGCTGTCATGGTGTCATGGGGCATAATGGAAAATTCATTATTCCCCCTATGTCTGTTTCTATAATAGAAAAGTCGAAAAAAATCCAACAGATTGGCGACTTTTCAAGACTGATGTAGCAGATGCCAGATGCAAGTCTTGCTGAATTAGAGCCTACGTTTTAAAGATACAGTATGCTAAATTTAACAAACAACCGGCACCATTTGCTAAATTTGACGCAAAGTACACCAGTGCAGACTCAAAACTGATTTCAGCTATTACTGTCAAGATATGTTCCCCCAATGTATTTTGGTCAAAAACAGATGCATGTGGACTGAGCTTTAGGATGCCTTCACATTCAGCAGCTTTTAAAAATGAGTTGCATTCATTTGAATGGAGCTTGCAGAAATCCATGTGCTTCCTACCACAACAAGCCCATTTAGACGAATGGAACTGATTTTCAGTTATGGAAATCTTCTGAAGGAAACTTACACTCTTACACTGATGCATGTCTCCATACTGTATGATGACTCAATCACAATTCTTCCTTACGGTTTTCTGGAGAAAAAAAAAGTAAGAAGGATAAAATTCCCTAAATGGTTTTTCTTTTTTTTGTTTCTTATCTGAAGTACTTTCCTTTTTTCACTATTAGACAGACAATAAAAATGAAGCTTAAACCGTGCATAAAATGAGGCCTTAGGCACATCAGTTAGCCCACTGCTTTGGCTTTCTAACTTAATTTTGCAGATAAGAAGCCAACCCAGAGCTCATGAAAGCTGTACTACTAACATTGCTGTTCGAGGTTAATATCGTCAGGCTATGGAATGATGTTTACAATACAACTATGTATGGAAGTTTACAGATTCACAGGTCCATATGCATGCATGTGATTGACCTGTCACTAGTCTCCATGTATGAAAATATTATTGCTCTTAAAGCGAACCTGTCATGTTGAACATGCAGTTTGAGCTGCAGGCAGCATAGTAATAGGAGAAGGAGTGGAGTAAATATATATGTAGTTTTATGGGAAAAGGTAAAAAAAAACTTGTATTTTATTCATTTATATTCCTGCTCATTCTGGGCTTTGAAGTCCAGGAGACGGTCCAATCAGTGATTGACAGACTTCCCTCTATGACTGTGTACACACTGATAGCTGTCAATCACTGATAGGACCGCCTCCTTGACTGCAAAGCCCAGAATGAGCAGGAATATAAATGTACAAATTATAAGTTTTACTGAATCTAAAACTATATATCAATCTGCTCAGCTGCTCCTGCTCTATAACATGCTGCTGGCAAATGAGACACCATATTCAATGTAACAGGTCCCCTTTAAATACATTCACTGTCCTAGGTTATGTCCACCAGCTGTAAAGTTGTAAGGTGGCTGGGCTGTGCATGCTCAGATCACTCTGTCCAGTCCTCAGTATGTTTGATGCTCCCTCTCCCTTCCTGCTTCTCATATAACGTCAGGATGAGCTGCAGTGTAGGGCCTCATGCACATGGCCGTGTACCTATTTTGCCCAGCAAAATATGGATCCACAAAATTCTGTATTTTTCTAACTCCCATCAATAGCACTATTCTCATCTGCAAATACGTATAGTAGAACTGGCTTAGTTGCCCATAGCAACCAATCAGATTCCTCCTTTTATTTTCAAAAGGAGCTGTCCAAATTGAAAGGTGGAATCTGATTGGTTACTATGGGCAACTAAGCCAGTTCTACTTTACACCAGTTTTCTAAATGAACCCCAGTATACTTTTGTTGCGGTTGTCTACTTTAAACGAAAGTGCAGTATCACCCCAGTAGTAACCAAATGGAAACTTTTTTTAACCTCTGTGGTACCTCTGCTCCATTCCGCTTGGCAGTCATGGAGACATGGAGACAGGTTGAATGCCGGTCCACCTATCAGGAAGTATAAAGTAGCCATGTCAGGGAGGCATAAAGAAGTAAAGTAGTCAGAGTGAGTCATTTTTCAATGAAAGCTCATGTAAGTTTGATAAAGTTGTATGATATGTTGATTTGGCCACTTCTAAAATAAATTTCTTGTAAATGTCTTGAGACAGCCCATTTAAGTTTAAAGTCTACATCCACCTTCGCAAAAAAAAAACATTTTTATTGTCCCAATAAATCTAAAATGCAATGGGTCTTACAAAAGAAAAAAATTCTGAGTTGTACCAGGATGACTTCACACTCCATTTTGCAGTGTCTGTTTGCGGTATGACCTAGGAAAGCTCCTGTACATCAACTGTATCCATAGGGCCCTGTTTACTTGATCAATGTTATTTCACTTAGAGGAATCCTGTCACGAAAAGGGGGGGAAAGCATGCACCCACTGTCTGCCACCCACGCCTCTGTCCCTACCTACTTGCACTTGCCCGTCCTAGGTAACGGAGCGCAACTGGGCGACGGTCCCTGACCTGGATAAGTGCAGAGGAGGGACGTGGACAAGCGGACAGAAGGAAGAAGTTAACAGACACTGCAGGAACAGTGAACACAACCAAAACAAGCCAAGGGTTCAAGCCGGGAGGTAGCCTAGTAACAGTAGGGGTCTCACAAAACGGAGTCAGATAACAAGCCGGAGTTCAAAACCAGGAGGTCACGTCAAATCCAAGGGGAAACAGAGAAGTCGGGATACAAGCCGGGTCAAACCAAGAAGTCAAATCCAAAGGAGCAGGCAGCAGCAAAACGGGGAGTCAAATACCGGTCAAAACCAAACACACACAGGAATAGTAGCAGCAGTAGCCCTTGACAGTAAATAATCACAGGCAACCTATGGCCAGCAGATTGCCTGTATTTATAGTGGCAAGTGAGGGTCATGTGACGTGGCCAGCGTCACATGACCGACAGACAGAGAAGTCGAGTGCCGAGTGATCAGCTCGGAGCTCAAGGCAGACCTAGGAGCAGGGAGCCTCCCAGCTAGCAAAGCCGCCCTGGGAACGAGGCTGGGCACAGATCCTCGCTCCCGAAGCTAAGCAGCAGGTCTGTGGCTGATGGGAGACCGAAACGTTCGGCACCCTGTTACAAATCCAGTAAAAAAGCTTTTTTTGTTCATATGGGAGCCTATAGGCAGCAGTTGTCACTATATCCCTATAGGGAGTGTCACCTGTCAGAGGAATACATTAAGAAAACTCCAGTCCCAGACACCTCTCATTTACACTGCAAAACATAGTTTGAAAAGCACCCTAATTCTGCAGTCTCATATTTTCACATTTGTTCCCTAGTCTGTGTTAATGTACATTAGATAGGCTATCCAGAAGCTGAGAACAGACAGAATGGAGTATATAACTGCAGAATTATTCTAAACAGGGTTTGATTGCTACCATGGGCTGTGCCTCTCATATCCAGCCATTACAATATACACTCATTGACAAAATAATAGCACATCCAGATAGAAATGTCAGGTTGCTGCAAAACTCGGCATGAGTTCTGTCTCAGGAAGATATGTAAATGATTACAGACGTGGTCAAAATCAGACACAAAAAAGTGCTTCCCCCGCTGCCCTATGAAAAGGCTACTTTTGGGTAGTGTACCTCTTAGTGAGAGATCGCTGACTGCTAGACAAACCTTTACAATGCACTAGCTGCATTGGGGTAAGAGAAGCAGGATGGTATTTTAAAACAAATTGCTCGCCATCTAGGCTGTCCTGATCTAACTGTTGGGAGGTGTTGGGCGCAGTGAGGTCACATACGGCAAACAGGCTCCGGACAACCCAGACGGACCACCAGTAGAGAGGATCCTTTGATCCACCAACAAGCATTAGCAGCTCCCACAGTTTCATCCACTATCCAAACACAGGTGGCACCTTCATTACACACCAGTCTTTGGCCGTACCATTTCCAGGCATTTAGTAGAAGGAAGTTTGGTGTCACGATCCCCATCACGTCTTGCTACTTACAGCCAGCCACTGTCTCCTTTATTTTCAGAGAAATCTGGACTGCTACAGGCTGGAATCATATAGTCTTTAGTGACAAATTCAAGTTCTTGATTGTCAGGTTTGAGTATGGAGGCCTCATGGTTAGTGTTTCAATCCTGACTTTGTTATGGGGTGACACACTGCCCAAACTTCTGGTGTGATGATCTGGGATGCCATCGCATATGTTGCAGGTGCAGCACTTTGAAGTGCCTTTTGCACTTTGGCATTAGAAGAATTTTGATATCTCTGACCTTTTAGTGTAACCAGACTGTCTATTACTCTGTAATTCCTCTAGCGCCGCTATTGGAAGTAGTAGGTTTAAAGAGCACACCAAATGCTTAAGATAACTTCTTTATTAACTTCAGCATTTCTTTATATATAATGCTGCTGCCTCCATAGCAGACAGTCCATGTACAAGTGTTGCATAAAGTATCACAAAATGGCAGTTCAACAGTTCAATCTTGTCATTCAACATAAAATGGTGGATATATTTCTCTCTTCAGTATCTGTACTCTCACTTTAAGTTATTTAAGCACTATGATCTCTCTGAGAGGTATACCTGAGGCTTAACCAATAGGTTTACTTGCTCTATATGATCTGATAAGAGCAGTTCGCAGACTTACGTAGTTTGCGTAGTTTGGTCACAATTTGCAATTTGGAGATTTCTATTTGGAGATTGTTATTTGGTGGAACTGCAAATAAACACATATAACCAGTTCAGTATACAGTTTTAATCACACTATTAACAATAGGAACATCTATAACTGTATTAAATACCTATTTTGGCCTCTTTGCTTTGATAAAACTGAACTCTGGAGTGAATGTCCAGTGGAGTGAATGTCTCAGTGGAGTGAATGTCTGTATTCACCTTCTCTCCTCTGGTGTAATAAATTCTAGCAGCTACTGCTAGGGAATTTCCCAGACAGGCTGAGTGTGAGGCTGGCTGTAATTGACCAAGACTCCTGCTCAGTGTGACGCTGTCTATGATTGGTTAAGACTCCAGCTCAACAACAACAGCTTAACTCTATGCTTTCTGCTAATTCTGCTGTGTCATTGAGCTTACCTTACAGTCATATAATGAATCTTAAAGGCATACTATCTTTTCTGCTTCTGTGAACACAATATATAACTGTTACATGACATCCAAAAACAAGAAGTCACAGTAAATAACTCTGTTTTTGTCTTTAACATGTAAACATATGAACTGTATTAAGGTTATTAGCAAGTCGAGCTGTATAAACATATAAGCCATATTAGCAACCTAGGACAGGTCTTAGCTGGCCAGCTACAGCATTTGACAGTTGGTCACCCCTAGTAGTGATACGAGTGACACTAACAGCTCAGAGATATGTGCAGGACATCCTGCGACCACGTGTTGCCTCTAATGACAGGGCTTCTGATTGGCACTTTTCAGCTGAATAATGCTCACACACACAGCAAAGGTTTCTCAGAAATGTCTCCTCCTGATTGCAACACTTCCTTGGCCTGCCCGGTCACCAGATTTATCGCCTATTGAGCATTTATAGGACCAACTGGGACACCAGCTTCAGCAACCTATGAGTGTGCAGGATCGACAGGCCCAGCTATAACATCTGTGCACAAATGTGCCACAGTATACTATAAGGGACCTGTATGCCTCCATGCCCAACCATCAATCATACTGTATCCAGGCTAAAGGGGCTCAACAGGAACCTAGAGCTTCCTTTTAATTGTACAGTTTCCCCAATAAATGTATCCTTTCGCTCTAATATTGTAATCACTTATATATATTTGTGGTCAGGGCTTAAACATGAAGGAATGACCCCTACCTACTAGATACCTAAAAGCAGTTAGAATTATGCCGAAACCGCAACGCTGAAGGGACGCCTGAAGGGGGGCATCCCCTGGTGTGAGATAGTGAAAGTAAGGGTGGGTAGGGTGGGTACGCTGGAGACGACGTTCACTGTGGGAGGGGACGCCCGGCCAGATATAGTCATCATCGCCCCTCCCACAAATACAGGCCAATAAACCGGCCTTAACACATATCATCATTACATGTACACATATCGAGTGCTATTTATCAAGCTATTTACACCACTTTTGTGGTGTTAAAAGTCGCAAATTAGGGCTCATTCCATATTTACGCCATAATTACGCCTCTGAAGTTAACCCTTTCTGCTCCTTACTGCTTGTCCTTATGTGTACCATTACTATGTCCTAGTGAAGTCCTCCCTGACTCCTGTGTGACCCTTCTGTGCTGGGCTCCATCATTCTCCACAACTGCAGTTCCCTTTCTCCTTGACCTCTCCCTCATAGAGTGTACCAGACTCACACCAGTCTGATAAATACCCCTGGCCCCTGTATGCGCCTCCCTGGCCCTTGTCTCTGTGCCCTGGCCTGTGCCCCCCTGGCCCCTGTCTGCGCCCCTGGGCCCTGGCCCTTATTTCTGTCCCCTCCATGACCCTTGTCTGCTCCCCTGGCCCTTATCTGTGCCCCCCTTGGCCTTTGTCTGCTCCCCTGTGTGCACCTCCCTGGCCCTTGTCTGTGCTCCCTTGGCCACTGTGTGTGCCACCCTGGTCCTTTCAGTGCAGCCCCTGGTCCTTATCTGCATCCCTCTGGCCTTTGTCTGCGCACCCCGCCCCTTGTCTGCGCCCCCTCAGCCCTTGTTTGCGCCCCCCTGCTTGCTGTTCTGCCATCTACTACTGCTTGTTTTGTTACTCATATATGCAGAGAGTGTGCGCTTATATGTGCCATAATAAGCACTAGTACTTGGCGGAACAGCGGGCAGATAGGGGAGGCTGCCATGTAGCTATAGAAAGTATCACCCCCCTTCCCAATGTTTTATATAAAGAAGTCTTCACTATTAACACTGGATTTAGGTATAGAGATGAGGACATGGGCTGCTAGATCACCGCTAGCACATCCGCAATATCCAGTCCCCATGTAACAAAAAAGGATTTTAAAGATATGCAAATTAACCTTAGATGAGTCCTGCTTGAGAGAGAAGTCCAGTGAAGGAGCCCAGCACCGCCCCACATCCTCCGAATCTCCTCCTTGCTTCCCGACATCACGAAGCTAGAGCTCCTTAAACTCGCGATGTGTGTGCACTAGCTCAGCATGGTGTTCCTTCCCTGTGCTGGCATCAGCCTCAGGGAATGAACTGCGCATGCGCTGGCTCGTGCATCGCGAGATTACGGCGCTCTAGCTTCGTGGTGTCGGGAAGCAAGGAGGAGATTCGGAGGATGCGGGCGGTGCTGGGCTCCTTCGCTGGACTCCTCTCTCAAGCAGGACTCATCTAAGGTTAATTTGCATATCTTTAAAAAACTTTTTTTGCCACAATAAAAGAACAGACAGCTATGGGGACTGGATATTGCGGATGTTCTAGCGGCGATCTAGCAGCCCATGTTCTCATCTCTATACCCAAAATCCAGGTGACAGGTTCCCTTTAAAATACTAAAAACACGGTTTTGTTGACCAACTCCCCCCTTCCCCACAACACACGCACCAAACAAAAATGTTTTTAATAAGGCAAGGGTGTTGGAGGAGGGTTATGACTTTGACAGGGCCCCCACAACAGTATTATACAATGACACTATATGACAGACAGTGTGTGTGTATATATATATATATGTGTATATAGAAAAGAGAAAATTAAGGAACAACACACTGTTTCTAGGTGGGTGCAAAAATCCAGCCAAGGACCGACAACTCAAGTCCGCTGTAGTAGATGCTAGAAACCGACGGCAGCACTCCACTGCCATCCGTTTCTCGCATCTATATATATGTATTATATAGGAAAAGGATGGTATGGCAGCCTAGTCTGGTCTAGATCGTGTCTAGCCAAAGGAGTGGGGTTTACACAGGAGGAGGGAGTTGGGGGGGGGGGCCCATACAAAAATTTGCTTTGGGGCCCAGTCACTTTTAGGTACGCCCCTGAAGAGGCATCTACCGCTTAATAAATTAGGCACATCTCATTCCAGAGCACAAGGGATCAAAACTGGCCTATGAAAACACACCCTTGCCAAACTTCAATTATTAAGTTTCATTCCATTCCACAACTCTTTATTTGTGTAATCATTTTTCTTACCAGTGAGAGCATATAAGTATCTGAGATCGAAAGTGAGATCTGAAGCCACTGTGCTACTGCCATGGATAGAGATAAACAATTTACTGAATGTGCAACTTTTTCCTAGAGAGTGCCAGGCTCTAGTGTGGGCAGTGCCTGTACCAGCTATTCTTATCCACACTTTGGCCCAGCAGCCCTCCCTTTATCAATTCAATTTCTGAGCACCAGCAAGGGGGAGCAGATCCATCACAGTTAAGCCCATGCACACGAACGTATTTTATTTCTGTCCGTTCCGGGGTTTTTTCCGACCGTATATGGAACCATTCATTTCAATGGGTCTGCAGAAAAAACAAAAGTCAATCTTCTGCATTCCGTTTCTGTATTTCCGTATATCCGTTCCGAAAAAAATAGAACGTGTCCTATTATTGCCCGCAAATAACGTTCTGTGGCTCCATTCAAGTCAATGGGTCCGCAAAAAATACAGAATGCATACGGAACACATCCGTATGTCAACCGTATTTTGCGGATCCATGCTGTAGAAATTCTAGGCCCAGCCTACTTTGCCCATGTGTTTGGTGTTTACAAACATTAGCTGAGCACATGTGCTAGGTGGTGAAACAGGCCCCAACTCGTCTACCTTGGCCGAGAAGACAGACAGAGAGAGAATGGATGCTGAAAGTCTGATTTTACTCATTGAAGAGCGTCCCCAGCGATGCCTATCATGAGCGGCTTACTAAGGAGCGGGCAAGGGAGGAGGTCACTCGAGAGATGCTGGCCAGAGAGCGGGAGAAGGGGAATTCTTCCAAATGGCGGAAATTAGGTAAGCCAACCCATGTGGATGTTTTTTGCTCTGAAAATGTTTATTGTTTATGTCTACTTTTGATGCACTGGCGTATATATAGGGAAAGCAGGGAAATGAGGTAATTTTTTTGGGGGAAAAATTGTTATATTCCTTGTCACATTCAACAGCACTATACATTGATATATTACATCTGCGATGGCCACCTGTGGCTCTCCATCTTTAGTGAAACCCACCATGTCCTGCTGTAGGCTGATCCCTTTATTAAGTCTGGACATGCTGGGAGTTGTAGTTTTGAAACAGCTGTAGAGCTGCATATTGTCCATCCCTGTATTTTAACTATATAATGTTTTGCAACTGTTTGAGCACTGGCACGTTTCCCTGGTTACAACAACCCTGCTATCCAGCAGCGGTGCCATGCTTGCACAGTATAGGAAAAAGTGCCACCCTCTCTGGTAGCTGGGACTACTGGAGCTGGGATATTCCTCCTCTTTTTCCTGTACTGTGCAAGCACGGTCACTGGAGCTGGATTTCATGGTGTCTGTAACCATGGAAACAAGAAGTGTAGGAAGTGATTTTAAAATTAAGCCAGCCTGCATAGTTAGCAATAGGGGTAATAAAAATATATTATAAAGTGGCTTGTATTTAGAGATGAGCGAACTTTAAAAAAAAGTTCGGTGTTCGGGTTGTGGTAAGTCGCGCATCCCGTTATGGATTCCACTATAGCGGCATATGGAATCTATAAGGGGCGGCTTACACCAATCCGAACTGTTGAACAGCCGAAGGACCTGGGGTGACGTCACCGTCATGTGATCAGTGCAGGGGGCGTGGCTCAGCACTGGATTTGATCACGTGCTGAAGCCGTGTCCCTCAACACTGATCACATGACAGGTTTTCAGGATTTCCTTAGTATTCAGTAGGTGATATAATTAGTTTCAATGCATCAGGATTTACCACAGGTATTCATTCTGTGGGTTATTCCCAAATCATGACTGGTAGGTGGGCCCTGAGGACTGGAGTTGGGGAACACTGTTCTAAAGCATTTTTTGGCTTGTATTAGGGGGAAAAAAATGACCTATTAGCCGTTGTGTGGTGAAGTGCTAAAATGACAGCACTTTTTATTGTGTATTAGTGGCAAAAGAAAATATATTTGCCATTCAGCGGTGCAGTTATATGTTCTGAAGCCTTTTGTAGCGTGTATTAGTGGCAAAAGTAAAATATATTTGCCGTTCAGCGGTGCAGTTATATGTTCTAAAGCCTTTTGTGGCGTGTAATAGTGGAAAAAAGAAAAATATGTTTGCTGTTCAGCGATGCAGTTATATGTTCTAAAGCCTTTTCTGGCATGTAATAGTGGCAAAATAAAAATAAACTTGCCATTCAGCAGTGCAGTTATATGTTCTAAAGCCATTTTTTGCATGTAATAGTGGCGAAATAAAAATGTATTTGCTGTTCAGCGGTGCAGTTATATGTTCTAAAGCCCTTTTTGTCATATAATTGTGGCAAAATAAAAATATATTTGCCGTTCAGCGGTGCAGTAAAATGTTAGGCCCAGCTCATATTAGCAGCCCCTATACTCCCAGGATGCCATACCATCACCCAAGTAATGTGGCTGCCCCTCCTGCACATGGGCCGTAACCTTTCATCAGGGTCTTATAGACTTATAAGTTGTTTTTATTTTTTGTTGTTTTTTTATAGTGGCTGAATGATAAGCCAATGTTTATTACTTTTCATTTATCATATATAAAATTATGTCAACTAAAATGTCTGGCCCTCTATTAAATATGTGATAACATTCAAACAATAACACCATTTACTTTTTTATTGAAATGCAAACATTAAAAAACAATAATACACATAGTTTAGGTTACTTTATTTTACTAATTACAACTAGGGCTGCATATATGTTTTAAGACAACCATACATATGCCAAATGATTTTCCAAATCTTCTAAGTGCTGGGATAACCTTCAAAGCAGGGACCTTGGACAGCGTCTTGAAGTGTTTTGCATGCCTAAAGAAACAAAAAATTTTGCTAAAACCTATCCAAACAGGTGTGCACGTAATCAAACATTATATAGGTCCTAAAAATATAATTTAAGATTAGTATTAGAGGGTTTTTCTAGGCAAAAAATAAATAAATACATACTTATGCACATTTCAAAAATGAACATGAATTAACACAGACAGATGTTTTTAGGTTTTGCCTACAGTTAACCCCAACCCACAAGTCCACATCAAGGGTCCTCTTTGTCTTGTGAGTGCCTAGACTATCTACATATAACCCCCACCACCACCAAGAAAATTAAAAAAAACTCACTAAAAAACAATAAAAACTATGATGACCTGAGTCCAGATCACTTCATAGTCTGCCATGAACTATGTCCATCTGCCACGGCAATGCACCATCACTGCTTAAAAAATATTCTTCATAGATGTCCTAAACTGCAAGCCCTGCAGTTCCAGGTCGTCCATGAAGGGTCTGGTCCAATCCTCCAGATGAAGAGTATGTACCAAGTTCTAATAAATCAAGGTCTGTGGGAGCATCATGAATCCTGACAAAGTTATGCAGGATCACATATGCTTAAATAACCAGGATGGCATTCTCTGGTGCCATCTAGAAGGATGTAAATTATCGTTCCAAATATGATATTTATATGTATAAAAAATATAATAACTTGCTTGGTAATCCTATCCAAATTTAATGCATGGAGTTATTTGGAGTATGGAACACCAGGAGAACTCTTTTACCAGGATTCAACAAGAGTTATATAAAAAAAATGAATAATGTGATTTATTGTCAATCTTCATAAAAGTTGATTACTTACAAAAATAGTTTAGGAAAATTTAGTCTAATTGTCCATGCGTGAATATGAAAGTCCTTGAAGTATCATTGTTGATAGGTCGGTGCTTCCTTCTTAGCCTCCAGGTGTGTCTTCAATCATGTTCAACAACATCCCCACCGGAGTGTGAGAGTGAGAAGACGACCCCCTTGTATGTCTCTGTCAATCATTTGTACCATAGAAAACAGGCGTGTATGTACTTTACATTGTCATATATGGTAGACTTCAAATACAGGTTTTGACGTTCTCATTCAGACCTCCCATTGTCAAGTACATTACTATACATGGTGTCAATCAATGTGTAGTGTAATACATATTTTATATTAAATAAAAATTAATATTATATCACATATTATTTAACAAAGGATGACAGTAATATTCTCCACTTGTGTGTAAGTATTCCAAATGCACACTCAACATACTCTACTCTATTCAGCCAATAGTTGCTAGATAGCACCGGCCCATAAGACGCACCTAGGTTTTTCAGGAGGAAAATAAGAAAAAAATTTTTTTTAACAAAAAGGTGTGCCTTTTGGTGGGTTTTGAACTAATGGTGTTATGGGGGATCTGTGGATGGCACAGTTATGGGGGGATCTGTGGATGGCACAGTTATGGGGATCTGTGGATGGCACAGTTATGGGGGATCTGTGCATGGCAAAGTTATGGGGATCTGTGGATGGCAAAGTTATGGGGGATCTGTGGATGGCACAGTTATGGGGGATCTGTGGATGGCACAGTTATGGGGGTCGGTGGATGGCACTGTGATTGGGGGACTGTGGATGGCACTGTTATTGGGGAATTGTGGACTGTACGGTTATTGGGGACTGTGGATGGCACAGTTATGGGGGATCTGTGGATGGGACAGTTATGGGGGTCGGTGGATGGCACAGTTATGGGGGTCGGTGGATGGCACTGTGATTGGGGGACTGTGGATGGCACTGTTATTGGGAGACTGTGGATGGCACTGTTATTGGGGACTGTGGATGGCACTGTAGTGGGGGCGTCTGTGGATGACACTGTTATGGAGATCTGTGGATGACGCTGCTATGGGGGGATCTATGGATGACACATAAATAGCATTTTATGCTATGTGTCATCCACAGACCCCCATAACAGTGCCATCCACAAATTCCCATAACATCGTCATTCACTGAATGACCCCCAATAGGGTGGTGGGGGCACACATCTAAAATACCATAGTTCTGTAATTACAGCGGGCCCGGTGCAGTCACTGTATTCTGCTACACCGGGCTCGCTAACTATAGGAATCCTAACTGTATGTATGTTCAGGTTTATTAAATCTTCTATATATCCTTTACTTACTATACTACTAACGTCCCAGGCAAGAGGCAGGAAGCAGGAGGCTGGGCCGGCGGGCGGGCACTGGCAGCGTAACTCACTATGTCACGCGCAAGCCCTGCCCACTTTATGAATGAAGAAGGCGGAGCAGGCGCCTTACGTAGTGAGTTACGTTGTCAGCGCCCGCCAGCCGGTCCAGCCTTCTCTCCTGCCTTTTGCCTGCGACTTTAGTAGTATAGTAAGTAAAGGATATATAGAAGATTTAATAAACCTGTACATACAGTTAGGATTCCTACAGTTAGCGGGCCCAGTGTAGCAGAATACAGTGACTGCACCGGGCCTGCTGTCATTACGTAACAGATGTGATGCCGGTTTCTCCTCCCTGCCCACTGATACACCCGCCGACCGCGCTGTGCAGCATGCGGTAAGCGGTGTACAAGTGTAAACGCCAGCATTCACCACATTTGGGGGAAAAATGCGTCTTATAGGGCGAAAAATACGGTACCTCAATGTCATGATGAGCTGTTGCGCAGGAGAAATGCAGCTGTTCACAGACATACGACAATACCAATGACATTTCTCAGGATGCTGTCGCAGATCCATGTACAGCGTGTAGAAGTGACCCTTCCTGCACCCCTGAGAGACAATTGGGTGAACCCAATGCCTCCTCCTCGGTTCTACGTTCAGCATAGTTGGCTGCTGTTCCTGTTGCCGAGAAAGCAGCCAGCACAAGAGAACCAGTTCCTCCGAATCGTCAGACATGATACAACAGATAACAGTAGCCAGAAACCAATATCTGCCAAACACAGGATTCCAACTAAGCTCTCAATGCTGCAAGAAGCTGCATAAAATGGAATAACAACAATCACATGACCAAGTTATATAGGGGGAGTGAAAAAGGGGATGCGTCCAAAAATTATTACCAAGTTCCTGTTTCTGTTTGCGATCCACAAAAAACGGATGGCATACGGAAACCGTACAGAGATTTTTTGCGGAAATACGGAACGGAAACTGAAACAATACGGAAGCACTATGGATACAAAAAACAGAACAACGGATCCATGAAATACGGACCACAAAATACAAACGGTCGTGCGTATGAGGCCTTAAAGAGCGGAAATTAGCTCTCAGCGTGCAAAATGTTCAGGATCCAGCTGGTTCAATTTACTTCCACTCTCCTGCAAATCCTCCCTCCTTATATCGATTGGTGTTCAGAGAAAAAGGTAAGCCGGACCACTGTATGAAGTACGGGGCGGTCATCTGCGCTGAACAGTTCCTGCTTTTATGCTGGAGGTAGAAAACAAGAAAATTAGAACATATTAATTCATAAACAGCAGAGCTATTGCTCCGAGAGTAAACGAGGCCCAAAAGCAGAAACCTTCAAAATCCGCAGCCTCCAGAAGACAAGTAATAAACCACAGGGAGTACACAACATAATTTAATTCACCAAACTACAAGAAATGTAATGTTAGAAACAAGTTCCCACTCTACAGGCCCTAATGCTAGAAATACACATCAGTCCTCCAGAGGACAATGATAATAAAAATCTATTAACCCCTTAAGGACCCCTTCATTTCATTTTTTTGTTTTAGTTATTGCCTCCCTGCCTTCCAAGAGCAATAACTTCTTTACATTTCTGTTCACATAGCTATTTGAGGGCTTGTTTTTTGTGGGACAAGTTGTACTGTCAGGTGGCACCATTTAATATTCCATGCAATGTATTGTAAAGATGGGGGGAAAGAATATTAATTGGGTGGAATTGGTAAAAAATGCAATTCTGCCATTGTTTTTATGGATTTCGTATTTACGGCATTCAGTAGGCAGAAAAAATGAAGCATTGCACCCCCTTATTCTGACACCCATAACTTTTTTATATTTCCATCTATGGAGCTGAAAAAGGGTTCATTTTTGTGGTGATGTATGACGTTTTCATCACTTTTTATTCCATTTTTTTGGAGGGTGGGGAAGGCATAGTGCTGAAATGGCAATTTAGTAAATTAAATTTTTAAGGGCTGAGTTATTATTCGATGCCATAGTCATGTGGCATATCAATGGACCTGACATAACTACAGTCTCTTTCCACTGTGAGAATATTTAGGCCTCATGCACACAACCGTATGTATTTTGCTGTCCACAAAAAATGCGGATGACATCTGTGTGCATTGCGTATTTTGCTTAACGGAACAGCTGGCCCCTAATAGAACAGTCCTATCCTTGTCTGTAGTGTGGACAATAATAGGACATGTTCTTTTTTTTTGCGGAACGGAAATACGGACATACGGAAAAGCAATGTCCACATAGCACCTTCCATTTTATTTGTGGACCCACTGAATTGAATGGTTCCGTATACGGCCCGCAAAAAAAACGTACGGACACGGAATGAAAATATGTTTGTGTGCATGAGGCCTTAGACCCCTTTCACACGGGCGTGATTTCCGCACGGGTGCAATGTGTGAGGTGAGCGCATTGCACCCACACTGAATCCGGACCCATTCATTTCTATGGGGCTGTGTACATGACTTTTGCTTTGCGTGAATATCGCAGCATGTTCTATATTCTGCGTTTTTCACGCAGCGCAGGCCCCATAGAAGTGAATGGGCCTGCGGGAAAATCACAAGCATCCGCAAGCAAGTGCGGATGCGGTGCGATTTTCCCGCATGGTTGCTTAGCAATTGGACCAGATCTTTATTATTTTCCCTTATAACATGGTTATAAGGGAAAATAATAGCATTCTAATTACAGAATGTTATGTAAAAAGGGGAAGAGAGGGCTAAAAATAAAAAAAAAACTTCAACTCACCTCCTCCTCTTGACCGCGTAGGTGCCGGGATCATTCTTCTTTCTTCATTCTGCTGGGTAAAGGACCTTCGGTGACATCACTGGGTCACATGGTCCAATAAAAAGCTTCCATGATTGGACCATGTGACCCAGTGACGTCACCGAAGGTCCTTCAACCAACAGATATGAAGATAGAAGATGTTCCTTGCACCTACGTGATCAATGGCAGGAGGTGAGTTCAATTTTTTTTCTATTTTTAACCCTCTATTGCCCTGCTAACATAGCATTCTGTATTTAGAATGCTATTATTTTCCCATATAACCATGTTATAAGGGAAAATAATAAAATATACAGAATATTCAACCCGAAACCGGACTTCAGTGATGAAGTCCGGCTTCGGGTCTGGATACCAAACATGCGGATTTTTCACACGTGCGTACAAAACGCATTAAAACGCTTTGCACTCGCGCGGAAAAATCGCTCATTTTCCCGCAACGCACCCGCGTCTGATCCGGGCGTCAAACGTGACGCCCGTGTGAAAGAGGCCTTAAAGAGAGTCTTGTCAGTAGTTTTCACTATGTTAAACTGCTGACAACACTAGGTAGTGGCTGGGGAAAGCAGAACAAATGTTGAGGAGCTTTTCTCTTGACAAGCAGTGTGAATATGAATTTTTATTCTGCCAGATTCTACAACACAAGAGGATATTTTACCTCTCCTGACGTCAATTTCATAACTACTTGCATTCCCCATTTAATAACAATTCTGGAGGATCTTTCTTTTGACTCTATGTTTTGGTATTCCTCTATTATTCCTTCTACAAGTTTAAGAATAAATTGCCAGCAGTCTACAATAAAGATCCAGCTGGGCATTACCTGTTGGTGGTGTGACCCTTGTGGTAAGGTGCAAGGTACTGTGGTCGACGGGAGGTACGTGTCACCGAGGTTCCTGGCCTCGGTGAGGTAAGAGCCGGATTTTTGGTGTGTCAGCAGCAGCTAGTGCTGCTTGACACCTTGCTATTTAGTTTGGCTGCAAAGCCAATCCGGGCCGGCTCTTACTGGGAGTAGGCAAAGAGTTGGGTGGGTGCCTACTCCCCACGGTCCAGGCCGGGTTTTCCAGGGCCTTTATAACACAGCCAGCAGCTGGGTGTGGAGGGGGTGATTGTCCTGGAGCTGCTGTTAGACTGTTTCACTTGTGTTTGGAAGTTCTCTGGGCTGGAAGCAAGAGCCCAGCAAGGAGTGCAGACGACCTGGAAGCCTGACGGCGACTGTCTTACGGCTGGACTGACAGCCAGGTGTGAACCTGCATCTAAAAACCTCCCAGGTGACTGGAGCCTGTTTTGGACTGTCTTGTTTTTCCGCTTGATTTCTTATGTGTGTGAATTAACACCAAGAGACTGTTTTATTTTGTGCAAGTGTGAATAAAACACTGTTTATTGCACTATCTGGACTCCCTGTTTTGCCTCTATACTGCACCTGCACTGCTATCTACCAGAGCGACTCCCACATTTGGTGTCGGATGCGGGCATGCGCAGTGAGGCTGGCGTGACCGCCGAAGTTTGTTTTGTTTTGCTGGGCACAAGTGCATGGCATATATTAAGCCAGCAAAGCTACAAGTAGGAGTTGCTGGCAACATGGAGCGGCTGTGAAAGCTCTCATAGAGGCTAACGTGCAGCAGCGGGAGACCAACCAGCTACTATTACAGCACGTGATGGCGTTACAAGCTGCAGGAGCGTCCCACCACGACCATGATGCCCGGAAGCGGTCCGTGCGGCGATCCCAAAGATGACCCCTTCGGACGGCGTTGAGACATATCTGGCGGTCTTTGAGAAGGTAGCCGTGAGGAAAAGTTACCCGTGACCAGTGGGCCGAGGTGGTCGCTCCGTTCCTGGCATCCGGGCCCCAGCAAGTTTTTTGACTTGGCAGATGCCCAGGCTGCTGATTACCCCACGGTGAAGGGGAGATCCTGGCCAGATTGGGGGTAAGCGTGTTGGTCGGGCTCAGCGGGTCCACCAGTGGGACTTTAAAGCGGCTGAACCCGCCAGGCCGCAGTACTATGAGTTGCTGCATCGGTTGCAAAAGTGGCTGCAGCCTGATGTTCTAAGTCCGACTGCTATGCTGGACCGTCTACTGGCCGACATGTTCTGGAGGGCCCTGCCTTATCCCCTCAACACTGGGTCGGCCAGGCGTCTCCGGTAAGTGCCCTGGAGATGGTCGACCTGGTGGAGCGTTACGAGGCCACCAGAAACCTGCAGGGAATCTTGCTGGGAAGGGGTCAGTCAAAACCCGGAGGCCTCCGCCCCAGTTCCGGCGTCCGGCGACAGAGAGGCCTGCACGGAATATACCCCTGCGGATCCGCCTCCCGTGGTATGCTGGAGGTGTCAGGAGCCAGGCCACATCAGGGCCGACTGTCCGCATCGGGATGAGCCGATGGATGTGAACTATGGCTATTGCCACTCCCTGTATGCACGGAAGCTGTGTGCAACTGGCACCCGTGAGGGCAGGACAATAACCACCTGTGTCAGGTAGAGGTGGGAGATTCGCTGGCGGTGGCTCTGCTGGACTCCGGAGTCTAGTCTCCCTGGTAAGGGCTGCCCTGGTACGGCCTGTGGAGTATACCGGCCGTAAAATCGAGGTCCTGTGCATCCACGGAGACCTAAAGACTACCCACTGCACTAGTGACTTTGTCCACAGCGGCTGGTAAGTGGACCCACGAGGTGGCTGTTGCTACCAAACTCCCGCATGAATTGATACTTGGGAGGGACTTCCCAGGTTTCCGGCGCTGTGGCGGCGATAAAACTGTCTGATGGACCCGAGACAGGGGTAACCCTAGGAGAGTGGCCTGATACCACTGGAAGGCCAGAACCCTGGGAGCCCGAGTCTGAAGGGCCAGCGGTAGGGGTGACCACTGCTCCAGCGGTAGGGGAGACAACCCCACTGAGTGTAATGGTGGGAGACACGGAGGACTTGCCACCGGGACCTGAGTTGGCAGACCTCAATGTCTCCGGGGAAAATTTTGGGACCGCACAACACCGGGACCAAACCCTAACCAGGGCCTGGGAAAGTGTCATAATAATTGATGGTAAACCCCAGAAACCTAGGGCTGAATTAATGTTTCCGCGATTCATTGTTCTTCAGGATATGTTGTATCGAGTGAACCAAATCCGAGGTGAGCCTGTTGAACAGTTGGTGGTGCCCACAGCGTATCGCAAGCTGGTCATGGAGCTTGCCCACCAACATGTTCTTGGGGACACCTGGGGTGGCAGAAAACGCAGGACCGCATACTACAGCGATTTTACTGGCCCGGTTTGTTTAAGGAAGTAGAAGAGTATTGTAAGTCCTGTCCCACCTGTCAGATAAATAGCCCCCAGCCACATTTCCGTAGTCCTCTGGTACCTCTGCCAATTATTGAAGTACCGTTTGAGCGAATCGCTATGGATCTAATTGGGCCTGTACCAAAGTCTGCCAGGGGCCACCAACACATTCTGGTAGTTCTCGACTATGCCACTCGATATCCGGAGGCGGTGCCTCTGCGACATACCTCAGCTAAGCTCATTGCCAAAGAGTTAATGGAAATGTTTTCCCGTGTGGGCCTGCCAAAAGAGGTTCTGACGGACCAAGGGACCCCTTTATGTCCAAAGTTATGAGGAACTGTGTAAATTGTTGCGTATAAAGCAGTTACGGACGTCCGTTTACCATCCGCAAACAGACGGTCTTGTCGAGAGGTTTAATCAAACTTTAAAAAACATGTTAAAAGGGTGGTGTCTAGAGATGGGAAGGACTGGGATCTGCTTCTGCCCTATCTCATGTTCGCAGTGCGAGAGGTGCCCCAGGCCTCTACTGGGTTCTCGCCCTTCGAACTGCTTTATGGCAGACACCCTCGGGGCCTGTTGGATATCGCCAAGGAAGCGTGGGAACAACAGCCTGTCCCCACAAAAGTGTCATTGAGTATGTCACCCAGATGCAGGAACGGATGGAAAGGGTGTTGCCGCTGGTCCGGGAGCATATGGAGGCAGCGCAACAAGCCCAGAGTAGGGTGTACAATCGTCAGGCTCGAGTGCGGAGCTTCAACCCGGGAGATCGGGTTTTGGTTCTGGTGCCCACCCTTGACAGCAAGTTCCTAGCCAGGTGGCAGGGCCCCTATGAAGTTATTGAGAAGGTAGGGAAGTAAATTACAAAGTACACCAGCCGGGCGGCGCAAGCCGAGCAGGTGTACCACGTGAATTTACTGAAGCCGTGGAAAGACAGGGACACGGCCGGCGACAGCAGCCCCGGCCAGGGCTACAGGTGACAAGGGTCCAGCCCCACAGTTCGAGGCCTGCGAGCGGTAACCACGGTAAAAATCGCAGACAGCCTGTCTTCCAAACAAGTTCAGGATGTCAGGGAGTTCGTCAGTCGGAACACGGATGTGTTCTCGGACCTCCTGGCCGCACGTCTCTCATCCAACATGACATCGTCACTGAGCCTCAGGCCAAGATCCGGTTAAAACCCTACCGGGTACCCGAGGCTCGGCGACGGGCCATCGCGGAGGAAGTGCAGTTAATGTTGAAGCTTGATGTCATTGAGGAGTCGAAAAGTGAGTGGGCCAGTCCCATAGTCCTAATACCCAAGCCGGATGGGGCGTTGCGGTTCTGCAACGATTTTCGCAAATTAAATGAAGTGTCCAAGTTCGTCGTATCCCATGCCCGGGTAGGCGAGCTTGTTGAGAATTTAGGAGCAAGCCCGTTATTTTTCTGTGCTAGACCTCACTAAAGGATACTGGCAGGTACCCTTAACGGAGCGGCCAAGGAAAAAACCGCTTTTGTTACCCCGCAGGGCCTGTATCATTACAAGGTGTTACCCTTTGGCCTGCATGGCGCCCCGCCACCTTCAAGGTTAATGGATATTGTACTGCGACCTCATCGTCGGTGCGCTTCGGCCTACTTAGATGATGTAATCATCCACAGCGCCGACTGGGAAAGCCATTTGCCCAAAGTGCAGGCGGTTGTGGATGCCCTGAGGAAAGCTGGACTAACCGCCAATCCAAAGAAGTGTGCGATTGGGTTGGAAGAGACCAAATACCTGGGATATGTTATTGGGCGGGGAGTCATCAAGCCGCAGGTAACTAAAGTAGAAGCCATACGTAACTGGCCCCGACCGGTCACTACCAGGCAGGTAAAATCGTTCCTGGGGATTGTAGGGTACTACATGCGGTTTGTGCCCCACTTTGCCACGATAGCAGCACCATTGACAGACCTATTGAAGGGACGAAAGTCCGGAAAGGTTCACTGGGTGAGAAGGCAGAAGAGGCTTTCTCTGCATTGAAGTCGGCCCTGTGTGGGTCCCGGTTTTGGTGACACCCGACTTCAACAGGAATTCATAGTACAGACGGATGCCTCAGAGGTAGGCCTCGGTGCTGTACTGTCTCAGGAGGTCAACGGGGAAGAACATCCCGTTGTCTTCCTGAGCCGTAAGCTCAGTCCCGCCGAGACCAGGTATAGCATAGTGGAGAGGAGTGCCTGGCTATCAAGTGGGCACTCGAATCTCTCCGCTACTACCTGTTAGGGAGGAGGTTCCGTCTGGTGACCGACCATTCCCCTCTCAAGTGGATGAGCCAGGCAAGGAGAGGAATGCTCGGGTCACCAGGTGGTTCCTATCCTGCAGAACTTCAAGTTCTCCGTGGAACACAGGGCAGGCCGCTTGCAGGGTAGCGCAGATGCCCTGTCCCGCGTCCACTGCCTCACATGTGTTCACCCCCTCAGGGTTGAACAAGGGGGGTATGTGGTAAGGTGCAAGGTACTGTGGTCGACGGGAGTACGTGTCACCGAGGTTCCTGGCCTCGGTGAGGTAAGAGCCGGATTTTTGGTGTGTCAGCAGCAGCTAGTGCTGCTTGACACCTTGCTATTTAGTTTGGCTGCAAAGCCAATCCGGGCCGGCTCTTACTGGGAGTAGGCAAAGAGTTGGGTGGGTGCCTACTCCCCACGGTCCAGGCCGGGTTTTCCAGGGCCTTTATAACACAGCCAGCAGCTGGGTGTGGAGGGTGATTGTCCTGGAGCTGCTGTTAGACTGTTTCACTTGTGTTTGGAAGTTCTCTGGGCTGGAAGCAAGAGCCCAGCAAGGAGTGCAGACGACCTGGAAGCCTGACGGCGACTGTCTTACGGCTGGACTGACAGCCAGGTGTGAACCTGCATCTAAAAACCTCCCAGGTGACTGGAGCCTGTTTTGGACTGTCTTGTTTTTCCGCTTGATTTCTTATGTGTGTGAATTAACACCAAGAGACTGTTTTATTTTGTGCAAGTGTGAATAAAACACTGTTTATTGCACTATCTGGACTCCCTGTTTTGCCTCTATACTGCACCCGCACTGCTATCTACCAGAGCGACTCCCCACACCCTGCACAGTTGGAAACTATCTAATCAGTGCTGCCACTGTCAAACTATGTGGAGACCCCCCCCCCACACCCCCCAGCTGGTAAGTCCCAGTTGTATCTTTATTGTAGACTGCTGGCAATTAATTCATAAACGTGTAGAAGAAATAATAGAAGAATGGCATAACATATAGATATAAAAATAGATGTTTAAGAATTGTTATTACATGGGGAATGCAGGTAATAATTAAACCAATCATGTCAGGAGGTGACAGGTTCTCTTTAAGTGCACTAGAGGCGGATCTTCAGCGTGAAGTGCCTGTAGAATTCCACCAGAAGACTACTTTATTTGTAACTCAGAGGGTAGAGGCTGTGAAGCAGATCAATGCATAGAGCAGTTCATATTGAAGCTCTGCCTCCAGTGCAGGAGTCGAATATGGCAGAATAAACATTGATATTTACAATACTCCTGACAAAAAGGTTATATAGTCCCTGCTTTCCACTGCCCCTACCTAGTGCTGTTCACATTTTAGCATGGTCAAATGCTAAACACATATCCATTTAAAATATTTTATGAACAGTAAAAGTTTTCCAAAATTCAACCATATCTTTGAAAAAAAACTTTAAATTTGAAGGAAAATAGTAGGAAGTGGTTCTAGAAAAAAAAAAGCATGCTGTATTATTCCCAGAATTTTTAGCACTGCCCTTTAAGTTTAAAGGAGTATTCCCATCTGACATTGATGGCATATCACTAAATAGTGAAGGGAGAACAGCTGTGCATGTGTAGCCACCTTCTGTTCACCACTATTGCAGTGACCCAAGGTGGAGAGCTGTGAAAAGGGGAGTGGTAATGGTGGCAGTGATGGGAGTTGTAGTGGTTCACAATGCCCTCACTCCAACGCTCTCTAGGGCCCTGCAGTGAATAGAGGGTATCCCTTTCTTCTCTCAGGGCACACCCTGGACTTTCTTGGGACTCTTGTCTGGTTGTGATTGGGGTGCCCTTCATGTTAGGTAGATGGGTGCAAGCCAGAAGGTCAATTGTAGGGTCCCGTGGATTAAACATAGAGTCAATGACCAGGCCCCTGGTTTGCAAAAAATAAGTCTCTTTTTACTGAATAGATGATGGGAGAAGTAGTATAGGCACTGTTCTGATGTATATAGCTGTGTATAGGCAGGACGCAGGAGCAATGATGGTAGTTATACCTCCCTGAGTCTCACTCTAAGTACACTTTGAAGTTTTCTTAAATAACCATAGGCATGTAATTCCATTCTTATTAACTCTTTCTGCAATTCCCAGGCTTCAGGGTGCAGGTCATAGATCTGGATGGCCAGATAGTCTCAAAGTCTGGTGAGCTCTAAAGCAATATACCCATTCTACAAGCAGTAAAGTCTTATTGCCATAAATGTGCAGTACCTTAAGGCGCTTTTAGACGGGCCAATGGAGCGGGCGATTTTTGGGAAGGAAGCGTTCTTACCAGACAGTCAGCTGCTCGCTCAGCGAAGGAAAAAGCTATATTTACATGGAGCAATCTCCTTCACAGTATGAGGACGGGGATCACTATAGCGATCTCATTTCCCCATACAAAATCATTGTTTATGAACGGCAGATCTCTGTTTAGACAGCACGATCTGCTGCCCAGAAATGATGATTGGTGGGGCCTGCACAAACAACAGGATGACTCAATGAAGCGTTTTGTTTGATCATCAGGTGATCGGCAGCAGATGAAGATGGCAAGATTAGCGCTCACAGGAACGGTCATTCCCAATAATCTGGATGATCATTGCTTCATCTAAATCCACCTTTACTGTCTGAATCCAGCACGTCTTGAAATGTGGTTCTAAACTTTCTGTGAAGGTTTGTTCTCTTTCCCTAAGGGGTAGTGCAGTGTCCCACTCCGTGCTAGTAGTGGGTCCCTAAATCTTTGAAAATGTAATGTCTTGCTAATGTCTATTCTGTCTGTATTAAGCTGCACATTCCAAACACCAGGCTGGTAACCGCACTACATTTTAGTTACCACTAGGTGGTACCACAACATCAGATATAAATAACAGGCCTTTCACAGGAAGTTAAGGTGGAGGGAGTTGAGGAGTGAGGGGAGGAGAGAAAGAAACACCAGGGACCCTGCCTCCACTGCACCTTAAAAACCACACTATCAAGGGCACCTCAACCACCATCTGCTGCCCAGCCTGATGTTTCCCCCAGAGGGCTAGAGCCTTCAGATGCTACCATGGAAGATGACAGCCCTAAATGTGAGTAGGCCGGCTGGCCTCCACTAATATCCCTGCTGTGAGGGAAAATGTTTTTATGGGGTCTGAGCCACTAATTCAGTATGGATTCTTATTTGTATTTGTTAGTGGTAGTTGCCCAGACCAAGTGGGAGCCTGCTGTCTCTTTAAAAGACTTCCTGCTGAAATCCAGTACTGCTGCTATGTCCAAGTTGTGCATGTTAGCTCCTTTTAATCCCTTTTTACCCCTTCTCAGGTTGTCTGGGACTATAATTCTACCATGTTTTATGCAACATCTGAAGTCATGTACCCAGAAGGGCATTTTCTGTGTTTTATTCTATGCAAACCACATGTTTTATAAGTAATATTTGCCCAGTCAGAGACTTTTTCCTTTTAACAAACCGACTGTGTTGGTTTACAAGTATTTTATACTCCAAATCTTGGATGGACTATGCCTTGAATTGCTTTGCCATGGACTGCGTACCGCATCATGCGACCTATAAACATTTTTGTCACAGTAAAGCAAAGAAGTCATGATGCCCAATGTCCCTTTGCATGATGAGAGCTTAAAAAATATATATACATGATGATTCTTGATGCAATGTTGATTTTTTATGCATATTTGTGTTGGGGCGTAGTAGTGGGTCCTTAAATCTTTGATAATGTCATGTCATGCTAATGTTTATTTTGTCTGTATTAAGCTGAACATTCCAAACACCAGGCTGGTAACCGCACTACATTTTAGTTACCACTAGGGGGTGCCACAGCGGCCCATTTTCAACCATTTGCATCTCACTGTACCTTTCCTAATGTAATTTCCAAATATAACTTTATATCCTTACCCCTCTTCTTTTGGCAACTTTTTCAAAAATAAATACGCACATGGAAATAAAGGAGCCTGTATTTATTGCCCAAGGAGCCCAACCACACCTGTTAGAAAGGAGCCTCGCTCCTCCTCTCCTTTTCTTCTCTCAACCTTCTACCCATCTCGAAATTATTATGCCTCGCTCAGGTGCACATTACCTTTATGTCTGCGCATGCGCCATCTGTGCCCAGTGGTTTCATCCACTGAACTGCACATCCTTCTGGCACATGTGCAGTTAAGCAGAAGAAGCACTGGCCGCAGAAGGGCATATTTGGAAATTACATTGGGAGAGCTACAATGTGATACAAATGGTTAAAAATGGGCCACAGTGGTGACAGACTCCTTTTAACTAACTGTTGCCCACACATAACCATTTAGGATATATATAGTGCACAAGGATATAATAGCAAAGCATGCTCACTTAGCTATTTTCAGGACTCCCATAGCAGTGTTTGGAGAATTTGCAGCACATGTGTGTTCTCCTTCACTTTATGGTCTTCGTTTTGGAGATACGAGCGGGTCCTTGATGTGGGACCCACACCTTTCTGACATTGAAGGCATATCTCAGCTATATACCATCAATGTCGGAGAAAGGTATACCCCTTTACGGGCCGGACTGGGAACTTAAAGTGGCCCTGGAAAAAATACTAAAAGTGGCCCCGTTTTGTAGTTGGGTCCAAATAGATGAAAGGCAGGGCAAGCAATACCATATTATGGCACATTATACCACCCCAACAGAGCCAAATACCACAGTCCATCAAAAAATACTGCCAGCAGCACAAAATACATTCCCAAAAACTTCCACTGGTTGGCGGTGAGGAGGGCCCAGATGGCCCTCTGGGCATCAGCCCACCGGGAAATTTCCTTGTAAGGTCTATGGCCAATCCACCCTTGTCCCTTTAAGTAATTGCTTGAATCTTTTGGTTTCATGGAGATAAGCTAAATCCAGAGGGGTCTGTTTTCTCCCCTCTCTTCATTCAAAACACATGCATGCTCAGTTGAGCCAAGCATTCCTGTGTATGGTGTGGGGGAGGGGGGGTGAAAGAATAGTTGCCAGAGGAATAAGTGTTCAACTGTTCAACTGACAGCCTTAGAAAACAGATAGTAAATGGAGTGCTGGAGCTATGGTCTTTACAGAGGACTAAGTAGCTTTAGCAAACATATCCCCTTGTGCCTGGTGGGAAAAGAATGAGCAGGAGTGTTTGTCTTTCCTCCGCTGTCAGAAGATGACCTTTCACAAATGCCAGCTTGCTTTCAGCTAAACTTACGGCTGATTGTTCATTAAAGATAATTCCATTTGATGAACCAGCCACATCCGTCATATAGGCTTTATGCACATGTCTAAACTAGTTGTGTAGCTCTCATGAACAGCCGGTAACACAACCAGTGTCAGCGAGAAGGAACAGCAGCGAGAAGATTGTACCCGCCCCAGGACATTTAATACATGTACAACGAGCCCTGGTGGGAGCCGGTAGAGGATGAGAGTGGTAGTAGCGCTGAGTTCCGTTGCAGTGAAAGTTGTAGCACTGAAGAATGAGGCCACAGTTAAATGTAATAAAGTCTTGAAGTGAAACATAGAACTTAAAATACATACAGTAGCAGCAGGATTTAGTGCAAATCTTCTCTGGCACCAACTGAGGAGGTAGGGTGGCCAATTAGATGGCTGCAATTCTGCACATAGATGTTGCTGGTCTAGTGTTTAATTGGTAATGGGTGGCTTAGCAGTATTCTCTCACTTCACAGCAGTGTCTATGATTCTGGAGAATGGGTGCTCTCCAAACTACTTCCCGATTATTTGATAGGAGTGATATATCGGGACCCTGACTCTCATAAGTGGTTCCACAGAGTGGGTTCTCTATAAGTTACTTCTCAACTTCGGAGTTGATGCTCTATAAGTTGCTTCCCTACTTCCCCACAGGACAGGACCTCTCACTTCCCTTGTCTACCTTGCACTCTCCTCTAGGCTAGACTAACTATTCTAGACTTCCCCCTACATTTGTATCATCCACATGTCCCTCATTACTGCCATCCACATGCCCCTCATTAGTGTCATTCATCAACAGACCCCCATAAGTCCTCATCATCAGAATCAGTGGGGGGGTGTGGGGACACTCGCGGCAGCTGGTGCAGTGTGCTCTAATACACCGGCCCCGCAGCTCCTATACAGCATTTATGTAAACCTAATCTCTGCAAAAGTAACCCGAACTTACTAACTATTGTGGCGCACTCTCGCTCAGTCTCTCTCAGTTCCTCTATGTGCCTCCTGTCCCGCATGGAGGAACCGAGAAAGAGACTGAGGGAGACTGCGCCGCAATAGTTAGTAAGGTCAGGCTACTTTTACATAGATTAGATAGATTAGACTTACTTAAATACTGTCTACAAGCAGCAGTATCGAGCAGTATCGGCAGCATTTTTACAAGTACAAGTACTCGTGAAAATGCCAGTATCGGTCCCGATACCGATACTGTTATCGGTATCGGGACATCCCTAGTTACAACTGACCACGGCATCTAAGGGGTTTGTGATCTGCATTATCACAAATAGCAGACATTAGTCCCAGGTGTTTGCTGTGTAAAACAGTAAAAAATTAGTGGCTATTGCACCCGCTCTGCCATGGGGTCATCATCTTAAAAGTGCCGAAATCTGCCGTACATGGACAGCGGATTTCGTGAAGGGGTAGTTCTAACAAGTTCCAGGCTAAATCAATTCCTGTTTTAAAATGCCCTTGCTCATATAACACTTTTGTACATTCCAATCCACCCTAAGTGTGCAATGCCTTACAAAAATATATGGCTATATTAGAGATGAACAATTAGCAAGAGTTCTTCACAGGTGAATAAGTGGCCACCTACCTGATCATTGATGGCGCCAAACATCTCACCCGGTCCTGACAATTGGAACCATGCGCCACTCCTCTGAGTAGCAGCTCAGGAGTATAAGCCCAAATTCGGCTTCAAGAGCAGTGATAGTTAATGTGCTGCTACCCGGAAGTGTACCTGTACATGCGAAGTTGCTGCACCTGAAGCCAAATTTAAGCTTTGGTACCTGCGCACTACTCAGAGCAGCAACGCACAGCCCAGATTGTCAGGGCTGTGCAAGATGTCTGGCCCTGTCAATCAACAGGCATGTAAGGTGCTTCTTTACCTGTGGGGACAGTCTCTCACAGGTGAAGAACACTTTCTAATGAGACAAATTAATTAGTTAACAATTTGCTTATCCATAGTCTACAATTCCCACTTCAGGGAGTAGACCTTAAGGCAGAAACACAATCTCTCACACAGATATGACTGGGAGTCTTTTTGTTCAGCCTAGGACTGTGTAGTCCAAAAACCATAAACGTGCATTGCCTTCACAGACTGCAGTCTTTTTTAGTTGCTCAATGTTCTCAGTATTTTTTTTTCTACTCTCAGTCTTTTGGGTTCTCTGGAGTCCTTCCTGGGTTCCAAATATGACTGCATATGCTACAGGACTACGGTTTCTGTAACCTTTTTATACTTGAACCAACTCCCTCTAACTAACTCACTCCACAGGAAAAAGGCAAACCCATGGATAAGGTTAGACTCTCAAGGGGATGAAAATTAACACCCTGATTTAGCCTTACATGGAGTGCAAATGCAGCTACCCACAAGAGGAGAGCCAGGAGGAGGAGAGTGGTAGTTGCTGCACTGATAGGAGTAGTAGTTGATTCACGGTGGCTGTCCACACTCCATTGCTCCCTGGGGCCATGCAATGAATGGAAGGCATACCCTTTCTTCTCTCAGGGCACAGTCTGGTATTGAGGCTCCTGCCTGGTGTGAAGTGGGGTGATGGTAATTAGATGGATGCAAGTCAAGAGGGCAGGTGAAGGGATTGGTAGATGGATCGTGGAGTCAATGACCAGGCCCATTGGCTATAATAAATAAAGTCTCTTTACTAAATTGATGATGGGAGGAGTAGTAGTACAATTAGCAGTAATAGGGAGAGTTTCAAAGTATATTACAGTGTAGTCTTTCCCAATAGCTGTGTATTGATAGTAGTAGTCTTAATAAGTAGTACTCCCTATTTCTCTGTTAGTACACTTATGTAGATGGCGAGTCCATCTCCAAAGCAATACACCCTTTCCTAAGTAGAAAGGTCTCATTGCCATAAACATACCTTACTGTCTGAATCCAGCATGGCCTTGATTTTTCTAAACTAGACCTTCTATGAATGTCTGTTTTGTTTCATCAGGCGTAGTCTGTTCTTTGGCAGATTTTCAGTCTCAGGAATGGTGTTTCCTGCATAAGGCTTCTCTTTGCACATACTGACAGTAATGCACACATATAGGGTCCACACATACTTTGGCATATCAACCACTGATTCTCAAAGTAAGACTGCTTCCTTGCCATCTTACATTTAGACCATTTTCTAAACCTAAACCAGGCATAGAAAATGATGAATGAGATGGGCCTGCTGGCAACCTGCGGCAACATGGCATGTGCCAGATATGCGCCACAAAAATAGCGTATTTCTGTTGTAAATGGACCCATAGTTCTTGCTTTTACCTCTAAACAACTCAGACTCTTCGTTAGCCAGGGGGTGGGACCAGCCAATCACCCTGAAAACTAGGCCTTCTATGATAATTGCCAATGATAACTATTTGTCGCCATATATCACCATGTGGGACGCACAATGTATAAAGAAATGAGTGCTTACAACATTATATAACCAGTGGCGTGCCTAGGGTGTTTGGCACCCGGGGCGGGTACTTTCTCTGGCACCCCCCCATCCCAAATACTTGACCACTTACCTCTTACATCCAGGGACATCTCCTGTCATATAGACCTTCTCTTTCCTCTTCTCCTCCGTTAGACCGCCATGACACATTTTTTCAGCCGCATCTCATCTCATACAGAGTTTATAATACAGACACATTAGATTTCTCAGTTTTTCCATCAACACTCCCCATCCTGGTGTCCCCACAGTGTGATCCTGCTGCCACTCCCAATATTGTGCCCATTGTGCTCCCCAATGTCCCAGGTACTATACTGCTGAAAAAAATAGTGATCCCAGTAAACATAATTGGGGTCATTTATCAAACTGGTGTAAAGTAGAGCTGGATTTCCAAAAGAGCTGTCAAATATGAAAGGTGGAATCTGATTGGCTGCTATAGGCAACTAAGCCAGTTCTACTTTACACCAGTTTGATAAATTACCCAAAATGTCCCTATAGTGTCCACAGCAGCTATAATGTCCCCTAGAGTGCCCCCAATAATAATAACACCCTATATTGTGATCCAGGCAATAATCCCTGTATAGTGTCCCTCAAAACAATAGAATTGCCCCTACAGTGCCTCACCAATAGCAATGCCTTCCACGCTGCCCCCATATAGTAATTTCCCCCACACTGCCTCCCATAGTAATCCCCCCACAGTAATTTGCCCCCACAGAGTAATTTCCCCCACACTGCCCTCATATAGTAATTTGCAGCACAGAGTAGTTTCCCCCAAACAGTAGTTTCCCCCACACAGTAGTGTGCCCCACACAGCAGGGTCCCCCACACAGTAGAGTACCCCACACTGCCCCCCTACAGTAGTTTCCCCCACACAGTAGTGTAACCCACACTGCCCACCACATAGTAGTTTCCCCCACACAGTAGTGTCCCCCACCTTTCCCCCCACACAGTAGTGTCACCCACACTGCCCCCACACAGTAGTGTCCCCCACACTGCCCCCACACAGAAGTGTACTGTACCTCGCACTGCCCCCACACAGTAATTTCCCGCACACAGTAGTTTCCCCAACACAGTAGTTTCTCCCACACAGTAGTGTCCCCCACACTGCCCCCACACAGTAGAGTACCCCACACAGTATCCCACCATAAAATTTTCCCCCCACATGTCCTCCTGTGTCTCCCAAAGTTACTTGGCACATAAAAGAAAAAAAAAACTAAAAGCTAAATACTCTGTGCTGCTGCGTCCAGGCACAGGTGCGCGTAATGACGTCATCACGCACGCCTGCGCCGGGATTTCACTACTGCATAGGCCTCGGGCGTCAGCGCTCCAGCATTAAGCGCTTCCATCTGTATTGATGGAAGCGGTCATTGCTTCTCTGGAACCCCCCTAACAGCCGGCACCCTGAGCGGACCGCATGAGAAACCCCCCCCCCCCCTGAACAGGCCACTGTATATCACTACATTTTAAATTACTACATTTAGCTTTTGAAAAACAGCTTTTAGCAGTCATCCACTGGGTCACTGCACAAACAACAGAAATAGTTTAAAATGAATTAAAGCCATGAAACATCAAAGACAGTGTCCGATATGTACCAGATTATTTAGCAGTGAGTCACTGCTTATGTATGTATTGTATCGTATGTATGTTCTACACTGCCTCAATTCTACAAACCTCTCATAACTATTTACAAAGCGTTTCCCTCTTAGGAGTTTCGCTCCACAAAAAGCGCTGCATTTCTAAAAGCTACAAGCAAAAATAATTAATATTTCTTTGTTCTGCTAGCAGACCCCAAGCTGCTGATTGTAACAATTTCCAGAGGACACACATCTTGCATCCGCTCAATATTTAGTACCTCTCAAGCAAGGGTGAGAAAACAGGTTCCAAACAATTATTTCTTCAACTTTCTAAATAACTTCGGGAGTCGGAGGGGATCGATTGGGAACCTGCTAGCGGAAGCACCAGAGAAAATAATCTCCACGCCAGGTCTCTCATTGATTTTTTTATTTTTGCCTTTTTAAGAGTCTCATAACAGAAATTTGTTACCCAATGTAATGTACACAAGTTTAACCCATTCCTGGAACTGACAAACAACTTGGCCTTTTCATGTGCTGTGTTCATTGGAATAGATTATCTACTGGTCATTGTGGATGTTGAGTGCTAATTAATTTATGTACAATGTCTCGGGGAGTAGATTTCAGACCCCTTATTAATTTATGGCCTCTATGAGAGCCTTCAGGGTTTGATGTCTGAGCTCATGACCTGGCTTCCAAACCACAATTGCAATTATGCTAAACAGTTGTGTTCAAAATTATTCAACCCCCAAGTGACATTCCATCTAAATACTTAGTACAACATCCTTTTCCAGTTATAACAGCTTTTAAACGTGAAGCATAGCTTGACACAAGTGTCTTGCAGCGATCTACGTGTATCTTCGCCCATTCTTCATGGGCAAAAGCCTCCAGTTCAGTCACATTCTTAGGCTTGCGCGCTGCCACTGCTTTCTTTAAGTCACACCAGAGGTTCTCAATCGGATTTAAGTCTGGTGACTGCGATGGCCACTTCAAAATGTTCCAGCCTTTAATCTGCAACCATGCTCTAGTGGACTTGGAGGTATGCTTTGGATCATTGTCCTGTTGAAAGGTCCAACGTCTCCCAAGCCTCAGGTTTGTGACAGACTGCATCACATTTTCATCCAATATCTCCTGGTACTGAAGATAATTCATGGTACCTTGCACACGCTGAAGCTTCCCTGTACCTGTAGAAGCAAAACAGCCCCAAAGCATGATTGACCCCCCGCCATGCTTCACAGTAGGCAAGGTGTTCTTTTCTTCATAGGCCTTGTTCTTCCTCCTCCAAACATAGCGTTGATCCATGTGCCCAAACAGTTCTAATTTTGTTTCATCAGTCCACAGAACACTATCCCAAAACTTTTGTGGTTTGTCCACATGACTTTTGGCATACTGCAGTCGACTCTTCTTATTCTTTGGAGACAGCAAGGGGGTGCGCCTGGGAGTTCTGGCATGGAGGCCTTCATTACACAGTGTGCGCCTTATTGTCTGAGCTAAAACTTCAGTACCTGCATCTGGCAAATCTTTTTTTCAGTTCCTCAGCAGTCACACGGGGACTTTTCAACACCTTGCGCTTCAGGTAGCACTACAGCAGTCGAAGTCAGCATCTTCTTTCTGCCACGACCAGGTAGCGTTTCAACAGTGCCCTTTGCCTTGAATTTGCGAATGATGCTTCCTATGGTGTCTCTTGGTATGTTTAACATCTCTGCAATCTTCTTATAGCCATTGCCCTTCCTGTGAAGAGAAATCACCTCTTCTCTTGTCTTCCTGGACCATTCTCTTGACTTCACCATGTCTGTAAACACACCAGTAAATGTCTAGAAGGAGCTGAGTATTACAGTCATTTTACATCTGCCTAATTGGTGCTTATTATGTTTGATTGCTGCTCCTTGACATCCAGAGGTGTTTTCAATACCTGATCGAAAACACTTGAATGAACCTCTGTTCTTAAGAGTGGTCGTCTTTAAGGGGTTGAATAATTGTGTCAATGAAGAAATCACAAAAAAAACATTTAATACTGTATTACAAAAACAATTGATGTCATTTTAGTTGCATTTGGTTCTTTAAAAAGTCCTTGTAAGATTTCATTCTGAACACAATTACAAATGTACACTAAATTCCCTAAAACCCTTTACAGCATTGGGGGTTGAATAATTTTGAACACAACTGTAGGTAAATATAGATTCAATTGTCACAACTATGTTGCTACATGTGACGTTTTGAATATGATCATAGAAAGCTTTGCAAAGCATAATGATAGTCACTAGATATCAGTAAGCTGCAGTACAAGTTAAAAATATGGCTGTGTCTACACCAGTGTCATGGCTTCCGGTAATAACTGTGATGACAGCTAATCTGTATATGTTTTTACACACACTCCAACAAATCCTAACTAAACACACTGGCTTATAATAAAGTCTGTCATGTTTCCAGTATACTTGACAAAAAACACTGGAAACTCCCGTGGAAGCCAACAATGCCAATGTGAACAGACCCTGCAACAATGGTTACGTGATAAGAGGAGCGATGGAGTGGGGGCGCAGCCTAGCGGAATGCGCATTGACTTGGGGGGAAGTCTGCAGGCAACTAGGGGTTAAGGGCAGACTAGTGCGGTTAGGTGAGTTTCAGGTCAGGAGGAGGAGTTATAGGTTGCATTGAGGGGGGTACAAAAGGAGGGGGAGGAGTTTTGGGGGCAGTAGTCCGGTAGAACAGGGAGAAAGTTGAGGGAGAAAGTTATGGCGGACGTTCAGGAGCTGTTGGTGGCGGTTCAAGCGGCGGCGCGGCTGCACGGTGTGGCGTGGCTGCAGGATCAACTGTCTGGTGCCCTGAATGCGGCGCCGGCCCCGGGTCCGTCCGAGGAGGCGGTCGGTTCCCCCAGAGAGACTTAGCCCGGAGGTGACCCCTCGTGTCCGGAGGCGGGTGCGGAGCCCATCCCGCGACCCACAGCGGCGTTCGTCACTGTTGGCTCCTGCCCCTGGTCCGCGCCATAGCGGGAGGTCGGCTGCGGTGCGCGGGAGGCTAGCGGGGGACCGGTCGGGGCCTCGGGAGGTTGCCCCCCCTGTGCGGATTGGGCCCGGTGGCGGGGCTGAAGTCAGGCCGGCGGCTGCGGCCCAGGGACGGCGGCGCACTGCGGACTCACCTGCTGGCGTGGGTGAGGTCCTTCCGGCTCCTGGAGGTGAGCGGCATGCTGCTGGGCGGGCGCGGGCTGCACCTCGACGGGAGCGAAGTCCTGCGGCTGGTCCGGCCGACGCGGAGGTGAGGAGGCAGCCGGGTGGTAGAGGCGGCAAGGCGGGGAAGAGCGGCCCCTGGTGGCCGGAGGTCGGCATGACAGGGGAGCGACTGCGGGGGAGCCGGGACCTGGCTTGTCCCCTGTTCGGCTGCGCTGCAGGCATGAGGAGGCGCATGATACGGCTGGCAGGGGTTCACCTGCTGAGTCTGAGCGCGCTGGGCCCGGCAGAGTGGGGGATGGCCGGCGTGGTGACAGGGTCCTTGAGGCGGGGACCTGCACCCTCACTGAGGGCTTCAGTGGAGGTTCGTCGCCGGAAAGGAGTCTGGAGGAGGGAGAGCTGGCCATGGAGACCGGGCCTGCGGCTGGTGGTCGCCTGGAGTGTAAGGAGCCTGCTGCCGAACCAGTTGTATCCAGGATGCTGGCGACGTTGTCTGGAGGAGGAGCTGCGGCTGCTGGGACGTCGTCCCAGGGACGGCCAGGTGAGAGGACGACGGGGTTGGTAGAGGCGGGAGGGGTGTCTGGGGGGGGACCTGTGAGTACGTCTGGCGGTCTGGGGTCGGGGGGTGTGGCACAGGAGTTGGTATCGGGAATGCTGGTGTTGTTGTCACGGTTGGGGCAGGCTTCTCAGGGGTCGCCGGCGGCGGTGTGGGGGGCCGGTTCTGGTGGCACTGGGACGGGGGTGGTGTCGGGTGCTGGGGGTTCGGGCGGTCTGGTTGAGGCTGGGGTTGGTGCTGCGTCGGGTGCGTTGCCGAAACCTGGAGGGGGAGTTGGTGATGGTGTTCGGTTGGCGGATTCGGCGAAGGGGGAAGTTTATGTTTGCTTTGAGGGCCCGTTGGGGCTCATTTGAAGCATGGACATTAGGGAGAAAATTTGGCGTGATGAGTATGTGGAAATTTTTCTTTACTTCCCTTGGAGAAGTTTAACTTGGATCGGGGCAGGCCGGATGATAGTAAGAAGGAGGAGGAGGAGAAGAGAAGGTACCGGCTTATCCCGCGTACGTTCCAGAATTGGCTGCAGGCCTTTGCCATATTGGCGAGTGTAATTGGGGAGAAGGCGCCGGAACACTGTTCCGCGTTGTTCTGTTACATGGATGCCATTGGGGAGGCTTATCGGGTTTATGGGGGCCTGTCATGGCTTCGTTATGACGAGCAATTCAGGCAGCGGAAGGCGGTGCGGCCCTGCATTAGATGGGACCACAAGGATATCAGCTTGTGGATGAGGTTGATGGCCGCGCCAAAAGTGGGTCCTTCGCCCTTTCGGGGTTCGGCCGGGGTAACCCGGCCGGAGAGGATCACGGGGCGGGACGAAAAGGGTGCTGTTGGCAATACAATGAAGGTTATTGCCGGTTCATGTCGGACTGTCGGTTCAAGCATGAGTGCTCCGGTTGCGGAGCGCACACAGCCTGTCCAAGTGTTTTAAAAGAGGGAAGTTCAAGGGATCCGAGGCTGTTGCGAAGAGGGGTGACGCCGGTGAGAGTGGCAGAGATGGAGCCGTATTTAGAGATGTACCCAAATAGGGAAGCGGCGGTTTTGTTGCTGGCGGGTTTTCAGTGGGGTTTTAAGATCCCTTGTCAGTTAGTGGGGATGGGTCAGTGCCGAGGAATTTGGCTTCTGCTTTGCGGTACCCAGAGGTGGTGGCTGAGAAAATTGCGAAGGAGGTTGGGGCGGGTCGTGTTGTGGGTCCTTTTCAGGCGCCGCCGTTGTCGGATCTCTGGGTGTCTCCGTTGGGGCTGGTGCCAAAGAAGGAACCGAATAAGTTTCGGTTGATACATCATTTGTCCTTCCCGCCGGGAGGCGGTCAATGATGGCATAGCTGAGGAGCTTTGTTCTGTTTCTTACACGTCCTTCGATTCGGCGGTGCGGTGGGTTCGCCCGTTTTGGTCGGGGGCTCTGTTGGCCAAGACGGATATTGAAGCGGCGTTCCGTTTGTTGCCCATTCATCCGGAGAGTTTTCATTTGTTGGGTTTTCATTGGGATGGGAGTTTTTACGTGGATTGTTGTTTACCAATGGGTTGTGCGATTTCTTGTTCCTTGTTTGAGTGTTTTAGCACGTTTTTGGAGTGGGTAGTGAAGCGGGAGTCGGGTTGGAACTCGGTGTTACACTATCTGGACGATTTTTGTTTATCGGTCCAGCAGGTTCCAGGGTTTGTTCAGTTTTGTTGAGGACCATGGAGACGGTGGCAGGGCGGTTTGGAGTACCGTTGGCCCCGGATAAGACTGAAGGTCCTTCCACGGTCCTTCGTTTTTGGGTATCGAGATTGATAGTCTGGCCATGGAATGCCGGTTGCCGGAGGATAAGGTCCGGGGTTGCTGGAGGAGTTGGGTTTTCTGATTCGCGCGAAGAGGGTTCAGTTGAGGAAGGTTCAGTCGGTTCTGGGAAAATTGAACTTTGCATGCAGAATCCTGCCTATGGGCCGGGTTTTTGTCGACGGTTGGCGCAGGCTACGGCTGGGGTTACGGCTCCTTTTCATTATTTGCGGCTTTCTGGGGACGTTAGGGACGACCTGAGGATGTGGCAGGTTTTTCTGTCACGTTTTAATGGTCGGGCTATGTGGATGGAGGCGCCGGTGTCTAGTATTGATTTGGAGTTGTTTTCCGATGCGGCTGGTTCTGTTGGGTATGGAGTGTATTGTGGGGGCAGTGGAGCGCGGGACCGTGGCCGGTTGAGTGGCAGGAGGCGGGTTTGCTTGGTAATCTGGTTTTGTTGGAGCTTTTTCCAATAGTGTTGGCTACAGTGTTATGGGGGACAGATTCCGCAATAAACGTGTGCGTTTTTATTGTGACAACTTAGGGGTTGTACAGGTGATTAACAGTCAGTCCGCCTCTTCTCCACCGGTGTTAAGATTGCTGCGGTTGTTGGTGTTAAATGGTTTGCGTTTGAATGCATTTTTGTTTCGGTTCACATTCCGGGTGTTGATAACTCCATTGCGGACTCCTCTCTCGTTTTCAGTGGGATCGTTTTGAGAGCTGGCGCCGAGGCGGAGGTCAGGGGTTGTCCTGTCCCCAGTGGCTCTGGAGCGTGGCCTTGGGGTCTCGGTTGAGCTGATTCGCCGGTCTGTGAGTAGAGGGACTTGGTCGGCTTATGCGTCGGTTTGGTCTTTGTGGGAGGGGTTATTGGAGCGTGTTGGGGTTGTAGTTCGGTGGAGGACTTTCAGATGCTGTTGGTTTTTGGTTGGGGAATTCTTTTGGGGAGGGGTTGTCTTTTTCGGTGGCTTCTAAGAGAGTGGCTGCTGTAGCGTTCTGGTTGCGCCTGCGGGGTTGGTGGATGTTACCAAAGGATTTATGGTGAAGCAAGCGTTGAAAGGATATCGGCGTAGTTCGCTGCGGAGGGATACGAGACGGCCGGTGTCTTTGGCTGTGTTGCAGGAGCTGTGGACATGGGCGGGGAGATCTGTGTGTCTCCTTATGAGGTTCTTTTGTTCAGGGCCGCCTTTTCGTTAGCCTTTTTGGGGCATTTCGTATTTCGGAACTGGTTTCTTCCAGTCGTAGCGGGCAGGGGGCCTGTCTCGGGGTGATGTTTGTGTTCAAGATGGAGTTTTACGTTGTGTGGTTCGTAGGTCGAAAACGGATCAGGAAGGCAGAGGGGTAGTGTTGTGGTTGAGGCCCTTTGTGGGGTCGGTATTGTGTCCAGTGCGTTGTTTTGAGGAATACATAGCTGTTCGGACGGTCTTCCCGGTGTCGTTGCTGGTACATCAGGATGGGTCCAGTTTGTCGGTTTTCCAGTTTGTAGCGGTGTTCGGAAATGCTTGGCAGCTGCAGGTCTTCCAGCTGGGGAATATGCCTCGCATTCGTTTCGGATTGGTGCTGCGACGGAGGCTGCGCGCTGGGGCCTTGGTGCGGATGTTATTAAGCGTATCGGGCGCTGGGAGTCAGCTTGTTTTCGGGCGTATGTTAGGCCGCATTTGGTCTGACTGGGGGGTCTGTTTGGTGCTGATGTTTCGGTCGGTGGAGCTGTTTTTGAAGTGTTCTGTTTGTTTGTTTTGTAGGGCCTGCGTCCTGTTTGGCGTGGATATTCGGTCACTCTTACGTCTACTGGGGGCCTTGCGGGCCGATGTGCGTCGAAATGGTCGTCAGCTGGGGTTCTCTCCGACAGAGATGCAGGTTCGTTGGATTGGACTGCGCGGTCTGTTGTGGGGCAGGGTCCTGCCTGAATTTCATAATTACGTATCTCTTGACAGGGTGCCAGATGTCGTTGTCTTCCATGTGGGGGTAACGATCTTGGTGTACGCACGTCCCGTGACGTGATTAGAGACATTAAATTGGACCTGCTTCGTTTATTGTCGGAGTATCCGGACTTGATTGTTGTGTGGTCCGAGGTGGTCGCCAGAAGGCAATGGCGGTTCGCGCGGTCGGTGGAGCGTCTCAATAAAGCGCGTGCTAAGTTGAACAAGGAGGTGGGGCGCTTTGTCCGGCGGCAGGGCGGCTTGGTAGTGCGTCATCAGGAGTTGGAGGCTGCTTCGCCTCAATTTTTGAAGCGGGACGGGGTCCATCTGAATGACCTGGGGATTGATATGTGGGCTTTGGGCATTCAGGATGGCTTGGAGTTGGCACTCAAGGTTTGGCGGGACGCCCACAGGTGAGTGTCACCGGTGGTCGTCGGTGGCTGCTTTATGTGGGATCCTGGGGGCAATTCCTGGCCATGAGAGGCGTGACACTTGGAATGCGCGTCTCTCTTGCGGATTAAGAAGATGGTGAATGGGCTCCTGTTCGGGCAAAAGAGAGGGCCCGCAGGGTTTACGGTCATTTGGAGGATATGGTGCCCTTGGGTCGGTGTATGCGGCCGAGGGTAAGGAAGGTCTAAGTAAATCGTGGTCAGGAATTCACCTGGTTTGGGGTTGCCTCCCAGGATTTTGCAGGGACTACAATGGTTTATATGTTAATGAAAGGGTTTGATATTGTGTTACATAATAAGATGTTGACAAGATGGTTATTTGTATGTTAAGTTAATAAAGGTGGCCGACGTGGCCATATTTACCAAAATTTGGTGGTCTGTTTTCATTTAAGGGGTATAATGGTTGGGGGGGGGGGGTTGTGGACGGAAGGTAATCTTCCATCCCTTAATCAGTACTCTGCTACTGTGCTCCCTGGAAGTGGGGCCAGAAACTATTCTTAAAAGGAGTCAGTCATCAGGTTTGATCCCCTGAAAAGGGTTGTCTAATTTTTTGTAAATACTCAAACCCTGCAGGCAGTGGCGTACATAGAGAAGTAAGGGCCCCACAGCAAGGATCAAACCAGGCCCCCCACACAGGACAGAAGGGTTTCTGCCTTAACCCCTTTCAGTGACCCTTGGGCCATTTTTCCACTGCCTCATTTGCTAAAAGTTGTTCCCTTAGAAGGTAGAGTCCTGACCAAGTTTTCACCTCCAGTAGAAAATTAGATAATCCCAACTAAGATTGGGCCTCCTCTTGCCCTGGGACCCATAGCAGTTGCATGGTCTGCCGCTATGGTATTACGCCCCTGCCTGCAGGACCTGTGAAGGGAAGCATGCTTACCCGCTCCCCGCTGCTTGGTTCCAGCTCTATGGGTCCACCACTTTTTAATTGCGCTTCTTTTCCTGCATGTAAATGTCCAGCATGGACGGAGTCCGTGTGCAGCTGCAGAATGACTTGCCTCGGTGGTAATGTTTCCTCATGCAGAATATCACAGCCTGGTCACTTTACATGTGGAGACAGAAGCCTAGTGAAGACAGTGATAGAGCCACACAGCCAGAACCGAGCGGCAGGGAGCAGGTAAGTATACTTCCCTTTACAAAATCGGTGGGGTTGGTATGTAAAAGAAAAGTTGTTTTTGGACAACCCCTTTAAACCACTATAACTACTATATTGGGCTACAGAGACATGTCAGAATATCCACGTATCGGAACAGTGTTAAAGTATACCTTAGAAAAAAAAAACTCCTGTGCAACATGCTAATTACTATGAAAATGTTTCCAGCGCGTCTCTTCTTCATTCAAGTTTTTAATGATGTCAGCCCCAATCTCTCTATGAATGCTGAATTGACTTCTCTGACATCTCCTGCAATAGCGTTAACCAACCTCACACTGAAAGGGTTGGAGCCAAAATCGCATGACACTTGCCTGCTGAAAAAAATGCCTACAGAACAAGATTAGGGTACAGCCACAGGGTATATTTTGCTGCTGATATAACACAAAATTTACCCTCTGCATTAGAAGAGATTAATGGGGATATCCAGGACTTCAGAAAATGAAAATACTTAAATATTACTTTATTATAAAATAGCAGAATGACCCGGCTTCGCACGGGTATATTTTATCTATTTCACTAAATGTTTTTGTGTGTTGTTAATAGATATCGACAGTATCCCCCATAACAGTGAAATCCACAGCCCCCCCCACCCCTTAACACTGACCCCTCCCCCCCACAGTGCCTAGCCTTCTTAAAATGGGACCTCCACAGCAGCCCATCCCCTTAACTTTGACCTTCACAGCAGACAACCCGTTTAACAGTGAGTTTCACAGCACCCCACTCCCTTGATAGTGACCACCTCAAGGGCCTGTCCACTTAACAGTGACCTCTACAACATCCCACCCCTTAACACTGAACTCCATAGGAGACCGTCCCCTTATCTGTGTCCTCCACTGTTCCCTGTCTCCTTAACAGAGACCTCCACAACACCCGTCCCTTGAACAGTGACCTCCACAGTGCCCCGCTCCCTTAACAGTGACCTCACAGCACCCTGCTGCCTTAACAGTGACCTCCACAGCAGCTGCTCTTTTAATAGTGGCGCCTGCCCCCTTAACAGTGACCTCGACAGTGAATGCCACCTTAACAGTGACCTCCACTTTGCCTGCCCCTTTAACAGTGACCTCCACAGCAGCTGCCCCTTCAATAGTGGCCTCTACCCCCTTAGCAGTGAACTCCACAGTGCCCGCCCCTTTAACAGTGACCTCCACAGTGGCCTGACCCTTTAATAGTGGCCCCTGCCCCCTTAACAGTGACATCCACAGCAGCTGCCCCTTTAATAGTGGCCCCTGTTAACTTAACTGTGTCCTCCAAGGTGCCCTGCCCTTTAAAAGTGGCCACTGTCTCCTTAACAGTCACCTCCACAGCCCCATTCTCCCTTTTAAGTTTAGGGCAACATGATGATATGATTTCTGAGTTCTGATTTTAGTCCGGACAGTCCGCCTTTCAGGCTCCCTGTCCTCCGTCTGGCGCAGGGCCTGGATTGACACAGGCATGTCCATTTGAACAGCTCACTCTCAGACAGCAGCACAGTGCTGTCTGAGCCTGAGTTGAAGGGAGAAAGTCACCCTCCCTCCCACCCCTGCAGCTGACAGAAGTCAGCCAATGGGGCGTGGCCTAACATGTTCTGGGCGTGGTTTAGTGGGACCTGGGGGCAGTGTTTTTAAGTCCATCTTTTGAATGGCCACCCTACCTGCCCCCGGACTGTGACCTCCACAGCACTCCGCTCCCTTAACAGTGTCATCCACAGCTCCCTACCCCTTTAAAGCTGACCTACAACAGTGAAGAAAAATGGCTGGGTTTAGGGGCGTAGCTAACGGCTCATGGGCCCTGGTGCAAGAGTTCAGCTTGGGCCCCCCTTCCCTCAGTGCTTTGTATGTCTTCTTATGGGGCACAAGGGTCTTTGGGCCCCCTCAGGCTCCTGGGCCCTGTAGCGACTGCTACCTCTGCACCCCCTATAGCTACGCCCATGGCTGGGTTGTTATAGAAACCTGGTGCAAAACTATGTGTATGTGGAGACTAAGGGCCTGCAAGCTTCTATTAGCTGATAAAGGTCATGTGACCAGGCTTCTATTGGCTAATGCAATTCTTGGGAATATCCTAGGAATGGTACGTCCTAGAGAGCTGAGACCCGGTCTAAACCCTTCCCGGACACCTGATCTACATGTGTGCCAAATTTTGTGATTGTTAATGAGACGGGCGTATTCCTTTAGCGTGCATACACACATACACTCAGCTTTATATATTAGATAAAGTAATATTTAAGTATTTTCATTTTCTTAATTCCTGGAGAACCCCTTCAAACTTTCATCAACTTTGCTGCTACTGTAAAACACTGTGGATTTTCTACATGTAATTCCTCTGCAGAAAATCTTCAGTGTTTACACACATTGCTGTACTCAGTGGTATAGTTGTAGGGGTTGCAACGGTCACAATAGCGACTGGGCCCCTAATCCAAGGAGACCCACATGGCCCCCCTTGCCAGAAGTGCACCGTTAATTGCTGTATTTTTTACTTTATGAGACACAGTGTGTCTTATAAAGTGAATGAGTGACCATTTCCGTTATGGAAAATCTCATTAGTATGCAGGAGAAGTAGAGAGTGAAGTGCTGCGAGCACTGTACTCACCCCTCCTTCCTGGTCTTCTCCGGGCCCCGCTGCTATGTCCTATACAGTGTACAGCATCAGGATGTACAGCGTACACTATGACCTGACACTGTACGCAGTCAGGAGAAGACAAGTGAGTGGGGACTGAAGGACAGGAAGCCAGACATGAAAAGCAGTGATGGAGCAGGAAAGGTAAGTTTATTTATTTATTTTTGGTCTGATATGGGCATCTCACTCTGATATGGGGGTCTGACTCTGATCTGAAGTCTAATATGGGGGTCTGACTCTGATCTCAGGTCTGATATGGGGGTCTGAGGATTTGATAAGGGGGTCCGATTTGAGGATCTTATATGGGGTTTCATTTGAGGATCTGATGTGGGGGTCTGATCCGAGATCTGATATGGGAGCCTGATCTGAGGATCTGAAAGGTGAGTCTGATTTGAGGATCTGATAAGGGGGTCTGATCTAAGGATCTGATATGGGGGTCTGATCTGAGGTCTGATATGGGGAACTGAGGATCTGATATGAGGGTCTGATCTGAGGATCTGATAAGGGGGTCTGAGGATCTGAAATGGAGCTCTGATTTGAGGATCTGATATGGGGTTTCATTTGAGAATCTAATGTGGGGGTCTGAACCGAGATCTGATATGGGAGCCTGATCTGCGGATCTGATATGGGGGTCTGATTTGAAGTATGATATGGGGATCTTATTTGAGGTCTGATATGGGGATCTGATGTGAGGATCTGATATGGGGGTCTGATGTGAGGATCTGATATGGGGGTCTGATGTGAGGATCTGAGTATTTTTTGTACTGGCACACATTATAAGAGGTGTGGGGAGTCGCTCTGGTAGACGGCGGTGTGGGTGCAGTATAGAGGCCACAGGGAGTCCAGAAGGTGCGGAAAACAGTGTTTTATTCACACTTGTATCAAAATAACAGCAGAAAGTCAATTGGTGTTAAGTCACACACATCAGCAAATGAAGGGGAAAACAAAATGTCCAAACACAGGTTCCATTCACCTGGCAGGTTTGATGTGCGGGTTCGCACCTGGCTGTCAGCCCAGCCGCAGGACAATCCTCCTTCAGGGTTCCAGGACGGCTGCACGCCTCCTTGCTGGGCACGTCCTTCCACCCCAGAGAGCTCCACACCACTAGCAGCAGCTTCCAAGACAATCACTCTCACAGCTGGTGGTGCTGGCTGAGTTTATAAACCCAGCCCAAAACTCGGACTGGACCGTGGGGAGCAGCCACCCACCCTACTCTTTAGCTGCTCCCAGTAAGAGCCGGCCCGGATCGGCTTTGCAGCCATGCTATTTAACAGAGTCAAACAGCACTAGCTGCTGCAGACAAAAACCCGGCTCTCACCTCACCGAGGCCAGCAACCTCGGTGACACGTACCTGCCATCTAGGACGGCACCCTGCACCTTACCACATACCCCCCTTTGTTCAACCCTGAGGGGTGGACACAGGTCAAACAGTGTACCCGGAGAGCGCGTCTGCATTTTTAATAACCGGCCCGCTCTGTGCTCCACCGTGAATTTAAAATTCTGTAGGGACAGAAACCACCTGGTGACCCGGGCATTCCTCTCTTTGGCTTGGGACATCCACTTGAGTGGGGAGTGGTCGGTCACCAGGCGAAAGCTTCTGCCCAACAGGTAATAACGGAGGGCCTCGAGTGCCCACTTGATGGCCAGGCACTCTCTCTCGACTATGCTGTACCTAGTCTCTGCTGGGGTGAGCTTGCGGCTGAGGAAGACAACGGGATGCTCCTCCCCGTTGACTTCCTGCGACAGTACCGCACCAAGGCCAACCTCAGAGGCGTCGGTCTGGACTACGAAATCCTTCCTGAAATCGGGTGTCACCAAAACCGGGGACCCACACAGGGCCGATTTCAAGGCGGAGAAAGCCTTTTCCGCCTGCTCATTCCAGCGGACCATCCCTGTCTTACGCCCCTTTAACAACTCTGTCAATGGCGAAGCAATAGTAGCAAAGTGGGGCACAAACCTCATGTAATACCCCACAATCCCCAGGAACGACTTTACCTGCCTGGTGGTGACCGGTCGGGGCCAACTCCGTATTGCCTCTACCTTATTTACCTGAGGCTTGATGACTCCCGCCCAATTACATATCCCAGATATTTTGTCTCCTCTAACCCTATGGAGCACTTCTTTGGGTTAGCGGTCAGTCCGGCTTTCCTCAGGGCATCCACTACCGCCTGCACCTTGGGTAAATGGCTTTCCCAGTCGGTGCTGTGGATGACTACATCATCTAAGTAGGCCGAGGCGTACCGGCGATGTGGTCGCAGCACTATGTCCATTAACCTTTGGAAAGTGGCGGGGCGCCATGCAGGCCAAAGGGTAACACCTTGTAGTGATACAGGCCCTGCGGAGTAACAAATGCGGTTTTTCCTTAGCCGACTCCGTTAAGGGTACCTGCCAGTACCCTTTAGTGAGGTCCAGCACAGAAAAATAACGGGCTTGTCCTAAACTTTCAACAAGCTCGTCTACTCGGGGCATGGGATACGCGTCAAACTTGGATACTTCATTTAACTTGCGAAAGTCGTTGCAGAACCGCAACGTCCCATCCGGCTTGGGTATTAGGACTATGGGACTGGCCCACTCACTTTTCGACTCCTCAATGACATCGAGCTTCAACATTAACTGCACTTCCTCCGCGATGGCCCGCCGCCGAGCCTCGGGTACCCGGTATGGTTTTAACCGGACCTTGGCCTGAGGCTCAGTGACGATGTCATGTCGGATGAGAGATGTGCGGCCAGGGAGGTCGAGAACACATCCGTGTTCCGACTGAGGAACTCCTGACTTCCTGAACTTGTTTGGAAGATAGGCTGTCTGCAATTTTTACCGTGGTTACGGCTTCACAGGCCTCGAACTGTGGGGCTGGACCCTTTTCACCTAGAAGCCCTGGCCGGGGGCTGTGGTCGTCGGCCGCGTCCCTATCTTTCCACGGCTTAAGTAAATTCACGTGGTACACCTGCTCCGGCTTGCGCCGCCTGGCTGGTGTACTTTGTAATTTACTTCCCCTACCTTCTCGATCACCTCATAGGGGCCCTGCCACCTAGCTAGGAATTTGCTGTCAAGGGTGGGTACCAGAACCAAAACCCGATCTCCCGGATTGAAGTCCCGTACCCGAGCCTGACGATTGTACACCCTACTCTGGGCTTGTTGCGCTGCCTCCATATGCTCCCGGACCAAGGGCAACACCCTTTCCATCCGTTCCTGCATTTGGGCGACATACTCAATGACACTTTTGTGGGGACAGGCTGTTGTTCCCATGCTTCCTTGGCGATATCCAACAGGCCCCGAGGGTGTCTGCCATAAAGCAGTTCGAAGGGCGAGAACCCAGTAGAGGCCTGGGGCACCTCTCGCACTGCGAACATGAGATAGGGCAGAAGCAGATCCCAGTCCTTCCCATCTCTAGACACCACCCTCTTTAACATATTTTTTAGAGTTTGGTTAAACCTCTCCACAAGACCGTCTGTTTGCGGATGGTAAGCGGACGTCCGTAACTGCTTTATACGCAACAATTTACACAGTTCCCTCATTACTTTGGACATAAAAGGGGTCCCTTGGTCTGTCAGAACCTCTTTTGGCAGGCCCACACGGGAAAACATCTCCATTAACTCTTTGGCAATGAGCTTAGCTGAGGTATGTCGCAGAGGCACCGCCTCCGGATACCGAGTGGCATAGTCGAGAACTACCAGAATGTGTTGGTGGCCCCTGGCAGACTTTGGTACAGGCCCAATTAAATCCATCGCGATTCGCTCAAGCGGTACTTCAATAATTGGCAGAGGTACCAGAGGACTACGGAAATGTGGCTGGGGGCTAGTTATCTGACAGGTCGGACAGGACTTACAATAATTCTCTACCTCCTTGAACACACTGGGCCAATAAAACCGCTGCAGTATGCGGTCCTGGGTTTTCTGCCACCCCAGGTGTCCCCCAAGAACATGTTGGTGGGCAAGCTCCATGACAAGCTTGCGATACGCTGTGGGCACCACCAACTGTTCAACAGGTTCGCCTCGGATTTGGTTCACCCGATACAACATATCCTGCAGAACAATAAATCGTGGGAACATTAATTCAGCCCCTGGTTTCTGGGGTTTCCCATCAATTTCCAGCACATTCTCCCAGGCCCTGGTCAGGGTTTGGTCCCGGTGTTGTGCGGTCCCAAAATTTTCCCCGGAGACATTGAGGTCTGCCAACTCAGGTCCCGGTGGCAAGTCCTCCGTGTCTCCCACCATTACACTCAGTGGGGTTGTCTCCCCCTCTACCGCTGGAGCAGTGGTCACCCCTACCGCCGGCCCTTCAGACTCGGGCTCCCAGGGTTCTGGCCTTCCAGTGGTATCAGGCCACTCCACTAGGGTCACCCCTGTCTCGGGTCCCTCAGATACCTTTATTACCGGCCACAGCGCCGGAAAACCGGGAAGTCCCTCCCAAGTATCAGTTCGTGTGGGAGTTTAGTAGCGACAGCCACCTCGTGGGTCCACCTACCAGCCGCGGTGGACAAAGTCACTAGTGCAGTGGGGTAGTCTTTCAGGTCTCCGTGGATGCACAGGACCCCGACTTTACGGCCAGTATACTCCGCAGGCCGTACAAGGGCAGCCCTTACCAGGGAGACTAAACTCCCGGAGTCCAGCAGAGCCACCGCCAGAGAGTCTCCCACCTCTACCTGACACAGGTGGTTATGGTCCTGCACCTCACGGGTGCCAGTTGCGCACAGCTTCCGTGCATACAGGGAGAGACGACCCCGTAGTTCATATCCATCGGCTCATCCCGATGCGGACAGTCGGCCCTGATGTGGCCTGGCTCCTGACACCTCCAGCATACCACGGGAGGCGGACTCGCAGGGGGTATCTTCCGTGCAGGCCACTCTGTCGCGGACGTCGGAACTGGGGCAGAGGCCTCCGGGGTTTGACTGACCCCTTCCCCGCAAGAGTCCCCTGCAGGTTTCTGGTGGCCTCGTAGCGCTCCACCAGGTCGACCATCTCCAGGGCATTGGTGGGCGATACCTGGCCGATCCAGTGCTGGAGGGGATAAGGCAGGGCCCTCCAAAAGATGTCCGCCAACAGTCGATCCAGCATGGCAGTGGGACTTAGTAGATCGGGCTGCAGCCACTTTTGCAGCCTGTGCAGCAGGTCGTAGTACTGCGGCCTAGCGGGTTCAGTCGTTTTAAAGTCCCACTGGTGGACTCTTTGGGCGCGGACCAGCACGTTCACGCCCAGTCGGGCTAGGACCTCTCCTTTCACGGTGTCATAATCTGCCGCTTGGTCGTCCGACAAGTCGAAAAACACCTGCTGGGGTCCGGAAGCCAGGAACGGAGCGACCACCTCAGCCCACTGGTCACGGGGTAACTTTTCCCTCACGGCGACCTTCTCAAAAACCGCCAGGTACGTCTCAACGTCGTCTGCGGGGGTCATTTTTGGGATCGCCGCACGGACCGCTTTCCGGGCATCATGGACGTGGTGGGACGCTCCTGCCGCCTGTAACGCCATCACATGTTGTAGCAATAGTTGGTTGGTCTCCCGCTGTTGCACGTTAGCCTCTATGAGAGCCTTCACAGCAGCCTCCATGTTGCCAGAAACTCCTGCTTGCAGCTTTGCTGGCTTAATATATTCCATACACTTTAGAAAAACAAAACTTCGGCGTTTACGCCAGCCTCACTGCGCATGCCCGCATCCGACACCAAATGTGGGAGTCGCTCTGGTAGACGGCGGTGTGGGTGCAGTATAGAGGCCACAGGGAGTCCAGAAGGTGCGGAAAACAGTGTTTTATTCACACTTGTATCAAAATAACAGCAGAAAGTCAATTGGTGTTAAGTCACACACATCAGCAAATGAAGGGGAAAACAAAATGTCCAAACACAGGTTCCATTCACCTGGCAGGTTTGATGTGCGGGTTCGCACCTGGCTGTCAGCCCAGCCGCAGGACAATCCTCCTTCAGGGTTCCAGGACGGCTGCACGCCTCCTTGCTGGGCACGTCCTTCCACCCCAGAGAGCTCCACACCACTAGCAGCAGCTTCCAAGACAATCACTCTCACAGCTGGTGGTGCTGGCTGAGTTTATAAACCCAGCCCAAAACTCGGACTGGACCGTGGGGAGCAGCCACCCACCCTACTCTTTAGCTGCTCCCAGTAAGAGCCGGCCCGGATCGGCTTTGCAGCCATGCTATTTAACAGAGTCAAACAGCACTAGCTGCTGCAGACAAAAACCCGGCTCTCACCTCACCGAGGCCAGCAACCTCGGTGACACGTACCTGCCATCTAGGACGGCACCCTGCACCTTACCACAGAGGGTATTTTGTGTACTGGCACAGATTGTAATGGGGGACCATGATTACTAGTATGAGCACAATGGGGGCATTTTTATTATTGGGGACACTGTTAACACCATGCACTCTGGCAGATAATTATTTCTATTGGTGGAACTTTGAGGAGCACTATTACTGTGGGGGCACACTAGCACAATATCGGCGTAGCACAATTATTTTTGGGGGACATTATGTTTATACAATTAGTGTCACTGTGTGCAAATAATTATTGAAGGGTGCACTTTCTGTGTGGTACTAGTATTTTCAGGGGAACTGGTTCTGCAGCATAATATTAGGGAGCACAGCGAACACTGTATTGGGAGTGACAGGATGGGGTGTTCAGAAGGTGGGAAGGAGGAGGATAGTAAAGTAGGAAACTAAGATGTCTGTTTGTAATACTCTGCAGCGATGAGAGATTGCTAAAATAACTCATCATGGTGGTCTGGTCTGAAAGGAGATGAAGAAAGAGAACATCTACATAGACACACTAATCTTTCCTAGAAATAAAAGAACAGGGCCTGAATGGTGGGTAGGCCATCGCCCTATTAGTTTATCTTACCCTCAAATGGAAAGAAACTTTCTATTGTTGATAACCCCTTAAAGGGTTTCTGTTACTAGAATTTTTACTATTAAACTGGCTGACATTACTGATATGCTAATATCAGCTGCACCTAACTATGTTATTCTTGTGATTATTCATGCCCCCGTTACTGCAGAAGTCCTACTTTTATAATATGCAAAGTGGGGGGTTTGGGGGCCGGGGGTGGCGTTGCTCCTGGTCCTAGAGGCTCCGTTCTCCCACCTCATTACATGCCCTCCAAGTCTTGATTGACAGGGCCAGGCAGCATTCACATCCTCCTGCCGGCCCTGTGCGCCAGGGAAATCTTGCGCCGTTCAGTATTCAGTGCAGGCACGGCAAGGAAGCTGGCAGCTGGCGAGCATCCTTCCCTCACCTCACTAGGCTAATTTGCATATTATAAAAGTAAGAAGTAACAGGGGCATGAATAATCACAAGAATAGCATAGTTAGACACAGCTGACATTAGCACATCGCTAATGTCAGCCAATTTAATAGTGAAAATTCTAGTGACAGAAACCCTTTAAATTTACACAGAATCCTTTGCGCTAATCCTCTGGGGTATTGCATCTGCAGTAATGATCATCTGAGCTGAGAACATCAAAAGTAACAAGAAATAAGGATTTAATGGGGTTACACTGAATATTGTGTAAGGCTAGGTCTACACGACTTCATTTGTCGTGGGACATTTAGTCACATTAATGTCGCGTGACAATTTTTATGATGGTAGTCTATGGTGTCGCACTGCGACATGCAACATGCTGCGACTGCGACACAACAGTCGCAAAAAATAAATTCAAAATAGATTTTTCTGCATGTTGCATTGCGACACCATAGACTACTATTATACTTATTGTCGCGCGACACATGTCATCGTGTAGACCTAGCCTAAAACTTTTTGATGCATTATCAGGGAATTTACAACATAGCTTGCTCAATTTCTTATGTTCTGAAGCAAAATACTAGTAGAATGTAAATTGTCCAATACCATGAGGTCTCTGGAGAAATGTTTATATAATGTGGCCTGTTCAGTTCCAAGCTCAAACACACAAAACAGAATGGCCCACACTGTCAGATTGTTATATTTGGTGTTTGTTTTTTTAGTTTGTTTTTTGTATTCCTGTATATACTGTAAGAGGGCGCAAGGTTCCGTCGTCGACGGAAGGTACGTGTCACCGAGGTTCCTGGCCTCGGTGAGATAAGAGCCGGATTTTTGGTGTCAGCAGCAGCTAGTGCTGCTTGACACATTGATATTTAGTATGGCTACAAAGCCGATCCGGGCCGGCTCTTATTGGGAATAGTCAAGTGCTGGGTGGGAGATTATTCCCCACGGTCCAGGCCGGACTTTTTCCGGGCCTTTAAAAGGCAGCCACCTCAGCAGGTGGGAAGTGATTATCCTGGAAGCTGCTGGTGTTGCTGTGGAGCTCTCAGGGCTGAGAGCAAGAGTCTGCAAACAGGCGTGCAGTCTACCTGGAAGCCGCTGGTGGAAACTTTGCGTGGCCGACCTAACTGCCAGGTGTGAACTAACACCGACCACTCAGGTGACCTTGCTGTGGGACTTATGTTTTTGCCGGGTGTTTTACCTTGTGTGAACAAGCACTAAAGACTGTTTCTGTTTTGCCGAGTGTGAATAAAACACTTCTGCTTTACCCAGAGAACTGTTTACCTTGCCTCTATACTGCGTCCGCAAGCCTGTCTACCAGAGCAATTCCCCACAATACATTCATATGAAGAGCTGAACATTTTATATAAGAGTTACATGTTCGCAGAAGGAAAACAATGACATGATCAAATCTAAAATGAGGTTATGGGGCAGACATCATACCCCGCAGTGGTAAATGGAGTCAGTCAGTTTCGATATTGGCGCTCACACTGTGGCCATAAGTCTTGAATGACCTCAATTTGTTGTTGCCACAAAGCTAAGGTAGAGGCGCACAAGCTGAGTGTGGAAGATTTACTAAAGGTGAAAAGCTACTAAATGCACACAACAAATAACCATATAAACTTCACATTGCTCCACTGCTACATGCTAAACTGAGAAAGCTCATATTTAAAATGACTAAACTAGTAATTTTCTTTATTGTTCTTCAGGGAGCAGTGCAACAGTGGTGTAATAACTGCTCTGCAGGTGAGTGATCTCCCTTACTCGGCAGGAGGTACGTAGCTCGACACTGAAAAACAAATTTGTTATATACTTTCTTATTGTTCTCTTGGGGTCATATACAATCTAGCATGCTTATCTTTCTAAAAACACAATTAAAAGTCATATTTTAGTAACATTATGCACTGGAGTCCTGTAATAAAATCCATGCTGGAGGCACTACACTGCAAATGTAAATATACGTGATTTTTAATGGAAATGTATCTTTAGAAAATTAATGTTTATTTACTTATTAAGTGGATTTCAGCCTTTATGCAGAAAACCTGCTTCGAGCTCCTATAGCGCGTTCTGTTAAATGAAAGCACTTAAAGGGTGCTAGTTATAGCAACAAGTTTCAATTCTTGATTTGTTGCATGCAAATGACTTTTTTAGTTTTTAAAACATTTTTATTGGTAACAAATCGTCAGTGATATATCAGATGCATGTATTACAGAAGTACAAGATGACAATTATGCTGATACAAACGTTGTGTACAGTAATGTACATCTAGATAAGGTGCAGTCTTTTACACCCGTAGATCACTTTATTGCATACGTGAACAAGGCAATTATTTTTTTCTTTATTTATATGTTGTTGACTGTAACATATGAAGAAACAAATGGATATAGGACAACCGCATGATAAACAGACACTTTTGGCTAGGTTGGCATTAACTGTTCTAATGAGCTAGGTGAGTATCAGGTCTGGGAGAGATTGCTGTGCTCCACACACCCCAGGTACGGTCAAATAGGTGTGGAGTATTGGATGCAAATGACTTTTTTCTTAAAAGTATTATTAATTTAAATTACTGGGAAAATTACATATTAGTATGACTAAAATTCTGCCATCTAATAAACTGATTATACAGTACAAAAGTAACCGTTACATGGCTCGATGATAACGTGGTTCAACCTGAGAGATGGAAGATCTGTGCCAATGACTACAAATGCAGAAAGACAGCATAGCCTTAAAGGGGTTATGCGAGGCTGGAAATGCCCCCTTATATGCCCAGACCCCTCACACTGATTCTACCTGCCTCCCCGCTCTCTGCACGGCCACCGCTGCTTCTCTCCGTGCATGGATGGAAAAATCCGGTGTTGGGGGGGCGGGGGCAGGCAATGGTAGGCGGTGATGGGGGCGAGCCTCCCTAGCATTACCCGCATATGGGGGGGCATTTCCAGCCTTGGATAACCCCTTTAAAGTACTAGTAATTAAGAAATAAAAAGGGTAAGGAATAAAACAAGAGAATGCCTCTGAGGTAGTATTGTTATAGTGTTGAGGAGATGTCTACACATATAGCTATGCGCTCCTGGATGGGTTCTGCTATTATATTTGACAGAACTGAATAGGAGGCATATTGAGTTAACTGCACTCTGGGAGGCTAACCCCTACCAGCTCCTAAAGCAGCCCCGTCCTCGCAAGTATGGTGTCCCAACTAAATGGGACCATCAATGGAAAGAAACATGGATGTGATGCCAACCAGTTTTCTTTTTATGAAAGCCACATAAAAGTATAAAACAGAATCTTTGTGTTTCACCACTGGACAAGTGTCATATAAAGCAACATGTTAGAGGAATTATTCTAAGACCTTAATTTATTACACGGAAGGAGTGACAACAGATCATACAAGGATCAGAATACCCTAAACTGAGGAGCATTCTGAGAATAAAGTCAAATTGCTGGCGAGACATGGATCTTTGTACAAAAGAAATTCATTAGCCACAGATTTTTTGATGCACTATGCACCAACTCAAAACGATCTACACATTATTTCCCTTGGTTTCACAAGACATTGAACAGCTACTATTGAGATGCCACTGACACAAGTTCAAAGCGCAAAAAAAGCAAATTCAGAAGAAGAAGACTTCCAAATGCTCATTTTTTAGGATTTATTTGCTGCAGTCAGGTAAAATATCTATGGAAAGTGCCCTCAAACCCAGCTGCAGTGGGTGAAATGCTCTCTGTAAGAAGATGTAAGTGTAAGTGACAGTAGACTACCTACAGCATATGCTTGATTTGTCTAACCTCTGCTTTGTGTTCTTTGAGCTCAGTCTCTTCATCTGTAGCGATTACAGAATTCAAACTTTGCACTAGATTTATAGATACATTAAAGTATCTTATGTAGGGAACAATTTCGGAGCATCTGAACAGCCCTGGAGGCGTGAAGATATTTACATAATCTTCTCTGACCTCTGGAAGCTCATATGGTAACATCTATACTCCTCGAGATCACAAAAATCCAATTTTCTTCAGGTAGTACATCTACTTTCTTTCTTTCCTTGCGGAATACATTTTTTAACCGCCATAAAACATTTACCAGGCCTAAAAGAATGCAAGCAAGGATGAACAGTTCCTTTACCAAAAATAATGGTTTCCTCCATTTGTCTTGCCCTGTAATTACAGCATATAAGGATCTGATATCGATCTTTACAGCACCTTGGTCTGGAATTACAAAACCAATATACAATTATATCTTAACCCAAACGCAAGCAGTTATTTGCAGCCATTGTGTGTGCTCAGTCTGTCAGTAAATTGTGGAGGGTGCTGGGTTTTTGCGGCGGCTCTGAAGAGATTTGTGGCTTTGTGTTCAGACTGATATAGATTTCACAAGACATTGACTTGCTTCCTGAGATTTCAGCCTGTTTACCAAGCTCATTACTTTTCCTTGGTGCTCTTTTCCATTCCCCCTGCTGTTTCTTTAACTGTATTTTTTTTAACACAAAATCTATCTTCTAAGTCATCTGCTGATTTAAGGAAAAAACAACAGAATCATAAGTAAGAGTTCTGTAATGAAGAGCAGACGTGTCTTTGGAGAAGCTAAAAGGAGTCCCGAGAGGTCAAGTATCTGAAGGAATGAAAAGCCACCAGAATCCAGGTAGTAAGAGAAACTAGGGGCCAGCATATAGAAGCACACTGGACCCTGTCTTATGCCAAGTACATAAAGTACAGTGAAAATGTATTACTCTGCAGATAGGAAACTGACAGGATACTGAGAGAGGGAAGACTAATGATCCTACAGTCAACCTCCCTTCATAAAGTTGTAATTCACCAGGTTAAAATGAATGAGACATTAGAAATAACCTATTGCTTCAATGTTGTTTTAACATATTTTTAAATGATTTTTGTTGCTGTTAATGTTCAATGTGGGTACCCCAAAGCAGACAACTTGCAATCTGTTCTTGTTATATAATATTATGCAATATTATTTAATTCTATTTTATATTTTCATACTTTGTTATATTTTCATACTATGTTGTTGAGAGTTGGCCGCGCAAGCGTGGTGCGCTCCCATTCACTTCTATGGGGAGAGCGCTTGGCAGTGGCTGGAGCTACCACCTTCCCAGCTCCGTTCTTAGTGTAGATAAGGGTCCCAGAGGTGGGACCTGCACCTATTAGACAAACGGGGGCACATCCTAGCGATATATTCTCCCATTGTCTGTGATGGGAATATCTCTTTAAGTGAAAGACCGCACCATTTCTACAGTACCAAAAAAGACAGAGAGATAAGGAAAGAGCCAAGAAGGTCCAGAACCTGCATGGCTAAGCATAGCAGTCAGACACTAAGGTATTTGCTGATTAAAGCTGACCGACTTAAGTTTTGTGAGGAGGCATTGCTAAAACACCCTTCACACTTGGACATGACTTGACCTGTTTTATTTTTACCCTGTATCCTGCAGGTGGAAATTATAGTCACAATTGCAAGGGTAATATTGACAGCCATAGATTCTGCCCAGACAGAGACACTTTGGGAAGATAGAGAAGAAAGAGTTCTATAATTTCATCCTTGTTGAAATCCATACATTGCTATCTGGGAAGATTTGCTCTGTGAACTATTTGGAACTGTGTTTTTATACACTGTTGGATGTACTACAACTCCCATTCTGCACTTTTGTAAAAAGAGACATTTACTTTCCTACATTCCTCCAGTTTTCACACTATTCACTAAGCCCAATAATAGTCTGACAATTCCTCTTCTGCAGTGGTCATTTTCAGCAGTCATCACAGGCAGGCTTACAATAAAGGATGATACTACTGTATATACAGAAATCACAGGATCCACTATTCAGTATAGATGATGTCACATCTTATCTCCAAGCCCCCTTCACACCCCTCCCCGCACCCCCAATACAGTGACCTCTGCACAGGTCACAAACCATGTCCGTAAAACACTCTCCTATAGAAGTCAATAAACATCCCATGCCCAATGTGTTTCCATGTCGCTCCTGTAAAGCATATCTTTAAATGCTGTTAAAAGGGTCTTCCAGGCTTTTAATATTGATGACCTATCCTCAGGATAGGTCATCAATATCAGATCGGTGGGGGTCTGACACCAAGCACCCCCGCCAATCATATGTGTGAAGAGAAAGCACGAGCCTGTCTCTCTCCCTGTGTGCCATAGACATAGCAGCAGCTAGCAGGAAGAGAGACACTGCATGTGCCTGTTCTTCATACAGCTGATCGGCAGGGGTGCAGGGTGTTGGACCCCCACTGATCTGATATTGATAACCTATCCAGAGAATAGGTCATTGATATTAAAAGCCTGGAAAACCCCTTTAACAGCAACTCAGGAAAAATGACTGCCTCCATAATCATGTACAGAAAATAAAATCATATTAAAAAAATTAAATGTGTTTCATTATCTAGTTTAATTACTTTAAAAAATATATAGGTGATTCAGTATATTCCCTTTAAGTCAAAGATGGCCTAGAGAAGGTAGTGACCAAAGACCATGAAATCCTACAAATCCCTAACCCTGGGAACACACCTAAGCGTTTTTCAGCGCGTTCAAACGCGCTGAAAAACGCACAAGTGAAAACCCATGTATTCCAATGGACATGGTTCACACTTGAGCGTTTTACAGCGCGTTTGAACGCGCTGAAAAACGCCAAACGCAAACGCTTGTGCATGAGCTTCTTTGGGGCGTTTGCCCAAGCGTTTGCACCCATTGAAAAGCATATGATCGCGCGTTTTTGTAGTAAAACCCAGCAGAAAGGCAGAATCTCCACCCACCTTTGCTGGGTGGGGATTCTTTTTTTCTGCAAACTGTAAGCTGTCAATCAAAAAACGCCCCAAATACGCGCGTTGCAAAAATACAAAAACGCCGAAAAAAAAGATGTATTGTCTGAAAGGTGATTACGGTATATTGACTTCTTTGGCTCTTACAGCATATACAGTTGCAAGAAAAAGCATGTGAACCCTTTGGAATGATATGGATTTCTGCACAAATTGGTCAAAAAATGTGATCTAATCTTCATCTAAGTCACTATAATAGACAATCACAGTCTGCTTAAACTAATAACATGCAAAGAATTAAATGTTACCATTATTGAATACACCATGTAAACATTCACAGTGCAGGTGGAAAAAGTATGTGAACCCCTAGACTAATGACATCACCAAGAGCTAATTGGAGTGAGGTGTCAGCCAACTGGAGTCCAATCAATGAGATGAGATTGGAGGTGTTGGTTACAGCTACCCTGCCCTATAAAAAACACACACCAGTTCTGGGTCTGATGTGAATGATGCCTCGCACAAAAGAGCTCTCGGAAGACCTACGATTAAGAATTGTTCACTTACATAAAGTTATAAAGGGTAATAAAAGTATCTCCAAAAGCCTTTCTGTTCATCAGTCCACGGTAAGACAAATTGTCTATAAATGGAGAAAGTTCAGCACTGCTGCTACTCTCCCTAGGAGTGGCTGTCCTGTAAAGATGACTGCAAGAGCACAGCACAGACTGCTCAATGAGGTGAAGAAGAACTTTAGAGTGTCAGCTAAAGACTTACAAAAGTCTCTGGCATATGCTAACATCCCTGTTAGCAAATCTATGATACATAAAACACTAAACAAGAATGGATTTCATGGGAGGATACAACAGAGGAAGCCACTGCTGTCCAAAAAAAAAAATTTGCTGCACGTTTACAGTTTGCACAAGAGCACCTGGATTTTCCAGTTCCACAGCAGTAGTGGCAATATATTCTGTGGACAGATGAAACCAAAGTTGAGTTGTTTGGAAGAAACACACAACATGATGTGGGGAGAAAAAGAGGCACAGCACACGAACATCAAAACCTCATCCCAACTGTGAATTATGGTGGTGGGGGCATCATGGTTTGGGGCTGCTTTGCTGCATCAGGGCCTGGACGGATTGCTATCATCGAATAAAAAATGAATTCTTAAGTTTATCAAGACATTTTGCAGAAGAACTTAAGGCCATCTGTCCACCAGCTGAAGCTCAACAGAAGATGGGTGTTGCAACAGGACAAGGACCCTAAGCATAGAAATAAATCAACAACAGAATGGCTTAAACAGAAGAAAATACGCCTTCTGGAGTGGCTCAGTCAGAGTCCTGACCTCACCCCGATTGAGATGCTGTGGCATGACCTCAAGAAGGCGATTCACACCAGACATCCCAAGAATATTGCTTAACTGAAACAGTTCTGTAAAGAGGAATGGTCAAGAATTACTCCGGACCGTTGTGCACGTCTGATCTGCTACTACAGGAAAGGTTTGGTTGAAGTTATTGCTGCAAAAGACGGTTCAACCAGTTATTAAATCCAAGGGTTCACATACTTTTTCCACCTGCACTGTGAATGTTTACATGGTGTGTTCAATAAAAACATGGTAACATTTAATTCTTTGTGTTTTATTAGTTTAAGCAGACTGTGATTGTCTATTGTTGTGACTTAGATGAAGATAAGATCACATTTTATGATTGTATGTGAGCATGGAGGATATAGGATAAATAGTTGGGGCCAAATGACCGTTTAGCTCACAGCCATTGAATGTGTATAGCCACCTTTAGGCTTATGTCTTAGGATATTCTTAGGCCCCATGCACATGACCATATCCATTATGTGGTACACAAATCCTGGACCCTCAAAAAACAGATACTCACTTTGTGCATTCCACATTTTATGATTCCGCATCTTCAGCCCCCTATGTTAAAAATGCCTATTCTTGTCGCCAAAATGGACAAGTATAGGACATGTTCTATCTTTTCTTTTTAAAACTATATGAACATGGTGTGTGCTCTTTACTTTTGGAGCCTGTGTCATGCTTGCAAAGAATTTTCTTGAAAACAGATGGAGCGTGGCATAAATTGCAAGTGATAGTTGGCAGCCAGTCATCAAGCTAATAAAATGCAATCAAGAAAAAAATGTTTACAGGAATAGAAGTTGAAAATTGCAGAAATGAGGCATCAAAATATACCAGTATCCAAGCCATATGTAAAACAGTATAAATAAAGCCGCCCTTGTAATGACCCTCTTTTTTGCCTTTGCAACAGTATCACAACACAGCACTAAAGCACATCTGTACAATAGCTATTTTACTGCCATATAATGAACTGGAATTTGCTGAAGGCTAAGTTCATGTTAACCTCAAGTCACCAAGAACCATTTCCATCAGTGTTGTGTCATTTGTACATGTTTTTTTATGGGTAAGTCATTAATTCTCAATGCAATGTCAGAAAAGAAAATCTTCAGAATGTAGCCACCCCAGGGAAAATGTAATACTACAAGGTGGACATTCAGATAAATGGCTATCCAGGTAAGACAAGGACGGCTTTAATCAGCCAGAACAGGAGCCACTCTCATAGAGAAGCTCTCTGTTCTGCATGGGAGTGCACCTGGAAATGCATATGAGGCTAGACTGAAAGATTCCACACACAAGTTATAGACATGGCTATATTGGACAAAAAATTAATACTTCAAAGTCACTAATCCAGAATTTAAAGTAGTACGCCTACAGGAGTATGATCAGAGAACACAGACGTTTCTCTTGTGTCGAGCACCATGATTTTCAAGCTTGAGAAACCCGCTAAATGACATATTGGTTGAAATATATTTTATATTCTTGTTTGGTATACCTAGGTTGGTAAAAGTATACTGTACAACTTGCTGCTTATATTATCTCTCTAGGATTAACCTACGAGGAGGTTTCACAATAATTGGAACAATATCATATGCTTTTCCCTTTCTGCATGTATTTAGGCAGCCAATCATAAGAGGGGCCAGCAGTGTGGAGGTATCAGCAGCATGAGGAGACCACAGAGTAAAAAGCTGACATAGTTTGGAGGTGGCAGCAGCATCAGGAGACCACAGAGTGGCAGGTTGACATAGTGTGGAGGTTAATGGCAATACCAGTACCTGCTGAACATCAGATGTGTGGCATCAGGCGGGTGGCAGCATCAGAATAGTAGCTAAGGCAGGTAGCCAGAAGAAACCGGTCTCTTTTGTCAAAGTGTGGGTGGGGCATAATGGATGATCTAATCTGATGCATCAGGCATTGGTGGGTGGAAATCCTGGATGAATCATCTTGACAAAGGCCAGTCTCTCCACATGTAGGGTGGACAGGCAAGTTCTTCTTGGGGTAACTATGGCCCTAGCCACACTAAACACCCGCTCTGATGCCACACTACTGGCCAGGCAGGACAGCTTTTCCAGGGCAAACTCTGCCAGTTGCTGCCACAAATCCAGTTTGGCTGCCCAGTAGTCCAGCGGATCTTCAATGTGGGGTGGTAGGGTGCTGTCAAAGTATGACTCCACCTGCTGGTTCAGGTCCTGCTCCAGGTCTAGTTGATGCTTCTGCTGGTGAGTAGTTTCTTCACTAGGTGGCTGAAGAAAGCTGCTCATCAGCGACTCTAGACTCAGGCTGTTGCTGATGGAGCTGGTATTGCTCCTGCCACCCCACCCCTCCCACAGCCATGGCCGTGGAACGTGAGCCCATAGGGCCCCCCCGGTCAGACCTGCGACAGGATGGGCGATGGCACAGATAGGCAGTAGCCAACTGACTACATAGGACGTCTCTATAGTACTTCAGTTTGACCTCCCTATCAGCGGGTGTAAAAAATGCCCCTATTTTGGACCAGCTGCGAAGGTCCAACAAGATGGAGAGCCAGAAGTCATCCCTCTGCTGAATGGTGACAATTCGGCTGTCACTACACAAGCAAATGAACATGCATCGCCATTTGTGCAAGTGACTCTGAGGGACTTCGTGTCACCATCTCCACTGCATACTGCCATGGTATGTCCTGGTCCTCTGCCTCCTCTTCCTCATTGCCCTGGGGCTTATGTGGCTGTGAGATCTAGCCAAATTTACCAGCATCTGTTCCAGGACATAAAGCAGTGGAATGACGTTGTTCATCCAGTACTCCTGGCGATTGACAAATAACATGGCCTCCTCAAAGGGCCTGAGCAAACGGCAGGTGTCACGCATGAGCTGCCACTGGCTGACATCGAGGTTACACAGGGGAGTACTCCTGTCCGCTTGGATCATCTAGAAATCGTTTATGGCCTTTCTCTGTTCGTACAGTCGGTCCAACATATTGAAGGTGGAATTCCAACGAGTGGAAACGTCGCATATTAGCCTATGTTGGGGGATGCCGTTCTGCCGATGCAATTTTACACAACTCAAAAGGCTTTTCAACAGATAAGTGCACTGCTGAATGCGAATGTATTTTTGTTTCACCACTAATACACTGCAAACAAGGCTTTAGAATATATCACTGCACCGCACAAGGGCTAATAAGATGCACTATAGAAATATTTCTTTGTAATAAACCCTGTTAATGGCTGTGTCAAACAGCACTTGCACACCAATAACAAGAACAGTTTGCTGGAATGACAGAGCAGTATAATGTCAGTTTGGATCCCGAGTCAATGCTCCAAGGCGTAATAGGATTGTTCCTATTACTCAGTCTGTAACCTCCCCCTACTGAACCCTGTTCTACATAAATGCAGTAGAACGATTCCTCCCTATCCTTTCCCTGCACTTATAAATCGTTTTTTTGCCACAATCAAATCTTTCCTATCACTGTCCCTAGCGCCTGCAGACATCTCTCCCTGCACTAAGTATACAGGTAAATGGCAGAATCTACGATGGCTGACGCTATTTATGGGGCTGTGACATAACAGGGCTGGCTGTTGATTGGCTGCATGCATGGCATTATGGGTGATCCCACCTTCCCAGAGTTCCTTTCTCCATGTCCTCACACATGCAGCAGCCATTTTAGGAAAAAATGTGATTCCACGAAGTGTGAGGAAATTCGGCTTCAGTGCGAATCAAATTTTTCCTGAAATTCGGATCGAATTCCACTTCATCAGCTTCAATTCGCTCATCCCTAGTGGTGGTGTATGTCTGTATGCTAAGAGTGATATATGAAAGTGAGTGTGAAAGAAACAATTGTGGATGACAGTTGTGAGGATGTTGAAACCTTGTGGGTGGAATTACAGAGGAAGAAAATGATGATAAAATAATTCTTGGTGTGATCTATAGACCCCCCAATATCATTGAGGAGATAAAAAGTAGTGCAAATGGAGCAGGCAGTGCAGGCTGGCCCAGTAGTGATAATGGGACATTTTAACTATCAAAACATAGATTGGGAATATGGCCTTGGAAGTGGCCTTCTCCAGTGGTGGGTGATATGACACCTTATTCTTTGCTGTGGTACCTCTCTCCTCTGTCTGGGTGCTGGGGCCTAAATAACTGAAAGTGGCCTTCTCCAGTGGTGGGTGATATGACGCCTGATTCTCTGCTGTGGGACCTCTCTCCTCTGTCTGGGTGCTGGGGCCTAAATAACTCAAAGTGGCCTTCTCCAGTGGTGGGTGATATGATGCTTGATTCTCTGCTGTGGGACCTCTCCCCTCTGTCTGGGTGCTGGGGCCTAAATAACTGAAAGTGGCCTTCTCCAGTGGTGGGTGATATGACGCCTGATTCTCTGCTGTGGGACCTCTCTCCTCTGTCTGGGTGCTGGGGCCTAAATAACTCAAAGTGGCCTTCTCCAGTGGTGGGTAATATGATGCTTGATTCTCTGCTGTGGGACCTCTCCCCTCTGTCTGGGTGCTGGGGCCTAAATAACTGAAAGTGGCCTTCTCCAGTGGTGGGTGATATGACGCCTGATTCTCTGCTATGGGACCTCTCTCCAATTGATATTGGTTAATTTTATTTATTTTATTTTATTTAAATTTATTTCCCTATCCACATTTGTTTGCAGGGCATTTACCTACATTTTGCTGCCTTTTGCAGCCCTCTAGCCCTTTCCTGGACTATTTTACAGCCTTTTTAGTGCCCAAAAGTTTGGGTCCCCATCGACTTCAATGGGGTTCGGGTTCGGGATGAAGTTCGGGTCGGGTTCGGATCCCGAACCCAAACATTTTCGGGAAGTTCGGCCTAACTTCTCGAACCCGAACATCCAGGTGTTCGCTCAACTCTAGTGGTGAATGCAGTTACGTCAGCGCAGGTCCTGCTGAATGAAGATAAAAGGATCTCACCACGTGGTGAGTGCGATTACGTAAGTGCAGGTCCTTTGCAGGTCCTGCAGGAAGAAGAAAAAAGACGATACTGGCTGCGCGATCAAGTGGATGAGGTGAGTTTATTTTCCGCAGCCATGTGTGAAAATCGCACGGCATCCGCACTTGCTTGCAGATGCTATGCGATTTTCACTCAGCCCTATTTTTTTCTATGGGGCCTGCGTTGAGTGAAAAACACAGAATGTAGAACATGCTGCGATTTTCACCCGACGCACAAGTGATGCGTGAAAAACACAGCTCATGTACACAGGCACATTAAAATGAAAGGGTCAGGATTCAGTGCGGGTGCAATGCGTTCATGCCGAGTGATGAGCGGCAAGGGCAATATTCGAATTTGCGATATTTCGCGAATATTTTTTATATGCAAATTTTCGCAAGCATGAAAATAATGTCATTATTTTCTGATTGTGAAAATGCGCATAAAAATTAGCATAAATTAGCATAAAAATTCGCATAAACTGGTATTTAAAAGGAATCTTTTAAATGCCAGTTTATGCGAATTTGTATGCTAATTTTATGCAAATTTTTATGCTAATTTGTGCGAATTTTTATGCGAATTTTCGGAATCAGAAAATAAGGACATTATTTTCTTGCTTGCGAAAATTTGCATATAAAAAATTCGCATAAAAACGAATATTCGCAATTGCGAATATATTTTGCGATATTCTAAATATTCGCGAATTCTCGAAGTGCCGATATTCAGGATTAAAATTCGCAATTCGAAATTTCGTGATCAACACTACTGCCAGTGAGCCTCAAGCCCTGCCTGGTGGTGTGCGATAATGGGCGAAATCTCGTTGCAGCTCTGGGACTAGTCGGTTTGACGCACATCCCTTGCCTGGCGCATGTGCTGAATTTGGTGGTACAGAAATTCCTTAAAAACTACCCAAACGTGTCAGAGCTTCTGCAGAAAGTGCAGTCCATCTTTCCCTAGGTGTGGCTATTATGGTCATTTAATCTTCTCTATTTATTATAGTTTTTCCCACTATGCTATGTGGTTTATAGCTTCTGTTGGAGTTTGAGTAGCTGGTGTGTGGATCTCGGCTGAGTTCCTGGTGCTGCCATAGCCACTTGAGGTTAAGTGTTTTCTTTCCCGTTTGTATTTTGTTTGTTTATTTTGTGTGTTTATATTTCTCTGTCATTTGTATTAAAGCCTGAGGGAGACTCCTGTTCGTCCTTCCTTTTGGAGCACCAGATTGTCTCAGTCCTGACATTAGTACCAGGGTCCTATAGGGTGCGTTAGGATACTAGGTATTCCGGTGTATGAACTCACCTACTTCTGGGGTCTGTTCATACTGGTAGTTAGTCAGGACTTTGATTAGGGTTTTAATAGGAAGAGTCCAGCTCCTTTCCCTAATTTCCAGGCCTTATTTCCTCACCCCTTTCCCTCCTATGTTCGGTGTGGTGTTTCCCTCCCACACCCAAACGTGACACTGTCATGTACTAGACTATGTATGATTTTGATTTTTTTAATGTTACTCATTGGATAACCCATTTAAATAAACTACATATGTAGCGCTACAATTGAGTTATTAAGAAAGAATGAATGTGTAGTTATTAGCAATAGATTGTGCAGACTATGTAATTTACATCTACAGTAGTTTCAGCAAACACATTTTCTGTGTTCACATTTGTAGCTGCCTTTGCTTTAAAGCCAGATAGGTCTGAATACTGGCTTACTGATGAAAAGACTGGGAGACAACTTCTGAGCCAAGGTTGGGGCTCACTTTGAAACACATTTAACCCCTTCAGTGATCACTCGACTCCAAGCTTCATTGTAATTTAAAACTGAAAGATGTGTATAATATGACATAATTTAACGGAACTCTACACTGTAAATACAGATCTATGTTCTTTTGGTTATTTGGTTATTTGAGATTTTTAGGTGCAATAGGGAATCCCGTTTATTGTTGTTGGTAATATATTTGACTTTCTGGAGACATCAGTCTGGGTATTTATGGTTCTGTAGTCTTTGTGAAATGTTTTTTCCTTTATTGGCAATTTCTGCATCATTCTTCCTTACAATTCCGTCTGGAGCAAATCATTTCTCCAAGAGGAATATTGTGTATTACATGCCTGGGATTGCAAGAACTGGCATGCTAAGTGGTATTTCCTGCCTTCGTATTGCGATGAGTAATTGTTTTTACAATACCCTGTGCATAGTACCCCCGCAGTATTAAATCTAGGTAGTTGATCCAGGGAGTTTTTCTGATTTTCTGATTGGAGTCGGGATGGAATTTTTTATCCCTAAAATGAGGAAAATTGGCTTCTATCACACAGTTTTTTTTTTTTGCCTTCCTCTAGATCAACTTGCAGGATAACAGGCTGAACTGGATGGATGATGTCTTTCTTCAGCTTTACAAACTAGGTCACTATGCTAATATGTTACTATGTTAATGAGAAGTAAGATATGAAATTGTAAACCTGATATTAACATTATTGTTGTTCAAGAAATCACCAATGTCCAGTATGGCCGCCATATCGCTTGACCAAATAAAGATTAGATTAATATAGCGGCCATACAAATTGGAACAAATGGACGAGGGACATTAACAGCAAAGCAATATGTACATAACATCCATTTTTTGTATTCACATAATTTATATAAAAAAGTGTAATTGGTCTATATGACAGTCAATTAAACATTTTAGAAAGTAATATTCTGGCAGTTTGACCCATATGTAGACTAAGGGAGAGATTCATCATCTCTCTGTGCCAGAAAAGTGGGCAAAAAACTTTTTAAATGCCAACTGCAACAAATTTTGTTGCAAGTGGCATGTCTGTGCCGCCCTCGCCACTTTATCAAAACGGGGGCAGAGACAGTAGGTTATGTTTTCAGACGTAAATTGAGACAGAAATCTATAGCGGTCCGCAAAACACAGATGATGCCCGTGTGCCTTCCACAATTTGCGGAACGGGACAGACGGCCCATTATAAAAATTACTATTCCTGTCCGTAAAACGGACAAGAATAGAACAAGATCTATAATTTTTACGGGGCCAAGGAAGTGAATGGGCCCGCAATGAGATGCAAAAAATGCGGCTCGGATGCGGAACCAAACCACAGTCGTGTGCAAGAGGCCTTAATAAGGGCCTTGTATTAATTTTGTCTACATGATGAATTCCATTTGCTGAAGTGAGACAACCCCTTTAAATATTGGCTCTTGGGGGCTCAGACAGTGGATCAAATAATTAATTTTGCTTTTAAAAGAAAATAGTAATAATGGTATTCCATGTTTTATTGTCAGCCATCTTATCGGCTGGAAAATGTTTTGATGTTGCCTCCATGAATATAAGGCATTTTATGTATTTAGGCCATGCTTTGTCCTCCAGGCATGAGCTTTGTACTCTGAAACTCTTTTCACGTTGCTATTTCCAAATCAATTAAGGGAAAAAAAAAAATCAAACAATGAACAATATCTTAGATTAGAGCAAAAACAATAAGACTGATGTTATTTTAATTACAAAAGCAGTCAAGCGCCAAACGCATCTTTTTAATCTGCGCTTCACTTCTAAATGTTTCCGCCTACTACTTGATAGGCATCTTTTCTTTGGAGAAAAATAGTACCCTTCCTCCTTGTGTCTTCATGTCGACACCTGCCAGTTTTAATGTTGATTCTGTCTCAAGGCAGAATACTTTACGTAAACTTAGTTAATTGCAGCTCCACAGGGTGCCTTCATTGAACAAGTAGATGATGCAGTTTAACCCCTAACTCATAAAACAGCGTAGATGTATGGTGTTATGCACCTGCAGGTGCCAGCACTGACAGGGAGCGCCAATCACGCCTGCCCATCATTTAACCCCTCAGGTGCCACAATAAACACTGATCGTGGCACCTGTGAGTGAAGGGATGCGGTTCCCTCAGCCTTCCGATCGGAGCACCCCGCAGTGAAATCATGGGGCTCTGATCGGTTGCCATGGCAGCCTGGACACTGCTGAACTGATCCAGGCCTGCTTTGGCATTCTCCATGCTGAGCTATGTACGAGGCATAGCTCAAAATGGAGAGAGTAAAAATCCTATTCACCCTATCTATTAGGGTGAATAGGAGAGGGGATCAAAAGATGTACTAGGCCCCTTAGGGGTTTAATAGATATTAATAAAAGTAAAAAAAAAAAAACACCAAATATATTAAAAGTTTAAATCACCCCTTCTTTCCCAATTTTACATATAAAAATATATAAACAATGAAATAATAAATATATTGGGTATCGCCACGTCCGAAAATGTCTGAACTATTGAAATATTTTAAAAATTCCTGTGTGATGAACGCCGTAACGGAAAAAAACAAACAAACAAACACATGATTTGCCATTTTTATTGTCATCTTGTTCCTCCTCAAAAGATTGAGTAACGGCAATCAAAAAGATCTACATACTACATTGGCACCAATAAAAACTACAGTTTGTTGCGCAAAAACAAGCCCTCATACAGCTCTCTAGAACAAAATAAAAAAAATATAGCGATTCAAAGAAAATTTAGATTTTTTTCAAAGGTTTTTATTATTTTAAAAGTAGTAAAACAAACAAAAAAAAGTATTCAAAATTGGTATCACCGCATTCGCATTGAGCCACAGAATAAGAAAATTTTTAGTGCATAATGAATGCTGTGATGTCAAAACGTAATTCTGTTTTTTTATTTGGCCACACATATAATGTTTTTCCCGTTTTCCAATACAAGACATGGTAAAATAAATGGTGGCAATAAAAAATGCATCTTGTCCCGCCAAAAAATATGCCCTGATATAGTTATGTCAACGGAAAAATTAAAAAGTTATGGCTATTGAAACGTAGGGAGGAAAAATCCAAAATGTAAAAATGAAAATAGTCTTTAAGTGGTTAAGACCATGGACCTGAACTGAAATGGATGATATGAATTCTAATTCATGCAGTTAAAGGAGTTGTGTCACTAATACAAATGCATTTCACCCAAAAGATATCACTGTTATATTATTTTCCTCAAATAACACCATTTATCAAAAGCGCCTTTTTCAAAAGTTATTAGCCTACCATTGTGCCCTGTAGCAAATCAGTTTCCATTTTCAGTTGCTGTTGGTTACGTCCTGATTTGAAGCCTAGTAACGTAGGACGTAGGAAGTATTATTGGTAAGAACAAGGTTAGTGTCACATGATCTTCTGATGTCAGGACACAGCTCACTGCCCTAAGGCATAATGGAACAGCAGTCATGTAACAAACCATCAAGTAGAATTCAAACATGGGAGATAAGAGAAAATTGCAAATGAAGTAAATTGAAACAACATCCAAGGAGGAATGGGAACTAGACTAATTGATTAAATATACAATAACACAAATAAATAACGTACAGAATATAACAAATGACCGACACCCCAGGGTGTACAAGAAATAGGGCAAATCAATACATTCTACCTAGGATGAAGTGCAACACTTATTGTTATCAGCCTCTCCTCCAGTGTGCATCACACATGTCTCTGAGATCACTCAAGAATGTGTTCTTATCAGCACAATGGGGATGGGTACTATCTCTAACCCAATTCATTACAAGGAAAACTTGTAAACTATTACAGAGTATTAAACAGAATTAAAGTGGACTGAACCAATCAGCGCTTAAAAATACCCTAACAATACAATACTTTACAAATGCACTGTATCTTTCTCTACAGTGTGCTTTTTGTGCTTTGAATCCCTGCAGTAATTTGGAATGCAGCTGTATTTCTGTCATTTTTCTTCATGGCACCTCCTGGGCCAAGCTGGTCACTCTCACATATAGCAGATTCACCACTAATTTGTATATCCAGCAAACATAATAAAGCAGTTGGGTGCCTCAATTGTAATCGTAAAGGCAGAACATTCTGTGATGTAAAGTGTATCTGGACTTAACCCACATTCATGAGATTTTAGTTTTTATATACACATAGACACAAGGCAGCTTATGCATAACATTTCTGGAGCTATTGTCATTACCTGACATAAAGCACGTATTTTCCCTTTCTTTATTAATACTTTTACATGGACACTGGGTCAGCCAGAGAAACTATGCTCTGTATATATGAGAGTTGGAATATTAAACCTTCAATTCATGGGTCTCCAGGGAGAGCTGTGTGAAGAACTCCTGTTGTCTAGTCTGTGGACAATGCATATTCTGCTTGGTGACCTAATTCTCTGCTCAGCAGGTAACCGGATGGTGTCTATAAAGCACCTGTTTAATTTAGGTGGATGTCTGAGAAAGATATGTACTAGCTGGCTGCAAGAAAATGATTTCAGGAGCTCTGTGTTCCATGCAGTTAGCATTAAGGGGAGGCTAACCTGAAATTTCTCATTATCTCTCTCTTTATTTTTCTTTTGCGTGAAAGAAAGCAAATGTGGAAATATTCTGTGTTGCCTTGGGATAAAGACCTCTCAGAGGGGAGCAGATAGTTTGTTTACGCACAGCAGGCATCCATCATTGGTCTCCTCTCCAAAAAAAACAAATTCCTGATAAAAAGGGAATCTACTTCTGTATAATGAGACTTCTGTAGATGAAACTTGACAGCATAATTTTTAGCTTACACAAACAAGATCTTATCTGAAAGCAGCGGGGGTGGGGTGGAGGGGGGGAGTAGAATGCCTTCATATCAGTGGTTATCTACAGATGGCTGTATTTGTCTGTGGCTTCACTAAAAATATCACATTGGGAGACTTAGGCCCTTTTCACACGGGCGACGTGAATAGTGTTGATCACGAAATTTCAAATTGCGAATTTTAATCGCGAATATCGGCACTTCGAGAATTCACGAAAATCTAGAATATCGCTAAATATATTCGCAATTGTGAATATTCGTTTTTATGCGAATTTTTTATATGCAAATTTTTGCAAGCAAGAAAATAATGTCATTATTTTCATAAAAATTCGCATAAACTGGCATTTAAAAGATACCTTTTAAATACCAGTTTATGCGAATTTTTATGCTAATTTATGCAAATTTTTATGCGCATTTTCGCAATCAAGAAAATAATGACTGGAGATTACGAATTTGCGAATTTTCGAATATATGGCGAATATTCGCCCAAATATTCGCGAAATATCGCAAATTCGAATATTGCCCCTGTCGCTCATCACTAACTGGCAGCAACCACTCATCGATCTGTTCTTCTATGCCCCTCCAAAGCTAATGTGCGGTGTGCGGTTTGTCCTCCAAACACATGAGTTTTAAAACGGCCTGCTGACATTTACCCCTGGCTCTGCTGAAGTTGGTGGTGAAGTTCTTTCGCTGACTGGATGAGGAGGTGGTAGAAGAGGAGAAGGAGGAAGCTGAGTAGGAGGAGGAAGCAGCAGGAGGCAAAGAATAAGCCCCTGCTGCCCAGTGTGCAGTGAGGGAGATATAGCGTCTCTGCCCATGCTTACTGGTCCATGTATTTGTGGTTATGTGGACCTTGCCACAGATGGCATTGCGCAGAGCACACTTGATTTTATCCTCCACTTAGTTGTGCAGGGAAGGGACGGCTCGCCTGGAAAAGTAGTGGCGGCTGGGAACGACATACTGTGGGACAGCCACTGCCATCAGCTGTTTAAAACAGTCCTTCTCAACCAGATGGAATGACAGCATTTCAAAGGCCAGTAATTTTGAAATTCTGGCATTCAGGGCCAGGGATCGAGGGTGGGTAGGTGGGTATTTCCTCTTCCTCTCCAGTGTTTGGGAGATGGACAGCTAAATGCTTGCGTGTGACATGGTGGAGATGCTTGGTGATGGTGACGGAGGAGGTGGTGTTGGTGGCACATCCTCTGTTTGCTGGGTGGCAGGTGCCACTGTGACTCCAGAGGTGGAGGAAGAGGCAGAGACAGCAGCAAAGGAGGATGCATGAGGAGCCTGAGACCTTTCTTGGTTTTTAAGGGGTTTACTCCACTGCAGTTCGTGCTTTGCATGTAGATGCCTGGTCATGCAGGTTGTGCTAAGGTTTAGAACGTTTATGCCTTGCTTCAGGCTCTCATGGGACAACGTGCAAACCACTTGTTTCTTGTCATCAGGACATTGTGTGAAGAACTACCACGCCAATGAAATCCTTGGAGCTGGCTTTTGTGTGCTCGGTCCCTGGGTGCGGTGGGCAGTAGCAGGCTTACTTTTGCACCTTGCTCCCTCTTTTGCTGTGCTGTTGCCTCTGTGCAACCACCGCCTCTTCCTCAGAACTGCACACGTCACTAGCATGAACTTGGACCTCATCATCCTCCACATCATCTTCCACCCATTCTTGACCCCTGCCCTCCTCGTCGGTCTGCACACTGCAGAAAACTGCAGCAGTTGGCACCTGTGTTTCGTCATCATCAGAGACGTGCTGCGGTGGTATTCACATGTCCTCATCCTGCAACATAAGTGGTTGGGCATCAGTGCATTCAATGTCTTCCACTTCTGGGGCAGGGCTATGTGGACAAGGCCGCCGTATAGGCGGACTAGGGGGGCGCATAGGGCGCCCCTTTGGAAGCCGGCGCCGCCATGAGCGCCGGCCCCCTCATGTTGCAGCCGCCCGAGCGCTTTATATAGAGCCTTAGGCGGCAGCAGCACAGGCCGGGCTGGAGCGTCCATGAGGGCGCACCGCCCGGGCGCAGCAAGAGGAGAGGGGCTTACAGGAGGGAAGCGCTCAGCACTCCCTCCTGTCACTCCATTGTAGCGTGGCCGAGCCCTGTATGGTCCGCGGGTACAGGGAGCATCTGTCTCCTGTACCCGGCCGGACTGACAGGAAGTGCGCACACAGTGTGCACTTTCTGTCAGTCGGCCCGGGTACAGGAAACAAAAGCTCCTGTACCCGCGGACCATACAGAACTTAGCCACGTTACACTAGACGTAGGGGGAGGGAAAAGAGAATGACAAGGGGGAAAGAGAATGACAAGGGGGGGAAGAGAATGCCAAGGGGGGGAAGAGAATGTCAAGGGGGAGGAAGAGAATGCCAAGGGGGGTGGGGGGGAGAATGACAAGGGGGGGGGAGAGAATGACAAGGGGGGGGTGAGAATGACAAGGGGGGGAATGACAAGGGGGGAGGGAATGACAAGGGGGGAAAGAGAATGATGAGGGGGGGAATGACGAGGGGGGAAGAGAATGACAAGAGGGGGGAAGAGAATGACAAGGGGGGAAAGAGAATGACAAGGGAGGGGGGAGATTGGCATCCATTACACACACACACACACACACAATGCAACCCTTACACACACAAAAACACACACTGAATCACAATGCACCCCTTACACACACATAATGCACCCCTTACACACAATGCACCCCTTACAGACACACACACTGCATCCTTTACAAATACAAACATAGATTCACACAATGTATTCCATACATACAATGCATCCCTTATACACAATACATACCTTATACACAAACACAAACTTCTTTTTATCCCTTACACAAAAACACACTGCATCACCTACACACACTGGTATCCCTATACACTACATTCCATAAGCACACACATTAGATTCTCTACAGCAACACATAACACATCCCCTACACACTTCACCCACTGTGAACAAACTAATGGGTGAAACATGTAGGTGGACTTATGGGTGGGCCTTATGGGCATACTCACTGCGGGGCCCAGACCTTGAGCTGTGTAAAGGGCCCCCAAAAATTGAGCTGCTTCCCGTTCTCCCAGAACATATATTTTTGTGACCACAGTTAAAAACAGCCTCTAGAGAGCCTGTTCTACACAAGACCAGTGGAGACTGCAGCCAGAGCCCGTCATCATCCTCATCTGGTTGTAAGTAGGCAATCTAGTATATTATTCGTGCAGCTTAATGTAGTGGCTCTGGTCATTATAACCTGTCGCTACAGGCGTTTTAATGTAAACACGGCAGCACTGTAGCACTGGCGTTAGCTAATATGGCAGATCATATGGGTGGGGAATTGTGATGTCACATGGGTGGGGGGGCGGCAAACTTTTCTTTTGCCTAGGGTGGCATAAATCCTTGTACCAGCCCTGTATGTGGATGGCCTGGGGAAACCCTGCCAGCAGAGTAATCAAAAAGCATAAGAGTCTGCTGCATGACTTGGAGTTCAGACTGCTTGGCTGCTTTGCAAGGGGGTGAGGTGAAAGACTGATGGTCATGGGCTGCAGGTGCCAACTCTGAGCTTTCTGCAGAGGACTGGGTGGGAGATACTGTGAAGGAACTGGAGCCACTGTCAGCCACCCAATCTATTGTCGCCTGTACTTGTTCTGGCCTCACCATCCATAGAGCGGCATTCGGGCCTACCAAATAACCCTGCAGGTTCTGTCGCCAACTCGCAGGAAGGTGTTTCACGTCCTTTCCCAGCAACAGGAGCTCCACCAACACCACCACGACCATGACCACATCCTTTATTTGATGTTCTCCTCACTATTTGCGTTCACCCACCAAACTAACAGATGGTTTACCTCAGTCAACAATTAGGTTCACTAACAGTAAGGCAGTGTCGGTGTCATAAACAGAATACATTTCTTTAGGTCACACAACAGTGTACCGGAGCAATTCAATCCAATTACTTCACTATCACCCAAAATTAGATTTTTGAAACCAACAATGTAACAACAGAAGTTAACGGTTTAACGCAGCATGCACCGCAAATGTGCTATCTACCACAAAACCTGTGTTTTTACAACCAACTATGTAAATGTGGAGTTCCACAGGTTACTTAAAATGACTGAAATACAGGGTAGGGCTCAGATCTGCTATACAGCACAAAACCAGTGTTTATTGCTACAAACTACAGAAAAGCAGTATGTCAACGCTAAATTATAAAACACGTTATTTAGCGTTTTATGCAAAGTGCTCTGTGGCACCACAATACGGGTTTATTCCCCCAACTACAGAAATGTAGTATGTCACTGCAAAATTTCAAAACAGGTTTTTTTAGCGTTTTATGCAAAAGTGCTCTGTGGCACCACAATACGGGTTTCTTCCCCCAACTACAAAAATGCAGTATGTCACCCCAGAATTTTAAAACAGGTTTTTCAGCATTGTATGCAAAAGTGCTCTGTGGCACCACAATACGGGTTTATTCCCCCAACTACAGTATGTCACCGCTAAATTATAAAATAGCTAATGTATGGGGACTTGACCTGCCAGAAAAAAGAAATTTTTCCTCCACTGAGCTACCAGAAAATAACTAGACTAATGTCCCTGGCATACATGCGGGTCACATGCAGTTCCAAGAACACTGCAGTTGCTAAAATGGCCGCCGACCCCCCACCTCACTAATAGATGGATTAAATATCATTTTGCAGTATCACTGGGCTCAGGGCTGGGTACAAATATGTAGCATAGCACCCTCAATAATTGGTGTATTTCGAATATTTAACACCACCAAGTTCAGCAGATTTCTTCCCTAATCTCTCCCTCACAGCAGCAGCAGCATCCTGTTTCTACACTGAGAAGAGCAGAGTGACGTGCGGTGCTACGTTACTCCAGCTTAAATAGAGGCTGGGTCACATGCTGCACTTAGCCAATCACAGCCATGCCATTAGTAGGCTTCTTAGGGCAAAGTAGTGAAACGCTGGTTTATTGGCTGCCCTGCAGCCTTTCAAAAAGTGCAAAGAATTCGCCGAACAACGAACCCGAACTTTTACGGAAATGTTCGGGTTCGGGTCCGGATGCGAAAAAACGTAAAGTTCGGTACGAACCCGAACTTTACAGTTCAGGTTCGCTCAACTCTACGGACAGCCTCTTTCTAACAAAGCTAGAACCAGCCCTGTACCTCTGTGAATGTGCTTTTATCTCAGTGAGCAGGACAAAGAATTTAGGAAAAGAGCAAACAGCAGGTGGCGCTGTAGAGATAGAATTAATTAAATAACTCTGTATATATACTACATTTTTAATTGCATTCAATTACAAAAGTTTTCAGGTGATGGTTAAAAAACTGTAGAATAGTATTCTTGGGACAACTTTAATTACAAACACTTCTTGTAAATTACAATAAATCACAAATGGGTTAAAAACCTTGGATATATCATGAATGGGTTAAAAACCTGAGTTAGAAAAAAAATAACGGATATCCCACATTTAAAAGCTGAAATGTATCAGCGGTTTCCTCGCACTTTATTTTAGTGCATGACGCTGATGTGTCCTCTTTTGTAGTTTGGGGACTTGGAAGTGTCAATATGCTGAATAGAGGGGGAGATCACAGAGGGAAGCTCCTAAACAAGAGAGACCTTTATACAAACTTGATACATGTATCCCTGGGTGTATGAATAAAAATTATGACTTGATCTTACAATATTAATGTATTATTCTATTAATTTATAATATAAATTAATTTTTTCCTTGTGACATAGTTGGTTTAATAATTGAGCAACAAATACAATTGCTTTGTAACCAACTACTGCGTCATGTGAACAGTGATATAGTTAGTTTAATGATAGCGCAACAATCGCAACTGTTTAGCAATCAATTACTGTACCATGGGAAAAATCAACTGTTAAGTAATCAGTGCAAATGCGCATTAACCGATCATTGTGCCTTGCGAATAGCTGGCTTAACCACCTAAAGTCTCTTTCACACGAGCGTGACAGATTAGGTCCAGATGCATTCAGGGTGCGTTCAGTGAAACTCGCACCATTTTGCAAGCAAGTTCAGTCAGCTTTGTCTGCAATTGCGTTCAGTTGTTCAGTTTTTTCTCGCGCGAATGCAATGTGTTTTGATGCTTTTTTCTTTTTAAGACCCCTTTCACACGAGCGAGTTTTCCACGAGGGTGCAATGCCTGAAGTGAACGCATAGCACCCGCACTGAATCCTGACCCATGCATTTCAATGGGTCTGTGTACATGAGCAGTTTTTTTCACGCATAAGTTCTGTTTTGCCTAAAAAACGCAGCAGGTTCTATATTCTGCGTTTATCAGAAAGCCCTGTCCCCATAGAAGTGAATGGGGCTTCAGTGAAAAACACATTGTATCCGGAAGTAAGTGCTGATGCAATGCAATTTTAACTGATGGTTGCTAGGAGATGTTGTTTGCAAGGCTTCAGTGAAAAACGCATCAAAACGCATTGCACTAGCGCAGAAAAAACTGAACGCAATTGCAGACAAAACTGACTGAACTTGCTTGCAAAATGGTGCGAGTTTCACTGAATGCACCCTGAATGCATCTGGACATTATCCATCACACTCATGTGAAAGAGGCCTACAATTGGAAAAACCCTCCCAAAAATGTCACTTTTTTAATTGTAGATTTTTAATGTGTGTCTACAGTAAATCTTGTTGGTTCTCAACTCAGGGGACACTATTGCATTTTAAACCCCTTGGTGAAATAATTAATTTTAGCCTTCAGGACAAATATTATTTTTCACCTTTGTGTTCTAGCAGTCATAACTTTTTAATTTTTTCTTCAAAATTGTATTTATATTTTTCGGGATTAGTTTTTTTTAGGAACTTTTTTGGGGTATATATAGTGTATTAAATAACTTTTATTATTTTATTTTTAGGGGAAAGATAAAAACAGCAATTTTTACATTAGTTTGTGGATTTTATTTACAGCGTTTACTGTGTGGTGTAACTAATATAACTTTAATAATGTCACATTTTTATATATTTTTATTTTTCCTTTCCTCCTGCAGCCTGTCAGCTCTGCAACTGCTCCCCCTCCTCCTTCAGACTGACAGGAAGTGTGGACGGCTGCTATAGCTGCTCATATCTCTGGTACCAGCTAGAGGTATGTTCCATTACTGAATGAGCCGAGCACCAGATCTCAGCTCCTATATGAAATGGTATCACGTGTTTCGGCAAGCCAATCAGTGTAAGGCTTACAGCTAACATGGCTATGGCCTTACACTCAGAGAAATTACTTACCTGGACCCTGATTGGCTGCTTAGAAGGTGCCAAACGTGCAGGGAGGGGACTCAAGCAATGTGACCAATACACGTGGTGCTCGGCCTAGTGAAGCCGAGCGCCAAGCATATCGATGCTCGAGCCGAACCAATACTCGGCCGAGCATGCTTGCTCATCACTAATCAAGAGGTGCACTACCCAAAAGTAGCCTCTTCTAATTTTTATAGGGCAGTGGGGGAAGCACTTTTACTTTTAATGAAGATGCCACCTGTGTTCGGATGGTGGATGAAACTGTAAGAATTGCTAGTGCTTGTCAGCGGATTAAATGATCCTCTCTACTAATGGTCTGTCTGGGCCATCCAAAGCCTATTTGCAATGTGTGCTCTCACTTAACCACTGCTCCTAAAACGTACTAACAAATAAGTTTGACAAAATTACCATCCTGCTTTTCTCAGTCCAATGATGCCCCTCTCAAACTCCTGTCAACTCAGTAAAATGTTTTTGACTGTGTTGTAGAGCCACATCTAGCAGTCAACGATCTCTCACCAAAGGTACACTATCCAAAAGTAGCATCTGAAAGCCTTTTTATATGGCAGTAGTGGAAGTACTTTTATGTCGCAAAACCCAGTGTCTAGTCAGACCACACCTGGAATCATTTTAATTTCTGCCTGAAACATGTTTTCCAAGTTTTGCATTTCTACGCGGGTGTGTTATTTGTTCATGTCAATCAGTGTGTAATTAGTGATGAGCGTCAAGGGCAATATTTGAATTTGCGATATTTTGCGAATATTTGGGCGAATATTCGTCATATATTTTTCTTGATTGCAAAAATCGGCAGTGTAATATTCACGTATTGCGCACGCAATACAGGCGTGGGTCACTTTTGCTACATTTTTCAAGCTGCTACAAGTTTCCTGAGACTGGAGAAAATGGTTGGCATGGCAGAACTTTACAATAGCTTTACATGCAGATAGAGTGCTCCAATATATTCGCGATTGCGCAAATCGGCAATTGATGCGCGATACGGGCAACTTCACATTTTAGCAGGTCTGACTACATTTTACTGATTGGTGCACTAAGTATTGTTGTGACATCAGCTACACTATCTAACCTACACTGACTATCTCCCACTAACTATCTATATATTGTGTGTATAGATAGATAGATAGATAGATAGATAGATAGATAGATAGATAGATAGATAGATAAAAGCAATGTGACAGCAAAACACAGAGCAATGACACTGCTCTCTCATAACTGTAAAAAAAATGCTGAAAATGCCAGCTGGGGAGGTTCTTATGTAGTAAAGGGGTAGGCAAGTTTCCTATTGGTTGCTAGGGATGTTGCTAAGCTCAGACAAAGACATTGTTGCCTTCTCATTGGCCAACAAGCAAGAAGCAGGTAAGGGATCTTGTGTTCAGATGAAAAAAAAATCTAAAATAGTTGAAATTACGAATATATATCACTATATTCTAAATATTTGTGAATTCTCAAAGTGCCGATATTCGCGATTAATATTCGCGATTTGAATATTCGCGCCCAACACTATGTGTAATGTGCAAAGGAGTATTGAAAGGGTTAAAGTCAGGCAGTGCATAACAATCTCTACCATTCATTGTGCTACAATCATTACACATCTCTTCATTTCCTTGCAGAGAGATTGCATTGAAAAGAATCACATTGAGACGGGAGATGGGAGGAGGTGGAGAGAAGCTATCCATTCTCTTCTATCTTTTCAATTCCATCTAATCTATCTATCTGTATTCTGCTCTGGTTTTAAAGGGATATGGTTGTCCACTTTATTCACTTGAACAGCTACAATGTCTTCAGAGAATCTGCCATGAAGCTAAGCCAAGTAGTTTCACATCAACCACATGGGCATTCCCAGGCAACAGTATTACATAATAGAAATGTCCTTTACCTTTCCTCTTAGCTCATTATGTCCTGAGATGACCAGCTTGATATTGCATGATTTTGTCTGGCCGTGTCAGGAGTTGCTTATGCTATATGTATCTATATGTAGCCAACCAATGATATCATGAGATGGTATTTTTTTTGTATTTTGAGAAACTTAAAGGCTATGTACACCCTCAGGGACATTTTTGTTTTATAATAGGATTACCATGGGTTGATTTGAACGGGGCAAGCATGGATGCGGACAGTACACAGTGTGCTGTCCACATGCGCATTTCCGGAGCGTGGCGGGAACTTCCGGCCACAGCTCCGGAAGATTGTACCGCTTCGACCAGGAAAAAGTGGCAGAGCTCACCGATTGTGTGCTGTCTAGAGGCACGGAGGCAAAGCAGGAACCAAGCAGGAGGTTATGACAAAAAAAGACTTCCAGCTTCCATCAGCATGTAAATTTATTTTCTTAATCCATAAAATCCGACATAGCCCACGTCAACGCGTTTCGGATCTCAAAAACAATATGGATCCTTACTCATGACATTTGTGGATACAAAGAAGTGAACATTTATAGAAGGAGTTGTCTGTGATCACCACTTGTTTGGGTAAATTAACCCTTTTCACTCCTTGAACCCCCATGCCTCTAGTGCAGGGGTGCACAACCTTTTCTGGTTGGGGGCCACATTGTCAGCCTGAACCAATTCCAAGGGCCGAAAATAAAACTTAAAGGGGTATTACCAACTGAAACACTATTTTTGGCATATTGAACATACAGTATATACTGAAAATGTCTAGTTACAGTTCTAGGACTCCCATCTAATAGGAGAATACATGAAAGATACAGGCAAGAAGCCATAAGACAAAGACCTACATGTCTTTTACCAGATGTTTGGGGGCCGCACAGAATGGTATCGAGGGCTGCATGTGGCCCCTGGGCCGCAGGTTGTGCACCCCTGCTCTAGTGTCTCCCAAGTGGCAAGCCACATAGTGTGCAGTGACCGCAGACACGTTTCTAACACGAGCATGTGGAATGTCAGAGATGTGTCTGCGGATGCGGGTTTTGAGGCTATTGGTGGTACATCCAATATATTGTAGGCTACACATTGTGCACGTGATGCAATATACAACAAAATGAGTGTTACAGTTGATGTACTGTTTGGTTTTAAATTCCTGTTGGTTGGCTGTGGATACAATCAATGTGCCAATGTTAATATATTTGCAACAAGTGCCCACATTTAAATGTGCCTCCAAAATTTAACCAAGTTTGTTTACTCACCGGACCATCCGAGAGCATACTGGGGCTGATTGTATTCGCCAGAGTAGGTGCACATGGGCTACACATCTAATTCCCGATATAACTGTATCACGCCATAGATCATCCGACCGTAAAACTGAAAGGTGTGTTCTGACAATGCGGCATATTTCAGAATATTCAATGCTGTATCCGGTGGCAAAAAAAGGTAAGGAACTCCGATTTCTGTCACGTCGGCCTAAAACAGCATTCTTGGATGACTGTTTTGGAAAGACTAATTCCATACGTGGCTTATCTAAATCTGTCTTTTTTGCCTTATTTAGAGCATGACAGTTATAACCATGCATGGAAAGTCTTTGAAAACATGAATCAATTTCATTTCTAAAAGCCGCATCGTCTGAACAATTTCTTCTAAGGCGAATAAATTCACCACCTGGAATGTTTCGCACAATATGTGCCGGATGGCAAGAGGATGCAAATAAGATACTGTTGCCAGCAGTTTCCTTTAGAAAATTATGTGTACTGCTTCGGGTACAAAATTCTTGCCTGAAACATACCGCCAGGGAGGTTAAAAATATTCAGCTGTTCTGTCACAAAGGGTTAAGTGTTTGTCTAGCTACAGTCATGTGAAAAAATTAGGACACCCTTTGAAAGCATGTGGTTTTTTGTAACATTTTTAATAAATGGTTATTTCATCTCCGTTTCAACAATACAGAGAGATTAAAGTAATCCGACTAAACAAAGAAAACTGAAGAAAAGTCTTTTCAAGATCTTCTGTAAATGTCATTCTACAAAAATGCCTATTCTAACTGAGGAAAAAGATAGGACACCCTTGCCCCTAATAGCGAGTGTTACCTCCTTTGGCTGAAATAACTGCAGTGAGACGGTTCTTGTAGCCATCTACCAGTCTTCGACATCGGTCTGAGGAAATTTTACCCCACTCCTCAATGCAGAACTTTTTCAGCTGTGAGATGTTTGAGGGGTTTCTTGCACGTACAGCCCTTTTCAAGTCACCCCACAGCATCTCAATGGGATTCAAATCTGGACTTTGACTTGGCCATTCCAGGACTCTCCATTTCTTCTTTTTCAGCCAATCTTTGGTTGATTTACTAGTATGTTTTGGGTCATTGTCATGTTGCATGGTCCAGTTCCGCTTCAGCTTTAATTTTCTAACTGATGGTCTCACATGTTCTTCAAGCACCTTCTGATACACAGTAGAATTCATCGTGGATTCTATGATGGTGAGCTGACCAGGTCCTGCTGCAGCAAAGCAGCCCCAAACCATGACACTTCCACCTCCATGCTTCACAGTTGGTATGAGGTTCTTTTCTTGGAATGCTGTGTTTGGTTTACGCCAAACATGTCCTCTGCTGTTGTGTCCAAATAATTCAATTTTGGACTCATCTGTCCAAAGAACATTATTCCAGAAGTCCTGGTCTTTGTCAACTTTATCTCTGGCAAATGTCAGTCTGGCCTCGATGTTTCTCTTGGAAAGCAAAGGTTTCCTCCTTGCACACCTCCCATGCAAGTTAAACTTGTACAGTCTCTTTCTGATTGTAGAGGCATGTACTTCTACATCAACAGTAGCCAGAGCCTGCTGTAGTTCTCGAGATGACACTTTAGGGTTTTTGGAGACCTCTTTTAGCATCTTGCGGTCTGCTCTTGGGGTGAACTTGCTGGGGCGACCAGTCCTGGGCATGTTGGCAGTTGTTTTGAAAGCCCTCCACTTGTAGACTATCTTCCGGACAGTGGAATGGCTGATTTCAAAATCTTTTGAGATCTTTTTAAATCCCTTCCCAGACTCATAGGCTGCTACAATCTTTTTCTGAAGTCCTCTGACAGCTCTTTTGCTCTCACCATGGTGCTCACTCTCACTTCAACAGTCAGGAGCACACCAAACTAAATGTCTGAGGTTTAAATAGGGCAAGCCTCATTCAACATGCAGAGTAACGATCTACTAATTATGTGCACCTGGTGTGATATACCTGTGTGAGATCTGAGCCAATTTAAGAGGGAATACATGTGAGGGTGTCCTATCTTTTTCCTCAGTTAGAATAGGCATTTTTGTAGAATGACATTTACAGAAGATCTTGAAAAGACTTTTCTTCAGTTTTCTTTGTTTAGTTGGATTACTTTAATCTCTCTGTATTGTTGAAACGGAGATGAAATAACCATTTATTAAAAATGTTACAAAAAACCACATGCTTTCAAAGGGTGTCCTAATTTTTTCACATGACTGTATGTGAATCCTGCTTTCACTTTTTGCCAGTCATCTAATAACTTTGTTTCTAAGGGCCCTATTACACGGGCAGATAAAGCAGACAATTGTCGGGAGGGAAGTCTTCCCTCGCGTCAATCTCCTGCTTGCTAGCGGAGGAGACCGCTTGTATTACATATACAGTGACGTCCTCCTCATTGTAGGAACAAGCGATCGCTAGTGCATCACTCGTCCTTATAGTGTTTCATTGTTTTCTAGCAGCAGAGCACCTCTTACACAGCACAATATGCTGCCAACAAACGAGAATTTTTTAATATGTTAAAAAATCCTGATAATCGGTGGCCGTATTACACTGCAAGATGATTGCTAACGAGCGTTCATACGAACCCTCGTTACCAATCATCTTAACCATAATCTGCCCATGTAATGAGGCCTTAAAGGGAATCAGTCATCAACTTTATGCTGACCTCACTGAGGGCAGCATAAAATAGTGACAGAAATGCTGATCTCAGCGGTGTGTCACTCATGAGCTAAAAGTGGTTCCCGAGAGCCAGCATCATCATCATTGCAGCCCAGGCCTTGAAAATAATCAAATCTACTTAAGAAGAGTCCTGGTTATTCCTAATCTCCTGTACTCTCACCCATCTGCTGATGATTGGCAGTTCTGTCCTAGAGAGAAGGGGAGAAAACTAGGTAGAAGCCTGTCAATCATCAGCAGGTGGGCAGGAGAGCAGGAATTCATGAATAACCAGGACTCTTCTCAGGTGGCTGTGACTCTTTTCCAGGCCCAGTTTGCAATGTTTGTGATGTTGGTTCTCGGGACTACTTACCTTTTAAATGACAGACCGCTGAATTCAACCTGCCTGTCTCAACTTTATGCTACCGTTAGTATTGGCAAGTTGATGACAGGTTCCATTTAAATTACTGAACAGTCACAAACACTTATTTAAGCCACATTCTTATCAGTTCAGAGTTAGGAGGTCAGAGTTCAGAGATAAGGAGCCATCAGCTGAGCTGCCTGACTGAAGAAAGTAAAAATACAGATCCTGCTGCTAGAGAATCTCAAGATTATACAGAGAACAGTGCTCAAAATGTTAAATAAAGACCAATTGAAAAAATCAATTGTAATCTCAAAATGACTACAATGCAACAATTAAAAAAATGCTCCCAAAGGTGTACATAGCCATTAAATACCTGAGCAAATTCCATGGACAGAATTAAAAGAATGCCCTTTTATTTTTTTATTTTTTTTGCAGAGAGACCTTAGCTGCCAGTATACAGAAATTCTAAAAAAAAACAAAAAACTATTGCTCAGCAATCATTGTGGTTGCCTATATATAGGGCAACAATATGAGAATTATGCTCCCAGTCACTGTCCAAATGAAGAATAACTGAAAATTGGCATCATCTAAGGCTACTTTCACACTAGCGTTTTGGCTTTCCGTTTGTGAGATCCGTTCAGGGCTCTCAAAAGCGGTCCAAAACGGATCAGTTTTGCCCTAATGCATTCTGAATGGAAAATGATCTGCTCAGAATGCATCTGTTCACCTCCGTTCAGTCACTATTCCGCTCTGGAGGCGGACACCAAAGCGCTGTTCGCCTTTACTCTGACACAATCTGGCACAATAGAAAACGGATCCGTCCTCCATTGACTTTCAATGGTGTTCAAGACGGATCCGTCATGGCTCTAGAAGACATAATATAACCGGATCAGTTCATGACGGATGCATGCGGTTGTATAATTGTAGCGGAAGCGTTTTTGCAGATCCATGACGGATCCGCAAAGAACGCTAGTGTGAAAGTAGCTTAATAATACATTAGCTGACAAAAACCCTGATCTGCTTCTCCGATACATACTAGTGCAACATGATAACGAGTGATTCATAGCCTAAAGTTAGCACCTCTTTTGGGAGATCTACAATGAAGCTTTTGCATATTTGGCCCTGTGATGTTGTATATCTGTTCTATATATGAGCCACATATGCTAGCATTAGACAGATGTTAATATGTATTTATCACCTCTTATAAAAACATCGCAAAGTGTTTGTAAAGTCCTGACAGTTATATTAATGTTTTCAGTGATTTATACCCTGACTAGCTGCCAGCTCCCATACAGTGTGGCTGAGAAACGAGGCCTCTCAATGAAGAGCTTACATTTTCATTTGTTTTCTCCCAGTTGGGCTCTGCGCTATTAAATTTACTATATTTCTCTGACAGGTCCAGAGTCTGAGGGTGTTTAGCATTATGTGACATGTCAAATTTCAGCACTTTACAGACAGGCTGATACAAGAAAACTTAAGACGTCATCATCATCTAAAAAACAAAAGCTAAATATTTATTTCTATAGAGAGTGGAATATGGAATCAGGAGGATGATAGACAGGCGCGTAAAAGGAATTAAGAGGGTGAAAATATCCATGCTATATATAGTGAGGAGAGGAATGACAAGGGGGCATTGAGTTTACAGTGATCTTTTTTTTTTTTGCATGGTACTGTTGAAATTTGGATTTGTAGTATACGAATTTCGCTAATAGAGGTAAGGAGAACTACCCCATATACATGTATTAGAGATATATCTTATACAGTAGAGATGACTACCTCATACAGTAGAGATGACTACTCCATATAGCAGAGATGACTTCCCATACAGTAGAGATGACTATCCTATATCGTAGAGATGAATACCCCATACAGTACAGATGACTATCCCATACAGAGACTACCCCCCTTATAGTAGACATGACTTCCCCATGTAGTAGAGATGACTACCTCATATAGTAGAGATGACTACCCCATATAGTAGAGATAACTGTCCCATAAAGTAGATATGACTACACCATTCAGTAGAAATGACTACCCCATACTACCCTATTTAAAAAGCAGGCGCGAAATGTACGTCGGGGGAGCTCGGCGCCACCCAGAGGTCCGCAATTCTGAGTACTGCTTACCCAGGAATAATACTTATGTCTATTAGCATAGTGTATGGTAGTTGCTTTTGTGACCATAATCATATTAAAGCTAATGTATAGACACAGTATGGGATATTATGACCCTGGGTACACATATTGATTCATTTTATTGCAGCATTTGGACCTTCTGGTGTGCGCATGAGCCACTGGTTTTCAGTCACCACCTTTTATTCTGCTATTTTTTGTTTAATATCTGACATTAATTTATGATGTAAGTTATTACATGTTTAATAAAGATCTTTTGTAAATTTAATGCGTGTCCCTATGTGGTTTTTCGGATATGTTGTTGTTGAGTCACGCATTTTTAGATATTCGCGTAATCGTTTTGTATACACATATTTAGGTAATATTCAGACCTTGCAGTTGAGGTACAGTTGCTAAGTGGATATAAGTGGTGCTATTCCACAATGCAAACTGATGGTGATGCAGGAAACTGTCGGTACCACAACCAACTAAAATAATTGCAATATAAAAAACAGTATTTGTTCAATGCAAACTATCAAATATAAACCGCCTCTTAATTGGCTCCTGCTAAGATTCCACCACATCCTGTATTTGCCTATACGAATAGTGCCGTTGGTTCGAGATATAGATAACTCCCACTTGATTTTCTCCCGGGGTCACTTCCTTTGATAGTCCAGCTATGGTAAAAGCTCCAAAGGCTTGGCTTAATCCCAGAGTCCTTTAGAGGCAGTTTAGTTCTTTCTTTCAGATGGAACCGTGCCCCGGCTGGCAGCCCGCCTCCTGTTTGATGCTGACGCTTCGGTATGGAGCGTGATGACGTTAACTGAGCACAGCTACGCGAGCTGATATTGGGAAAAAATCCAATGTGTTTCGAGAAGTAACGCTTCTCTTCCTCAAGGATACCATTTTCCCTTTACTGCCCCTCCATGGACATGCACACATAGGGCTCAAAGGGGGCTTGAGCCCCTGCCCTTTTCTGTCTCTGCCCCTTTAATGCCCTTCTTTTTTTTTTTTCGGGGTCGGCGGCGCTAGGTGGAACAAGCGGCTGCCTTTTTTTCCCCACTTTTGCAATTGCCAGGCGGCGGGCGTGTGTTGGCCGGGCCCGTGCGGCGCATGCACGCAGCACTATTCAGCGCTGCAGTCAAGTGCCTCAGTACTAGTCACGTGGGGGTGGCGCGCGGGAGTCTGGAGCTGAGCTGAATTCAACGTGCAACTACTAGTGGTGCTCATCGGTGAGTGAGCTTGTGTGGTGCTCGAGTGAGTGCCACTGCTGTCAGTCTGTCACTGTGCCAACATGGAGGGGTTGTCCGGTCGGGGAGAAATGTACCATGGGGGGATTCAAGATGTGCTGCAGTGCTGCCAGTGCAAGGCCCAGAAATGTGTGGGAGAAACTACTGTGTGTGGGGCAAATTACTATTACTATGTGGGGGCAGTGTGGGGACAAATTACTATGTGGGGGCAGTGTGGGGACAAATTACTATGTGGGGCAAATTACTATGTGGGGGCAGTGTGGGGACAAATTATTATGTGGGGGCAGTGTGGGGACAAATTATTATGTGAGGGCAAATTACTATGTGGGGGCAGTGTGGGGACAAATTATTATGTGGGGGCAGTGTGGGGACAAATTATTATGTGGGGGCAAATTACTATGTGGGGGCAGTGTGGGGACAAATTATTATGTGGGGGCAGTGTGGGGATAAATTACTATGTGGGGGCAGTGTGGGGACAAATTATTATGTGGGGGCAGTGTGGGGATAAATTACTATGTGGGGGCAGTGTGGGGACAAATTATTATGTGGGGGCAGTGTGGGGACAAATTATTATGTGGGGGCAGTGTGGGGACAAATTATTATGTGGGGGCAGTGTGGGGATAAATTATTATGTGGGGGCAGTGTGGGGATAAATTACTATGTGGGGGCAGTGTGGGGACAAATTATTATGTGGGGGCAGTGTGGGGATAAATTACTATGTGGGGGCAGTGTGGGGACAAATTATTATGTGGGGGCAGTGGGGATAAATTACTATGTGGGGGCAGTGTGGGGACAAATTATTATGTGGGGGCAGTGTGGGGACAAATTATTATGTGGGGGCAGTGTGGGGATAAATTACTATGTGGGGGCAGTGTGGGACAAATTACTCTGTGGGGGCAGTGTGGGGACAAATTACTATGTGGGGGCAATGTGGGGACAAATTATTATGTGGGGGCAGTGTGGGGAAAAATATTATGTGAGGGCAGTGTGGGGACAAATTATCATGTGGGGGCAGTGTGGGGATAAATTACTATGTGGGGGCAAATTACTATGTGGGGGCAGTGTGGGGACAAATAACTATGTGGGGGCAGTGTGGGGACAAATTATTATGTGGGGGCAAATTACTATATGGGGCAGTGTGGGGACAAATTACTATGTGGGGTCAGTGTGGGGACAAATTACTATGTGGGGTCAGTGTGGGGACAAATTACTATGTGGGGGCAAATTACTGTGTGAGGGCAGTGTGAGGGCAATCACTATGTGGGGGCAGTGTGGGGACAAATTACTGTGTGGGGGCAATCACTGTGTGGGGGCAGTGTGGGGTAAATTACTGTGTGGGGGCAAATTACTATGGGGGACAGTGTGGGGAAAATTACTTTATTGGGGTGTTGCTATTGGGGAGGCACTGTAGGGGCAATTCTATTATTTTTGGGGACACTATACAGGGATTATTGCCTGGAGCACAATATAGGGTGTTATTATTACTGGGGGCACTCTAGGGGACATTATAGTTGCTGTGGACACTATAGGGACATTTGGGGTAATTTATCAAACTGGTGTAAAGTAGAACTGGCTTAGTCGCCCATAGCAACCAATCAGATTCCACCTTTCATTTTTGACAGCTCTTTTGAAATCCACTTTTCTTTTACACCACTTTGATAAATGACCCCAATTATGTCTATTAGGGTCAGTATTTTTCAGCAGTATAATACCTGGGGCATTGGGGAGCTCCAGGGGCACAGTATTAGGAGTGGCAGCAGGATGGGGAGGGGGATGAAAACATTGAGAAATCTAATGTGTCTGTATTATAAACTCTGTAGAGACGAGATGCGGCTGAAAGAATTTACCATGGCGGTCTAACGGAGGAGAAGAGGAAAGAGAAGGTCTACATGACAGGAGATGAAAGAGGTACGTGGTCCATCCTGCCGGCGGCAGCGCAATTTATTCACAGATACAATTGAGTCAACAGTCTGTCCTATCACCAGTGCAGGGTTAGGGTGACAGGGTCCTTTAAGGCTAGCGCAGGGGCTGCCTGGGTAGAGGACGTGCGTGACGCACGTCTGTTACGTCACGTGACAGGTGCCCTTTTTTTTATTTTAAGCCCCTGCTCTTCAAAATGTCTGTGCACGTCCCTGTGCCCCTCTATATATGTCCTATATATGTCCTATACGTGGTTCCTGGATGGACTTATGCAAATCCTATCAATCGGGTACACACATATGTGCAGGGTCAGACTGGAGTACCTTGGGCCCACCAGAGGAAATCATTCTTGGGGCCTACCCTTCAGCTATATGGAAATAATGCACAGCCATGATTTAACACATGTTTATATCATCGCCTAGTGGAAAACACAATATTTATTGATCAAATAGCCATAATTTACAGAATAAATAACGAATAAAAGAACACTCCAAGTAAGAGATACACTAATTTATATCTAGCATGTGGATTGCAAGATTATGGGACCCTCAGCTCAGCATACACTATTTCCCAATTGTATAAGACATTGGTGATACCTCTATGAAGTGACACATATCCATATCATTAGCTCAAAGGATGCTGAGAACGTGCTTTGAAAGCATATCAGCATTTTTAATGTCCACACTCAATGTTCAACAAAATAAATGCCTCTAAAAGTTCCTGTCTGATCAAGGACTGCAGTCGATTTTTCATACTTTTCAGCTTTGAGAACACTCTTTCACATGATACTTGGGTGCAAGCAAGAGCAGAGGTATCTTATAAACTGCAAAAAGGTCCGTATCAGCAGCAGAGTGTAACTTGTGGTCATACAAAAGCCAGTAGCAGCAAGTAAGGCAGTTTTGACATGCTAACATTTTAGCATCCATGACTTCCTCTTCATCATCCACTATTTATTTTGTGGTGTCAACCACAGAAGGGCTTGGATTTTTCAAAACTGCTTAGTTCTCAATGTCGACTTCAACTAACTCAGGTACAGTCTTCAAAGCGTTTGATGGAATGTCAGTATAGCTCATTTGGTCAAACTGTCTAGGATCAAAGTAAGCCAGATCTTGGATTAAGCTTTTATTTTTGGAAAATCTAATTCCAAAGCTCATTTTGCCTGGTCAATAACAACATGGAAAACATTATGTTGAAAATTTTTCAAAGGGTCAGAAGAGGACTCGTCCCTTACAAGCTCCCCAGGCATTATCTTTTTTCTAACTGTTCTCTTTTGTGGTAAAGTGTTTTCAATGATAATATTCACAGCATGTTCCTCAAGTGCAGTATCAGATTTTTTGATAAATGTACCGGTATTCACTGTTTCAGTCAGATCTTCTAAGGTACCCCTAAGGCTACTTTCACACTAGCATTTTTACTGGACCTAGCAGGGTTCAGCAAAAACGTTTCCGTTACTAATAATACAACCATCTGCATCCGTTATGAACGGATCCGGTTGTATTATCTTTGACATAGCCAAGACGGATTGTGTCAAAGAAAACTGATCCGTCCCCATTGACTTGCATTATAGGTCATGACGGATCTTGCTCCGCATCCCAGGACCGAAGGTAAACTACAGCATGCTGCGCGCAGTTTGCTCTCCCATATGGGAACGGAACGGAATGCATTTTAGAGCATTCTGTTCTGTTCAGTTACGTTTTTTCCCCATTGACAATAAATAGGAACAAAACGGAAGCGTTTTTTTCTGGGATTGAGACCCTATGACGGAACTCAGTACTGGAAAATATTAACGCTAGTGTGAAAGAAGCCTAAGCCAAAGTATCTGTGTTCTAGAATTTTTAATCATGCACCATGCCTGCAGAACATCGTGTCCATTTGTTTGTCAGTAATCTGATACAGCAGTCACAATTTCAAAAATTTGCATGAACAAAAATGCAATGAGATGTGTTTCATATCTTGTCCAGCAATGACGTAGATTGCTTCTGTTATGGTTTTATCATAGAATGTCGGGCATGTTGAAATATACTGCAAGCAGTACAACAGTGTGCTATATAGTTGCTTGAAATGGTCATGGAAGGAGCCAAAAATTGTAAGTAAGGCTCCACCAGCATGTGTCACCATTTTTTTGAAGTCTAGCCAATTTGTCATGGACTTGAATCTGAGAAGAAACATGCTCAGTAGGGATGAGTGAATCGACTCCAGATGAAACATCCGAAGTCGATTCGCATAAAAGCGCTCCATACAGTATTGAAATTAAGTTTTATGCGAATCGACTTCGGATGTTTCATTTGAAGTCGATTCGCTCATTCCTAATGCTCAGTCCACACTGAAGATCTTTTATAGGATTCTGAGAAAAATACAGCTGTCTTCTCTAAAAGGCCAAAGGAAAGATTTCACCCGACAGGAACATTTAGTAGCATCTACAAATACCAAGTTTAATATATGTGCATAGCACCAAGCATACACAGAATTGCATGACGCAGTCTTTATGTGGGCTTACACACCAATATAGCATCCATTTATATTTGCAGCACCATCAAAAGAACAACCAATAATGTTGGTAACACTCGGGGAAAACCTCTCCAATTCTTGTTTCATGGTCAAGAAAAGCCCCTGTCCAGTGGAGACACTGACATTAGTTAGAGAAAAGAGTCTTTGATGGACAGTTTTCTCCTTTACATAACGTAAGATAATGTATGCTGTCCATGTCCACACTAAAATTAACAGCATATTCCACATCCTGGCTTATTTCCTCTTTTATCATTTCTCCCATTATTATAATTAAACGGTTGAATGAAATTTTACTCAAAAATGTCACCAAACCGCCTCGTCTGTGGGTGTGCTTTTTTTTTTTTTTCCACCAATTTCCACAACCTCATCTACATGACATTTCAGTGTGCTGTCACATTTGCTAAGAAAAAATGCTATCTCAGGATTTAGCAGCGTCATCCTTTCCTCTGTAAGTTAGGTTTAGTTTGGCTATGCAGAGTATTATGTCAATTACTCTTTTCACAACAGTACTATTTTGTAGTATTTGATATTTGTTTTTATTGGCTAAATTGACATTGATCATTGTTTCAATGTGTAACGGATCGCCTGGCACCCCGACTGGGTACCTCCGTTGAAAGATGCTCCTAGCGCTTCTTGAGGATTCCAAGCGCTCTAGACGACACCACAACCACCGAACCTGAGAAGCATACGAATCCTCTCAAGCCTCTGAATGCTGTAGACAGTTGAATAGGAACCATACGAATAGGTTTGCACTCCTAGCAGTCAGACTGGAACAGCATCCAATAACTCCTCCCCCAATAATGAGACGACACTTCACTTTGAGGGTTAAACAGGAACTCTTTTCCTGGGGCATACAGCCTCTTTTATTACACTCCACAAACATAGTACGGCCCACAGGGGTTTGAAATACAACCAATCAATCCGTACAATAAACACAGACACTCCCACACAAAATACAGCGACCAATCAACATACAGCCAGATATATCACAATCCCACATGGCTGGTCCATTGTGGATGCTGATTAGGTCACAGCAATGTCCATTGTGAATATTGATTAGGTCACAGGCGATGTCCATTGTGAATGGTGATTAGGTCAGAGGTAATGTCCATTGTGAATGGTGATTAGGTCACAGCAATATCCATTGTGGATGTTGATTAGGTCACAGCAATGTCCATTGTGAATGCCAACTGTCATTGGGGCCATAGTCGCAGGGTAAGAGGCTAGCAAGCGTGCCTCTTCAATGCCCAGGGATACATGGCAGTTTGTCACATATCTCCCCTTTGGGGGGAAGACTAACCAGGCACCTGACCTCCTGTCGGTCAGTGCCTACGTTAGTCGATCCACCAACCCACAATAGACAAATGCCAGAGTAGCCCACCCACAACAAACAGGTACAAGAGTGACCCACCCACAAGAAGCAGTTACTGCACCCGGATATTCCTCTGGGGTGCTGAGGCAACATGCTGTGGGGAGTTGAGGGAGGGCAGAGGCCGACTGCACTCTGCCCAGCTGCCAGCTCTTCTGCTGGGGGCTGGGAACATAGTCCGGCTCAGTAGCCAGGGAACATGGGCACCAGTGGGGGTTAACATCGCCTCTGTCAACCCTGGGGCCAAGTTAGGTGTTAGCTGGGGAGGAGAGTTTGTACTTACCCCCTCCTCCTGTTGTCCCGGTGCGGGTAGTTGGGGATCTGGACAGGCTGTCCAGCATCCCTGTAGGTCAGGCACAGAGACCACGGTCCCATCTGCGCCGTCTGGGCGATTGGTGTCTCCCCTTGTTAGGGTAAGCTGCCGCTGGGGAGAGGGGGTGCTGGGTTCCTCTCCCGGAAACACAGGCTGCTGCTGGAGTGGGAGACCGCCTGTCTCCACTCCCGTAACATTGTCCTGCTGCTGGAGAGAGAGACCAACTGTCTCTGCTCCCTGTAGGACACACTGCTGCTGGGGGGAAAGGACGACACCTTCGGCCCCCTGGAATTCACACTGCCGCTGGGGGGGGAGGACGATACCTTCGGCCCTCTGTAACTCACACGGCCGCTGGGGAGGAAGGACGGCACCTTCAGCTCCCTGCAACTCACACTGCCGCTGGGGGGGGAGGACGACATCTTCAGCCCTCTGGGGTACACACTGCCGCTGGGGAGGAAGGACGACACCTTCAGCTCCCTGGGGTACACACTGCCGCTGGGGAGGAAGGACGACACCTTCAGCTCCCTGGGGTACACACTGCCGCTGGGGAGAAGGGACGGCACCTTCAGCTCCCTGGGGTACACACTGCCGCTGGGGAGGAAGGACAGCACCTTCAGCTCCCTGGGGTACACACTGCCGCTGGGGAGGAAGGACGGCACCTTCAGCCTTCAGCTCCCCGGAACGCACTCAGCCGCTGGGGAGGGCGGACGATACCATCTGCCATGAACTGCAGGTACTCTGCTGTTATCCTCCTCACGAACTGCACAGATTTCTCCGGGGGATTTCTCTGTCAAATTCCTCCTTCGTGTAGCTGGGTGCCATGCTTGTTCTCCTGAAGTTCTTTCTTTTGTAGATAGGGGCGCTGTACGGGTACTAACGTTGCCCTCACTTTGTAATCCAAGGAATGGTGTTGCCCTGTAGATGTCCTTCTGGGCTGTGGAAATGATCCCACTGCTGCCACCAAATGTAACGGATCGCCTGGCACCCCGACTGGGTACCTCCGTTGAAAGATGCTCCTAGCGCTTCTTGAGGATTCCAAGCGCTCTAGACGACACCACAACCACCGAACCTGAGAAGCATACGAATCCTCTCAAGCCTCTGAATGCTGTAGACAGTTGAATAGGAACCATACGAATAGGTTTGCACTCCTAGCAGTCAGACTGGAACAGCATCCAATAACTCCTCCCCCAATAATGAGACGACACTTCACTTTGAGGGTTAAACAGGAACTCTTTTCCTGGGGCATACAGCCTCTTTTATTACACTCCACAAACATAGTACGGCCCACAGGGGTTTGAAATACAACCAATCAATCCGTACAATAAACACAGACACTCCCACACAAAATACAGCGACCAATCAACATACAGCCAGATATATCACAATCCCACATGGCTGGTCCATTGTGGATGCTGATTAGGTCACAGCAATGTCCATTGTGAATATTGATTAGGTCACAGGCGATGTCCATTGTGAATGGTGATTAGGTCAGAGGTAATGTCCATTGTGAATGGTGATTAGGTCACAGCAATGTCCATTGTGGATGTTGATTAGGTCACAGCAATGTCCATTGTGAATGCCAACTGTCATTGGGGCCATAGTCGCAGGGTAAGAGGCTAGCAAGCGTGCCTCTCCAATGCCCAGGGATACATGGCAGTTTGTCACACAATGTCAGCTCTTTTTTCAGCAGCTGTTACAGGTTATGCTGGATTGATTCATCATGATCCCTGATTCGTGCATACACATGTACAGTGCCTTGCAAAAGTATTTACCCCCCCCTTGACTTTTTTCGTGTTTTGTTACATTACAGCCTTAAGTTCAATGTTTTGTTAATCTGAATTTTATGTGATGGATCAGAACACAATAGTCTAAGTTGGTGAAAATAGAAAACAGAAAATTGCCATGTGCTCATGTCTTCACCCCCTTTGTTAGGAAGCCCATAAAAAGCTCTGGTGCAACCAATTACCTTCAGAAGTCACATAATTATTGAAATGTTGTCCACCTGTGTGCAATCTAAGTGTCACACGATCTGTCATTACATATACACACCTTTTTTGAAAGGCCCCAGAGGCTGCAACACCTAAGCAAGAGGCACCACTAACCAAACACTGCCAAGAAGACCAAGGAACTCTCCAAACAAGTAAGGGACAATGTTGTTGAGAAGTATAAGTCAGGGTTAGGTTATAAACAAATATCCAAATATTTGATGATCCCCAGGAGCACCATCAAATCTATCATAACCAAATGGAAAGAACATGGCACAACAGCAAACCTGCCAAGAGACGACCACACACCAAAACTCACAGACCGGACAAGGAGGGCATTAATCAGAGAGGCAGCACAGAGACCTAAGGTAACCCTGGAGGAGCTGCAGAGTTACACAGCAGAGACTGGAGTATCTGTACATAGGACAACAATAAGCCGTACGCGCCATAGAGGTTGGGAAAGAGTGGCCAGAAGAAAGCCATTACTTTCAGCTAAAAACAAAAGGGCACATTGTGAATTTGTGAAAAAGCATGTGCGAGACTCCCAAAATGTATGGAGGAAGGTGGTCTGGTCTGATGAGACTAAAATTGTAATTTTTGGCCATCAAAGAAAACACTATGTCTGGCGCAAACCCAAAACATCACCCAAAGAACACCATCCCCACAGTAAAACATGGTGGTGGCAGCATCATGTTGTGGGTATGTTTTTCAGCAGCCAGGACTGGGAAACTGGTCAGAGTTGAGGAAAAGATGGATGGTGCTAAATACAGGGATATTCTTGAGCAAAACCTGTACCACTCTGTGCGTGATTTGAGGCTAGGACGGAGGTTCCCCTTCCAGCAGGACAATGATCCCAAACACACTGCTAAAGCAACACTTGAGTGGTTTAATGTGGAAACATGTAAATGTGTTGGAATGGCCTAGTCAAAGCCCATATCTCAATCCAATAGAAAAACTGTGGTCAGACTTAAAGATTGCTGTTCACAAGCGCAAACCATCCAACTTGAAGGAGCTGGAGCAGTTATACAAGGAGGAATTGGCAAAAATCCCAGTGGTAAGGTCTGGCAAGCTCATAGAGTTATCCAAAGCGACTTGGAGCTGTGATTGCTGCAAAAGGTGGCTCTACAAAGTATTGACTTTAGGGAAGTGAATAGTTATGCACATTGACTTTTTCTGTTATTTTGTCCTATTTGTTGTTTGCTTCACAATAAAAAAAAATAAAAAAAATCTGCAAAGTTGTGGGCATGTTCTGTAAATTAAATGATGCAAATCCTCAAACAATCCATGTTAATTCTAGATTTTGGAAAAAAATCAATGGGGTTAAATACTTTTGCAAGGCACTGTTTTTTATCAACTATCTAACCATTAATGAAATGGTTACGTTTGGTAGTGCAAAATTCCATGCATATGCAAAAATACCGTTTTTGAGATTGCATACAGTAAGATAGCCATTTTCTTTGAATGGCACTACCACCAGGCACAGATCTGAAATAAATGGTATGGAATGGTAATATATGTGTAGCATCAGATATCGGTTGGATAGGATGTTTTTTCATAAAGTCTAACTTTGTAGCCAGATTACACATCAGATCTGGGGCACTTAAAGCAGTGCTCATAGCAGGCGTCGAAGACATATGAGATGCTATGTCATAGATTGAACTTTCTGAATCTGTGTCACTCAATTTCTCTGAATCACTATTTTCCGTTGTGCACTTCTGTTCAACTGTTTGAGATTGGGATGGCTCACCAGCATAAAATGCAACCTCTTTACATGTAACTATGTCTGGTTCTAACTCTAGATGAGTAACATCCTCAGAGCTTGAGGCTGTTGGTTGCCCAAGACTGCCAGTGGCAGAACTTCGTGGTTGCCATAATTTTTGCCAACCTGGTGCTATACCTACTTTGGCTAGATGTTTTCTTGATGTTTCTAGCCTCTTTTCTGCACCAGATTTGTATTTTTTCTTTTTTGCACCAGCTTCTTCAGATTTTTCTTTGGAATATAAGCTTCTTTTAGAAGACGTTGCGCTGTCACTTTGATATTGATCCAAAATGTAATGTAAATGTTACATTGTTAGCGCTGCTACATACAGTATAATAAAACTAATCAATACAGCCTGATTTTGTATAAGAGTCTATGTACATGGCATAGCTATGTCACCCATGAAAGGCAACATTAATGAATCCTCAAGGTTTTGGAACAATAGTCACTGCTTGGGTCTCCATCAAGCCCTTACAAAAAGTGGTATCCCCTACCTAACAAAACCTGACATAATATTATCAATAATCAAATTAGGAGTATTACACACAATTCCAAGGTATATAATTTGCAGATTCAAAGGTCACACATTCGGCTTCTAGATTGTCAGGTATATGCTGTCTAGGTACCACAGCAGGTCCAGAAATGAATCTATGGAAATCAACATATAACTTATAAGTAGTGTTGAGCGAACAGTTCGAGCATAATTCGGGTTTGTACCGAATTTTGGGGTGTTCGGGACACGGACCTGGACCCGAACATTTTCAAAAAAGTTCGGGTTCGGAATTTCTATGGAAGAGGTACGACTGGCTATACGTTCTCTGCCCTCGCATAAAGCTCCCAGCCCGGACGGGCTTTCCATGCAATATTACAAATTGTTTAGCTCTGAACTACACCCCTATCTACACGGCACCTTGGAACACATCCGCTCCACTGGAGACATCCCCAAGGAAATGCTTGGTGCAACAATAGTCACCCTCCCAAAACTGGGGAAAGACCCGATCCATTCCCAAAATTTCCGCCCCATTTTCCTCCTCAACACTGACACCAAATTATATGCAAAAATCCTGGTAAACAGATTGACACCCCTTATCCCTCACCTTGTGGCTATCGATCAAGTGGGCTTCGTTCGTGGGCATAATTGCTCAGGTAACACCAGGCGTGTGTTGGACATCGTTGACTTCATCAACAGGCACCGCCTACCAGCCTTGTTGGTGGCCTTGGACGCTGAAAAGGCCTTTGACCGAGTCAATTGGTCCTTTGCTTTTTCAGTGTTAGACCAGTTTGGCTTTCCCCCTGCGGCTGTAGCAGCCATTCAAGCCCTTTATACCAAGCCGTTTGCCATGGATTTTACTAACGGCGCTATGTCTGATGGCTTTGATATAACCAACGGCACCAGACAGGGCTGCCCGTTGTCTCCTATAATATTCATACTCACCATTGAGCCCTTAGCACAAGCTATCAGACAATGCCCAGTCATCCAGGAGGTCTCCATAGGGGGGATAGATCACCGAATCTCGCGATACGCGGATGACATAATTCTATCCCTCACCAATCCTGCGGAATCCCTAACCTCGACACTACAAATCATTGAACAATTCAGTGATCTATCCTACTACAAGCTAAATTTGGACAAATCCCAGGTCCTCCCATTGCAACTATCACCAGACGTCAGGGACTCGTTGAAACGTTCATTCCCATTAGATTGGTAAAGTCATAAGATTAAATACTTAGGAATCTATGTCACCACGCATACCAATACCTTATATGCAGCAAATTACTTGCCCTTGCTGGCTTCTTTGGAAGCAGAGATGGACCGATTGCTTACTTATGAAGTATCTTGGATAGGAAGAATTGCTTCGTACAAAATGCTTATCCTACCACGATTACTTTATCTGTTTAGGAACCTGCTAATCATACCGCCATGAGCCTTCTTCCAAAGAGCACAACGGGCATTGAGGCATTTCGTGTGGCAGAAGCGAAGACCCCGAATAGCCTTCAGTATCCTCACTAAAGACAAAAGAGCGGGTGGGCTAGGCCTCCCAGATATTAAGCACTATTTCCTTGCATCCCAAGTGGCACAACTACGAATGTGGTGGCTTCAGTCCCAGTCTTTACCTTGGGTATCCATAGAAACTTCCCTCTCACACCCAACCTCAAGGCCCTTCTAACGGCCTTCTAACGGATTTGCCGCACTGCATTACCACTTCCTTACGCGTGTGGAGAGATTTTTACAAATTAAGTGGTGGAATTGTGAAGTCTGTCCAAGGCTGGGCCCCGATTGAGGCACTGGAGCTGTGGCTGGAGGACCTGGATTTGTCCAGCGGAAAGGACTTAACCTGTTAAGTGACCTGACCTCAGGTGGCTCCATACGCAGCTTCACTGATATTCACCAATCCTATGGAATCCCTAACTCTGATTTCTATAAATATCTGAGAATTCAGCATTTTCTGAATTCCGGCAGACCATTAGATGTACTAGCCAACCACCAGATCTTACACCTCGGGAACCAACCTACCCACTCACAGAAGGGACTCAAGTCCTTATACACCACCTTGGGATGCAGGGATGAATTCAGTGCATCTACAACCTTCAAATCTTGGGAGACGGAGATTCAACACTCCCCCTTTGAAAAAATCCAATGGACACGGGCCCTTTACTTTGCTGCTCAATGCTTCAAGTGCTCCCTCCATTATGAGTCTTACATGAAAACAGTGCTCAGATTGTACTATACTCCAGACTGTTTGAGCACTATGTACCCAGGTGTGTCTCATCTTTGTTGGAGGAACTGTGGATGTAGAGGGACACTCTCTAAATTTTGCAACCTGACTGTGTCACCATCCGCAGAACTGGCATTGCTTTTGATAGGATTGGATCATGTTTCAGTTAAGGAAATATTCGAAAGAGTAGATAAGACTTGCTCATATGAGAAAGCTTTGTCATATGCACTAACTTCTTCTCACAAAGTTGCCGGTCTGTGGAACTCCTGGGAAACTTTCAGGATGCATTATAAGTTAGATCAAGATTGAGTAGTGTCAACGTCTTCCACTTATATTGGCACTTTATAATATCTGCACCATATCAACTCTATGCTATGTTATTGCCCGGGAAGCTGTACCTATAGTTGTACTTATAGATGTATTTATATATATGATTATGCTGACATTGGATCACATCATATTCTGTATTGGGTGACACGCTGTGTTCTTTGTCACTGTTACCTTGTTATTTTGTTATGTTTCCTCCCCCCTCCCTTCCCCCCCCGACCCTTCCCCCCTCTTTCCCATCCTATTTTGGCACAATGGCTGCTCTCATGAAGGACTTTGAGGTGCTTCGCACCTTTTGGACTCTTGTTATCAGATCTGAGATCAAAGAATACTCTTAGCGCCTCCGGACGTGCTAATATCTCAGACGTAATGTATGTGCACTGTACACCTCTTGCATATTTGTACCACTCTGTACCCGTGTTGTTATTCCGAAATACTTCAATAAAAATTTATTGATTGAAAAAAAAAAGTTCGGGTTCGGGTTCGTTGTTCAGCGATTTCTTCCCGCTTTATGAAGGGCTGCACAGCAGCCAATCAGCTAGCGTTTTACTTCTTGCCAAGCGAAGCCATCACAGCCATGCCTACTAATGCCATGGCTGTGATTGGCCAAGTGCGGCATGTGAACCAGCCTCTATTTAAGCTGGAGTCACGTAGCGCCGCACGACACACTGCTCTGATTAGTGTAGGGAGAGGACGCAGCTTCTGTGAGGGCGAGATTAGGCAGGGAAAAGTCAGCAAAAGCACCTAATGAAGTGATCGATCTACAGCTGTGAATGATTCAACTTCTGCTAGTTAATTGCTCACTGGTTTTTAGGCTCCACAGAGTGCTTTTCTGTCACTTTTTTCTGGGGTGATCAACAGCCATTTTGTGACTTGTGGTGCACCAGCACAAGCTGCCACCAAGTCCATCAATCCATCAATACTAGGTTTTTGTTGCCATATCCTACATCATGGGCTTGGCTGTGCTTATTGTCACCCCTAGAAACTCAGCATAGAAATTTCTATATTTTATTAAGAGGTTAAATTCAATTAGCAAATCCCCTAAATCTGGTGTCCTAGCTGTGGCTAGCCAAGTGTAATACTGTCTGCTGTCTGGCCATGGATAGAAAATTTTCTGTGGTGAAATTCAATTGCCAAAATAGCAATCCCCTAAATCTGGTGTCCCAGCAGTGGCTGGCAAAGTATAATAGTGTCCAGCAAAGGATATGTTTTGTTCTGGGGTGAAATTCAATTGCCAAAATACCATTACCGTAAATCAGTAGTTTTAACTGTGGCTGGCCAAGTTTAATAGTGTCCGGCAAAGGATATATTTTGTTCTGGGGTGAAATTCAATTGCCATAATAGCAATAGCATAAATCAGTGGTTTCAGCTGTGGCTGGCCAAGTTTAATAGTGTACGGCAAAGGATATATTTTTTATGCGGTGAAATTCAATTGCCAAAATATCAATACCATAAATCAGTGGTTTCAGCTGTGGCTGGCCAAGTTTAATAGTGTACGGCAAAGGATATATTTTTTTTCTGGGGTGAAATTCAATTGCCAAAAATAGCAATACCATAAATCAGTGGTTTCAGCTGTGGCTGGCCAAGTTTAATAGTGTCCGGCAAAGGATATATTCTGTTCTGGGGTGAAATTAAATTGCCAAAATAGCAATACCCTAAATCTGGTGTTCCAGCTGTTGCAGGCCTAGTTTAAATCTGTCCGTAAAAGGGTATATTCTTTTCTGGGGTGAAATTCAATTGCCAAAATAGCAATACCCTGAATCTGGTGTTCCAGCTGTGACTGGACAAGTTTAATAGTATCCATCAAAGGATAGATTTTGTTCTGGGGTGAAATAAAAAAGCCAAAATAGCAATACCCTGAATCTGGTGTTCCAGCTGTGACTGGACAATTTCCCTAGTGTCCGTCAAAGGATAAATTATTTTCTGGGGTGAAAGTCAGTAGCAAAAATAGAAATACAGTAAATCTGGTGTCCCAGCAGTGGCTGGACAAGTTAAATAGTGTCATGCAAAAGGTATATTTTGTTCTGGGGTGAAATTCAATTGCCAAAATAGCAATACCATAAATCAGTGGATTCAGCTGTGGCTGGCCAAGTTTAATAGTGTACGGCAAAGGATATATTTTGTTCTGGGGTGAAATTTAATTTCCAAAATAGCAATACCCTGAGTTCCAGCTGTTGTAGGCCTAGTTTAAATGTGTCCGTAAAAGGGTATATATTTTTTTCTGGGGTGAAATTTAATTGCCAAAATAGCAATACCCTGAATCTGGTGTTCCAGCTGGAGCAGGCCTAGTTTAAATCTGTCCGTAACAGGGTATATTTTTTTTCTGGGGTGAAATTTAATTGCCAAAATAGCAATACCCTGAAACTGGTGTTCGAGCTGTGACCGGACAAGTTTAATAGTATCCTTCAAAGGATATATTTTGTTCTGGGGAGAAATTCAATTGCCAAAATAGCAATACCATAAATTAGTGGTTTCAGCTGTGGCTGGCCAGTTTTAATAGTGTCCTGCAAAGGATATATTTTGTTCTGGGGTGAAATTCAATTGCCAAAATAGCAATACCCTGAATCTGGTGTTCCATCTGTTGCAGGCCTAGTTTAAATCTGTCAGTAAAAGGGTATTTTATTTCTGGGGTGAAATTCAATTGCCAAAATAGCAATACCCTAAATCTGGTGTTCCAGCTGGCGCAGGCCTAGTTTAAATCTGTCCGTAACAGGGTATATTTTTTTCTGGGGTGAAATTCAATTGTCAAAATAGCAATACCATAAATCAGTGGTTTCAGTTGTGGCTGGCCAAGTTTAATAGTGTCTTGCAAAGGATATATTTTGTTCTAGGGTGAAATTCAATTGCCAAAATAGCAATACCGTAAATATGGTGTCTCAGCAGTGGCTGGCCAAGTTTAATAGTGTCCGGCAAAGGATATATTTTGTTCTGGGGTGAAATTCAATTTCCAAAATAGCAATACCATAAATCAGTGGTTTCAGCTGTGGCTGGCCAAGTTTAATAGTGTACGGCAAACGATATATTTTGTTCTGGGGTGAAATTCAATTGCCAAAATAGCAATACGATAAATCAATGGTTTCAGCTGTGGCTGGTCAAGTTTAATAGTGTCCGGCAAAGGATATATTTTGTTCTGGGGTGAAATTCAATTGCCAAAGTAGCAATACCCTGAATCTGGTGTTCCAGCTGTTGCAGGCCTAGTTTAAATCTGTCCGTAACAGGATATATTTTGTTCTGGGGTGAAATTCAATTGCCAAAATAGCAATACCATAAATCAGTGGTTTCAGCTGTGGCTGGCCAAGTTTAATAGTGTCCGGCAAAGGAGATATTTTGTTCTGGGGTGAAATTCAATTGCCAAAATAGCAATACCCTGAATCTGGTGTTCCAGCTGTTGCAGGCCTAGTTTAAATCTGTCCGTTACAGGGTATATTTTTTTCTGGGGTGAAATTCAATTGCCAAAAAAGCAGTACACTGAATATGGTGTTCCAGCTGTTGCAGGCCTAGTTTAAATCTGTCCGTAACAGGGTATATTTTTTTCTGGGGTGAAATTTAATTGCCAAAATAGCAATACCCTGAATCTGGTGTTCCAGCAGTGACTGGACAAGTTTAATAGTGTCCGGCAAAGGATATATTTTGTTCTGGGGTGAAATTCAATTGCCAAAATAGCAAAACCCTGAATCTGGTGTTCCAGCTGTTGCAGGCCTAGTTTAAATCTGTCCGTAATAGGGTACATTTTTTTCTGGGGTGAAATGTAATTGCCAAAATAGCAATACCCTGAATCTGGTGTTCCAGCTGTGACTGGACAAGTTTAATAGTGTCCGGCAAAGGATATATTTTGTTCTGGGGTGAAATTCAATTGCCAAAATAGCAATACCGTAAATCTGGTGTTCCAGCTGTTTCAGGCCAAGTGCTAATCAGTCCGTAAAAGGCTATATTACACTCCAGGTGTATATACAAGTGCTGAGAGGGTCATCCTCAATAACTTCACACGCTACCGTGCATCTCCCATTGTATTTCTGTCCGATAAAGGGTATATTACACAAAGTGTTAAAATATAATTGCTGAAGGCATAATCCTACATATTTTTTCACATGCTACTGTGCATCTCCAAGTGTAAATCTGTCCATAAAAGGATATCTTTCATCCAGGGCCTAAATACTAGCTCTACAATTGATATTCCCCTAAATCAGTGGTTACTGCTGTGCCTGGATTAGTGTAATACGGTACATAAAAAAATAGGCAGATAGTGTTAGGTGCCTGTAAAAAAAGGCCTGAATTTGAAATCAATACATTGGGCCAAATATTTTTTTTCTTATTGTGGTGCTTGGTGAACGGTAACAATGAGAAAACATCTAGTAAGGGACGCGGACGCGGTCGTGGTGGTGTTAGTGGACCCTCTGGTGCTGGGAGAGGACGTGGCCATTCTGCCACAGCCACACGTCCTAGTGAACCAACTACCCCAGGTTCCAGTACCTGCCAGAATTTACAGCGATATTTGGTGGGGCCCAATGCCATTCTAAGGATGGTAAGGCCTGAGCAGGTACAGGCGCTAGTCAATTGGGTTCACAACAGCACGTTCACAACATTATCTCCCACCCAGTCTTCTGCAGAAAGCGCACAGGTGGCGCCTGAAAACCAAGCCCATCAGTCTGTCACATCACCCCCATGCATATCAGGGAAACTGTCAGTGCCTCAAGTTATACAGCAGTCTCTTATGCTGTTTGAAGACTCTGCTGGCAGGGTTTCCCAAGGGAATCCACCTAGCCCTTCCCCAATGGTGGAAGACATAGAATGCACTGATGCACAACCACTTATGTTTCCTGATGATGAGGACATGGGAATATCACCTCATCGGAGTCCGCACGTCTCTGATGATGACGAAACACAGGTGCCAACTGCTGCGTCTTTCTGCAGTGTGCAGACCGAACAGGAGGTCAGGGAGGAAGACTGTGTGGAAGACGATGCAGGGGACGATGAGGTCCTAGACCCCACATGGAATGAAGGTCGTACCACTGACTTTCATAGTTCAGAGGAAGAGGCAGTGGTGAGACCGAGCCAACAGCGTAGCAAAAGAGGGAGCAGGGGGCAAAAGCAGAACAGCCGCCGCCAAGAGAGTTCGCCTGCTACTGGCCACCGCCACCATGGACCAAGCACCCCAAAGGCATCTTCAAGGAGTTCCCTGGCATGGCACTTCTTTAAACAATGTGCTGACGACAAGACCCGAGTGGTTTGCACACTGTGCCATCAGAGCCTGAAGCGAGGCATTAACATTCTGAACCTTAGCACAACCTGCATGACCAGGCATCTACATGTAAAGCATGAACTGCAGTGGAGTAAACACCTTAAAAGCAAGGAAATCACTCAGGCTCCCCCTTCTGCTGCTGCCTCGGCCTCTTCCTCCGCCTCGGGAGGAATGTTGGCACCTGCCGCTCACCAAACAGAGGATGTGACACCGACACCACCACCTGCATCATTAAGCATCTCCACGATGTCACACGGCAGCGTTCAGCTCTCCATCTTACAAACCTTGGAGAGAAAGCGTAAATTCCCACCTAGCCACCCTCGAGCCCTGGGCCTGAATGCCAGCATTTCTAAACTACTGGCCTTTGAAATGCTGTCATTCAGGCTGGTGGACACAGACAGCTTTAAACAGCTGATGGAGATGGCTGTCCCACAGTATGTTGTTCCCAGCCGCCACTACTTCTCCAAGACAGCCATGCCTTCCCTGCACAACCAAGTATCCGATAAAATCAAGTGTGCACTGCGCAACGCCATCTGTGGCAAGGTCCACCTAACCACAGATACGTGGACCAGTAAGCACGGCCAGGGATGCTATATCTCCCTAACTGCACACTGGGTAAATGTAGTGGTGGCTGGGCCCCAGGCGGAAAGTTCTTTGGCACACATCCTTCTGCCGCCAAAGATCTCAAGGCATCATTCTTTGCCTCCTGTAGCCTCCTTCCTCCTACTCGGCTTCCTCCTCCTCTGCTTCCACCAGATCATCCAGTCAGCCACACACCTTCACTACCAACTTCAGCACAGCCCGGGATATACGTCAGCAGGCCATTCTGAAACTCATATGTTTGGGGGACAGGCCCCACACCGCGCAGGAGATGTGGAGGGGTATTGAACAACAGACCCCTGAGTGGTTTCTGCCGGTGGGCCTCAGGCCCGACCTGGTGGTGTGTGATAATGTGCGAAATCTCTTCGCAGCTCTGGGACTAGCCGGTTTGACGCACATCCCTTGCCTGGCGCATGTGCTGAATTTGGTGGTGCAGAAGTTCATTCACAACTACCCCGACATGTCAGAGCTGCTGCATAAAGTGCGGGCCGTCTGTGTGCGCTTCCGGCGTTCACAGCATGCCGCTGCTCGCTTGTCTGCGCTACAGCGTAACTTCGGCCTTCCCGCTCACCGCCTCATATGCGACATGCCCACCAGGTGGAACTCCACCTTGCACATGCTGGCCAGACTGTGCGAGCAGCAGCAGGCGATAGTGGAGTTTCAGCTGCAGCACGCACGGGTGAGTTGCTCGGCGGAACAGCACCACTTCACCACCAATGACTGGGCCTTAATGCGAGACCTGTGTGCCCTGTTGCGCTGTTTCAAATACTCCACCAACATGGCCAGTGGCGATGATGCCGTTATCAGCGTTACAATACCAATTCTATGTCTCCTTGAGAAAACACTTAGGGCGATGATGGAAGAGGAGGTGGCCCAGAAGGAGGAGGAGGATGAGGGGGTCATTTTTAGCACTTTCAGGCCAGTCTGTTAGAAGTGCCTCAGAGGAAGGTTTTTTGCAACAGCAGAGGCCAGGTACAAATGTGGCCAGCCAGGGCCCACTACTGGAGGACGAGGAGGATGAGGAGGAGGTGGAGGAGGATGAGGATGAAGCAGGTTCACAGCGGGGTGGCACCCAACACAGCTCGGGCCCATCACTGGCGCGTGGCTAGGGGGATACGGAGGACAATGATACGCCTCCCACAGAGGACAGCTTATCCTTACCACTGGGGAGCCTGGCACACATGAGCGACTACATGCTGCAGTGCCTGCGCAACGACAGCAGAGTTGCCCACATTTTAACGTGTGCGGATTACTGGGTTGCCACCCTGCTGGATCCCTGGTACAAAGACAATGTGCTCACCTTACTTCCTGCACTGGAGCATGAAAGGAAGATGCTCAAGTACAAGCGCAGGCTGGTAGACGCGCTCCTAAGATCATTCCCAAATGTCACAGGGGAATAGGTGGAAGCCCAAGGCGAAGGCAGAGGAGGAGCAAGAGGTCGCCAACGCAGCTGTGTCACGGCTAGCTCCTCTGAGGGCAGTGTTAGCATGGCAGAAATGTGGAAAAGTTTTGTCTCCACGCCACAGCTGACTGCACCACCACCTGATACGGAACGTGTTAACAGGAGGCAGCATTTCACTAACATGGTTGAACAGTACGTCTGCACACCCCTCCACGTACTGACTGATGGTTCAGCCCCATTCAACTTCTGGGTCTTCAAATTGTCGACGTGGCCAGAGTTAGCATTTTTTGCCTTGGAGATGGAGGTCTGCCCGGCGGCCAGCGTTTTGCCTGAACGTGTATTCAGCACGGCCGGGGGCGTCATTACTGACAAACGCAGCCGCCTGTCCACAGCCACTGTGGACAAGCTGACGTTCATAAAAATAAATCAGGCATGGATCCCACAGGACCTGTCCCTCCCTTGTGCAGAATAGACATTTATAACTGCCTCCCCCTCAACCATGTATTCTTGTACTCCGGGGCACTTCTTTATTGAATGCTCATATTTTTTTACTTTACTATGATCTTACGGTGCAACCCAAATTTAAATGAACCTCTCCTCAATCTGGGCGCAGGGGCCGAAATAACTGAAAGTGGCCTTCTTCAGTGGTGGGTGATATGACGCATGATTCCTTGCTGTGGGACCTCTCTCCTCTGTCTGGGTGCTGTGGCCTAAATAACTGAAAGTGGCCTTCTCCAGTGGTGGGTTATAGGACGCCTTATTCCTTGCTGTGGGACCTCTCTCCTCTGTCTGGGTGCTGGGGCATAAATAACTGGAAGTGGCCTTCTCCAGTGGTGGGTGATATGATGCATGATTCCCTGCTGTGGGACCTCTCTCCTCTGTCTGGGTGCTGGGGCCTAAATAACTGAAAGTCAAAGGAAAGATGGCCAGCACTCGCTCCAATTTGCACGCTGTATGGGGAAGGAGCAACCTCCAACGAACAGTAGAACAAACAGGCCCGGCAGCTGTGTCTTTGCAAATAGGTTTCTTTATTTCATATCCAGAATATGTCCTACATCCAGGACGCGTTTCGGCGTACAAGCCTTTCTCAACAGGTACATCCAACAGAAAATCACAAGCTACAGTTGTGTTCAAAATTATTCAACCCCCAATGCTGTAAAGGGTTTTAGGAATTTAGTGTTCATTTGTAATTGTGTTCAGAATGAAATCTTACAAGGAGTTTTTAAAGAACCAAATGCAACTAAAATGACATCAATTGTTTTTGTAATACAGTATTAAATGTTTTTTTTTGTGATTTCTTCATTGACACAATCATTCAACCCCTTAAAGACTACCACTCTTAACCACTTGCCGCCACGCTAACGCCGATGGGCGTCAGCGCGGCGGCTCTCTCAGGTCTCACTGCCGCCTATCGGCGTCATCTCGTGAGACCCGAGATTTCACATGAACGCGCGCGCGGCGTGCGCGCGCGTTCATGTGATCGGAGCCGGGACAACTGAAACTACAGCCTGCCAGCGCTGATCATGCGCTGGCAGGCTGTAGATGCGAAAAACCGCATTTAAATCGCATATCAGACGCTGTTTTGTAAACAGCGCCTGATATGCCTGTTAGTCTGCTCGCCTGGTGGTCCCTTTGTTTGGGACCACCAGAGGAAACATAGGAAAAGTGCACCAATCACTACACACACACCCCCCACCCCCATCACTGATTAACCCCTGATCACCCATGTCACCCCCTGATCACCAATGTCACCCCCTGATCACCCCCTGTCACCCCCTGTCACTAATCACCCCCTACAGGCTCATTCAGACGTCCGTATGTAGCTTTATGGATCCATGGATCTGCGGATCCATGGATCTACGGATCCGCAAAATACGGACACCGGCAATGTGCTTTCCGCATTTTGCAGATCCAAGACAGAACTATATAGAAAATGCTTTTTCTTGTCCGCAATTGCGGACAAGAATAGGACATGTTCTATATTTTTATGGAACGGAAGTGCAGACTCGAAGCGCGGATCCGTAATTCCGATCCGAGCGGGACAAAGTCTGTCCCCATAGAAATGAATGGGTCCGCAATTCCGCTCCGCAAACAGAATTGCGGACGTGTGAATGGGGCATAAGGGTCCCTTATCACCGCCAGTTAGCTAGCTACTTGTTAGGTAGCTAGCGCCCAGCCCACCGCACCGCAGTCACTGATTTTGGCAGAGATTTTTCATCCACATTGATCGATGCGAATGAAAAATCTGCGCTGCTCATTTTATTTATTTTTTTCAGCCCAGAGGCTGAACTGAAAAAAATCTCATTACCCGTATGCTCAATATAAGGAGAATCGCAGAAACTCCTAATGCTGGCCATACGTGTAATGATTATGAGACCCTCAAATGCCAGGACAGTATAAATACCTCACATGTGACCCCATTTTAGAAAGAAGACACCCCAAGGTATTCCGTGAGGGGTATGGTGAGTTCATGGAAAATTTTATTTTTTGTCACAAGTTAGTGGAATATGAGACTTTGTAAAAAAATATATATATATCAATTTCCGCTAACTTGTGCCAAAATTTTTTTTTCTGTGAACTCGCCATGCCCCTCACGGAATACCTTGGGTGTCTTCTTTCCAAAATGGGGTCACATGTGGGGTATTTATACTCACCTGGCATTTTAGGGGTCCTAAAGCGTGAGAATCCAAATGCGTAAAATGGCTCAGAAATCCTAAAGGTACTCATTGGTTTTAGGGCCCCTTTATGCATCTTGGCTGCAAAAGTGTCACACATGTGGTAGTCGCCGTACTCAGGAGAAGTAGGGCAATGTGTTTGGGGTGTATTTTTACATATACCATACTTTGTGTGAGAAATATCGCTGTAAATCGACAACTTTTTAATTTTTTAATACAAAGTTGTCAATTTACAGAGATATTACTTCACCCAACATGGGTATATGTAAAAATACACCCCAAAACACATTGCCCTACTTCTCCTGAGTACGGCGATACCACATGAGTGACACTTTTTGCAGCCTGGGTGCAAAGGGGCCCAAATTCCAACGAGTACCTTTAGCTTTTACATGGCTGCTCACAATTTAGCCTCGCCCAAAATGCCAGAACAGTACAAACACCCACAAATGACCCCATTTTGGAAAGAAGACACTCCAAGGTATTCGCTGAGGGGTATGGTGAGTCCATGAAAATTTAACTTTTTGTCAAAAGTTAGCGGAAAGGGAGACTTTGCGAGAAAAACAATAAAAATCACTTCCGCTAACTTGTGCCAAAAAAAATCTTCTGTGAACTCGCCATGCCCCTCACGGAATACCTTGGGTGTCTTCTTCCAAAATGGGGTCACATGTGGGTATTTCTACTGCCCTGGCATTTTAGGGGCCCTAAAGCGTGAGAAGAAAAATGCGTAAAAATGCCCTCCTAAAGGTACTCATTAGAATTAGGGCCCTTTGCGCACTCAGGCAGCAAAAAGTGTCACTCATGTGGTATCGCCGTACTCAGGAGAAGTAGGGCAATGTGTTTTGGGTGTATTTTTACATATACCCATGCTGGGTGAGATAAATATCTCTGTAAACTGACAACTTTGTATAAATTTGTTTTAAAAGTTGTCATTTACAGAGATATTTCTCTCACCCAGCATGGGTATATGTAAAAATACACCCCAAAACACATTGCCCTACTTCTCCTGAGTACGGCGATACCACATGAGTGACACTTTTTGCAGCCAAGATGCGCAAAGGGGCCCTAATTCCAATGAGTACCTTTAGGATTTCACAGGGCATTTTTCCGCATTTTCTTCTCACGCTTTAGGGCCCTAAAATGCCAGGGCAGTAGAAATACCCCACAAGTGACCCCATTTTGGAAAGAAGACACCCCAAGGTATTCCGTGAGGGTCATGGCGAGTTCACAGAAATTTTTTTTTGGCACAAGTTAGCGGAAATTGATATTTTTTATTTATTATTTTTTTACAAAGTCTCATATTCCACTAACTTGTGACAAAAATAAAATTTTACATGAACTCACCATACCCCTCACGGAATACCTTGGGGTGTCTTCTTTCTAAAATGGGGTCACATGTGGGTATTTATACTGTCCTGGCATTTTAGGGGCCCCTAAAGCGTGAGAAGAAGTCTGGAATCCAAATGCGTAAAAATGGCTCATGAAATCCTAAAGGTACTCATTGGTTTAGGGTCCCTTTGTGCACTCAGGCTGCAAAAGTGTCACTCATGTGGTATCGCCGTACTCAGGAGAAGTAGGGCAATGTGATTAGGGGTGTATTTTTATATATACCCATACTTTGTGTGAGAAATATCTCTGTAAACGACAACTTTTTAAATTTTTTTACACAAAGTTGACAATTTACAGAGATATTTCTCTCACCCAGCATGGGTATATGTAAAAATACACCCCAAAACACATTGCCCTACTTCTCCTGAGTACGGCGATACCACATGAGTGACACTTTTTGCAGCTAAGATGCGCAAAGGGGCCCAAATTCCAACGAGTACCTTTAGGTTTTACATGGCTGCTCACAATTTAGCCCCGCCCAAAATGCCAGAGCAGTAAACACACCCCACAAATGACCCCATTTCAGAAAGTAGACACCCCAAGGTATTCACTGAGGGGCATAGTGAGTCCGTCTGAGATTTTTTTTTTTTTTGCCAGAAGTTAGCAGAAATGGAAACTTTATTATTTTTTTTTCCTCAGAAAGTGTCATTTTCCGCTAACTTGTGAAAAAAATGAAATGATACATGAACTCACCATGCCCCTCCGTGAATACTTTGGGGTGTCTTCTATCTAAAATGGTGTGATTTGGGGGTATTCATACTATCCTGACATTCTAGCACCTGAAGAAACATGACAGGTGCTCAGAAAGTCAGAGCTGCTTCAAAATGCAGAAATTTACTTTTTTGCACCATAGTTTGTAAACGCTATAACTTTTACCCAAACCAATAAATATACACTTATTGGATTTTTTTTTATCAAAGACATGTAGAACAACAAATTTTGTGAAAAATTTATATAGAAATGTAGTTTTTTTGAAAAATTTTACAACAGAAAGTGAAAAATGTCATTTTTTTGCAAAAATGTCGTTACATTTTTATTAATAGCAAAAAAAGTAAAAATGTCAGCAGCAATGAAATACCACCAAATGAAAGCTCTATTAGTGAGAAGAAAAGGAGGTAAAATTCATTTGGGTGGTAAGTTGTATGACCGAGCAATAAACGGTGAAAGTAGTGTAGTGCGGATTTGTAAAAAAGGGCCTGGTCACTAGGGGGGTGTAAACCTGTGGTCTTCAAGTGGTTAAGAACAGAGGTTCATTCAAGTGTTTTCGATCAGGTATTAAAAACACCTGTGGATGTCAAGGAGCAGCAATCAAGCATAATAAGCACCAATTTGGCAGATTTAAAATGACTGTGATACTCAGCTCCTTCTAGACATTTACTGGTGTGTTTACAAACATGGTGAAGTCAAGAGGATGGTCCAGGAAGACAAGAGAAGAGGTGATTTCTCTTCACAGGAAGGGCGATGGCTATAAGAAGATTGCAAAGATGTTAAACATACCAAGAGACACCATAGGAAACATCATTCGCAAATTCAAGGCAAAGGGCACTGTTGAAACGCTACCTGGTCGTGGCAGAAAGAAGATGCTGACTTCGACTGCTGTGCGCTACCTGAAGCGCAAAGTGGATAAAAGTCCCTGTGTGACTGCTGAGGAACTGAAAAAAGATTTGTCAGATGCGGGTACTGAAGTTTCAGCTCAGACAATAAGGCGCACACTGCGTAATGAAGGCCTCCATGCCAGAACTCCCAGGCGCACCCCCTTGCTGTCTCCAAAGAATAAGAAGAGTCGACTGCAGTATGCCAAAAGTCATGTGGACAAACCACAAAAGTTTTGGGATAGTGTTCTGTGGACTGATGAAACCAAATTAGAACTGTTTGGGCCCATGGAACAACGCTATGTTTGGAGGAGGAAGAACAAGGCCTATGAAGCAAAGAACACCTTGCCTACTGCGAAGCATGGCGGGGGGTCAATCATGCTTTGGGGCTGTTTTGCTTCTTCAGGTACAGGGAAGCTTCAGCGTGTGCAAGGTACCATGAATTCTCTTCAGTACCAGGAGATATTGGATGAAAATGTGATGCAGTCTGTCACAAACCTGAGGCTTGGGAGACGTTGGACCTTTCAACAGGACAATGATCCCAAGCATACCTCCAAGTCCACTAGAGCATGGTTGCAGATTAAAGGCTGGAACATTTTGAAGTGGCCATCACAGTCACCAGGCTTAAATCCGATTGCAGCGCGCAAGCCTAAGAATGTGACTGAACTGGAGGCTTTTGCCCATGAAGAATGGGCGAAGATACCCATAGATCGCTGCAAGACATTTGTGTCAAGCTATGCTTCACGTTTAAAAGCTACCATGTTATAACTGGAAAAGGATGTTGTACTAAGTACTAAGATTGAATGTCACTTGGGGGTTGAATAAAACTGATAATGATGTGAGCACAAAAAAGACATTTGTGGTTATTTCATTATAAATGTTATGTTAAATTTGTCTTACTTACAAGTGCCTCTTTGATTTAATTGTAAACAAGATGACTGAAATGATCAAAATCAATGTCAAACTGGCCAAAACGCTCAATTTCAGTGGGGGTTGAATAATTTTGAACACAACTGTATATATACAACAAGTACCGCCCATAGGGACGTCCCCACCCTGAGTGGGTGGTGCTCACTGATATATCAATTAAGTAACAAAAAAGTGATAATAACAAAAGCGACGTGTTGTAGAGAGTGTTTCTACCTTGTTGAAGGATCTATAGATTCTCATCATGAAGCAGTGGTCTAGAGGATACATAAAAATGTATTAATCAGACACATGTATATATACATAGTATAAGTGCATATCATAAATGCATGACCTCATAATCTCTATTTAGGCCTCTTGGGTGTAGTGTATCAAGGGTGTGTATCCAAAAGGCCTCCCGTTGGAGGAGAAACCTTTTGATATCACCCCCTCTCCTTGGTCTCTTCGCTTGTTCCAAAACTTGAAACCGTAGCTGTGCTATAGTATGTTTCAGTTTATCGAAATGGTTAGGAACTGGCAGCATCAGTTTTTTTTTCCTGATGTCAGATTTGTGTTTGCTGATACGGTCCCTCACTGCCTGCATTGTCTCGCCCACATATAACAGACCACAAGGGCATTTAATGAGGTATATCACATTCATTGATTCACAAGTAAAAAAGCCTTTTACTCCAAAACTTTTACCCGTATACGGATGATGAAATGATAGACCTTTAACTATGTGGGAACATTGTAGACAATGCAGGCAGGGGGACGTACCCATCCGCAATGTGGATATCCACCGCTGTTTCAACATCAATTTGGAGCTACCCAAATCAGCATGCACTACTTTGTACCAATAATTAGGGTTCTTTTTATTACAGATCAAGGGTAGACTCTTGAATTCATCGACCTGAGGGTATGCCTTGCCTAGCAGGTGCCAATGTTTCCTAATTGTGTTATCAATGCCCACATTGAATGGAATTTATGGATGGAATTACGGATGGAATTTATGGGTGAATGCAAATCTGGACAATTTTTCTTTCTTTTGTGGGCCTAGGTCAACCTCTATCCCTTCTCGAGCCTTCATGAGGACGGACTGGGGATAACCCCTCTCCTGAAACCTCTCTGTCATTTCTGCCATTCTTATATCTCGTGTGGCTGGATCAGAGACAATTCGTCTCACCCGCTGATATTGAGATCTAGGAATGGCTCGTTTGAGGGACGGTGGGTGGGCAATTTTGAAATGAAGTATACTGTTCCTATCTGTGTCCTTGCGATGGAGATCTGTAGATAGGTGCCCATTTTGATCTTTAATGACTCTTGTGTCCAGAAAGCTTACCAGATGAGTATCAGATGTAACCGTAAATTGTAAGCCAGTAAAAACGGTATTCAAATAATCCATGAAGCCCGATAAGGTCTCACGTGGCCCCGCCCATATGCAAAAGATGTCGTCCACAAATCTTTTCCAGACGACCACATTGTTACGATATAATTCTGTATTGTATACATAATTCTCCTCAAATGATAGGGCGGGGCCACTTTCAACCCCATCGCGGTCCCACGTTTCTGGAGATAAAACGTGTCCATAAACAAAAAATAATTCTCATACAAAACCAGATGTAATAGTTGTAAGAAAAATTCTTGTTCTTGTGTTGAAATTCAGTTTCTCTTAACAAGGCCAAAACTGCTTGCAGACCCTCCTGATGACCAATTGAAGTGTATAAACTTACAACGTTAATGGTCACCAGGAGGCTATCAATGGGAACAGGGCCCAATTCAGAAATCATCCTGAGAAAGTGGGGTGTATCCCACAGAAATGACCTGGTGGTTTTTACCAAAGGGGTTAAAACTTTCTCTAGGATGAAAGCCAGGGGGGATAGGATGGATCCCACCAAGGACACAATAGGGCGTCCTGAGGGGTCAATCAATGTCTTGTGGACTTTTGGTAAGCTATATAATACCGGGGTTCTTGGGGTATGGTTAATCAAAAACTTACACAGATTCTGGTCAATCACACCTGATGTCACAAATCGTTCCACTATCCTCTTGATTTTATTTTTTATTACAAAATCTGGATCTCCATTTAATGATTGATAAGTGGACTGATCCGACAGCTGTCGCAATACTTCCTGGACATATTTTGTTTTGTCCATTATCACTATGGAGCCCCCCTTATCCGCCCGTTTTATTACCAAGTTTTTATCGTCCATCAATGTTTTAATGGCTCTCCTCTCACTGTTGGTAACATTATGCGCCATATGTAATTCACCCCTCTTAATAGAGTCCAGCTTTTCCCGCACCTCCTTGGTGACCAATTGTACATAAGTTTCAACAGGATGATAGATCTTAGGAGGCATAAATGTGGATTTATTTTTAAGACTTAAGTCCGCCAAGCATAGGCCAGGTTGCACTTTGGTGGGGTCTATATTACACCGTTCACCAATGGGTCCAGAGAAATGGGCCTTTAATCTGATTTTTCTGAAAAATTGCTGTAAATCGACATCCATTTGGAAACTGTCAAACTCTGCTGTGGGGCTAAATGATAAGCCTCTCTGAAGTGCAGAAATCTGTTCAGAGTCCAGACACGGTGACAACAGGTTTATCACTAGCGACGGATCTTACCTGTGACCTGGTTTGTACGGTCTGGCTCTGCGTCGCCCCTGACGTCCCGACGGTGATTCTTCCGACCCGCTCGCCTCCTCCTCCACGCAGACGCCGGCCTCCTCTCCGGAAAAAAGGAAGGATCTCGTGAGAGCCAGCTGACTCGTTGCCGGAACTTGAACTTTGGGTGAATGCAAATCTGGAAAAAATGTCCAGATTTGCATTCACCCATAAATTCCATCCGTAATTCCATCCATAAATTCCATTCAATGTGGGCATTGATAACACAATTAGGAAACTTTGGCACCTGCTAGGCAAGGCATACCCTCAGGTCGATGAATTCAAGAGTCTACCCTTGATCTGTAATAAAAAGAACCCTAATTATTGGTACAAAGTAGTGCATGCTGATTTGGGTAGCTCCAAATTGATGTTGAAACAGCGGTGGATATCCACATTGCGGATGGGTACGTCCCCCTGCCTGCATTGTCTACAATGTTCCCACATAATTAAAGGTCCATCATTTCATCATCCATTTACGGGTAATAGTTTTGGAGTAAAAGGCTTTTTTACTTGTGAATCAATGAATGTGATATACCTCATTAAATGCCCTTGTGGTCTGTTATATGTGGGTGAGACAATGCAGGCAGTGAGGGACCGTATCAGCAAACACAAATCTGACATCAGGACAAAAAAACTGATGCTGCCAGTTCCTAACCATTTCGATAAACTGAAACATACTATAGCACAGCTACGGTTTCAAGTTTTGGAACCAGTGAAGAGACCAAGGAGAGGGGGTGATATCAAAAGGCTTCTCCTCCAACGGGAGGCCTTTTGGATACACACCCTTGATACACTGCACCCAAGGGGCCTAAATAGAGATTATGAGGTCATGCATTTATGATGTGCACTTATACTATGTTATCAAAATTAGGGTTATTCACTTTAGAAAAAAGACGACTGAGGGGAGATCTAATAACTATGTATAAATATATCAGGGGTCAGTACAGAGATCTCTCCCATCATCTATTTATCCCCAGGACTGTGACTGTGACAAGGGGACATCCTCTGCGTCTGGAGGAAAGAAGGTTTGTACACAAACATAGAAAAGGATTCTTCACTGTAAGAGCAGTGAGACTATGGAACTCTCTGCCTGAGGAGGTGGTGATGGTGAGTACAATAAAGGAATTCAAGAGGGACTGGATTTATTTCTGGAGTGTAATAATATTACAGGCTATAGCTACTAGAGAGGGTCGTTGATCCAGGGAGTTATTCTGATTGCCTGATTGGAGTCGGGAAGGAATTTTTTTCCCTTAAGTGAGGAAAATTGGCTTCTGCCTCACAGGGTTTTTGCCTTCCTCTGGATCAACTGGTAGGAAACAGGCCGAACTGGATGGACAAATGTCTTTTTTCGGTCTTATATACTATGTTACTATATATACATGTGTCTTATTAATACATTTTTATGTATCCTCTAGACCTCTGCTTCATGATGAGAATCTATAGATCCTTCAACAAGGTAGAAACACTCTCTACCACATGTCGCTTTTGTTATTATCACTTTTTTGTTACTTAATTGATATATTGGTGAGCACCACCCACTCAGGGTGGGGACGTCCCTATGGGCGGTACTTGTATATATAGCTTGTGATTTTCTGTTGGATGTACCTGTTGAGAAAGGCTTGTACGCCAAAACGCGTCCTGGATGTAGGACATATTCTGGATATAAAATAAAAAAACCTATTTGCAAAGACACAGCTGCTGGGCCTTGTTGTTCTACTAAATAACTGAAAGTGGCCTTCTCCAGTGGTGGGTGATATCATGCCTTATTCCTTGATGTGGGACCTCTGTCCTCTGTCTGGGTGCAGGGGCCTAAATAACTGAAAGTGGCCTTCTCCAGTGGTGGGTGATATGACGCCTTATTCCTTGCTGTGGGACCTCTCTCCTCTGTCTGGGTGCTGGGGCCTAAATTACTGAAAGTGTCCTTCTCCAGTGGTGGGTGATATGACGCATGATTCTCTGCTGTGGGACCTCTTTTCTCTGTCTGGGTGCTGGGGCCTAAATAAGTGAAAGTGGCCTTCTCCAGTGGTGGGTGATATGACGCCTTATTCCTTGCTGTGGGACCTCTCTCCTCTGTCTGGGTGCTGGGGCCTAAATAACTGAAAGTGGCCTTCTCCAGTGGTGGGTGATATGACGCATGATTCTCTGCTATGGGACCTCTCTCCAATTGATATTGGTTAATTTTTATTTATTTTATTTTAATTAATTTCCCTATCCACATTTGTTTGCAGGGCATTTACCTACACTTTGCTGCCTGTTGCAGCCCCCTAGCCCTTTCCTGGACTATTTTACATCCTTTTTAGTGCCCAAAAGTTTGGGTCCCCATTGACTTCAATAGGGTTCAGGTTCGGGATGAAGTTCGGGTCGAGTTCGGCTCCCGAACCCGAACATTTTCGGGAAGTTTGGCCGAACTTCTCGAACCCGAACATCCAGGTGTTCGCTCAACTCTACTTATAAGCTTAGATCCTAAGACAATGCCTATATTCTTGATTCATATTAACAGATCTCAAAAGATGTCTTCGTAAGGCTTAGGGCCCTTTCACACTTGCGTTTTTGTTTTCCGGCATAGAGATCCGTCGTCGGGTCTCTATGGCGGAAAAATCCTGATCAGGATCATCCCCATGCACTCTGAATGGAGAGAAATCCGTTCAGGATGCATCAGGATGTCTTCAGTTCAGGACCGGAACGTTTTTTGGATGCAGCAAATACCGCAGCATACTGCGCTTTTTGTTCCGTCCAAAAATCCGGAACACTTGCCGCAAGGCCGGATCCGGAATTAATGCCCATTGAAAGGCATTAATCCGGATCCGGCCTTAAGCTAAACTTCGTTTTGGCGCATTGCCGGATCCGACATTTAGCTTTTTCTGACTGGTTACCATGGCAGCCAGGACGCTAAAGTCCTGGTTACCATGGTAAATGTAGCGGGAGCGGGGAGCGGCATACTTACATTCTGTGCGCTCCCGGGACGCTCCAGGATGACGTCAGGGCGCCCCAGTGCATAGATCACGTGATCGCATGGATCATGTGATCCATGCGCATGGGGCGCTCTGACGTCATTCTGGAGCGCCCCGGGAGCCGCACGGAATGTAAGTATGCCGCTCCCCCGCTCACCGCTCCTACTATGGCAACCAGGACGCTAGTACCGTCCTGGCTGCCATAGTAACCTGAAAGCAATTCGAAGACTGATCAGGATCCTGATCAGTCTTCTAATGCTTCAGGCGACTTGCGTTCTGACGGATCCGGCGGGACGGAAGTGCCTGCCGGATCCTCAGAACGCAAGTGTGAAAGGACCCTTAAATGGAATCTGTAACCAGTTTCATGCTGGCCTATCTGAAGGCACCATAAACTAGTGATAGAGAGCCTGATGAAAACACTGACTCACTTAACCTTTCATGATCAGGTGATTTTCCATTTTTTTCGTTTTTTTGCTTCCAGCCCTCCCAAAGCCGTAACTTTTTTATTTTTCTGCTCACATAGCTATATGATGGCTTGTTTTTTGTGGGACGAGGTTCACTTTCTAATGGCACTATTTACGATTGCATACAATGTGGTGGGAAGCCGGCAAAAAACTGTTTTTTGGGTTTTGTTTTTATGGCATTCCCTACACTGTAAAAATTCTCTAGGACCCATGGATCCGAACTTGACCCGAACTCGAACCCAAACCCCATTGATGTCAAAGGGGACCCGAACTTTGGTGCACTAAAATGGCTGTAAAATAGTCATAGTGAGGGCTAGAGGGCTGCAAAAGGAAGTAGAATGGGTGTAAGAGTAGGACAATTGCCCTGCAAACATGTGGATAGGGAAATGACTTTTAATAACATAGAATATAATAAAAAATTAAAAATTATAATCTTGAACTAGGAGGCGGAGGTCAAAGTGGAGTAGGAAGTTGAGGAGGCGGTGGACATGGCGGTGAAGGTGGAAGTGGCGGTGGAGGAGGAGGAGGTAGCCAACACTGTTTTTTTGTTGTTTTTTTTTTGTTTTTTCCTTTATTTATTTATTATTTTATAAATTTGGGAAGACCCCAAAACATTGGGAACTAGAAAAGAGAATGCAAAGAGAAAGAGCGCTGGAGTCTAACAATGGCTGGGTTTATACTTGTCTATTCAGCACAAGGTACGGACAAGTCCTGTGGCATCCATGCCTGTTTAATTTTAATGAACGTGAGCTTGTCCACGTTGGCTGTGGACAGACGGCTGCGCTTGTCTGTGATCACCCCCCTGCCGTGCTAAACACACGTTCGGACAATACACTGGCTGCAGGGCAGGCTAGCACCTCCAAGGCGTAAAGGGCAAGCTCAGGCCATGTGTCCAATTTGGAGACCCAGAAGTTGAATGAGGCAGACCCATCACCAGTACGTGTAGGCGTGTGCACACGTACTGTTCCACCATGTTGATGAAATGCTGCCTCCTGCTAAGACGTTCCATATCAGCTGGTGTTGTTAGTTGTTGAGGCGTGCTGACAAAGCTTTTCCACATTTCGGCCATACTAACCCTCCCTTCTGAGGTGCTGGCTGTGCCCCAGCTGCATTGTCGACATCTTCCTCCTCCTCTGCCTTCAACTTCTGCTTCCACTGAGCCCCCGTTTTCAGGTGGGAATGCCATCAGCAGCACATCTACCAGCGTGCACTTGTACTCACGTATCTTCTGATCACGCTCCAGTGATGGAATTAAGGACGGCACATTATCCTTGTAGCGGGGATCCAGCAGGGTGCCCACCCAGTAATCAGCACTGGTTAAAATGTGGGCAACTCGGCGGTCATTGCACAGGCACTGCAGCATGTAGTCGCTCATGTGTGCCAGGTTGCCCAGAGGCAACGAGAAGTTGTCCTCTGTGGGAGGTGTATTGCCTTTGTCCTCTGTATCTCCCCCAGCCACGCTCCAATGATGGTCATGAGCTGCCTGGGATGTCATCCTGCTGTGAATGGTTCCTCCTCATCATCATCCTCCTCATCCTCCAGAACTGTGTCCTGGCTGGACAGTTGTGTACCTGGCCTCTGTTGGTGCAGGAACCCACCTTTCGAGCCACCTGTGAATGACTTGCCTGATAACCATGGAAATGACCCCTCTTCCTCTTCCTCCTGTGCCACATCCTCTTCCATCATTTCCCGAAGCGTTTTTTCAAGGAGACATAGAAGTGGGATAGTAACACTGAGGATGGCGTCATCGGCACTGGCCCTGTTGGTCGAAACAGCGCAACACGGCACACACGTCCAGCATGGAGGCCCACTCTTTAGTGGTGAAGTGGTACTGTTCCGCAGAGAGACTCACCCGTGCGTGCTGCAGCCGAAACTCCACTATCGCCTGCTGCTGCTCGCACAGTCTCTCCAGCACGTGCAAGGTGGAGTTCCACCTTGAGGGTACGTTGCATATGAGGCGGTGAGTGGGAAGACCGAAGTTATGCTGCAGCGCAGACAGGCGAGCAGCAGCAGGATGAGAACGCTGAAAGCGCACAGAGACGGACCGCACTTTGTGCAGCAGCTCTGACATATTGGGGTAATTTTTCAGGATCCTCTGCACCAACAAATTCAGCACATGCACCAGGCAAGGGATGTGCGTCATACCGGCCAGGACCAGAGCTGCTACGAGATTTTAACCGTTATCGCACACCACCAGGCCGGGCTTGAGGCTCAGTGGCACCAACCACTCGTCTGTTGTTCCATGCCCGTCCACAGCTCATGTGTGGTTTTTCCCCAAACAGCTTGCTGTCGTTTCCCCCGTCTGTGTTGAATGTTGGTGGTGCAGGTGTTACGCTGACCGGATGAGGAGGTGGTAGAGGAGGAAGCGAAGTAGGCGGCAACAGGAGGCAACAAGAAACGTCCTGCAATCAGTGGCAGAAGGACATGCACCAAACTGCTATCCGCCTCAGGCCCAGCCGCCACTGCATTTACCCACTGTGCAGTTATGGAGATATAATGTCTCTGCCCGTGCTTACGTATCAGTGGTTATGTAGACCTTGCCACAGATGGCATTGCGCCGTGCACACCTTATTTTGTCTTCCACTTGGCTGTGCAGGGCAGGAATGGCTCGCCTGGAAAAGTAGTGGCGGCTGGGAACCACGTACTGTGGGACAGCCACCACCATAAGGTTTTCAAAAGTCTCCATCTCCACCAGACTGACTGACAGCATTTCAAATGCCAGGAATTTTGAAATGCTGGCATTTAGGGCCAGGGATCGCTGGTGGGTAGGGGGGTACTTCCGCTTTCTCTCCAGTGTTTGAGGGATGGACAGCTGAACACTTCCATGGGACAGTGTGGACATGCTGGATGACGGTGGTGGTGGTGTTGCTGCCACATTGTCTGTTTGCAGGGTGGCAGGTGCCACTGTCACTCCAGAGGGGGAGGAAGAGGCCGAGACTGCAGCAGAAGGGGGAGCAGGAGGAGCCTGAAATCTTTCGTGGTTTTTGAAGTGTCTACTCCACAGCAGCTTGTGCTTTGCATTTAGATGCCTTGTCACTCAGGTGGTGCTCAGGTTTAGAACATTTATACCTCGCTTCTGGCTTTGATTGCACAGAGTCCAAACCATTTGCGTCTTGTCATCAGCACATTGTTTGAAAAACTGCAACGCCAGGGAACTACTTGGATCTGGCTTTGGTGTGCTCAGTCCCTGGATGCAGTGGGCAGTAGCAGGCGTACTGGGTAGGGGACAGCCACTCTGCTTTTGCACCCTGCTCCCTCTTTTGCTGTGCGCTGGCGCTGTGTGATCACCACCTCTTTCTCTGAACTGCACACGTCACTCGAATGACCTCGATTCCATGTGGGGTCTAGGATCTAATCATCCTCCACATCATCTTCCACCCACTCCTCACCCCTGCCCTCCTTGCTGGTCTGCACACTGCAGAAAGCCGCAGCAGTTAGCACCTGTGTTTTGTCATCATCAGAGACGTCCCCATGCTGAAACATAAGTGGTTGGGCATCAGTGCACTCAATCTCTTCCACTTCTGGGGCAAGGCTAGGTGGATGGCCCACGGAGGAGACTGCAGCATGACTTGGGGCTCAGACTGCTTGCCCGATTTGCAAGGGGGTGAGGTGAAAGACAGATGCCCATGGGCTACAGGTGCCAACTCTGCGCTTTTAGCCGGGGACTGCGTGGGAGACAATGTGAAGGAACTGGATGCACTGTCAGCCACCCAATCAACTACCGCCTTTACTTGTTCTGGCCTCACCATTCGTACACTGGTATTCCGGCCTACAAAATAACGCTGAATGTTCTGTCGCCTACTTTTACCTGAGGAAGGTGTTTCATTTGGGCGTGTAGCTGGCACAGATTGACCACATCCAAGTCCTCTCCCTGCAACAGGAGCTCCACCAACACCAGCAGCACTCTGACCAGGGCCACGTCCCTTATTTGATGCTCTCCTCATTCTTTGAGGTCTCCCACCGAACTAACAGATGGATTAACAAAATGTATTTCCCTGTCACGTATGCAGTGCAGGTGTACCTCACACAAACAATTGGTATATGTCACCCACCGATGTAACAGATGGACTAACTATTATATTTTTGTGTCAGGGGTACAAACATGGTACATTGCACCCACAGAATTAACAGCCAGATTAACTATAAAATGTCTGTGTCAGGGTGCCAAGATTGTACATTGTACCCACAAAAGATCGCTATAGGTCACCCACAGAATTAACAAGCAGATTATTTAATATATTTCTGTGTCAGGGGTGCAAAGCTAGTATATTGCACCCACATAAAAAAATAACTATAGGTCCCCACAGTATAAATAGGCAGATGAAATTCCTTACACTTTACCTCACTTCAGTTGCCTGCTTCCTGTCCCTGCAATACTCAGAGTTGATGGGCGGTGCTACACATGATCCAGCTTTTATTCAGGCTGGGTCACATGATGCATGGGCCAATCACAGCCATGTTATTAGTAAGCATGGCTGTGATGTCTTCTAAGTGCCGACAGCTTAAAAGCTTATTGATTGGCTGCCCTGAAAGCTTTCAACAAGCTTTATTTAATGCCCAAACACCGAACTTGAATCCAAACTTTTCCTGAAGAGTTCGGGTTCGGATCCGGGTACCCAAACTTGCAAAGTTCGGTATTGACCCAAACTTTACAGTTCAGGTTTGCTCAACACTATCTCTAGGTCAATATGAATCCGGCCATACCAAATATCTATATATTTTCTTGACTTTTTATATTGAAAAAAATAAAAACCTAGAAAAAATATATTTTTTTCTTTTAGTTGCCATGTTCTCAGCTTTATAATTGTTTTGTAGTCATGTGTATGGAGCTTTTTGTGGGGCGATCTGCACTTTTCAGTGATACAATTTGGGATGTGTGTGAGGGTTAAGACTCCATGTTGTGTGCTCAGTCTCCATCTTGTACTTCATACTGCCATTTTTTTAAATGTAATGAAATGTGAGCTTCTTGTGGAAAGTTACTATAACTTTAAGGTCACTCCTAGTCCCCACCAACCCTTGTTAGAAAGGAATTTTAACAAGTATTAGGAGTACTAGTATGTGGCTAGCTCTCACAGTTAAGATTAAGGAGATGTTCTAGGCATATAGCCAAGAAAATGCTCCTTTCAGATTGTGGTTTTAATTAATTAATGATGTAAATGTTTAACTACGTATTTAGTTGGAAATGATCTAGAAATTTGCTTTATGATTTTTGCTTCCTTTTTTAATAAACCAGAAGAACTTGGCTCACAGCAAGGAGTCTGTGTGTGGTCTTTAGTTTTTTCTCCTGAGTACTCAGAAATCTGCTAATTTGGAGTCTACTGCTCATGCGCATTGGGGTCTTTGCCCCAACAGAAACTTGGCCCCCAACATGGGGCATGACTTAGTCCTTCCTGCTGAGAACCCCGACGCCTGGACAATCTGTACCGGGACAGACAGACGAAAATCAGCACTGAGGTAAGAGCTTTTTCTTACAAGTATTCTGTACCTCCCTGTCTGGCATTTGTCTTGTTCGAGTTTCCCCCAGAATAAGGGTGCTTTCACACTTGCGTTTTTACTTTCCGGTGTAGAGATCCGTCATCGGGTCTCTACGCCGAAAGAAACTGATCAGGATTATCCTAATGCATTCTGAATGGAGAGAAATCCGTTCAGGATGCATCAGGATGTCTTCCGTTCAGTATATGCGCTGCGGCCTCTGGGCGCTCCTTTATGACATCACAGGTCCGGGCGGCGCATTGATGCGCCGCGTGGACCTGTGAAGCTATGAAGGAGCGCCCGGCAGCCGCAGCGCAGATAGGTACACTGCTGCGGAGTACTATTGCAGCCTGGACTTCAGTAGCTTCCTGGCTGCCATGGTAACCTGAAAGCATTTCGAAGACTTATCAGTCTTCAAATGCTTTCAGGCGACTTGCGTTCTGACGGATCCGCAAGTGTGAAAGCACCCTAAGGTAACTTTACCGTTGTGCCTAGTTTGTGTTTAAGAATCCGTGACCCTGATAAAGGGCTAGCAGATAAGTGCATGAGCGGTGGATGGCTTTAAAACAGGATTTTAGCTGGGAATTGCTTGGGATTGTTTTGGGAGTACCGTATTTTTCGCCATATAAACATAGCACCGGCTGATAAGACGCACCTAGGTTTTTGGGGAGGAAATAAGAAAAAAAGCTTTGGTGGGTCTGCGTTGCAAGGTGGTTTGGATGTCACTGTTAATGGGGATCTGTGGATGTCACTGTTAATGGGGTGATCTGTGGTGCTGTTAATGGAGGATCTGTGGATGGCATTGTTAATGGGATGCTTTAGATGGCACTGTTAATGGGGGCCCATCTGTGGATGGCACTGTTAATGGGGGCCCATCTGTGGATGGCTGTATCAGGGAGCCCATCTGTGGATGGCACTGTTAATGGGGCCCCATCTGTGGATGGCACTGTTAATGGGGGCCCATCTGTGGATGGCACTGTTAATGGGGGATCTGTGGATGGCACTGTTACAAATGTGTCATCTGAGTCCCCATCCCATAGCAGTGCCAAATCACAGACTACCCCCCTGCAGCTCCAATGTTGTACTATAAAATCATAAAATATCTCCAAGTACAAATAAATGTATTAAAGATCACCCTTATTAATGTACTGTAACACAGACCCCAACACCTCCTTTACAATACAGGCAGAGCGGGCGGAGGAAGCGTGACTCTCCAGGTGGCACATGCCTGCGCCTGCTTCATTCATAAAGCAGGCGCAGGCATCGAAGCGTCGAGAACCGACCTACCCGCAAGAAGGCTATTAGTGCAATGTTCGTGCTAAGTGATCTTTCATTGGCTTAATAGAGAGTATTATGTTACATAACACTAGCCGGGGGCGGTTCCTCCGCTGCAATTGCCGGCCCCAGCTCCTCCTCCCTGCTCACTACTACACTTGGCTACGATGCAGAAGCATCGCAGCCTGATAATAAAAAAGTCATGCCGCATAAGAGCGCAAGGACATTTCCCCATTTTGGGGAGAAAAAGAATGCGTCTTACTCTGAAGAAAAATATTAACTGTTTATATATTTGTCATTGTTTATTGTGTGTGTAGAATCTGTCAGGAAGCTAGGGGAAGGGGCCAGAATCCCGGAGAGGCTTTGGCTTTAAAGTCACACAGAAGTACACCTGAGAGGGTGGGGAAGCCACTGTGGGAGAAAATAGACATCTAAGGTTCCCCCTAGTAAGCACAGATTAGACAACTTGTAATCAGAACAGCGTTACAGAAGATAATGAGACAGCTAAACAACTGGTAGAAAAGAGAGGTGGCAAAGATGCATTAAAGAAAGTAGATAAGGTGTTGGAAAAAGCAGGAAGCATGGAAACCTCGATCTAGAGGTTTAGCAAAGGTTTAAGCACACCCACAGTGGGTGGATTAAGGATCATGCATGTGAAGATGTAGTTAGCATCTGGATCAAGGTAGCAAGAGAGATAGAAACTGAAGGTTGGAAGCCACAAGTTTGCAGGGGAAAGTTGTACTCCAAACCCCCTGAAAAGGAAACCGAAAAGGTTAAATCTGGAGGTCCACCACCTTATAATCCTTCAAAGACGCATGCCTCTCCCACGGCCCCTGCACAGGGACCAGAGGGATGGATATGCAGAACCTGCGGGAATCAGAATCCAGATTGGACTGAAACCTGCAGAGCATGTGGTGCCCCCAGATACCGTACTAGATTATATCCAGTGCTATTGAGAATTGGAATGATACCACAGGTCCCTCAGGCGCCCGCTGCCAATGGAGCTAGTGGTGGAGATGGACAAAACGGACGACTCGCAGCACAACCTTCTCAGGCTCCCCATTTATCCAACAACAACTTGTACAGTATGTTCCATGGAGTTCTAAGGACCAACTGGGACTATTATCAAGGATACCTACACCACTGACGCGACCCATGCCCACCCCCAGAAAGTTACAACAGATGCAGGCCACTTACAGAGCAACATGGGCAGATTTAAATGACTTGGTAGCCCTGAAGCTAGAATGACCCAAATGTGACCTGGAGGGATTGGGAGAAGACAGAACAGTCAGGGGCAGAGTACTGCAGGACTTTTGACAGATGGGCCAGGACAAAGGAAGATGAGAGTTCACGGAGCATGAAGGACATAGTGCAGGAGGCTAAAGAAGATGTAGTCTCCTTTGAGTCAAGACTAAGAACTGTCTGGACTGACATGGGATGGGATGTCACAGGGCAAATGGGAGAAAAACTTCTCACGTCTGCCTTCATGGAAGGACTGAGACCAGCCTTGCAGGCTAAACTCAAATCCTTTAAGCCTGAGTGGAGGGTGACACCACTGCCTTCAACTTGTTGCTGGTGCCAAGGGTCTGGAATTGGACATGTCTACGTAGCTCCAAACCCACCAAAGTAAACATGGTCCAAGGCCAACAGAAAACATGGTCAGGTCCGCAGTGACAGAAAAGGCAGAGGAGGAATGATTTCACATGTTACAACTGTGGAAAGCCAGGACATATTAGGGGAAACTGCCGTGCTCCTTCCAAGCAGCAGGAGAATCAACAGACGCAGGGAACCACAGACATTAACCCTGTCTCTGCTGGTTCACAATAGGAGACCGACAACCTCGTGTCCTTATCGGCCATGAGTATAGCTAAGCAAGGGAGTCAAATTCAAATACCAGTGCAAGTGGGGAACAAACAAGTCCCCTTCTTGGTGGACACCGGGGCAGCCAAAACTGTGATCAATCTGAAACATGTTCAATCATGGCAGATGAGTGGAGACTATGTACCTGCAACAGGTTTCACAGGGGAGACAATTTTTGTTCAAGAACAGTGCCATTGAAATTGAGAATTAAAGATAGCACAGTTGTAACACAATTGTTGGTCAAAGAAACTATTCCCTTTAATTTGTTGGGTACTGATGTGTTAAAAGCCCTAGGGGCACATATACATTTCAATGAGGATGGCAGGTGGTCCTGAGTAAGTTGTGGGCATCCTCAAAGTTGGACATTGGAAAACTTAATGTTACCCCTTTTATGGTTCACCTCAAACCAGGTTGCCAACCACCCCTGTGTTGAGCAGTACCCCTTGAGTCATGCCCAAGAACAAGCAGTATGACAGAATGGGGGTCTTAATAAGGACCAGTTCACCAGCAAACACACCCCTGTTCCCAGTTAAGAAGAAGCCAGTAAAGGGGCAACCAGTAACATACAGGATGGTTCATGATTTTAGGGAGGTCAATAAGGTCACGGTGCTGCAGACTCCCATTGTACCAAATCCACACACTTTGTTATCCCGAATTGGTCAATTCCTGATTATGTTGTGTTACTCCAAAATGTTGATGATTTACTCCTGTGTGCAGAAATTTGGAAAAGCTGCAGGAAAGCCACACTGTCATTGTTAATATTTCTTGCAGAAAGTGGTTGCAAAGTTTCCCGAGACAAGCTGCAATATTGCCAATCAAGGGTCACATTTCTGGGATATTGTCAGAGGGTGCAAGGCACCTTACTGAGGAGAGAAAACAAGAGGTGAAGGACATAAAACTCCCTCAGGGGCCAAAAGCCCTCAGGATGTTTTTGGGTCTGGTCTCTTACTGCAGACCCTGGATAAGGCATGCAGCTATGCTTATGCAGCCTTTGTATGATTGCCTGTAATCAGAACCTTTTTGTCTGACAGAACAGGCAATCAAGTCCATTTTCACTCTGAAACTGGCAATATTGTCTGCACCAGCATTAGGCATCCCAAACTATGAGCAACTGTTTAATCTGTTTTGTTCAGCGCTCCAAGCACATAGTAAATCAGTACTGACCCAGAAACATGGAGCTAGGTAGAGACCAGTAGCATTTTTCTCTGCCAGATTGGATCATCAGTCCAGAGGAGCTCCTTCATTTGTAAGGGCTGTAGCAGCTGTTCAGCTTATGGTGGAAAAAGCATTTGAAATAGTCCTCGACTATCCCCTAGTGGTACAAAAACCACATGAGTATCCAGAGTATTCTCAGTCAGGTGCAGCCAAAACACATTTCCATGGCTAGGCAACTAAGACTACAATGTTCCCTCCTCATGCCAGAAACCATTACTTTTAGAAGGTGTACAACTCTGAATCCTGCTACATTGTTACCAATCACAGATTCAGAAATGGGGGAGGGAGGTACAGTTCCATTACTTGCAGAGTTAATGGAAACAGAACATCATAATTGTGAATATTTAATGCAACAAGAGACCTCTGGTTTTTCACATGTTCATGATAAGCCTCTTGATAACCCTAATTTTCAGTATTTTGTAAATGGAAGTAGGTTCATGAGAGAAGATGGCCTGTTCCACACTGGATATGCGATGGTCACACAGCACGAGGTAGTACTTGCCAAACCACTCCCTCCTCACATGTCAGCACAGTAGGCCGAGCTGAAGGCACACACTGAAGCGTGTAAAATGGCTAAGGACAAGAAGGCGAACATCTACACAGACTCCAGGTATGCCTTTGGTATTACACATGATTATGGACCAATTTGGCGGGCCAGAGATTTTTTGACTTTAGCAGGCCAGACCATTAAGAATTAAGACTCTGTACTTGAATGTATGAACTCTCTGTTGCTACCTGAAGAAATGGCTATTGTAAAAGTTAAATCCCCTACCAGACAAAGCACTGATGAGGCGAAAGGAAACAACAGGGCTGACAAAGCTGCTAAACAAGCCGCCCTCAAGCCCAGAGACACGGGACTGTACTAGTGAACGTTCTTGAGCCTCAGAAGATGTCTGTGGAGGTTTTAGTAAAACTTTCTGCTCAGGCAGACAATGAAGAAAAAGAATCTTGGGCTAATGTGCAGGGACTATATACAACTGCCTAAGGTAGGAGTATATGAGTTTGTTCTTGTGTGTGTTAATCTCTTTTCAGGTTGGCCAGAAGCCTTCCCAATTGCCAAAGCCAGTGCCAAGAACACTGCAAAGAAACTGGTCGGTGAACTGATATGCAGGTATGGTGTTCCTGAAGTTATTGATTTAGATAGAGGTTACCACTTTACAGTAAAGTAATGAGAGAGGTTATGCAAGCATTAGGGGTGACCCAAACCTTCCATACAGTTTACCATCCACAGCAGTGGCCAAGTTTAGCGCCTGAGCGCCTGCACATTGAAACTAAAAATACAGAAGGCCATGCAGGAGACCCAGAGGCCCTGGACAGAGTGTTGGCCTCTAGCCTTATATTTCGTAAGAACCACTCCAAACAAGAAGACAGGGTTGTCTCCCTTTGAGGTGTTGTTTGGCAGTACCCCAAGGCTAGGGCTGTATTTTTCTCAACAGTTGCAGTTGCAGACTGATAATATGGTCAGCTACATGAAGGCCCTTACTGAAAGCTTAGATCACACTCATAAACAAGTATTTACTTCCATTCCAGGCCCCTATTCAGTAGAAGGCACACACAGTCTTGAGCCTGGAGATTGGGTGGTGATAAAGAGGCATATGAGGAAAACCTTTGAGCCCAGATTTGATGGTCCCTTCCAAGTTCTGTTGAAAACTGCAACCTCTGTAAAGGTGGAAGGAAAGCCTAACTGGATTCACGCCTCACATTGTAAGAAAGTGCCCAACCCTGAGGATGGAGACCCTTGCACTGCTACTCCTGGCCCTCCAGAACCTGGGAAACCAGCAGCAAGGGAAATGTCCAGCTGAAGTATGTGTATCTGGCACCTGCGGAGAGTGAATATCTCAAAATGGGGGAATTGTGAGGGTTAAGACTCCATGTTGTGTGCTCAGTCTCCATCTTGTACTTCATACTGCCATTTTTTTAAATGTAATGAACTGTGAGCTTCTTGTGGAAAGTTACTATAACTTCAAGGTTACTCCTAGCCCCCACGAACCCTTGTTAGAATTTTAACAAGCATTAGAAGTACTAGTATGTGGCTAGGAGTGACCTTGAAGTCATGGCGATAAAGCTATTATGGTGCCTTCTTCAATAAAAATAGTTAAATCCAAAAAAATGCATTTCAGATTTACTGTATGTAGGAATAAATTCTAAAACGTATTAATTTTTATTCAGGGGTGTTGCTAGGTTAAAACATTCGGGGCCTGAGTCCCTGATATTTTGTCCCAGGCCCCAAATGTACTGCCTGCCAGCTAGATACAACTATATTACCATCCTCAGGACAGCAATACAATTGAATCTAATGCACTGGAAGAGCTGAAGGACACGTGACCAGTAAAACAGGCAGTGGTTGAGGACCTGGGATGATGTCACCATCACGTGACTAGTGCAAGAGAGGATGGCAGAGAAGAGGAGAATTGGTGGGAAAGAAGCTGTGGTGAGGTCTGCTTTATCAGGAGTGGTATGTGAAAGGATATGCAGGGGAATGCTGGGAGTTGTGGTTATTTAACTGGGACTGTGTGTTAGGGCTGAAGTGAGGGATGTTATTTACATGGGATTGAATATTGAGGGAGTGATGTTATTTACATGTAACTGTATTTTGGAGGGGCTGAAAGGAGGGAAGTGATGTTATTTACATGGGACTGTATATTGGAGGATGCAGGAGAGATGGTGTGATGTTATTTACATGGGACTCTATGGCAGAGGGAAATAGTGGTATTTACATGGGACTTTATATTGGAGGGGCTGAAGGGAGGGGAGCTATGTTATTTATATGGGACTGTATTTTGGAGGGGGCAGGAGAGATGGTGTGATGTTATTTACATGGGACTGTATGGTGGAGAAGGAATATAACTACAGGGGGCAGTATATATACCGGGGGCACTGTAGGGGCATTTTAAATCCAGGGGACATTAGGCATTCTTGTTACTACGGGGGGCCCTATAGGAGGGACTTATAGATCCACCTTGTTTCTACTAAGAGCACTATGGGGGCTTTATTACCACTCGGGGAACAAAAGGGGTCCCTATTTCTACTGGGGGCTCTGTGAGGGCATTATTAATACTGGAAGGCTCTGTATTTTGCCCCTGTGTCAGGGGTAGTATTATTGGTAGTTTTTTGTGGCTGCTTTTTGATATGGTATTTCTTTAAGGTTAATTTACGCATATATTTTTTAATACCAATGAATGCTTCAAACTTATTAAATCCTTTTGTGGGGGGAAAATTTTAAGCCTTTTTGCAACAGGCAACACTCTCCCTCAGATATCATATGGCTACTTAAGTTATAGATTTTTTGTTGTTGCTGTTTTTGCGGGTGAGGTTGTTCTTTCTTTGATCTTCTTTTATTTTGCCTGCCTGTAGTTCCCGCTTTTTCTTACTTTTGCTTGACTGCTGTATTATGGTCCTTCCAAGGTCTCAAAATTTCAAATTTTTGTAAGATATCACTATTTATTTTCATTATCCTAAGTTTCCTTTTCTTAGTTATGAAGCTAAGTGCTTGTCTAGAGAAATTATGGAACATATGTGTCCATTCCTTATTGACCTCATGATCCCTGATGTCCCCCGATAGGGATTGATACAACATGAGACCCTTAGGGATGATATCCTATTCTACATATTGTTCTAACAAAGCATTCTCCCATAGGTCCTTTGTTTCAAATGTTAAAAGACATTCCAAAACTTTAATGGTGTATTTGGCTTTAGTGAAGCCCATTTCTGAACTGGACTGTCCGTCTTTTGTGACTGGATGTTGTCCAAAGAATGATTGTATCTTACGGATATGTTCCCTTCTATTGTACCATAATTCAGACATGTTAATCGGTCCTGGCAAATAAAGCTGCCACGTGAATGCAGTAAAACCTGGATAAAATATCAACAACAATTGTAATCACTGGCGTTCTTCCGCAATGCAAACTGATAGTGCTGTAGGAAACTGTAGGTAAAGCAACCGACTAAAATAATTTCAATATAAAAAACAGCGTTGATTATGTGCAAACTGTCTAATATAAACCCTCTCTTAACTGGCTCCTGCTAACATTCCACACCATCAAATATTCCCCTATACAAATAGTGCCATTGGTTTGTGATATACAAAGATATATACTCCTACTTGAGTTTCTCCTGCGGTCTCTTCCTGGTCCATAGCTGGTCCAGCTATGGTAAAAGCTCCAATGGCTTGGCTCAATCCTGGAGTCCTTTAGGCAGTTTAGTTCTTTCTTTCAGATGGAAGGATGGCGTCACCTGAGCACAACTACAAAAGCTGAAATGGGGAAAAAAAAACTCAACACGTTGCTAACTGCATTTAAAAAAAAAAGGTGTTTGTGGTTGACTGAGATTTTCCATGATTTCTTTTGAGCTGAAGACAGCAATGGATCCAGCAGGAAGGAAGAGTACTGTAAAAGTGCGGCAACCAGGCACGCAAGGGCAATGTGTGACTGTGGTGGCCTGATGCGTGTAGGCATTGGGTTCCTTCGGGACACGCTGTGGTGTTGAGGGATCTCCTGCCAGATGTTGGTTGAAATGCCCTCAATTGTACAAGGTTTTAGGTGCAGTAAAGGCAAGGTCCCTGACGTTTGTGACGCCTGCACCCTTGGGTGCAAATAAGGTGTGGAAATAAAGAGGAGTCCGACTAAATAAGTAATTGGAACATTTACTTGTAATCAGTTGCCTTGAGGTAGATGTACAGGTTAATTGACATGGAAGAGGTATTTGTATTGTAATCCATACAAAGCACATTACACTTAGCTGTGGCTGCAATCCTAACAGGCTCTTGGTGAGGTAAGGGTACTTTCACACTTGCGTTATTCTTTTCCGGCATAGATTCCTGTCAAAAGGGCTCTATGCCGGAAAAGAACTGATCGGGCATATCCCAATGCATTCTGAATGGATAGAAATCCGTTCAGTTTGCATCAGTATGCCTTCCGTTCAGTCAATGTCAGGCGTTTTGGCCGGACATAATACCGCAGCATGCCTGATCAGTCGCCGGAATGCATGCATTGCAAACAACTGAAGGACGGAAAACTGTAAAAAAGACTGCAAGACGGATCCGTCCATCTGCATGACAAGCGGAGAGACGGATCCGTTCTTGCAATGTATTTGTAGACGGATACGCACCAGGATCCGTCTACAAATGCTGTCAGTTGTCAAACTGAATGGCGGATCCGGCTGGCAGCTCCGACAATGGAACTGCCTGCAGGATCACACTAATGCTAGTGTGAAAGTACCCTAAAGATTCTGATCACACTCAGGCTACCAATAAATCAATAAACTGCTTCACATGGCTATTATACATATGTATTGCCTTCCTGGCTTACTCACAATTTCCATAAGTATTGTCCACGCTCTCCATAGAGGAATGTGGCTCTGCATACAGCATGTACTTCGCTGCAGACTGTGAACAGGCACTATAGGCTAACTATAGGCTCACATGGTCCAATCATGTAATTGGACCATGTGATGTGACATCATCATAGGTCCTTTAGACTGCAGCTAAAGCTTGAAAAGAGAAGAGATATCGCCAACTACGTGATCAAGTGGCTAAGGTAAGTTAAGTTTTTTATTTTTAACCACTTAATCAACATTCTACAAAGCATTCTTTATTGAGAATGCTATTATTTTCCCTTATAACCATGTTATAAGGGAAAATAATAAAGATCGGGTCCCGTCGCTTAGCAACCATGCGGGAAAATAGCACTGCATCCGCACTTGCTTGTGGATGCTTGCGATTTTCCCGCAGCCCCATTCACTTCTATGGGGCCTGAGTTGAGTGAAAAACGCAGAAACTGTAGCATGCTGTGATTTTCACGCAATGCAGAAGTGATGCGTGAAAATCACCGCTCGTGTGCACAGCCCCATAGAAATGAATGGGTCCGGATTCAGTGCGGGTGCAATGCGTCCACGTCATGCATTGCACCTGCGTGGAAATCACGCCCGTGTGAAAGGGGCCTTAGATCTGATGCTGGAGGTAGCTTTCCTTGACTAAGAACCAAACTTATACTGCCCTTGCTGCACTGCCCTCACTGCTGTCCTTTCCTTTCCACACATTCACTAACTAACTTACTTCCCTATCCACCTGCTCTCTCTCTCTCTCTCTCTCTCTATATATATATATATATATATATATATATATATACACTCACCTAAAGAATTATTAGGAATACCATACTAATACGGTGTTGGACCCCCTTTTGCCTTCAGAACTGCCTTAATTCTACGTGGCATTAATTCCACAAGGTGCTGATAGCATTCTTTAGAAAAGTTGGCCCATATTGATAGGATAGCATCTTGCAGTTGATGGAGATTTGAGGGATGCACATCCAGGGCACGAAGCTCCCGTTCCACCACATCCCAAAGATGCTCTATTGGGTTGAGATCTGGTGACTGTGGGGGCCATTTTACTACAGTGAACTCATTGTCATTTTCAAGAAACCAATTTGAAATTATTCAAGCTTTGTGACATGGTGCATTATCCTGCTGGAAGTAGCCATCAGAGGATGGGTACATGGTGGTCATGAAGGGATGGACATGGTCAGAAACAATGCTCAGGTAGCCCGTGGCATTTAAACGATGCCCAATTGGCACTAAGGAGCCTAAAGTGTGCCCAGAAAACATCCCCCACACCATTACACCACCACCACCAGCCTGCACAGTGGTAACAAGGCATAATGGATACATGTTCTCATTCTGTTTACGACAAATTCGGACTCTACCATTTGAATGTCTCAACAGAAATAGAGACTCATCAGACCAGGCAACATTTTTTCAGTCCAATTTTAGTGAGCTCGTGCAAATTGTAGCCTCTTTTTCCTATTTGTAGTGGAGATGAGTGGTGCCCGGTGGGGTCTTCTGCTGTTGTAGCCCATCCACCTCAAGGTTGTGTGTGTTGTGGCTTCACAAATGCTTTGCTGCATACCTCTGTTGTAATGAGTGGTTATTTCAGTCAACGTTGCTCTTCTATCAGCTTGAATCAGTCGGCCCATTCTCCTCTGACCTCTAGCATCCACAAGGCATTTTCGCCCACAGGACTGCCGCATACTGGATGTTTTTCCCTTTTCACAACATTCTTTGTAAACCCTAGAAATGGTTGTGCATGAAAATCCCAGTAACTGAGCAGATTGTGAAATCCTCAGACCGGCCCGCCTGGCACCAACAACCATGCCACGCTCAAAATTGCTTAAATTACCTTTCTTTCCCATTCTGACATTCAGTTTGGAGATCAGGAGATTGTCTTGACCAGGACCACACCCCTAAATGCATTGAAGCAACTGACATGTGATTGGTTGACTAGATAATTGCATTAATGAGAAATAGAAAGGTGTTCCTAATAATTTTTTAGGAAAGTATATATATATATATATATATATATTTTGTGGGGAGTCGCTCTGGTAGACAGCGGTGCGGGTGCAGTTTAGAGGCAAAACAAGGAGTCCAGATTGTGCATCAAACAGTGTTTTATTCACACTTGCACACCAGAAATGAAAACAGTCTCTTGGTGACAGTTCACACACAACAGAAATCATGTGGCAAAATCAAAAACAGGCCAACACAGGGTCCAGTCACCTTGGGTGGTTTAAGTGCGGGTTCACACTTAGCAGTCGGTTCAGCCGCAGGCGATTCCTCCTTCAAGTTGCAGGGAAACACCACCTGGCTGAGCTCCGTCCTCCAGCACAGAGAACTCCTCAGCCCTGTTAGCAGTCTCCAGGATAATCACAGCCTCAGACACAGCTGATGGCTGTGTTTTATACCCCGCCCAAAACTCGGACTGGACCGTGGGGAGCAGCCACCCACCCTACTCTTTAGCTGCTCCCAGTAAGAGCCGGCCCGGATCGGCTTTGCAGCCATGCTATTTAAAAGAGCCAAACAGCACTAGCTGCTGCAGTCAAAAACCCGGCTCTCACCTCACCGAGGCCAGCAACCTCGGTGACACGTACCTGCCATCGCAAATGACACCTTGCACCTTACCACATACCCCCTTTGTTCAACCCTGAGGGGGTGAACACACGTGAGGCAGTGGACGCGGGACAGGGCATCTGCGTTGCCCTGCAAGCGGCCTGCCCTGTGTTCCACGGAAAACTTGAAATTTTGAAGAGATAGGAACCACCTGGTGACCCGAGCATTCCTCTCCTTGGCCTGACTCATCCATTTGAGGGGGAATGGTCGGTCACCAGACGGAACCTCCTCCCTAACAGGTAGTAGCGGAGAGATTCGAGTGCCCACTTGATAGCCAGGCACTCCCTCTCCACTATACTATATCTGGACTCGGCGGGACTGAGCTTACGGCTCAGGAAGACAACGGGATGTTCTTCCCCGTTGACCTCCTGCGACAGTACCGCACCGAGGCCTACCTCCGAGGCGTCGGTCTGTACGACAAACTCCTTGTTGAAGTCGGGTGTCACCAAAACCGGGGACCCACACAGGGCCGACTTCAACGCGGAGAAAGCCTCCTCCGCCTTCTCACTCCAGCTAACCCTCCCAGACTTTCGCCCCTTCAACAGGTCTGTCAATGGCGCTGCTATTGTGGCAAAGTGGGGCACAAACCTCATGTAGTAACCTACAATCCCCAGGAACGACTTTACCTGCCTGGTGGTGACCGGTCGGGGCCAGTTACGAATGGCCTCTACCTTAGTTACCTGAGGTTTGATGACTCCCGCCCAATTATATATCCCAGATATTTTGTCTCCTCTAACCCTATGGAGCACTTCTTTGGGTTAGCGGTCAGTCCGGCTTTCCTCAGGGCATCCACTACCGCCTGCACCTTGGGCAAATGGCTTTCCCAGTCGGTGCTGTGGATGACTACATCATCTAAGTAGGCCGAGGCGTACCGACGATGTGGTCGCAGCACTATGTCCATTAACCTTTGGAAAGTGGCGGGGCGCCATGCAGGCCAAAGGGTAACACCTTGTAGTGATACAGGCCCTGCGGGGTAACAAATGCGGTTTTTCCTTAGCCGACTCCGTTAAGGGTACCTGCCAGTACCCTTTAGTGAGGTCCAGCACAGAAAAATAACGGGCTTGTCCTAAACTTTCAACCAGCTCGTCTACTCGGGGCATGGGATACGCGTCAAACTTGGATACTTCATTTAACTTGCGAAAGTCGTTGCAGAACCGCAACGTCCCATCCGGCTTGGGTATTAGGACTATGGGACTGGCCCACTCACTTTTCGACTCCTCAATGACCTCGAGCTTCAACATTAACTGTACTTCCTCCGCGATGGCCCGTCGCCGAGCCTCGGGTACCCGGTATGGTTTTAACCGGATCTTGGCCTGAGGCTCAGTGACGATGTCATGTTGGATGAGAGACGTGCGGCCAGGGAGGTCCGAGAACACATCCGTGTTCCGACTGATGAACTCCCTGACTTCCTGAACTTGTTTGGAAGACAGGCTGTCTGCAATTTTACCGTGGTTACTGCTTCACAGGCCTCGAACTGTGGGGCTGGAGCCTTTTCACCTAGAAGCCCTGGCCGGGGCTGTGGTCGTCGGCTGTGTCCCTATCTTTCCACGGCTTAAGTAAATTCACGTGGTACACCTGCTCCGGCTTGCGCCGCCTGGCTGGTGTACTTTGTAATTTACTTCCCTACTTTCTCGATCACCTCATAGGGGCCCTGCCACCTAGCTAGGAATTTGCTGTCAAGGGTGGGTACCAGAACCAAAACCCGATCTCCCGGATTGAAGCCCCGTACCCGAGCCTGACGATTGTACACCCTACTCTGGGCTTGTTGCGCTGCCTCCATATGCTCCCGGACCAGCGGCAACACCCTTTCTATCCGTTCCTGCATCTGGGTGACATACTCAATGACACTTTTGTGGGGGACAGGCTGTTGTTCCCATGCTTCCTTGGCGATATCCAACAGGCCCCGAGGGTGTCTGCCATAAAGCAGTTCGAAGGGCGAGAACCCAGTAGAGGCCTGGGGTACCTCTCGCACTGCGAACATGAGATAGGGCAGAAGCAGGTCCCAGTCCTTCCCATCTCTAGACACCACCCTTTTTAACATATTTTTTAGAGTTTGGTTAAACCTCTCAACAAGACCGTCTGTTTGCGGATGGTAAACGGACGTCCGTAACTGCTTTATACGCAACAATTTACACAGTTCCTTCATTACTTTGGACATAAAAGGGGTCCCTTGGTCTGTCAGAACCTCTTTTGGCAGGCCCACACGGGAAAACATCTCCATTAACTCTTTGGCAATGAGCCTAGCTGAGGTATGTCGCAGGGGCACCGCCTCCGGATACCGAGTGGCATAGTCGAGAACTACCAGAATGTGTTGGTGGCCCCTGGCAGACTTTGGTACAGGCCCAATTAAATCCATAGCGATTCGCTCAAACGGTACTTCAATAATTGGCAGAGGTACCAGAGGACTACGGAAATGAGGCTGGGGGCTAGTTATCTGACAGGTTGGACAGGACTTACAATAATTTTCTACCTCCTTGAACACACTGGGCCAATAAAACCGCTGCAGTATGCGGTCCTGGGTTTTCTGCCACCCCAGGTGTCCCCAAGAACATGTTGGTGGGCAAGCTCCATGACAAGCTTGCGATACGCTGTGGGCACCACCAACTGTTCAACAGGTTCACCTCGGACTTGGTTCACCCGATACAACATATCCTGTAGAACAATAAATCGTGGGAACATTAATTCAGCCCCTGGTTTCTGGGGTTTACCATCAATTTCCAGCACATTCTCCCAGGCCCTGGTTAGGGTTTGGTCCCGGTGTTGTGCGGTCCCAAAATTTTCCCCGGAGACATTGAGGTCTGCCAACTCAGGTCCCGGTGGCAAGTCCTCCGTGTCTCCCACCATTACACTCAGTGGGGTTGTCTCCCTCTACCGCTGGAGCAGTGGTCACCCCTACCGCCGGCCCTTCAGACTCGGGCTCCCAGGGTTCTGGCCTTCCAGCGGTATCAGGCCACTCTACTAGGGTCACCCCTGTCTCGGGTCCCTCAGATACCTTTATTGCCGGCCACAGCGCTGGAAAACCGGGAAGTCCCTCCCAAGTATTAGTTCATGTGGGAGTTTAGTAGCGACAGCCACCTCGTGGGTCCACCTACCAGCCGCTGTGGACAAAGTCACTAGTGCAGTGGGGTAGTCTTTCAGGTCTCCGTGGATGCACAGGACCCCGACTTTACGGCCAGTATACTCCACAGGCCGTACAAGGGCAGCCCTTACCAGGGAGACTAAACTCCCGGAGTCCAGCAGAGCCACCGCCAGCGAATCTCCCACCTCTACCTGACACAGGTGGTTATGGTCTTGCACCTCACGGGTGCCAGTTGCGCACAGCTTCCGTGCATACAAGGAGTGGCGACCCCGTAGTTCACCTCCATCGGCCCATCCCGATGCGGACAGTCGGCCCTGATGTGGCCTGGCTCCTGACACCTCCAGCATACCACGGGAGGCGGACTCGCAGGGGGTATCTTCCGTACAGGCCGCTCTGTCGCCGGACGTCGGAACTGGGGCAGAGGCCTCCGGGGTTTGACTGACCCCTTCCCAGCAAGACTCCCTGCAGGTTTCTGGTGGCCTCGCACCGCTCCACCAGGTCGACCATCTCCAGGGCATTGGTGGGCGATACCTGGCCGACCCAGTGCTGGAGAGGGTAAGGCAAAGCCCTCCAGAAGACATCGGCTAACAGACGGTCGAGCATAGCAGTGGGAGTCAGTATGTCTGGCTGCAGCCATTTTTGCAACCGTTGTAGCAAGTCATAGTATTGTGGCCTGGCGGGTTCAGCCACGTTAAAGTCCCACTGGTGGACACGCTGAGCCCGGACCAAAACATTCACCCCCAGTCTTGCCAGGATCTCACCTTTCACAGTTGGGTAGTCAGCTGCTTGGTCATCTGGGAGGTCAAAAATACTTGCTGGGGTCCAGACGCCAGGAACGGAGCGACGACCTCTGCCCACTGTTCTCGGGTAATTTCTCCCTCACGGCCACCTTCTCGAACACCGCCAGATAGGTCTCCACATCATCCGAGGGGGTCATCTTAGGGATCGCGGCACGGACAGCTTTCCGGGCATCATGGACGCGGTGGGACGCTCCTGCCGCTTGCAACGCCATCACGTGCTGTAGCAGTAGCTGGTTGGTCTCCCGCTGCTGCACGTTAGCCTCTATGAGGGCTTTCACAGCCGCCTCCATTTTGTCGGGGATCACAGGCTGCAACTTTGCCGGCTTAATATAGGACATTCACTTTTGCTCAGCAAAAACAAAGTTCGGGCGTTCACGCCAGCCTCACTGCGCATGCCCGCATCCGACACCAAATGTGGGGAGTCGCTCTGGTAGACAGCGGTGCGGGTGCAGTTTAGAGGCAAAACAAGGAGTCCAGATTGTGCATCAAACAGTGTTTTATTCACACTTGCACACCAGAAATGAAAACAGTCTCTTGGTGACAGTTCACACACAACAGAAATCATGTGGCAAAATCAAAAACAGGCCAACACAGGGTCCAGTCACCTTGGGTGGTTTAAGTGCGGGTTCACACTTAGCAGTCGGTTCAGCCGCAGGCGATTCCTCCTTCAAGTTGCAGGGAAACACCACCTGGCTGAGCTCCGTCCTCCAGCACAGAGAACTCCTCAGCCCTGTTAGCAGTCTCCAGGATAATCACAGCCTCAGACACAGCTGATGGCTGTGTTTTATACCCCGCCCAAAACTCGGACTGGACCGTGGGGAGCAGCCACCCACCCTACTCTTTAGCTGCTCCCAGTAAGAGCCGGCCCGGATCGGCTTTGCAGCCATGCTATTTAAAAGAGCCAAACAGCACTAGCTGCTGCAGTCAAAAACCCGGCTCTCACCTCACCGAGGCCAGCAACCTCGGTGACACGTACCTGCCATCGCAAATGACACCTTGCACCTTACCACAATATATATATATATATATATATATATATATATATAAGACAGCACCAGCCTGTTAGAAGGAATTACAGCAATATACAAAGCATAGAATGACGTATTGCAAGTACCCTTAAACAAACAAACAGGATCCCACTACTGATATGGAGTGGGGCACTGCACAAGTCTTTCCTTTATATTTGTTCATTGTCTTCCAACCCACTTCTTTCTTTGGATCAAAATGTACATAAAAACTGTCATAAAAACCTAACTGTAAGGCCTCTTTCAGACGGGCGTTGTGGGTGCACTCCGTCAAACAGTGCGGGTGCGTTGCGGGAATTGCCGCGATTTTTCCCTGCGAGTGCAAAGCGCTGTCATGCGTTTTGCACGCGCGGGAGAAAAATCGGCACTTTTGGTACCCAGACCCGAACCTGCACTTCTTCACAGAAGTGCATGTTTGGGTCAGAAATTGTCCCGCTGGTATTATTTCACATTATAACATAGTTATAATGTGAAAGAATACCCTTGGCCATCTCCCTAATGTTGAACCCGGTGCAGAATGGGTTAAAAATAATAAACTAATCATAACTTACCTGGTCCATTTGATCGCGAAGCCCGGCCTCCTCTCTGTTAGCTTGAAAGATGTAAAGGACCTGTGATGATGTCACAGCATCACATGGCCCAATCACCTGCTCCATCACTATGGTGATGGAGCATGTGATTGGTCCATGTGACCACGTGACATCATCCAAGGTCCTTAAGCACTATCCACAGCCTGAGGATAGTGATTAAGGACCTTGGATGATGTCACATGGTCACATGGACCAATCACATGCTCCATCACCATAGTGATGGAGCAGGTGATTGGGCCATGTGATGTGACGTCATCACAGGTCCTTTAGATCATCGATGCTGCAGGGAAAGAGAGGACAGATCGCGACTCACGCGATCAAGTGGCTAAGGTAAGTTAACTTTTATTATTTTTAACCCCTTCCTCATCATTTAACAATGCATTCTTTATTAAGAATGCTATATTTCCCTTATAACCATGTTATAAGGGGAAATAATAGAGATTGGGTCCCGTTGCTAAGCAACAATGCGGGAAAATCGCAACGCATCCGCACTTGGCTGCGGATGCTTGCGATTTTCCCGCATCCCCATTCACTTCTATGGGGCCTGCGTTGCGTGAAAAACGCAGAATATAGAACATGCTGCGATTTTCACGCAACGCAGAAGTGATGCGTGAAAATCACCGCTCATGTGCACAGCCCCATAGAAATGAATGGGTCCGGATTCAGTGCGGGTGCAATGCGTCCTCCTCACGCATTGCACCCGCGCGGAAAACTCGCCCGTGTGAAAGGGGCCTAAACCTACCATAAGGGTACTTTCACACTAGCGAGATAGCTATCCGGCAGACTGTTCCGGCGGGTGAACAGCCTGCCGGATCCGCCATGCAGCAAGTACCCGCGCACTGTTGTGCTGTCGCTCCTTCTCCATTGACTATAATAGGGCGGGGCGAGCTAATGTTAGTACACGGCCGGAGATCGCTAGACTAAAAGTACGGCAGGTCCGAATTTTTAGATTTGTGATCTGTTCCGTGCACTGCCGTGCTGCGCTGTAACTCCAACCCCCGCCCCATTATAGTCAATGATGACAGAGCGGCGGCACGGCAGTGCGTGGGTACTTGCAGCATGGTGGATCCGGCAGGCTGTTCACCCGCCGGAACAGCCATCCGGATAGCTATGCCGCTAGTGTGAAAGTACCCTTAGACTCATTTCACAATATGTCTTCTTTTTCAGAAAAATCAGTGGCCAAATGTTACAAGCTGGTCAACATTAACTTGACCAGCTAAACTAAAAAGTTGAGTTGAAAAGAAAAAGGCACCCCAATAAAATATATTTTACAAGCAAAAAAAAAAAACTAGAAAAAGATTCCATGTGACAGCACACTAACAGTTATCACAATATTTTTTGCAAAGACTGAGCCTATGGCCACTTAATAAGGACCCCATGTAATAACAATTCTGGAGCATCTTTTCTAATGACTCTATGTTATGCCAATATTTTCTTATTCCTACTAGAAATGTATGGATATAAGTATAGATTGGCATTATAACCAGAAAAGGTATGCAGCACTGATTAGATATTGTCAGGCTGTACAGGGACACACCGTGACATATCACTATCACTCATCTGTGCATTTATCCATAAACTTTTAGTAGGAATAAGAGAAGAACCACATGAAATAGAGTCAAAAGAAAAGATGGTTGAACTTGATCGACTTATGTTTTTTTTCAACCGACAAGAAGCCACTAAAACACGTCAGGAGAGGTGACAGCCTGCAGGTCCTCTTTAAGGAGTCTGACGTGTCATAGTTATCAATGTTTCTAGGGAAGAATACCTCTATAATATGACTTTTAACGGACCATGTCAAATTTTTTCTTTCATATAAATTTATAACATATATAATAGTACCCAATAAAAGTCTATTGGAGTCCTATTAGGCCTGGAGGTATCTGAAAATGTCTAACATGTGCGAGGTCAATATTTTTATTGTCCATGGAGAATACGGAGTGAACACATTCTTGAGTCACTGACATGTAAATAAGTCCGACCTTAGAGTGAAAGTGTCAGCCAAACATAGGTGCTGGTCCTGTTGCGTTGAACTTGACATTTTGACACTTTCCTTTTTATCATTTGCTTCTGAAATTCCCATTCCTAAGTACACATAAAAATAAACCTTTTTTTATTATTTGGCCACTGGAAAGAATAAATGGCAGCTTGTCTAGGGCAACCGCTGATCTGCAGAGGAATTTCATGGGTAAGATTTTTTTCTTAAAAGTTTCCTCATTTCCTGTGCGTTGGGTTCCAAAAAAAAGAGCACTGATAACTGAAAATGTAAAATGTGGACGAATTTTATGAAACATTGAGGGCATATGCAGATTCTTAACAAGTCGCATTTCTAGATGAGGGGAAATTAAAGTTCACAGTGTGAGAATATTAAAAAAAATCTTAAATTATTCATCACATAGTGACCACCGATACATGTTTTTACGGCGGCCACTAAGGGGCCTTAGGCTGGGCCGCCGCTTTTTTAAGCAGCGGGGACAGCCCGGACCAGCATGTATAGCAACCTCCCAGGATATGAGCTGAGTGCTGCGATTGGCCAGCGCTCCAGCCTGGGAGAAGGAGATGCCCTGGGAGAAGGAGAAGGAGATGCCCAGGGCAAAAGAGGATGTCTCCGCCCAAGGCAAAATTAGCCTCAGCACGTGTGCCGGTACCGGGGGCTACAGGAGGCGAACGGAGCGGCACCCAGGGATACAAGTAAGTGCAGGGACATCCCTGGGTGCAGCTCTGCATGTACATACCTTTCACTAACAAACTTTAGACCGGTGAAAGGTCCTAGCATTGCTATTAAAATGCAATGCATTATAAGGATAATGCACTGCATTTTAAAAGCAATCAAAATACTGTATGTTATAGTCCCCTTGTGGGACTATTAAGTGGTAAAAAAAATTAAAAATTATTAAATTTAAAAAATCCCATAAAAAAATTACACTTTTTTCCATTGAAAATACGCTTTTCAATGAAAAAATTGCAAAAAAAAAATAAATCTCCCCGTATATTTGGCATTGCCTCGTCCGTAACAACCCAGACTACATAAATATCACATAAAGTATCCCATATGGTGAACACCCTAAAAAAATAAAAAGACAGAATTGCTAATTTATTCTTAGTTGCCTCTGAAAAAAACTTAATAACAAGTGATCAAAAAGCACCATTTACTAAAAAATGATACCAATAAAAAATACAAGTGGTCCCGCAAAAATGAAGCCCTAACTCCATAGAAAGAAAATAAAAAAAGTTATGGGTCTTGAGAAGCGACAATGTAAAACATTTTATTGCAAAGTAGTAAAACCTAAAAAAAAATTATTTGGAATCACTGTAATCGTATTGACCGAGAGAATAAAAATATTATGTTATTTATACAGAAAAATGAACGCTGTAAAATTTATACCGTAAAAACGCAGTGGCCATATTGCTGTTTTTCCCATCTCCCTCCCAGAAAGAGTTAATAAAAGTTAATCAGAAAGTTATGTGTACCCCAAAAACTACAACTTGTCCCACAAAAAACAAGCCCTCATAAAGCTATATAGACTGAAAAATAAAAAAGTTATATGCGACGATGTAAAAAGGAAGAAAAACGCTTGGTCAGTAAAGCCCAAAAGAGGCTGGTCACTAAGGGGTTAAAAGACCATGCTGCTTATGGATAACTGGCTGCCCTGTTCCAGTCTTGATGCATCCTCAAGTTCCGCTACCGTAATGTAACACAAGTGCATCTGATATCCCTCGTGAATACGTACAAGATTAATTTACATACAATTAGTCCATTGTAAATGAGTTTCTGCCTAATTTAGCTGAACGCTTTTCCCTTCGCTTACAACAGAAGCAGGAACACAGGAGAAAATAACGCAAGGTCTCTAAATAATAGATTTTTTTCTTCCTGCAGAAAGTTTGTGTGTTATTTTCTCGTGACCAACTGGAAATTTAATGGAGGTCTACAACCTGGAAGAAAAATACTTGACTACACAGGATAAATATGTCTAGAATGATTCTATTGACCCAGGCAAATGAGGAAGGTCCCTTAATTAGGCAGCCACCATTAATTGGCTGGGTGAGTGCTAATTTTGTCTTCTGTTATTATGAGAGATTAGTAGATAGAAATGTGGAATCTGACCCTGATGGAGTGAATACATTTGAATAAATTTGTAGAAAAACAATGTAACTATTGAATTTAAGAATGGACTTAAAGGGGTGGACCAGCATAATTATAAATCGCAGACAATCCCTAAAATGGCATATAAAAAAATATATATATATATATATATATATATACTCACCCCTTTCTGCAGCTCTGGTCCAGTTCTCCTGGCGCTATTTGTTCATGAACAGCACCAATGACATCCCGGGACACAGCACATGACAGATGCAGCCAATAGCAGTCCTCATCAGTCTACCCCAGGGAACAGTAATTGGCTGCATAGGTCATGTGTCATATCCCAGCACAACACTGTGCATGTCCCAGACACTGTGACATGCACAGTGATGTACAAGTATATCTGCAGAACACCACTATTGTTTGGAAAGAAACACACGGCACTGGCGGAAGGAGTGTGCATAATGTTTTTTTGTTTGTTTGTTTTTTTCTTTAGGCAACTTTATGGCTTGTCTGATATTTTTAATTATCTTGGACAACCCCTTTAACCCCTTTTCCCAACATCCGCTGTACATGTACTAGAAATCGTCTTGCAAAGAATGAGCCTTTATACACCTCCGTTGACATAACTATAAAAAATTATGGGGGTCAGAATATAGCAATGAAAGTACTAAAGTATTTAGTATTAAAACAATAAAAACTATAGAAAAAAGGTATCTCTGTAATCATACTGACCCAGAGAATGAATATAACAGGTCAGTTTTACCACATAGTGAATGCTATGAAAACAAAACCCATAAAACTGTAGCACTTTACATTGTATGCAATATTAAATGGTGCCATTAGAAAGTACAACTTCTCCAGCCAAAAAACAAGCCCTCATATGGCTATGCGAATGGAAAAATAAAACATCATGGCTCAGGGAAGGTAGGGGTTAAAAAACGAAAATGTAAAAATGAAAAATGGTCATGTCTGGGAGGGGTTAAAGAACTTTTACACTTCAGATAGGGAATTTATCAGTAAATATAGTTTTTTTCAGCTGTCTACTATTCAGACATTTCCTAGTTTTTCAGGTCTCAGGTAATCCCAGTTGGCAAACAGAATAGCCACCTCTATAGCTCCTCCGTATTTTTGAGGGAAAGGATTTCCCATATCCGTATTAGTGTTGATCACGAATATTCGAATAGCAAATTTTTATCACGAATATCTGCACTTCGAGAATATTTAGAATATCTCAAAATATATTCGGAAACGTGAATATTCGTTTTTTTTTTAATACCAGTCTATGCAAATTTTTACACAAATTTTATGCTAATTTTTTAATGCGAATTTTCGCAATCAAGAAAATAATGCCTGAAGACCAGGAATTCGCAAATTCGCGAATATATGGTGAATATTCGTCCAAATATTCGTAAAATGTCGCGAATTCGAATATTGCCCCTGCCGCTCATCACTAATCTGTATGATGGGATTGGATGCTTTTTTATGTCTAAATATGTTGCTCCTCTTTGGAATCATTAATGAGGTGTGAACAAAGCCTAACAATGCAAGATCATTTACTGGAGTTTTGTAATATTGGCATTTTTAAAAAAAAATTACTCGTTCACATCACCGTTTCTCCTTTCCGTTCTCCGGCTCTGTTAAGGAGCAGGAGAACAGAAAGGACGGATTCTGCAGATAACTGACACCTAACTGAGCGTAACGGAGCCTAAAAACCTCATAGATTATAATGTAGTCCGTTCCGTATCCGCTCAGAACATGATTTTTGAGCAGAGACAAAAGTCCTGCATGCAGTACTTTCATCTCCGCTCAAAAATCATGTTCTGAGCGAACACCTAACGGACCCCATTATAGTCTATGGGGTCTTTAGGGTTTGTTACGCTCAATTAGGTGTCAGTTATCTGCAGAATCCGTCCTTTCCATTCTCGGTGATGTGTACGAGCCCTTACATAAAGCTGCTTGTTATCCCTCATCAGTATACGATATGGAAATTATAGCTCCATGAAGTAGGTTTTGGAGAGTAGCAACAATATACAACTAGTAAAATTATAGTGGCATTAAAGAATGAAAAAAATATAAAAATTTAAAATGTTAAGGGTCTTTTCACACTGCCTCTGCAGTCTATACTTAATGTATGCACTAGGAAAGAACACTGCAAATATGTTACCAACAGGTCCCCATTACCCCAAAAGATGTAATAACTTTAAAAAGCTGCTCATCAGCGACTCTAGACTCAAGTTGCTGCTGATGGAGCTGGAACTGCTTCTATTTGTGCAAGTGACTCGGAGGGACTCCCTGCCACCATCTCCACTGCATACTGCCACGGTGTGTTTGGGTCCTCTGCCTCGTCTTCCTCATCGCCCTGTAGCTCCTCTTGTTGTTTCTGCTCCTCCTCTCCTTTCACCTGTGAAGAAAAACCACACATTTCACTACACACTGCATGTGCTCCACTGTCCTCCTCCTCCAGTTCAGCCCCACAGGGCTCATGTGGCAGTGAGATCTAGGCGCCACGTCTCCAGTCTGCAGTCCTCTTACCAGCTAGATTTACCAGCATCTGTTCCAGGACATGAAGCAGTGGAATGACTTTGTTCATCCTATAGTCCTGGCGACTGACAAATAACGTGGCCTCCTCAAAGGGCCTGAGCAAAGGGCAGGTGTCACACATGAGCTGCCACTGGCTGACATCGAAGTTACACAGGGGACTACTCCTGTCCGCTTGGATCATTAAAAAATCGTTTATGGCCTTTCTCTGTTTGTAGAGTCAATACAACATATGGAGGGTGGAATTCTAATGGGTGGAAACGTCGCATATCAGCCTATGTTGGGGAATGCCGTTCTGCCGCTGCAGCTCAAGGAAGGTGTGCTTTGTGGTTTAACCTCTTAAGGACACAGGGCGTACATGTACGCCCTGTGTCCGGTCTTTAAAGATGGCGCCCGCTCCTGCTCCATGCGGGCGCCTTAGCCACGGGTGTCCACATGGTTCCTGTAGCAGACACCCGCGGCTAATGTCCGCGACCAGCAGCGATGCCGATCGCGGACATTTAACCCCTCAGATGCCGTGGTCAATCCTGACCACGGCATCTGAGTGCGCACAAACCGAAAGTTTTACTTTCGGTTTGCGCTCCAGCTCCCCCGTGTGGCGATCGCAGGAGCCGGAGCGTGCCTGTAGTAGCCTGGGTCTCTATGAATGAAACCCAGGCTACTCTGTAGTATTTCCTATGGAGCCTTGCCTGTAATAGGCTTCATAGGAAATATGGGATTTTTTCACATATTCCAATGCTATTGCATTGGAATATATGAAAATCACAATCAGATGATTGTAAGTTATAGTTCCCTATGGGAACTATATAAAAGTGTAAAAAAAAAAAAATATGAAAAGTTAAAAAATAAAAATAAAAATAAAAAACATAAAAGTTCAAATCACCCCTCTTTTGCTAAAATAAAAATTAAAAAACCAAAATTTTTTTAAAAATACACATCATGGGTGTCGCAATGTGCAAAAACGCCCATAGTATAAAAATATAAAAAAATATTCCCCATACGTCAAACAGCAAAACGGAAAAAAGCGTCCAAATGGCGGATTCGCCATTTTTGGTCGCTTCATTTTCCATAAAAAATTACATAAAAGGTGATCAAAAAGTCATACACACCCCAAAATGGTATCAATAAAAGGTAAGATTATGACGCATAAAATGAGCCCCCATACAGCTCTGTACATATAATTACAAAAAAGTTATAGGGGTCAAAACATGGTGACAAAAAAGTAAAACAGATTTTTTCCCACTTTAGAATTTTTTTTTCACTATCAAAACGCAAGAAAACCTATACATATAGGGTATCGCCGGATTCGTACTGACCTGTAGAGTAAAATTAACCAGTCAGTTTTATCGCACATCGAACGTCGGAATTTAAAAAGCCGCAAAACTGTGGTGGAATTGCATTTTTTTTTGCAATTTCACCCTATTTGGAATTTTTTCCCCGCTTCCCACTACATCATATGCAATATTAAATGGAGGCATTGGAAAGTACAACTTGTCCTGCAAAAAACAAGCCCTTATATGGCTATGTGAACCGAAAAATAAAAAAGTTATGGCTCTGGGAAGGCAGGGAGCGCAAAACGAAAACTCAAAAAGTTAAAAACCTCCGGTCCTTAAGGGGTTAAGAGTGGGTGAAGTGCATGCAAAGTTTCCTGGCCATATTTAAGATATCTTGCAGATGGGTGGAAGACATTAGGAACCGCTTGACAACCAGATTGAACACGTGTGCCTTGCCAAAAGCATGGCTTAGCCCTCCTTGACGCAGAACCAACACCATGTTTTCAGTTGTCGCGGAGAAAGCCAGGATTTGATTTCTTGATGAAGGACACAGAGCAGTTCCTCCCCTGTGTGTCTCCGTTCGCCCAGGCAAACGAGGTGCAGAACAGCGTGACACCACCATGCCCTGCACATGTGGTTTGCAGGAGGGGCATTGTGAATTGTCCCTACAGTGGAGGCTGAGGACATGTGGAGGATGAGGAGGCAGAGGTGGACATTGTCGCAGGACCAATGGCGTGAGCCGCATGACCTGGCCAGGTTACTGGTGTGGCTGTGCAGGAACCACATTCACCCAGTGAGCTGGAAAGGACATGCATTGTCCCTGACCATAGTTACAGCTCCACACGTCAGCGCTGCCGTGCACTTTGACAGACACCGACAGGCTCAAGGACTGGCTCACCTTCTATTCTACATACGTGTGCAGGGCTGGTACTGCTTGGGACCCTCCACCTCGGCCTAGCACAAGCCATCAATTCTCTAAAAGGTGCAGAGTCCACCACTTGGAAAGGGAGGGACTGCAGCACCAGCAACTTGGCCAGGAGCACATTCAGCTTATGGGCCGTTGCATGCATACTGTTGTCTCTTGGCAATCGCTTCGTTGATCGACTGCTGACAGAATGACTGACGAGGAGTAGGAGGATGAGCAGGAGCATCAGGACCAGCAGATGATGGGAAGGACAGACAGCTCCCTTCAGCTGAGGTGGTGGAGCCTTGACTGCCTGAAATCGGGTGCGTGCCGCTGGTTGATGCAGCGGTTGTTGCGGCAGGCTGGACCACCACATCGGAGCCACGGTTCTCCCAGGCCACTTTGTGGGGATGCTGCATATGTTTATGCAGGGCCGTGGTGCCAACATTGGCACCCTGTCCACGCTTCACCTTCTGCCCACAAATTCTACAATGGCCATGTTCACCTCTTCCGGCAGCTTAACAAAAAAACTGCCACACTGCCAAGTAGGTGATTTTATCCCTAAAACTACGCACTGACTGACTGCTACCGCCGCTGCTTCCGTGAACCCCTGCACCACTACTTTCCGAGCAGGTAGGCTCCTGCGAAGCGGGTGGTCTACCCCAGGCAAGTTTGGCTCCTGACCTCCAACTGCTGCCGCCCTACTGACTCTCGGCCACGCTAGCGACTTGCTGGCTCCGCCGCTGCCTCTTGGGCAAGCTGCCATTCTCTTCTCCTGATGATGATGAAGCCCCTAATTCACCCTGCTCCCAAGTGCGTTCAGCTACATCATCATCATCGAGTACTGTCTGCACATCAGTGATGTCCTCCTCAATGGTCTCTGGGTCAGGAGCCTGACCGCTCACAACACCAGATCCCACTACGCTCTCCTCATCACTACTTGCCCGGGTGCAGGAGGAAGCAGCAGATGTGGCCTCCACATCTTTGCTGGCCAGTAGCTGCTGACTGTCCTCTAGTAGCTCGTCCTCGCTGTGTAGTGGAGCTGACCCCACAGCATATAAAACTTCTCTGGCTGAGGGAACAGAAAAGGAAAGGCAGGTTGAGGAGAGGACAGGTGAGGGCGCAGGGCCTGTTCCCGGGCCATGCCAACTAAGGGTTGTGTCTGACGAACCCACCGACTCTTGGCTGGGGGTGTCAGATGTCACTTGGGACGAAGTGGATGACAGAGTCAACCATTTAAGAACCGCTGGGTTGCTGGTCAAGACCCGACCCCTAAATGACACCAGGAGCTCAGGCCTCTCGCTGCGACTCCTGCTGCCACGCCCCCTTAATCTGCTGTGACCTGTGCCTGCGCCAGAAACATTTAGGCCTCTGCCACTCGCCTGTGCAGGATCTGGCACTTCTCTGTCTGACATACTGTTAGATCAAATAAATAAATAAAAAGGAAATTAAAACACCCAAAAAAACTCAGTCGCCACACAACGGCTAGTGAGCCCTTTTTTTCCCCACTAATACATGCCAAAAAGGGCTTTAGAATATATAACTGTACCGCTGAACGGCAAATATATATATTTTTTTGCCACTAATACATGCAAAAAATGCTTTAGAACATATAACTGGACTGCACAAGGGCAAATAAGACATAGAAATATTTCCTTGTAATAAACTCTGTTAATGGCTGTATCAAACCGCACTTGCACCCCAATAACAAGAACGGTTTGCTGGAATTACAGAGCTGTATAATGGCAATTTGTGTCCCCAGTCAGTGCAGCAAGATGTAATAGGATTGTTCCTATTATCAGGCTGTAAACTCCCCTACTGAACCCTGTTCTGATTCAATACTGTGGAATGATTCCTTCCTATCCTTACTCTGAACTTCTAAACAGCAAAAAAAAAAATTTAAAGTCGTTTCTACCACTGTCCCTAGCACCTACTGAAGTCTCTCACTGCACTAAATACACTGGAAAATGGCTGAATCCAAGATGGCTGAGGCTGTTTATAGGGCTGTGACATTACAGGGCTGGCTGGCTGCTGATTGGCTGCATGCATGGTATTGTGGGTGATCCCTCATTCCCAGAGTTCTTTGCTCCATGTCCTAACACGTGCAGCAGCCATTTTAGGAAAAATGTGATTCGTTACCACGAAGAGTGAGGAAATTCGGATTCGGTGCAAATCAAATTTTTCCTGAAATTCGGATCGAATTCCACTTCGTCAACTTCGATTCGCTCATCTCTAATCAGGTGAATGGCAGCATCAGAATGGTGGCAGCAGCACATGGCCAGAAGTACGGCCAATTAGGCAGAATATTCCGCCGTACACACTACAGTGTGATCATTAGTGGCAGAATGATCTTCTTTGTTGCAACATGCACTAGTGTCTGAAAATCCTGCTTGATCCATGCCTGATTCGTCTTTATGAAGGTTAGTCTGTGAACATTTTCGGAGAAAAGGCGAGTTCTTTTAGAGATAACTAAGCCCCCCACTGCACTGAACACCCGCTCTGATGCCACACTACTGGCCGGGTAGGAAAGCATGCCCATGGAAAACTCGGCCAGTTGCAGCCACACTTCAAGTTTGCATACCCAGTAGTTAGTGATGAGCGGCAGGGGCAATATTCGAATTCGCGATATTTGCGAATTCGCGAATTCCTGATCTTCAGGCATTATTTTCTTGATTGTGAAAATTTGCAAAAAATTTGCATAAAAATTTGCATGCGTTTTTTTAATGCGAATTTCATGCGAATTTTTACACTCCAGAATGACGTCAGAGCGCCCCATGCGCATGGATCACGTGATCCATGCGATCACGTGATCCATGCGTGTAGGGCGCCCTGACGTCACTCTGGAGCGCCCCGGGAGCCGCACTGATGATAAGTATTAAGTATACTGCTCCCCCGCTCCCCACTACACTTTACCATGGCAACCAGGACTTTAGCGTCCTGGCTGCCATGGTAGCCATTGAGAAAAAGCTAAATGACGTTTAGCTTAAGGCCGGATCCGGATTAATGCCTTTCAATGGGCATTAATTCCGGATCCGGCCTTGCGGCAAGTGTTCAGGATTTTTGGCCTGAGCAAAAAGCGCAGCATGCTGCGGTATTATCTCCGGTCAAAAAACGTTCCGGTCCTGAACTGAAGACATCCTGATGCATCCTGAATGGATTTCTCTCCATTCAGAATGCATTGGGATAATCCTGATCAGGATTTTTCTGGCATAGAGACCCGACGACGGATCTCTATGCCGGAAAACAAAAACGCTAGTGTGAAAGAGCCCTAAGGTCTAAAAAGTGCACCTATTATTGACAACGCCGACCAGTGCACATCTTGTCTGATTTATGCAGTCCTGGAACAGCCGTTCGAGGATGTATATGTTTGTACAAAATGTGAGCAAATTAACCGTTTGGAATCGCACATCAAGTCTCTAAACAGGGGAATTGCAATACTGAAAGCCACTGACAATTTGGAAAAGTTTGCTGCTCACTGAGCAAGCACTGTATGGAGCAGATAAGGGGGAGAATGACAGTGAGGAAGCTGAGGAGAGTAAGGTAGTTAGCTGGGTAACAGTAAGAATGTGGGGTAGAGGGAAGAGTGCCAGGGAGGCTAGCCCTTATCTGACACACCCCAACAAGTTTGCACGGTTGGCACATGAGGGATATGTCAGTTCAGGGATGGCACTGTTGCAGCCAGACACTTTCTCTGCCAGTCAGGGGAATGTCAGCTCCAGTAATTAGCTCCAGTTAGGGAGCTTAACAAGTGGCTCAAGAACTGGTGTAGGAAGGAGGGGTTCGGGTTCCTGGAGAACTGGGCCAACTTCTCTGTCGGCTACAAGCTCTATCGTAGGGACGGGCTGCACCTCAATGGGGAAGGGGCAGCTGTGTTGGGGAGAAAGATGGCTAGAAGGTTGGAGGAGTGTTTAAACTAGGGACTGGGGGGGAGGGTAATTACATTATAGGAGGGGAAGATAGTGCAGATAGAGACCGGGGGCAAGGTAGTGGGACTGGGGGAGGAATAGAAGGGGGGACTAGAACAGTTCAGAAGGAAAACTGCAGGGTAAAAAATATAAATAAACCTCTCAAAGGTATGTATACTAATGCCAGAAGCCTGACTAACAAGACTGGTGAACTGGAATTAGTGATGTGTGAGGAGGACTATGACATAGTGATAATAACTGAGACATGGCTGGATGATAGCTATGACTGGGCAGTTAATATAAAAGGTTACAATCTGTTTAGAAATCGTCAAAACCGGAGAGGTGGAGGGGTCTGCCTCTATGCAAGTCCTGTCTAAAGCCCACAATTCGAGAATACATCTGTGAGGGACATGAACATGTTGAGTCACTGTGGGTAGAAATACATGGAGCAAAAAACAATAATAAAATACTAATAGGAGTGTATTATAAACCACCTAATATACCAGAGTCTACAGAAAATATACTACTAAACGAGATAGACGAGTCCGCAAATCATAATGAAGTCGTTATTATGGGGGACTTTAACTACCCAGATATAGACTGGGAAACTGAAAGCTGTTCATCCCAAAAAGAAAACAGGTTCTTGGCAATAGCCAAAGACAATTACCTTTCCCAACTGGTTCAGGACCCAACTAGAGGGACGGCCATACTGGACTTAGTATTAACCAATAGACCTGACAGAACAACAGATGTGCAGGTTGGGGGACACCTAGGAAATAGTGACCATAAAGTAATGACCTTCCAATTATCCTTCAAACGTGAGTTTCTAAAGGGAGGAACAAAAATACCAAACTTCAAAAAAGCAACATTTAGCCAACTAAGCGAGGCCATAGGCCTAACTAACTGGGACAAAGTCCTCAAAAATAAAAATACAACCACAAAATAGGAGATTTTTAAAAGCATTGTAACATCTAATTGGGAGAGGTATATACCTTATAGGAATAAAAGGCTAAGAATCAATAAGAAACCAAAGTGGATGAATAGAACCGTAAAGAAAGCAATAAATGACAAAAAAGCATCTCCAAAGCATTTGACACTGTACCTCATTAAGAGTTAGTATATAAAATGAGGATGCTCGGACTGGGAGAAAATGTCTGTAAGTGGGTAAGTAACTGGCTGAGTGACAGAAAACAGAGGGTGGTTATTAATGGTACACACTCAGATTGGGTTACTGTCACTAGTGGAGTACCTCAGGGGTCAGTATTGGGCCCTATTCTCTTCAATTTATTAATAATGATCTTGTAGAAGGCTTGCATAGTAAAATGTCAATTTTTGCAGATGACACTAAACTGTGTAAAGTAATTAACACTGAAGAGGACAGTTTTCTGCTACAGAGGGATCTGGATAGATTGGAGTCTTGGGCAGAGAAATGTCAGATGAGGTTTAACACTGACAAATGTAAAGTTATGCACATGGGAAGGAATAATGCAAGTCAGCCGTACATACTAAATGGTAAAACACTTGGTAACACTGACATGGTAAAGGATCTAGGAATTTTAATAAACAGCAAACTAAGCTGTAAAAAACAGTGTCAGGCAGCTACTGCCAAGGCCAATAAGATAATGGGTTGCATCAAAAGGTGCATAGATGCCCGTGATGAGAACATAGTCCTACCACTTTACAAATCACTAGTCAGACCACACATGGAGTACAGTGTATAGTTCTGGGCTCCTGTGAACAAGGAAGACATAGCAGAGCTGGAGAGGGTTCAGAGGAGGACAACTAAAGTAATAACTGGAATGAGGGAACTACAGTACCCTGAAAGGTTATCAAAATTAGGGCTATTCACTTTAGAAAAAAGATGACTAAGGGGAGATCTAATAACTATGTATAAATATATCAGGGGTCAGTACAGAGATCTCTCCCATCATCAAATTATTCCCAGGACTGTGACTGTGACGAGAGGACATCCTCTGCGCCTGGAGGAAAGAAGGTTTGTACACAAACATAGAAAAGGATTCTTCACGGTAAGAGCAGTGAGACTATGGAACTCTCTGCCTGAGAAGGTGGTGAGGGTAAGTACAAAAGGAATTCAAGAGGGAACTGGATGTATTTTTGGAGTGTAATAATATTACAGGTTATAGCTACTAGAGATGGGTCGTTGATCCAGGGAGTTATTCTGATTGCCTGATTGGAGTCGAGAAATAATTTTTCCCCTTAAGTGGGGAAAATTGGCTTCTGCCTCACAGGTTTTTTTTCCCTTCCTCTGGATCAACTTGTAGAAAACAGGCCGAACTAGGTGGTAAAATGTCTTTTTTCGGTCTTATACAGTATACTATGTTACTTTGTATTTCTGACCAATAGTGAGGGTCTAACAATGTGGATAGCCATTAGTGATCCCTCTGCCAAATCCTGATAATGCGACTGTCACTACGCAAACAGTCTCCCTTCACTCTCCCTGGTCTCCCTCTCCAATATTGTTCTTTCAAACTGTTTTCAGCAACACTGTCCCTAGCGCATGAGCTTTTGCCACGTCTCTCCCTATACTCAGCTCACAGGATAATGGCAGAGACCGTGCAGAATTAGGGTTTTATAGGGCTGTGACATCACAGAAGATGGCTACCTGCAGATTGGCTGGCTGAACGGCATTCTTCCGGGATTCTTACTTTCACTTTGTAATACATGCAGCCACCATTTTAGGAAAAACTGATTTTTTATTGCAAATAGAGATGTCGCGAACATAAAATTTTCCGTTCGCGAACGGCGAAAGCGAACTTCCGAAAATGTTCGCGAACATGCGAACAGGGCGAACCGCCATAGACTTCAATAGACAGGCGAATTTTAAAACCCACAGGGACTCTTTCTGGCCACAATAGTGATGGAAAAGTTGTTTCAAGGGGACTAACACCTGGACTGTGGCATGCCGGAGGGAGATCCATGGCAAAACTCCCATGGAAAATTACGTAGTTGACGCAGAGTGTGGTAAGTTGAATTCTCAATACGATTAATATAACCTGCATTAATCGTATTACGAATTCAACTTAGAGCTGGGTTCCTTATGGTTGTATTGCTAGAATATAACGAAGATTGAGAATATAGCGCTATATTCTCAATCTTCGTTATATTCTAGCAATACATCCATTAGGAACCCAGCTCTAAGTTGAATTCGCAATGCGATTAATATAACCTGTATTAATCGCATTGGGTTTACAACTTAGATCTGAGTTCCTAATGTTTGTATTGCTAGAATATAACGAAGATTGAGAATATAGCACTATATTCTCAATCTTTGTTATATTCTAGCAATACAACCATTAGGAACTCAGATCTAAGTTGTAATCCCAATGCGATTAATACAGGTTATATTAATCGCATTGCGATTACAACTACTAACACTGCAGCTTCAGAAGGAATCTAAGATGGATGCCGTCCTTGCTTTTTGATAGGAGGTGGGAGGGTCTGGGAGAGAGACTGATGTACTAGCCCTAAAAAGGGCTTTTTGGGGTGCTGTCAGGACGCTGTCCTTACAGCAGAGATCTGAGTCTTTCAGGACTGGAGTGGACACTGAATACACTAGCCTAGCTATCGATTTCCCTATTAAATCAGCAGCAGCTACACTGTCCCTCCTCTCACTAAGACTGCAGCTTCCGAATGAATCTAAAATGGATGCTGTCCAGGAGATGGGAGGGTCTGGGAGGGAGGGTATGCTGATTGGCTGGAATGTGTCTACTGACTGTAAGGTACAGGGTCAAAGTTTACTCAATGAGAGGGGGTGGATCGAACATAGCATATGTTCGCCTGCCGCGACGAACGCGCACAAGCTATGTTCGCCGGGAACTGTTCGCCGGTGAATAGTTCGGAATATCTTATTTGCGAATTCCACTTAGAGCTGGGTTCCTAATGGTTGTATTGCTAGAATATAACGAAGATTGAGAATTTAGCGCTATATTCTCAATCTTCATTATATAATTCTAGCAATACTACCATTAGGAACCCAGCTCTAAGTTGAATTCGCAATGCGATTAATATAACCTGCATTAATCGCATTGCGAATTCAACTTAGAGCTGGGTTCCTAATGGTTGTATTGCTAGAATACAACGAAGATTGAGAATATAGCGCTATATTCGTTATATTCGTTAATTCTAGCAATACAACCATTAGGAACTCAGATCTAAGTTAAATTCGCAATGCGATTAATGCAGGTTATATTAATCGCATTGCGAATTAAACTCAGATCTGAGTTCCTAATGGTTGTTGTATTGCTAGAATATAACGAAAATTGAGAATATAGTGCTATATTCGTTATTTTCATTATATTCTAGCAATACAACCATTAGGAACTCAGATCTAAGTTGTAATCGCAATGCGAATAATACAGGTTATATTAATCGCATTGCGATTTACAATTACTAACACTGCAGCTTCAGAATGAATCTAAGATGGATGCTGTCCTTGCGTTTAGATAGGAGATGGGAGGGTCTGGGAGGGAGGGTATGCTGATTGGCTGGAATGTGTCTGCTGACTGTCAGGTACAGGGTCAAAGTTTGCTCAATGATAAAGTATAGGGGCGAACGCAAACATCGAATATGTTTGCCCGCCGTGGCGGACGCGAACAAGCTATGTTCGCCGGGAACTGTTCGCCGGCGAATAGTTCAGGCCATCTCTAATCACAAAATGCTAGGAAATTCAAAAATCTACGTTTTTCTAAACTTGGGACCAAATTCCACTTCGAATGCTTCGCTTCACTCAACAATAATCACAACCACACAGAACTTACTTTTGTCTATGCAACGTGCGCTTCCCCCCAGGGTCCTCTTTATTGCGTCCCAGGTTTAGTAGGAATGCCGAGTGGTGTAGTGAGGCCTAAATGTCTCTTTAAGCGTGTCACGGTTCTCCTACCTGGACACTGCTGGACCCCAGGCTTTGGCTTCGAAGCAATAAATAGGGGGAATAATTGAGGGATGGAGGAAAAATAACTTGAGTGCAGACCTTGAGATGAAGTTCAATGACAGCTTTACTTGAAAAAAAAACATCTCTCCAAAACAGTTTTCAGGTTTCATCTTGGTTCCAGCAGGCTTTAGCATGAACTGGCAGACAAACTCAACTCTGCTTTATCTCTTTCTCTCTGCTGTGCTGACAGGCTAGCTTACTAACTTTGTTTTCTTTCTTTATGCTGCACTCCACTCTTTAGTCTGACTTAGTTTCAGCCAAGGAATAGGTTAGGGTCCTGTCAGCTGCAAAATGGAGTCTGAACCGGAATCATCTACAACTGCTACACCTCCTTCTCGTAGCAAGCAGGACTCGCCCACTTCTGCCCAAAAGAGGGGAGAATGGAATGGTGAGTTCCATTCTATCTAACTATAGCTCTGCCATATTTGCTGCCACCTGCTGGTGAACCAGGCACATTACATGTAATAAGCAATTACATAACAAGATTATCAATTTACAATATGGAGAGGACCTGGAACACAATACATAAGATGACATACCGGTTAGACCATTAGAGACAGTAGCAGGGTGCAGGAGTGGTAACACCACTCTGGGGTGTTACATATATGTGTAGCCTGAAAAAAATTTGGTATGCATTTAAGGTACAGTAAGATTCACTGTAAAAGTTTTCCTCCAGTTTATGTGCTGCTTGTCTTTTAAAAAATCAAAGAAGTGACAAATGACCCCCACTTTTTTCCTGCGCTGGACACTGGGGCAGGTTATAATACTTTATGACTGTTTGATCATAAAGATGTGAAGACAGATCTTACAATAGATTTCTATGGTCAGACATCATAGTGCAGGAGGCTGTAACTCAGCCTCTGTTCTGGATGTCACTCTGACATATTCTACACGGTGCTCCCTGTCACAGCTCCGTCATCGTGTATTTTAGATTCTGATAGAAATGCCTTTATACCCATCCCATTCGGAGAGTGAATACAGTGTACAGGATTAATGTAGAGCGGTATCCTTCAGATAAACCTGACACTGAGTTAGGGAAGCAGTGATCCTTTGTCAGACTGGGAGCTCCCGCTGACAGCTTTTCAGATTAACACATCTCCCTGGTGATTGATATCCACTTAAACAGAGTGGAAGGGAATCTCTAGACCTCATTATAGTCCATATCCAAACAGCAAGGACGAAGGCACGGCCAAATCACTGCTGTGACCTCAAGCAGGAGAGCAGCTCTGAGCCGTGGAATACTGATAGAATGTCCTACGGCCACCTTTGCCCTGCTCTCTGCAGAGCCACTGTCCCCGTTATTAGGAGGTGCTGGCGATTAGGACAGACACATTTGCGAATGACTGTGCAAATCGAAATAGGAATATACTGCAGCGCTGCTTAAGGCTTCATGCACACAACCGTATCCATTCACATTTCCGCATAATACAGATGCAGGTTGTGTTGCATCTGCATTTTTTTGCAGACCTATTGACTTCAGCAGGTCCGCGGTCAGCATTTTGTGGACAAGTATAGGACATGTTATATTTCTTTGCGAAACAGACATACAGATGCAGAAAGCACACAGATCACCCACAAAATGCAGACCATGGACCAATTGAAAACAATGGGTCAGCAAATAAAAAGCTGACAGCAAATGGACCGCATCTGTATTTTGCAAAACAGACATGGCCGTGTTCTTTTTCCATGTATTTCTATGTATTCTATTTGATTTGTGCTACTACTAGTCATTTCTGTAGATTTTCAAATCACAGGACTTTATACCTAGAAGGTAGTGGAAATTTGATGTATCAGATGATAGAATTCATCATAGGACACCCATGTATCTGACCTACACATTGTGATAATTATCGCAATTAGAGATGAGCGAAGTTATGGATAATTCGATTCAACTGCTTCGGAAAATTTCACAGAGTACAGTATGAGCGGGCGCAATGACGGGAACTGCAATTGCGACCCCCCCCCCCATTACTGAACCCCTCAGTCTACCAATTAGTACTCTCAGGGGTTAATCAGGGTAAAAAAAAAAATAAAATACTCACCTTATACTTTTGGTCACGTAGAGGCCGTTGCGACCATCTTGATTGAAGACACCGCGCAAAATCTTCAACTCGCTCAGCACTAATCTCAATATTGACAGCTCCTCGATTCGTGTGTATGTCATGACAAAACAGAAGCTAATAACCTAATATAATTGATTGGATCTTCATTAACTGTTGTCAGAGCATATGACAATAGATCACTTGCATGCTCCTGTGGTCGTCCGCCCATACTGCCGGCAAACTGTGAAAATGGAAACAATCTGGCACCATCATAAAGTTGACAAATGATCCACTGCAGTCACTGGACATAAGGTTTAATTAGAAAAATGATTCAGTTACCAAAGTGCAGGGAACTTGTACTACAACCCACCAAACACATTTAGCTTTCCCAATAACAGATGAGAGCAAATGGATAGAAATGTTCTGATATATCCGTATCATTGAGACAAACTCAAATTAGTGTTCTTTAAGGCTGGGTTCATGCTCTCTGGCTGTGGCATATGGCCCAAACTCCAAACAATTCGAAAGGAGGTATTACCCACAAAATCATTAGGTCGTTGGATGTGTGTTAGGGTCGCCTCTGTAAGGGCTAATGCACATGGCCATTGTTTCAGTCCACATCCAATCCGTGTCTTTTACAGATCAGATGCTAACTTTTTCATCTCAACGGGGCTGCAAATGATGCGGACAGCACACCTGGCCACACCTTAAAGGTGTTTTCTCACTAAGGACAATAATCCCCTATCCATGGGATAGAGTTAGACTATTGATGTTTGATCTCTGGGGATGTCACAAGAATGGCAGCCCTGAGTACCCACTTTCCTCCTCATCATGGTGATGCAGGTGATGCAATGAGGAGGGATGGGGGGGGGGGTTAGGATCCACGTGATAAATGTTCTTAGTGGGAGAACCCCTTTAAACATCTGAAATCACAAGATATCATTGGAGGAAGGTCTGTCTCTGTGACCCCTGTCAAGAGATAGAACAATAGGGCTGTAGCACAATTAGCATTGTGCCCCTTTGTCTTCTGACTCCTCATCAAATATGCATTTCTAGAAGCTCAATCATATATGGTGCTAGAGACTTCTCTGTACACATAGGCCATGATTTATCATACCTTCACTCCAGAATTCTGGCATCAAAAAGTCCCAAAATAGGGCATTTGTGGCTTTTCATACTCATTTGCGCATAATTTTGCGACTTTTTTACATGTGTACACCACTCACTCCAGTTTTGTAAAAAAGGGCGTAGTTAGCCATGTTAATGAGTTTCACTCCAGATTTATCATTGGGACTTTTTAAAAAAGTCACAAAAAAGTCACAATTTCACTCCAGTGAGGACCATGCTTATCTTATGCGACTTTTTAATAGAACATGCGACTTATTTGTAAATATGTGCGACTTTTGTAAAGCCGTTTTACTGAAGGATGAACTGCTGCCATCAAACCACATTTATCACAGTATTAAAGGACCATTAATAAATCTGACTGAGCCAAAAGTGACTTTGGACTTATGTGAAATTGGAGTAAGATGGAAGTGTAATGATAAATCTGGCCCATAGGGTTTAAAATAGTACTATTATTAGCTGTATATCTTATCTTGGGTAGTATTAAGCTTTTCATACACATTAGATGTATGTTGGCCAAAACTGGAGATTTCTGAGGGATGAGCTGACCATCTAATGTGTATGAGGGTCTCCTGATGCTCCCGTATGGCCAATGTTGGCAACTTTTTCCCCTTTCAGCCGAGCATGCATGTGTATTGTGGGATTAGTAGAAATAGCTGCTGGCCAGACAAGCATTCGGCTGACAGTTATCTCATGCGTATGGTTGACTTCAGACTCGTTAAAAAACATGATGATCCTCACTGCAAAAATATATATTCTAAGATATACTAAAAGTTATGTGACAAATCTGGGCCTATTAACTGCACATATGCAACTTTGTATATAGGACTTTTAACATTATAAAATTGTAGATATTTGTTATAAAAATATTTAATCACATTATGATGTATCAAACATTCCTATATAACTCCAGAAATGCCACAATGTGGCTGTGGCCTGAGACAAAAAAGAACCCCCTTTGCTTTCCCTTTTTATGGATTTTAGTAACAAATCTGAATGCATCTTGCTATATTGCCACACGAATGGATTGTTATGGGGAAGCAATTAATTTTAATCAGTTCATAGTATAATAAATAGCCGTCCGCTAATTGGTTGCTATGGATTGCAATAACAACTGCTAACAATTAATTACCGTATGCATATATTATAGCACAATCTTATTATACACATTTATTTTATTTCTAAGATTTGAGCTAAAATCATATTCTGGATTTCACTTCATATTTATCATTAATAATGTGTTGGTTTTTTTTTGCTGTAGACCTAGGCGGCTTAATCATTCTAAAGGTTTTCACATTCTGTGGTCATTCATTTAATGGAGTCTGAATCTGCAGCAGACATTCAGTCCACTAAGAAAGTGACCTGATAGTTGACAGATCATTTGTACTGTGCCATACACGATGGATATTACTGAAGAATGTGCATGAAAAAAGTATAAAATGTTAAGACATCCCTTCTGGATAAAGGCGGATATACACACAAGCAGAAAAGCTCATGCCCACAAACGTATTTTTTTTCTGTGTCCGTTCAGTTTTTTTTGCAGCCCGTATGCGGAACCATTCACTTCAATGGGACCGCGAAATAAAAAATAATGGAAATAACTCAGTGTGCATTCCATGTCCATATGTCCGCATGGCTGTTACAAAAAAAAAAAAAAAACCAGTCCTATTATTGTCTGCATTACAGACAAGGATAGGACTGTTCTATTTGGAGCCAGCTATTCCGTTCTACAAAATGCGTAATGCACACGGCCGGGATCCATGTTTTACAGATCCAAAATTTGCGGATCTGCAAAACATCCAACGATTGTGTGCATGAACCCTAACATAGATATATTTCTTTCAATGTGCTTAAAGGGGTTGTGTCATCTGGGACTTTGATGGCATATCGGTTGGATATGCCATCAAAGTCATATAGGTGGAGGTCCTACCTCTCGGTCCCGCACCTGTCTTCAGAATGGACCCCAAAAGTGAAGAAAAGCGCACTAAGCATGATTGGCTGTTTTCGACAGTCCCATAGAAATACATGGAGAGTGTACTGGGCAAGCATGGGCAACATTACATTTACCTCTATGGGAACACCAGAGATAGCCGAGCCCACTCTTGGCTATTTTCGGCAGTCCCATAGAAGTAAATAAACGGTAGCCACCAGTTAGGTAGCTGGGCGATACATCTTGACAGGTGGCAATTTCTTACTAAAGATGCATTCCTATATAGCAACCACGGGGTTACCTGCAATACAATGTGACCATAAATTAAAGGGGAATTCTCATCTCTAACATTGCTGTGGATTTACAATAAAAGTGCGAGAGATGCTGACTCTCTTGAGAACAATTGCCTATGGCAGTGTATGGAGGGGTGTCTCAACAGGTGTGGCTCCTTCCACTTACTTCTATGGGAGAATGAGACCTGTGGTATCTGGATCTATCCCTCTTGTGGATATTAAATAAAAGTCTTATCTGCAATCCTATGTAACACTACTCTCTGAATACATGTAGTAGATGTTCATAACTCTCAACTGTCAACTGCCTTTAACCCTGCTTAATGTCTAACTATACATGACCCAATTCCACCCAACAAAACTGAATTCCCCCTTACAGTAGAATGCCTCCTTTAGTTCCCCTCACAGTAGTGCCGGCCCCTTAATTGTTAATAAAATAAAAACAAAATAACACTCCCCTTGTGACTAGAACACACATGACGGCTCCACTGCACTCAACTGCAGATCTAGGGCTGTATAAGTATAGATAATGTTGTCAATATCACCCGCAGTCCTATGTAACACCTCAAGTAACTCAGTGATAAATCTCTGAGTACAGATAATTCAGTAGATGCTCCCTGCAGTCCTATATAACAGCACAGATAACACAGCGATAGCTCTTGAGAAAATGTAGTAGTGTTACCTAAGTTCTATGTAAAACCACAGATAACACTAGTGCTGATAATGTAGCAGTGTTACTTGCAGTCCTATGTAAAACCACAGGGATACACACTTGGACACGAACGCACAGACACATACATACACACGGACAGGCACACAGGGACACACACACAGGGACACAACAAAAACACAGACACACACACACAGGGACACATGCATACAGGGACACACACACAGAGGGACACGTGCATACAGGGACACACACACAGGGACACACACACAAGGACAGACACACACACAGGGACAGGCACACACAGGGACACGCACACATATATGCAGGGACACACATACACAGGTACAAAAACACACAGGCACACTTCCTCTCAGGCCCCTGAAGCATACGTCAACTAGGTCTCACCACATTCCAGTTGGGCTCCTCTCTGTAACCACACAAACACAGCTCTCTGCTCCTCCAGCTCCTCCACCACTGGTTACATGGGCAATGACATCAGAAAGGTCCTTAAGCCCACTAGTAAACTAGTAAATATCATCTAGCCTGTTCTGAGTCGTGAGGCCGCCCACCCCAGCAGTGCACACAGCGAAAATCATGTGCATTGCTGGGTAAGCTGCCCTAGAATTCTGAATAGCCAGTTTATTAAAGTCTAGGTTGCGGGTTGCGGCGTTGGGCAGGCCTGCAGAGGCTGAAAGTGGGGGCACTATGGAAGCTGCCCAGCTGCGCAGCTAAAAGGGAACACTGGTGGCCATGCATTTGTAGCTGCTCTTCATTCACTTTGGGAGTCCAGTTCTGGAGATAGGTGTGGGACCCAGAGGTAGGACACACACTGATCTAACATTGATTGCATATCCTACGCCACCAATGTCTCACATGAGACAACCTCTTTAATTAGTGATGAGCAAAGCGAGCTTCACAACCTAGATCTGAAGTCGCTTCACTCAAAACTTTGGTTTAATGCCATATAATCATCTTACAAACACATTGGTCAAAAGCAGGGGTGGAATTCAATTCAAATTTTTAACAACAGGTTTCCTACTCAACAGTGGACACGCGGCGTCATGACACATGTTTACATATACATACACCATATATATGCAACACACATACACATAAATACACCATATACATGATACACATTGTAACGTAGAAAAAAAGATTTGAGAATGAATAAGCTTACGCAGGATACGTAAATAAATAGATTTACTAAGTGATTAAATATACGATAACACAAACAAATAATAATAAAAAGTAAATAAACATCACTAGCCTAAATAGGGTGGAGACTCCGTCAATCATTCTATAACCCATGGCTGTCTACCCCATTATAACACATGACCAACACCCCAGGGTGTACAAGAATGATAGGTAAGTAATACTGACATCCTACCTAGAATATGCAGCACGCACACCTCTGAGATCACTGAGGAATGTGGTCTTATCAGCACAATAGGGGATGGGTACTATCTCTATCCTACTTCATTGCAAGGGAAACTTATAAATTATTACACAGAGTATTAAACAGAATTAAAGGGGAGAACCAATCAGTACTTAAAAAAACCCTTACAATACACTCCATCCCTGGTTCTTCCACTTCATTTTCAACACCCAATTTTTAGAACCTATTCTACATATATAGCCTAATCATTTGACAGAAAACTATTTCGGGACCATTGGATCAATGATAAAAAATCAAAAAAACTGTGTGTTGGACAAACAAGAATTGTCTCACTGAGATCTTCTTCACTCCTGATCTTCTTGAAAAACAAAGTCTCTGGTGCAACGTCAATTGTCCATTTCTTGATGTTCGGTGCACCTGCATGGCCCTTTTTTGTGCTGTTACAAAGTTCAGTCTATTACCCCTCCTTATTTATATGAAGGGGGTTTTGCAGGTGTAATGACAGTTCAGATCTTAGAGCCTCTTATCAGTGTGCAATAGACAGTCCATTACCTTGCTTGTGGGAGGAGCTTTGACACAAGGACCTCCTCCCCTCACTGGTCTGCAGATCATTGCATTAGCCCTGCTGGCCAGGAAGACTTGGGCAGACGATTACCGTTAAGGTCCGCCCTGGTCTTCCAAGGCATTACGAGCAGTAAGGCCTTGGAAGACCAGTGGTTAAAGCCTTTTCTTGTTGGGTGACAGTCAGGTCACCGAAAACTGTGTCTTACCACACCTGATGTCATGGACTTTTCTGAGGTTGCCAGTCCTGGCTCTGTTTAACAGCTGATACAACCTGCACTTACTTGAACAGTTCCACACAATCTAGAAGATGTAAATTCAAAAAACTCCCTGTCCATGTCACTCCATGTCCATGTCAGGAAATTCCGTTGATGGGGTGGTTTCTTCTCCACCCCTGCATCAAATGGATCAAATTAACAAACAAAAGTCCTTGAACTTGTGTTGGTCCAACACTGTATTTAAAGGGCTTCTGTCACCCCCACTGACGAATTTTCACTAGCTGACATTAGCTACTTGCTAATGTCAGCTGAGTTCAAACATATGTTTAATATCTTTTTTTCTGTTTGCAATCTTCTTAAAAACTTACTTTTGTCATATGTAAATTAGCTTCGCTACCAGCAAGTTGGGCGGGTACTTGCTGGTAGCCGCCGCATCTTCATGGCCTTGGAACGCCCCCTCTTCTTTTGATAGACAGGGCCAGCGCGCTCTCCTCCTCTCGCTGGCCCTGTCTGCAGCTGCAATCCCGCGCCTGCGCTGTCTCGGTCTTTAGTCGGCGCAGGCGCTCTGAGTGAAGGACGCTCGCTTAGGCGCTCCGTCCTCAGTGCGCCTGCGCCGATGACGTCAGCGCTACACCCGGAAGAGAAGACGCCGGCATCCCTGGTAAAGAGCAGGCGATGCCGGCGTCTTTTCTTCCGGGTGTAGCGCTGACGCCATCGGCGCAGGCGCACTGAGGACGGAGCGCCTAAGCGAGCGTCCTTCACTCAGAGCGCCTGCGCCGACTAAAGACCGAGACGGCGCAGGCGCGGGATTGCAGCTGCAGACAGGGCCAGCGAGAGGAGGAGAGCGCGCTGGCCCTGTCTATCAAAAGAAGAGGGGGCGTTCCAAGGCCATGAAGATGCGGCGGCTACCAGCAAGTACCCGCCCAACTTGCTGGTAGCGAAGCTAATTTACATATGACAAAAGTAAGTTTTTAAGAAGATTGCAAACAGAAAAAAAGATATTAAACATATGTTTGAACTCAGCTGACATTAGCAAGTAGCTAATGTCAGCTAGTGAAAATTCGTCAGTGGGGGTGACAGAAGCCCTTTAAATAACTCTTTCCAATGGTGCCATAGAGGTCTTTTGCCAAAGCAAAATACTGTAAACTGGTAAACCCTGAACCTTGTCTAATTATCTGTATCCTAAGATTAATATTAATAATATTTCAAAATAAACATATATTACATGTAATAGAAATCCTTGTCTTCATACTTCAACACATTAAACAATAGCGATGCACGGAAATCTTTTTTTCAAGGTAAACCTTCTATTATAATCTTATGATTCAATCTCTTTTTTTATTGATGAGTTTTAACAATAAAGCATTACAAACAATTGTGTGTCTTGATTTGCCCTAGTACAAGAAACTTCTTAAGGTAATGTATGGATACACATTAACAGTCTGAAAAGTCGGTACAAAGTATAGTGCAATACAATGCAGGCACATGTAGGAGAGATAGTTCCCAATTACAATGTACTTCAATCTAATAGAATATTTTGAACTTTATAAGTGTAGATTTCAACTAAGACAAGTAAGGGGGGAAAGACATGATGGAAACATTAGGTAGGGAAGGAGGAGAAGGATAAAGAGCCTACTGTACGTCTCGAGTGAAAACCTTTAAGTAATGGTTTATGCTGTAGTGCCATTGGTCAGCCAAACCGAGAATTGAGAAGAATTGCGGAACTGGATCCCAGTTCCCAGTGCTAGGGCTGCACGATATGGGAATTTTGTGCGATTGCGATTAGTGCCCTAAAAATTGTGATAACGATATGCGATGCGATATTTTAAGGGAATTGTGCTAGAGGTCTATTTGCTTGGATTTTCAAGGTAAAAGCACACAATTTACTGATAATGCTGAAATGTAGTTATGCTGAAATCAAGAACTGAAATGCAGTGTTTTTCAAAATAAAATACATATTTGCAAAATACAAATTTTCTTAATAGCACTGCACGGAACAAATAAATAAAATAGATATAAGAACATGTGTTCATTAAAATAACGACTTTCCACCAGCCCCTCCTCCCTCCCCGCACTGTAACTGATGTATCGCTGGCCGCGCTGTGCAGCATAGCGGCCGGAGATACAGTGTCAGTGTCACGTAGAAAGTCAACCATCGCTTTATAAGATGCACTGCCACCCCCCCCCCCCCCACACACACACACACTTTTGGGGGGAAAAAAGTGTGTCTTATAAAGCGAAAAATACAGTAATAAAATTGCAGCATTTTTGGGTCAGCAAATTGCGATTGCGCTATGGCGATTATTTGCGATTGCTTTCGCGATATATTGTGCAGGCCTAGAAACTTCCCACATTTTCATGAAGGCAGGCATCGTGCCCCTATCCTCAGCGCCCAATTCCTCCATGCGGGTAAGATATCAAGAGCAGGTACCCAGGTCAATTTCTAAAGGCTCTCAGTCAACCTCCATTTGCGGGGTATTATTTGCCTCATTGCCATGACAAAGAATCTAAGAGTGACTTTTTTGACCTGCTGTGTCCTACCCAGGAAGACAGAATGCAGGGCAAGTGTACGTTAGAGAGGTATGGTGGACCGGTAAAGAGAGTTGTACAGGGGAGAGAGGTATGGTGGACCGGTAAAGAGAGTTGTACAGGGTGATAACTTGCCACCACAAAGGAGCAACTCCTGGGCAGTCTCACTATATATGAAGCATTGTGCCAACTCCTGTCGAGCAGGAATCAGAGACAAGAGGATAAAATTGGTGATTTTTTACCCGAGTCCTATACCACCTCATTAAGATCTTATAGTTAAGTTCTTGTAACCTACATGAAGGTGATGATTTATGTGTAAATAGGAGGGATTTTTTCAACTGTTATGCTGAGAGGGTGGTCCCTTTCTCTTCTTCCCATGCCTGCATAAATTTATATTCTAGTGGTGGCTTCCCGGAATCCCTGTCCCCAGACATCCCATGGCCCAACATGTTATAAATGAGAGAAATGGCATAGTCTGGGGCCGATTCCGCTACACACAGTTTCTTAAAATCTGGTAAAGCGGTACATAGCTGCGTTCCAGGTGCCAGAGACTTGATAAAGTTACTTAATTGAAAATAGAGAAACCAGTGTCCAGGGGTGTGTGGTATAAGATGGGACAGTTCGCTGAGTGTGTGCAGACCATTGGTGTCAAATAGGTCTCTGAGCCTAATTAAACTCGTATTCTGTGGTCCAAGGTTCAGAAGGTATTTAACACTTGGGGGTAGGTCCGGGTGCCCCACCAAGGTAGTGAGGGGCCCCAGTGCTGTATCTAGGCTGAGTTTGGATGCAAATCCGCCCCATATTTTCGCCAAGGAGAGAAGAAGTGGAAAAACTTGAGATTTAAGTAGTTGAGTCTGAGTCTTCAATGGAAGCCAGAAAATACCCAGAGCCAAATGTTGAGCTGTTTCACGTTCAATCTCTACCCACAATTTCCAGTGACGATTATGCTGGAGATTAAGAACACAATTCGCGATTGCTGCCTTGTAGTATAAGGGGAAGTTGGGTAGACCTGTCCCACCAGCAGCCTTTGATCGTGCTAACAGACTATAACTCAGTCTAGCTCTCGATCCCCACCATATGAATTGTGAGGCGAGCCTCCTGAGACAGACAAAGAATACTTGTGGGATCCGACACGGTATAGTCTAGAATAAATATAATAGTCGTGGTAGGATGTCCATCTTAAGCGTATTGATTTTGCCAAACCAAGAAATATGGAGAAAGAACCATCTCAGAAGGTTCGCCTTGATAGACCTGAGCATGGGTGTGTATTTAAGCTTGAAGTAATGAGAGGGATCTGCTGACACGTGGACTCCCAGGTGTTTAATGGTGTGAGGTCCACTTGAAGGAAAAAGCTTCTTTAAGTTGAGTGATTTCTCGCTGCGGGAGAGTGATGTTTAGTATTTCTGATTTCTGGATGTTTACCTTGAAGTTACTAAGATGGCCAAAGGTCTAAAATTTTCTAAGGACCGAGGATAGTCCCAGTCTGGGAAAGGTCCGATATATGAGGAGGTAGTCAGCAAACATCGATAGTTTATGTTCGGATTTGCCTATATGCAGTCCTTTTTTGGAATGGTTCGCTCTTAGGGCATTTGCCAGGGATTCAAAAACTAAGATATAGAGGAATGGTAAGAGGTGACATCACTGCCGTGTCCCTTTTCGTATGTTAAAGGCATCAGAGAGTGTATTGTTGACTCCTACGCAAGCTGACGGTGATGAGTAGAGTGCCAAGATCCTGTTTAACATTTTATCTCCTAAACCAATGTGGGCTAATGGTTCTTCAAAAAATTCTCAATTGACTCTGTCCAATGCTATCTCAGTGTCAACTGTGAGCAAGCATAAGGGAGAGTTTAGCATCCTCGCTCAAGCAATTAAGCCTATGGATTTTAGTGTATTGTCTACTATTATACTCTATACCTGGGCAAAGCCCACTTGTTCCCTATGGATGCAGCCAGGAATGTGTGGATATAATCTCAAGGCAAGGAGTTTAGCATATATCTTTAAGTCTACATTAAGTAGGGAAATAGGTCGGTAGCTGGCGCATAAAGAGACATCTTTGCCTGGTTTGGGGATTACTGTGATGTAAACTTGTAAAGTCTGATGTGGGAAAGAGGAATCTTTTTAGTTTGAATTGAATTATCGGGGCGAGTTCTTTCCCAAATGTTTTATATTCTTGAGATCTTTAATGATGGGTACTAGTTCTGAGGTATTGAAATCCTCTTCCATGCGAGAACAGGAGGCATCTAGGATGCAAGCAGGACCATATTGACTTAAAAAATGTCTCACGTCTTCCGTTACAGGTCTGCTGTTGGCCTCTCCCCTAGCCTTCAAGTCATATAGGTTGGCATAGTGAGTCTAAAACTCAGAGGTTATCTCCTTGGAAGTGTGTACTAGGCCCTTTGAGGTCGTGTTTATAGATGACACATGTGTTAGGGGAATCTGGGGGTGGAGTGCCCTCGCCAACCACGTGCCACTTTTATCTCCGTATTTGTAAAAGCCATACTTAACTTTGTCTCAAATACATAAGGATTTTTGATCTAATATCTTGCATATTTGTTGACGTAGGGAGGAAATCTATTATAATCTTAAAAACATAACACCAATGATATAATTTTTATTTATGACTCTTCTTAAGATACCCAAAGCTGTTTGTTGTTTACTAATGTGCTATATTGTGTATTCTGCACATAATACCCTTTGGTATTTTGCAGAAGTACCCAGCTTTTCTTGATGTGGAAATTAATAGACATTTTTTCTTGAAGGAACACAGAACCTCTCATCTTTCATGGGGTGTCTTCTACCTAGGGGATGGGCACAAGGGCTGTCACTGTGTCTGTGACGTCCACCTTGTCCTCCTCCCTCCACTTTAAGTTATCTAAGTCCACCCCTTCTGGTCGGACTGTGCAATCCTCCCTCTTTCAGTCAGACTACTCTTAACTGTTCATGAGGACAGATCACTGAAGTTATGAAAACATTTAATATATAACACGTAACCACAAACATCAAAACAAACAGATCCAACAATACAGACATGAACACATGAAGGGCCCATAGTAAATGTTTTTTTTTTTTTGCTTGAATTAAAAAATGTAGTGCTCAGTCAAAACTTTTGGCACCAATAAAAAGCAAAAATCCCAAGAAAAAATAAAAGCCCCCAATGTGCATTATATACAAAGAAAATTATATATATATATATATATATATATATATGTAGAAAGCGAGGCAGAAGCACACTGTTTACCAATGGGTGCAAAATCAGGCCAATGCGAACCAGCACCAGGTCCACAGTATTACAAAAATAGAAAAAAGCCAGCAGCACTCCAATATATTCCAAAAAGTGGCAAAGGTTTATTCACCAAGTGTCCAAAAAGCGACGTTTCAACCGCTTGTTGCGGTCTTTCTCAAGCTATGTGAACATGTGTACACACGCTGATATATAAAAGGTATCAGTGTGTGTACGCATGTTCACATAGCTTAAGAAAGATCGCAACAAGCAGTTGAAATGTCGCTTTTTGGACACTGGGTGAATAAACCTTTGCCACTTTTTGGATATATTGGAGTGCTGCTGGCTATTTTCTATTTATATATATATATATATATATATATATATATACACATCCTATATATATCCTATATATATCCTACTCCATCCACATTTACATTTGTTAATTTCTTGCTGGAGCATCGTTTATTCATATTTACACACAGCTCATAACTAGAGATGAGCGAACACCTGAGCGAAAATCTTCGGGAACTCGACCCGAACTTTATCCCGAACCCGAACCCCATTGAAGTCAATGGGGAACCGAACTTTTGGGCACTAAAAAGGCTGTAAAATAGTCCAGGAAAGTGCTAGAGGGCAGCAAAATGTAGGCAAATGCCCTGCAAACAAATGTGGACAGGGAAATGAATTAAAATAAAATAAAATAAATAAAAATTAAACAATATCAATTGGAGAGAGGTCCCATAGCAGAAAATCATGCGTCATATCACCCACCACTGGAGAAGGCCACTTTCAGTTATTTCGGCCCCAGCACCCAGACAGAGGAGAGAGGACCCGCAGCAAGTAATAAGGCGTCATATCACCCACCACTAGAGAAGGCCACTTTCAGTTATGTCGGCCCCAGCACCCAGACAGAGGAGAGAGGTCTCACAGCAAGGAATCATGCGTCATATCACCCACCACTGGAGAAGGCCACTTTCAGTTATTTCGGCCCCAGCACACAAACAGAGGAGAGAGGTCCCACAGCAAGGAATCATGCGTCAAATAACCCACCACTGGAGAAGGCCACTTTCAGTTATTTCGGCCCAGCACCCAGACCGAGGATACAGGTCCCACAGCAAGGAATCATGCGTCATATCACCCACCACTGGAGAAGGCCACTTTCAGTTATTTTGGCCCAACCACCCAGACAGAGGAGAGGTTCATTCAACTTTGGGTTGCACCGCAAGATCATGGTAAAGTTAAAAAAATGAGGATTCAATAAAGAAGTGCCCCGGAGTACAAGAATACATGGTTGAGGGGGGGCAGTTATAAATGTCTATTCTGCACAAGGGAGGCACAGGTCCTGTGGGATCCTTGCCTGGTTCATTTTTATGAACGTCAGCTTGTCCACGTTGGCTGTGGACAGGCGGCTGCGTTTGTCAGTAATGACGCCCCCTGCCGTGCTGAATACACGTTCAGACAAAACGCTGGCCGCCGGGCAGGCCAGCACCTCCAAGGCATAAAATGCTAACTCTGGCCACGTGGACAATTTGGAGACCCAGAAGTTGAATGGGGCTGAACCATCAGTCAGTACGTGGAGGGGTGTGCAGACGTACTGTTCAACCATGTTAGTGAAATGCTGCCTCCTGCTAACACGTTCCGTATCAGGTGGTGGTGCAGTTAGCTGTGGCGTGGAGACAAAACTTTTTCACATTTCTGCCATGCTAACCCTGCCCTCAGAGGAGCTGGCCGTGACACAGCTGCGTTGGCAACCTCTTGCTCCTCCTCTGCCTTCGCCTTGGGCTTCCACCTGTTCCCCTGTGACATTTAGGAATGCTCTCAGGAGCGCGTCTACTAGCGTGCCCTTTTCCTCACGCATCTTCCTATCACGCACCAGTGCAGGAAGTAAGGTGGGCACATTGTCTTTGTACCAGGGATCCAGCAGGGTGGCAACCCAGTAGTCCGCACACGTTAAAATGTGGGCAACTCTGCTGTCGTTGCGCAGGCACTGCAGCATGTAGTCGCTCATGTGTGCCAGGCTCCCCAGAGGTAAAGACAAGCTATCCTCTGTGGGAGGCGTATCGTCATCGTCCTCCGGATCCCCCCAGCCACGCACCAGTGATGGGCCTGAGCTGTGTCGGGTGCCACCCCGCTGTGAACCTGCTTCATCCTCGTCCTCCTTCACCTCCTCCTCATCCTCCTCGTCCTCCAGTAGTGGGCCCTGGCTAGCCATATTTGTACCTGGCCTCTGCAGTTGGAAAAAAACTCACTCTGAACCACTTCTAACAGACTGGCCTGAAAGTGCTAAAAATGACCCCTCATCCTCCTCCTCCTCCTCCTGGGCCACCTCCTCTTCCATCATCGCCCTAAGCGTTTTCTCAAGGAGACATAGAAGTGGTATTGTAACGCTGATAACGGTGTCATCGCCACTAACCATGTTGGTGGAGTACTCGAAACAGCGCAACAGGGCACACAGGTCTCGCATGGAGGCCCAATCATTGGTGGTGAAGTGGTGCTGTTCCGCAGTGCGACTGACGCGTGCATGCTGCAGCTGAAACGCCACTATGGCCTGCTGCTGCTCGCACAGTCTCTCCAGCATGTGCAAGGTGGAGTTCCACCTGGTGGGCACTTCGCATATGAGGCGGTGAGCGGGAAGGCCGAAGTTACGCTGTAGAGCAGACAGGCGAGCAGCGGCAGGATGTGAACGCCGGAAGCGCGCACAGACAGCCCGCACTTTATGCAACAGCTCTGACATGTCGGGGTAGTTGTGAATGAACTTCTGCACCACCAAATTCAGCACATGCGCCAGGCAAGGGATGTGCGTCAAACCGGCTAGTCCCAGAGCTGCGACGAGATTTCGCCCATTATCGCACACCACCAGGCCGGGCTTGAGGCCCACCAGCAGAAACCACTGGTCGGTCTGTTGTTCAATACCCCGCCACAACTCCTGCGCGGTGTGGGGCCTGTACCCCAAACATATAAGTTTCGGAATGGCCTGCTGACGTTTACCCCGGGCTGTGCTGAAGTTGGTGGTGAAGGTGTGTGGCTGACTGGATGAGCTGGTGGAAGCAGAGGAGGAGGAAGCCGAGTAGGAGAAGGAGGCTACAGGAGGCAAAGAATGATGCCCTGCTATCCTTGGCGGCGGAAGGACGTGCGCCAAGGAACTCTCCCCCTGGGGCCCAGCCGCCACTACATTGACCCAGTGTGCAGTTAGGGAGATATAGCGTCCCTGGCCGTGCTTATTGGTCCACGTATCTGTGGTTAGTGCACACTTGATTTTATCGGATACTTGGTTGTGCAGGGAAGGCACGGCTGTCTTGGAGAAGTAGTGGTGGCTGGGAAGAACATACTCTGGGACAGCCATGGACATCAGCTGTTTGAAGCTGTCTGTGTCCACCAGCCTGAATGACAGCATTTCAAAGGCCAGTAGTTTAGAAATGCTGGCATTCAGGCCCAGGGCTCGAGGGTGGCTAAGTGGGAATTTACGCTTTCTCTCCAAGGTTTGTGAGATGGAGAGCTGAACGCTGCCGTGTGACATGGTGGAGATGCTTGGTGACGCAGGTGGTGGTGTCGGTGGCACATCCTCTGTTTGGTGGGCGGCAGGTGCCAACATTCCTCCCTAGGCAGAGGAAGAGGCCGAGGCAGCAGCAGAAGAGGTAGCAGGGGGAGCCAGAGTGAGTTCCTTGCTTTTAAGGTGTTTACTCCATTGCAGTTCATGCTTTGCATGTAGATGCCTGGTCATGCAGGTTGTGCTAAGGTTCAGAACGTTAATGCCTCGCTTCAGGCTCTGATGGCACAGCGTGCAAACCACTTGGGTCTTGTCGTCAGCACATTGTTTAAAGAAGTGCCATGCCAGGGAACTCCTTGAAGCTGCCTTTGGGGTGCTCAGTCCCTGGTGGCGGTGGCCAGTAGCAGGCTAACTCTCTTGGAGGCAGGCTGTTCTGCTTTTGCCCCCTGCTCCCTCTTTTGCTACGCTGTTGGCTCGGTCTCACCACTGCCTCTTCCTCTGAACTATGAAAGTCAGTGGCACGACCTTCATTCCATGTGGGGTCTAGGACCTCATCGTCCCCTGCATCGTCTTCCACACAGTCTTCCTCCCTGACCTCCTGTTCGGTCTGCACACTGCAGAAAGACGCAGCAGTTGGCACCTGTGTTTCGTCATCATCAGAGACGTGCGGACTCCGATGTGGTGGTATTCCCATGTCCTCATCATCAGGAAACATCAGTGGTTGTGCATCAGTGCATTCTATGTCTTCCACCACTGGGGAAGGGCTAGGTGGATTCCACTGGGAAACCCTGCCAGCATAGTCTTCTAACAGCATAAGAGACTGCTGAATAACTTGAGGCTCAGACAGTTTCCCTGATATGCATGGGGGTGATGTGACAGACTGATGGGCTTGGTTTTCAGGTGCCACCTGTGCGCTTTCTGCGGAAGACTGGGTGGGAGATAATGTTGTGAACGTGCTGGATCCACTGTCGGCCACCCAATTGACTAGCGCCTGTACCTGCTCAGGCCTTACCATCCTTAGAACGGCATTGGGCACCACCAAATATCGCTGTAAATTCTGGCGGGTACTGGAACCTGAGGTAGTTGGTTCACTAGGACGTGTGGTTGTGGCAGAATGGCCACGTCCTCTCCCAGCATCAGAGGGTACACTAACACCACCACGACCGTGTCCCTTACTAGATGTTTTCCTCATTGTTACCGTTCACCAAGCACCACAATAAGAAAAAAAATATTTGGCCCAATGTTATGATTTCAAATTCAGGCCGTTTTTTTACAGGCACCTAACACTATCTGCCAATTTATTTATGTAGTGTATTACACTAATCCAGGCACAGCAGTAACCACTGATTTAGGGGAATATCTCTTTAAGGGCTAGTATTTAGGCCCTGGATGAAAGGTATCCTTTTATGGACAGATTTAAACTAGGCCTGCAACAGCTGGAACACCAGATTCAGGGTATTGCTATTTTGGCAATTGAATTTCACCCCAGAACAAAATATATAATTTGCAGGACACTATGAAACTTGGCTAGCCACAGCTGAAACCACTGATTTATGGTATTGCTATTTTGGCAATTGAATTTCACCCCAGAACAAAATATATGTTTTGGCGGACACTATTAGGGTACGTTCACACGACGACAATTGTCGCGCGACAAAAAGTCGCGCGACAAATAGGGCACAACTTCACTGCAACATTTGTCGCGCGACATTTTGTCGCACTATTGTCGCGCGTCAATTTTTATAATGGGAGTCTATGGTGTCGCATTGCGACATGCGACATGCTGCGACTGCGACGCGACAGTCGCAGAAAAACCCATCTTGAATGGATTTTCTCCGACTTTCATGTCGCAGTCGCAGCATGTCGCATGTCGCACTGCGACACCATAGACTCCCATTATAAAAATTGTCGCAGCGACAATAGTGCGACTTTGTCGCAGCGACAATTGTCGTCGTGTGAACGCACTCTTAGGGTACGTTCACACGACGACAATCGTCGCGCGACAAAAGTCGCACTATTGTCGCTGCGACACTTTTTATAATGGGAGTCTATGGTGTCGCAGTGCGACATGCGACATGCTGCGACTGCGACACGAAAGTCGGAGAAAATCCATTCAAGATGGGTTTTTCTGCGACTGTCGCGTCGCAGTCGCAGCATGTCGCATGTCGCAATGCGACACCATAGACTCCCATTATAAAAATTGTCGCGCGACAATAGTGCGACAAATGTTGCAGTGAAGTTGTGCCCTATTTGTCGCGCGACTTTTTGTCGCGCGACAATTGTCGTCGTGTGAACGTACCCTTATAGTTTGCCAGCATGAGCTGAAACCACTGATTTATGGTATTGCTATTTTGGCAATTGAATTTCACCCCAGAACAAAATATATGTTTTGGCGGACACTATTATAATTTGCCAGCCAGAGCTGAAACCACTGATTTATGGTATTGCTATTTTGGCAATTGAATTTCACCCAGAACAAAATATATCCTTTGCAGGACACTATGAAACTTGGCCAGCCATTGCTGAAACCACAGATTTATGGTATTGCGATTTTGGCAATTGAATTTCACCCCAGAACAAAAGATATGTTTTGGCGGACACTATTATAGTTTGCTAGCCAGTGCTGGGACACCAGATTTAGGGGATTGCTATTTTGACAATTGAATTTCACCACAGAAAATAATCTATCCTTTGCCAAACAGCAGACAGTATTATACTTGGCTAGCCAAAGCTGGAACACCAGATTTAGGGGATTGGTATTTTGGCAATTGTATTTAACCCCTTAATAAAATATAGAAATTGCTATCCTGAGTTTCTAGGGGTGACAATTAGCACAGCCAAGCCCTGATCTAGGATATAGCAAAAAAAAAAAACTAGTATTGATGGATTGGGAAGAAATCGCTGAACAACGTAACCGAACCCGAACTTTTTTTAAAATGTTCGGGTCCGGGTCTGTGTCCTGAATACCCCAAAATTCGGTACGAACTCGAACTATGCTCGAACTATTCGCTCAACAGTACTCATAACTAGAGATGAGCGAACACCTGGAAGTTCGGGTTCGGGAAGTTCGGCCGTACTTCCCGAAAATGTTCGGGTTCGGGTTCCGAACTCGACCTGAACTTTATCCCGAACCCGAACCCCATTGAAGTCAATGGGGACCCGAACTTTTAGGCACTAAAAAGGCTGTAAAATAGTCCAGGAACGGGCTAGAGGGCTGCCAAAGGCAGAAAAATGTAGGTAAATCCCCTGCAAACAAATGTGGATAAGGAAATTAATTAAAATAAAATAAAATAAATAAAATTTAACCAATATCAATTGAAGAGAAGTACCACTGCAAGGAATCATGCGTCATATCACCCAACACTGGAGAAGGCCACTTTCAGTTATTTCGGCCCCAGCACCCAGACAGAGGAGAGAGGTCCCACAACAAGGAATCATGCGTCATATCACCCACCACTGGAGAAGGCCACTTTCAGTTATTTCGGACCCAGAACCCAGACAGAGGAGAGAGGTCCCACAGCAAGGAATCATGCGTCATATCACCCACCACTGGAGAAGGCCACTTTCAGTTATTTCGGACCCAGCACCCAGACAGAGGAGAGCGGTCCCACAGCAAGGAATCATGCGTCATTTCACCAACCACTGGAGAAGGCCACTTTCAGTAATTTCGGCCCAGCACCCAGACCGAGGATACAGTTCCCACAGCAAGGAATCATGCGTCATATCACCCACCACTGGAGAAGGCCACTTTCAGTTATTTCGGCCCCAGCACCCAGACAGAGGAGAGGGGTCCCACAGCAAGGAATCATGCGTCATATCACCCACCACTGGTGAAGGCCACTTTCAGTTATTTCGGCCCCAGCACCCAGACAGAGGAGAGAGGTCCCACAGCAAGGAATCATGCATCATATCACCCACCACTGGAGAAGGCCACTTTCAGTTATTTCGGCCCCAGCACCCAGACAGAGGAGAGAGGTCCCACAGCAAGGAGTCATGCGTCATATTACCCACCACTGGAGAAGGCCACTTCCAGTTATTTCGGACCCAGCACCCAGACAGAGGAGAGAGGTCCCACAGCAAGGAATCATGCGTCATATCACCCACCACCGGAGAAGGCCACTTTCAGTTATTTTGGCCACAGCACCCAGACAGAGGAGAGAGGTCCCACAGCAAGGAATCATGCGTCATATCACCCACCACTGGAGAAGGCCACTTTCAGTTATTTCGGCCCCAGCACCCAGACAGAGGAGAGAGGTCCCACAGCAAGGAATCATGCGTCATATTACCCACCACTGGAGAAGGCCACTTTCAGTTATTTCGGACCCAGCACCCAGACAGTGGAGAGAGGTCCCACAGCAAGGAATCATGCGTCATATCACCCACCACCGGAGAAGGCCACTTTCAGTTATTTCGGACCCAGCACCCAGACAGAGGAGAGAGGTCAAACATCAAGGAATCATGCATCATATCACCCACCACCGGAGAAGGCCACTTTCAGTTATTTCAGCCCCAGCACCCAGACAGAGGAGAGAGGTCCCACAGCAAGGAATCATGCATCATATCACACACCACTGAAGAAGGCCACTTTCAGTTATTTATGCCCCACCACCCAGACAGAGGAGAGAGGTCCCACAGCAAGGAATCATGCGTCATATCACCCACCACTGGAGAAGGCCACTTTCAGTTATTTCGGCCCAGCACCCAGACCGAGGATACATGTCCCACAGCAAGGAATCATGCGTCATATCACTCACCACTGGAGAAGGCCACTTTCAGTTATTTCGGCCCAACACACAGACCGAGGATACAGGTTCCACAGCAAGTAATCATGCGTCATATCACCCACCACTGGGAAGGAGAAGGTCACTTTCAGTTATTTCGGTCAGCACCCAGACCGAGGAGAGAGGTCCCACAGCAAGGAATCATGCGTGATATCAACCACCACCGGAGAAAGCCACTCTCAGTTATTTCGGCCCAGCACCCAGACAGAGGAGAGAGGTCCCACAGCAAGGAATCATGCGTCATATCAACCACCACCGGAGAAGGCCACTTTCAGTTATTTCGGCCCCACCACCCAGACAGAGGAGAGCTTCATTCAACTTTGGGTTGCACCGCAAGATCATGGTAAAGTTAAAAAAATGAGGATTCAATAAAGAAGTGCCCCGGAGTACAAGAATACATGGTTGAGGGGGAGGCAGTTATAAATGTCTATTCGGCACAAGGGAAGGACAGGTCCTGTGGGATCCATGCCTGGTTCATTTTTATGAACGTCAGCTTGTCCACGTTGGCTGTGCCCCACCACCCAGACAGAGGAGAGAGGTCCAACAGCAAGGAATCATGCGTCATATCACCCACCACCGGAGAAGGCCACTTTCAGTTATTTCGGCCCCAGCACCCAGACAGAGGAGAGAGGTCCCACAGCAAGGAATCATGCGTCATATCACCCACCACCGGAGAAGGCCACTTTCAGTTATTTCGGACCCAGCACCCAGACAGAGGAGAGAGGTCAAACATCAAGGAATCATGCATCATATCACCCACCACCGGAGAAGGCCACTTTCAGTTATTTCAGCCCCAGCACCCAGACAGAGGAGAGAGGTCCCACAGCAAGGAATCATGCGTCATATCACACACCACTGAAGAAGGCCACTTTCAGTTATTTATGCCCCACCACCCAGACAGAGGAGAGAGGTCCCACAGCAAGGAATCATGCATCATATCACCCACCACTGGAGAAGGCCACTTTCAGTAATTTATGCCCCACCACCCAGACAGAGGATACAGGTCCCACAGCAAGGAATCATGCGTCATATCACCCACCACTGGAGAAGGCCACTTTCAGTTATTTCGGCCAGCACCCAGACCGAGGAGAGAGGTCCCACAGCAAGGAATCATGCGTCATATCAACCACCACCGGAGAAAGCCACTCTCAGTTATTTCGGCCCAGCACCCAGACAGAGGAGAGAGGTCCCACAGCAAGGAATCATGCGTCATATCACTCACCACTGGAGAAGGCCACTTTCAGTTATTTCGGCCCCAGCACCCAGACAGAGGAGAGAGGTCCCACAGCAAGGAATCATGCGTCATATCACCCACCACTGGAGAAGGCCACTTTCAGTTATTTCGGCCAGCACCCAGACCGAGGAGAGAGGTCCCACAGCAAGGAATCATGCGTCATATCAACCACCACCGGAGAAAGCCACTCTCAGTTATTTCGGCCCAGCACCCAGACAGAGGAGAGAGGTCCCACAGCAAGGAATCATGCGTCATATCACCCACCACTGGAGAAGGCCACTTTCAGTTATTTCGGCCAGCACCCAGACAGAGGAGAGGTTCATTCAACTTTGGGTTGCACCGCAAGATCATGGTAAAGTTAAAAAAATGAGGATTCAATAAAGAAGTGCCCCGGAGTACAAGAATACATGGTTGAGGGGGAGGCAGATATAAATGTCTATTCTGCACAAGGGAGGGACAGGTCCTGTGGGATCCATGCCTGGTTCATTTTTTGAACGTCAGCTTGTCCACGTTGGCTGTGGACAGGCGGCTGCATTTGTCAGTAATGACACCCCCTGCCGTGCTGAATACACGTTCAGACAAAATGCTGGCCGCCGGGCAGGCCAGCACCTCCAAGGCATTAAATGCTAACTCTGGCCACGTGGACAATATGGAGACCCAGAAGTTGAATGGGGCCGAACCATCAGTCAGTACGTGGAGGGTTGTGCAGACGTACTGTTCAACCATGTTAGTGAAATGCTGCCTCCAGCTAACACTTTTCGTATCAGGTGGTGGTGCAGTTAGCTGTGGCGTGGAGACAAAATTTTACACATTTCTGCCATGCTACCCCTACCCTCAGAGGAGCTGGCCATGACACAGCTGCGTTGGCAACCTCTTGCTCCTCCTCTGCCTTCGCCTTGGGCTTCCACCTGTTCCCCTGTGACATTTGGGAATGCTCTCAGGAGCGCCTCTACCAGCGTGCGCTTGTACTCACGCATCTTCCTATCACGCTCCAGTGCAGGAAGTAAGGTGGGCACATTGTCTTTGTACCGGGGATCCAGCAGAGTGACAACCCAGTAGTCCGCACACGTTAAAATGTGGCAACTCTGCTGTCGTTGCGCAGGCACTGCAGCATGTAGTCGCTCATGTGTGCCAGGCTCCCCAGAGGTAAGGACAAGCTGTCCTCTGTGGAAGGCGTATCATCATCGTCCTCCGTATCCCCCAGCCACGCACCAGTGATGGGCCTGAGCTGTGTCGGGTGCCACCCCGCTGTGAACCTGCTTCATCCTCATCCTCCTCCACCTCCTCCTCATCCTCCTCGTCCTCCAGTAGTGGGCCCTGGCTGGCCATATTTGTACCTGGCCTCTGCTGTTGCAAAAATCCTCCCTCTGAGCCACTTCTAAAAGACTGGCCTGAAAGTGCTAAAAATGACCCCTCATCCTCCTCCTCCTCCTCCTGGGAGACATAGAAGTGGTATTGTAACGCTGATAACTGTGTCATTGTCACTGGCCATGTTGGTGGAGTACTCGAAACAGCGCAACAGGGCACACAGGTCTCGCAGAGAGGCCCAATCATTGGTGGTGAAGTGGTGCTGTTCCGCAGTGCGACTGACACGTGCGTGCTGCAGCTGAAACTCCACTATGGCCTGCTGCTGCTCGCACAGTCTCTCCAGCATGTGCAAGGTGGAGTTCCACCTGGTGGGCACGTCGCTTATGAGGCGGTGAGCGGGAAGGCCGAAGTTCCGCTGTAGCGCAGACAGGCGAGCAGCGGCAGGATGTGAATTCCGGAAGCGCGCACAGACGGCCCTCACTTTATGCAGCAGCTCTGATATGTCAGGGTACTTGTGAATGAACTTCTGCACCACCAAATTCAGCACATGCGCCAGGCAAGGGATGTGCGTCAAACCGGCTAGTCCCAGAGCTGCGGCGAGATTTCGCCCATTATTGCACATCACCAGGCCGGGCTTGAGGCCCACCGGCAGCAACCACTGGTCGGTCTGTTGTTCAATACCCCGCCACAACATATGAGTTTCAGAATGGCCTGCTGACGTTTACCCCGGGCTGTGCTGAAGTTGGTGGTGAAGGTGTGTGGCTGACTGGATGAGCTGGTGGAAGCAGAGGAGGAGGAAGCCGAGTAGGAGGAGGAGGCTACAGGAGGCAAAGAATGATGCCCTGCGATCCTTGGCGGCGGAAGGACGTGCGCCAATGAACTCTCCGCCTGGGGCCCAGCCGCCACTACATTTACCCAGTGTGCAGTTAGGGAGATATAGCGTCCCTGTCTGTGCTTACTGGTCCACGAATCTGTGGTTAGGTGGACCTTGCCACAGATGGCGTTGCGCAGTGCACACTTGATTTTATCGGATACTTGGTTGTGCAGGGAAGGCATGGCTGTCTTGAAGAAGTAGTGGTGGCTGGGAAGAACATACTCTGGGACAGCCATGGACATCAGCTGTTTGAAGCTGTCTGTGTCCACCAGCCTGAATGACAGCATTTCAAAGGCCAGTAGTTTAGAAATGCTTGCATTCAGGCCCAGGGCTCGAGGGTGGCTAGGTGGGAATTTACGCTTTCTCTCCAAGGTTTGTGAGATGGAGAGCTGAATGCTGCCGTGTGACATGGTGGAGATGCTTGGTGACGCAGGTGGTGGTGGTGTCGGTGGCACATCCTCTGTTTGGTTGGCGGCAGGTGGCAACATTTTTCCCAAGGCGGAGGAAGATACTGAGGCAGCAGCAGAAGAGGGAGCAGGGGGAGCCTGTGTGAGTTCCTTGTTTTTAAGGTGTTTACTCCACTGCAGTTCATGCTTTGCATGTAGATGCCTGGTCATGCAGGTTGTGCTAAGGTTCAGAACGTTAATGCCTCGCTTCAGGCTCTGATGGCACAGCGTGCAAACCACTCAGGTCTTGTCGTCAGCACATTGTTTAAAGAAGTGCAATGCCAGGGAACCCCTTAAGGCTGCCTTTGGGTTGCTTGGTTCCTGATGGCGGTGGCCCCTGCTCCCTATTTTGCTACGCTGTTGGCTCGGTCTCACCACTGCCTCTTCCTCTGAACTATGAAAGTCTGTGGCACCTTCATTCCATGTGGGGTCTAGGACCTCATCGTCCCCTGCATCGTCTTCCACACAGTCTTCCTCCCTGACCTCCTGTTCGGTCTGCACACTGCAGAAAGACGCAGCAGTTGGCACCTGTGTTTCGTCATCATCAGAGACGTGCGGACTCCGATGAGGTGGTATTCCCATGTCCTCATCATCAGGAAACATCAGTGGTTGTGCATCAGTGCATTCTATGTCTTCCACCACTGGGGAAGGGCTAGGTGAATTCCACTGGGAAACCCTGCCAGCAGAGTCTTCTAACAGCATAAGAGACTGCTGCATAACTTGAGGCTCAGACAGTTTCCCTGATATGCATGGGGGTGATGTGACAGACTGATGGGCTTGGTTTTCAGGTGCCACCTGTGCGCTTTCTGCGGAAGACTGGGTGGGAGATAATGTTGTGAACGTGCTGGATCCACTGTCGGCCACCCAATTGACTAGCGCCTGTACCTGCTCAGGCCTTACCATCCTTAGAACGGCATTGGGCCCCACCAAATATCGCTGTAAATTCTGGCGGGTACTGGAACCTGAGGTAGTTGGTTCACTAGGACGTGTGGCTGTGGCAGAATGGCCACGTCCTCTCCCAGCACCAGAGGGTACACTAACACCACCACGACTGTGTCCCTTACTAGATGTTTTCCTCATTGTTACCGTTCAACAAGCACCACAATAAGTAAAAAAAAATATTTGGCCCAATGTATTGATTTAAAATTCAGGCCTTTTTTTTACAGGCACCTAACACTATCTGCCTATTTTTTTATGTAGCGTATTACACTAATCCAGGCACAGCAGTAACCACTGAATTAGGGGAATATCTCTTTTAGGGCTAGTATTTAGGCCCTGGATGAAAGGTATCCTTTTATGGACAGATTTACACTTGGCCTGCAACAGCTCGAACACCAGATTCAGGGTATTGCTATTTTGGCCATTGAATTTCACCCCAGAACAAAATATATGTTTTGGCGGACACTATAAATCTTGGCCTGCAACAGCTGGGACACCAGATTAAGGGTATTGCTATTTTGGCAATTGAATTTCACTCCAGAACAAAATATATGTTTTGGCGGACACTATGAATCTTGGCCTACAACAGCTGGGACACCAGATTCAGGGTATTGCTATTTTGGCAATTGAATTTCACCCCAGAACAAAATATATGTTTTGGCGGACACTATGAATCTTGGCCTGCAACAGCTGGGACACCAGATTCAGGGTATTGCTATTTTGGCAATTGAATTTCACCCCAGAACAAAATATATGTTTTGGCGGACACTATGAATACTTGGCCAGCCACAGCTGAGACCACTAGATTTATGGTATTGCTATTTTGGCAATTGAATTTCACCCCAGAACAAAATATATGTTTTGGCGGACACTATTATACTTTGCCAGCCACAGCTGAAACAACTGATTTATGGTATTGCTATTTTGGCAATTGAATTTCACCCCAGAACAAAATATATGTTTTGGCGGACACTATAAATCTTGGCCTGCAACAGCTGGGACACCAGATTCAGGGTATTGCTATTTTGGCAATTGAATTTCACCCCAGAACAAAATATATGTTTTGGCGGACACTATTATATCTTGGCCTGCCACAGCTGAAACCACTAGATTTATGGTATTGCTATTTTGGCAATTGAATTTCACCCCAGAACAAAATATATGTTTTGGCGGACACTATTATACTTTGCCAGCCACAGCTGAAACAACTGATTTATGGTATTGCTATTTTGGCAATTGAATTTCACCCCAGAACAAAATATATGTTTTGGCGGACACTATAAATCTTGGCCTGCATCAGCTGGGACACCAGATTCAGGGTATTGCTATTTTGGCAATACAATTTCACCCCAGAACAAAATATATGTTTTGGCGGATACTATTATACTTTGCCAGCCACATCTGAAACCACTGATTTATGGTATTGCTATTTTGGCAATTGAATTTCACCCCAGAACAAAATATATGTTTTGGCGGACACTATGAATCTTGGCCTGCAACAGCTGGGACACCAGATTCAGGGTATTGCTATTTTGGCAATTGAATTTCACCCCAGAACAAAATATATGTTTTGGCGGACACTATTATACTTTGCCAGCCACAGATAAAACCACTGATTTATGGTATTGCTATTTTGGCAATTGAATTTCACCCCAGAACAAAATATATGTTTTGGCGGACACTATTATACTTTGCCAGCCACAGCTGAAACCACTGATTTATGGTATTGCTATTTTGGCAATTGAATTTCACCCCAGAACAAAATATATGTTTTGGCGGACACTTTGAATCTTGGCCTGCCACAGCTGGGACACTAGATTCAGGGTATTGCTATTTTGGCAATTGAATTTCACCCGAGAACAAAATATATGTTTTGGCGGACACTATGAATCATGGCCTGCAACAGCTGGGACACCAGATTCAGGGTAGTGCTAATTTGGCAATACAATTTCACCCCAGAACAAAATATATGTTTTGGCGGACACTATTATACTTTGCCAGCCACAGCTGAAACAACTGATTTATGTTATTGCTATTTTGGCAATTGAATTTCACCCCAGAACAAGATATATGTTTTGGCGGACACTATTATACTTTGCCAGCCACAGCTGAAACCACTGATTTATGTTATTGCTATTTTGGCAATTGAATTTCACCCCAGAACAATATATATGTTTTGGCGGACACTGTGAATCTTGGCCTGCAACAGCTGGGACACCAGATTCAGGGTATTGCTATTTTGGCAATACAATTTCACCCCAGAACAAAATATATGTTTTGGCGGACACTATTATACTTTGCCAGCCACAGCTGAAACCACTGATTTATGGTATTGCTATTTTGGCAATTGAATTTCACCCCAGAACAAAATATATGTTTTGGCGGACACTATTATACTTTGCCAGCCACAGCTGAAACCACTGATTTATGGTATTGCTATTTTGGCAATTGAATTTCACCCCAGAACAAAATATACGTTTTGGCGGACACTATGAATCTTGACCTGCAACACCTGGGACACCAGATTCAGGGTATTGCTATTTTGGCAATTGAATTTCACCCCAGAACAAAATATATGTTTTGGCGGACACTATGAATCTTGGCCTGCAACAGGTGGGACACCAGATTCAGGGTATTGCTATTTTGGCAATTGAATTTCACCCCAGAACAAAATATATGTTTTGGCGGACACTATTATACTTTGCCAGCCACAGCTGAAACCACTGATTTATGGTATTGCTATTTTGGCAATTGAATTTCACCCCAGAACAAAATATATGTTTTGGTGGACACTATTATACTTTGCCAGCCACGGCTGAAACCACTGATTTATGGTATTGCAATTTTGGCAATTGAATTTCACCTCAGAACAAAATATATGTTTTGGCGGACACTATTATACTTTGCCAGCCACAGCTGAAACCACTGATTTATGGTATTGCTATTTTGGCAATTGAATTTCACCCCAGAACAAAATATATGTTTTGGCGGACACTATGCATCTTGGCCTGCAACAGCTGGGACACCAGATTCAGGGTATTGCTATTTTGGCAATTGAATTTCACCCCAGAACAAAATATATGTTTTGGCGGACACTATGAATCTTGGCCTGCAACAGCTGGGACACCAGATTCAGGGTATTGCTATTTTGGCAATTGAATTTCACCCCAGAACAAAAATATGTTTTGGCGGACACTATTATACTTTGCCAGCCACAGCTGAAACCACTGATTTATGGTATTGCTATTTTGGCAATTGAATTTCACCACATAAAATAATCTATCCTTTTCCAGACAGCAGACAGTATTATACTTGGCTAGCCAAAGCTGGAACACCAGATTTAGGGGATTGGTATTTGGGCAATTGAATTTAACCCCTTAATAAAATATAGAAATTGCTATCCTGAGTTTCTAGGGGTGACAATTAGCACAGCCAAGCCCTGATCTAGGATATAGCAAAAAAAAAAAACTAGTATTGATGGATTGATGGACTTGGTGGCAGCTTGTTCTGGTGCACCACAAGTCACAAAATGGCCGCCGATCACCCCAGAAAATAAGTGACAGAAAAATGCTCTATGCAGCCTAAAAAACAGTGAGCAAGTAACTAGCAGAAGTTCAATCATTCACAGCTGTAGATCGATCTGTTCATTAGGTGCTGTTGCTGACTTTTCCCTGCCTAATCTCGCCCTCACAGAAGCTGCGTCCTCTCCCTACACTAATCAGAGCAGTGTGACGTGCGGCGCTACGTGACTCCAGCTTAAATAGAGGCTGGGTCACATGCTGCACTTGGCCAATCACAGCCATGCCATTAGTAGGCATGGCTGTGATGGGCTCTTAGGGGCAAGAAGTAAAACGCTAGATGATTGGCTGCTGTGCAGCCCTTCAGAAAGCGGGAAGTAATTGCCGAACAACGAACCCGAACCCAAACTTTATTGAAAATGTCCGGGTTCGGGTCCGTGTCCCGGACACCCCAAAATTCGGTACGAACCCGAACTATGCTCGAACTGTTCGCTCAACACTACTGGCTAGCAGACACTGTGTGAATTTTGCTGGCTGCTTAATGACTCTGTGCAGACTCAGTCTATGTAGAAACGGACTTCAGCGTGGTCTGGATTATGCTGCACTTGCTGGGGGCTGCACTCTCACTTCTTGTGGCTGTATGGCAGTCACTGCAATTGTGTACGCAGGACCGTGTGGCTGATGGTGGCTCCGTATAGTCAGATCCACTATCGCTGGTGCTAGCATATCTGTTTTACTGTTCTGTCTTCATACACATTCACACTGTGTGCAGTCTGACATTCAGCATAAACCATTCCTGACTTCCAAATAAGAGGAGTGTTCTGTAGTCTAAATTGTTTATTGGTCAACAGGAGTAATTGTGGTAAAACTATAAGAACACAAATAACATGTATAAGTATCTAGCATAGCATGTATCAGCAGAAAGCATAGAACAACATGTATTATAACATTTGTATATCACTGAGCACATGTCCAAAATGGCTGCCTATACATGGATTGCATGTCTAGCATCTAACAAAATAACAACTTCTTCCCTGAGTAACACTTATACCTAGCTAAACAGCACTGCATAACATAATATCCCTGAGACAGAGGTAGATTTCTCTCACCAGATATGCTAGCATAAGGATTGTGGAGTTTGAGAAGGAGATATGCAGGAGACAGCACTGCTGATGTCCTGTAAACATGGAGACTGGAGACTGGGCTTCTCCTTCCCAGAATGCCTTGCACTTCCCACAATACGATAATCTTTATTAACAAGAAAACAAAGTACAGTACATTTTTACCACCGCTAGATGGTGTTGTAACCTAACTAATATCAACAGAAGTACAGAAATTGCCTCAGAATGAATTAGAGAAGAAATAGACGTGATCTGAAAATTTTCTGAACCTCTTCTGGAGGCAGAACAATCACATTTGATCTTAATTTTGGATTGCTGTAGTCCTCTATTTCAATCAGACTACAAATTTAGCTATGAGATACATTTGCGCACTATAGGCCAGATTTTCTATTGCAAATGTGCCAAAATTCTGCTTTACACTGAGCATACTTGCCTTTATTAAGGGCTTAGACCAGGGATGGGCAAACTCGGCCCTCCAGCTGTTGCAAAACTACAACTCCCAGCATACAAAGACTGCTTACAGCTATCAGCCTACAGCAGGGCATGGTGGGAATTTTAGTTTTACAACAGCTGGAGGGACGAGTTTGCCCATCACTGGCTTATACAGTGGGTATGGCTTCAAGGAAAAAGGGGTGTGGCTTAATATGTGCCAGATTACTCATCCAGCATCAGCCACTGTGATAATTCTGGCTAGTCTAAGACTGTCTTGTCTAAAGTATTGTCTAATACACATTCAATAGCTAGAACATTCAGCCGAAAGCTATCTCTCCAGTCTTCCTCTCAACTTCCAAATAAGCATACATGTTCAGCTGAGCCAAACATGTCTGTGTATGCTATGGGGAGACATTGGCAGATCCGGGGGGGGGGGGCAACGGGGCAATTCCTCCCCCCCTGAGAATGTGGGTGGCGTCAGGGCACAGGGAGCGTTCATCTCCATCGTAATCTGTATCGCCGCCCTCAGATGGCTGCGCTGTAGGGCAGGGAGGAAGAGGCGTCTCCCTTCCCTGCTCCTTTGATAGGCTGCCGAAACTAGGCCAGCAGCCTATCAGATGTTGGTGCAGGTGGCGCGATGACGTCATCGCACCGCCTGTAAGCTGTACAGAGCGGGACACAGGCCGGAAGAGGCCTGCATCACATCGCTGTGAAGGATCGAGGTAAGTATTAGTGTCTTGTTTTGTGTTTTTTTTTTTTAAAGACCGGACCCACTGGCATATAAGGGGCATGGGGGGGTGTTGGCAGTTTAGCACATGGGGGGGGGGTCGGGGATTGTTTGGCACATGATACTGGCACATGGGGGGGATTGTTTGGCACATGATACTGGCACATGGGGGAGGATTGTTTGGCACATAATACAGGCACATGGGGGACTGTTTGGCACATAATACAGGCACATGGGGGGATTGTTTGGCACATGATACTGGCACATGAGGGGGGCGATTGTTTGGCACATGATACTGGCACATGGGGGATTGTTTGGCACATGATACTGGCACATGGGGGGGGGATTGTTTGGCACATAATACAGGCATATGGGGGGATTGTTTGGCACATAATACAGGGACATGGGGGGGATTGTTTGGCACATAATACAGGCACATGGGGGGATTGTTTGGCACATGATACTGGCACATGAGGGGGGCGATTGTTTGGCACATAATACTGGCACATGGGGGGGGGGGATTGTTTGGCACATAATACAGGCACATGATTCTACTGGCACATGGGGGGCATTGTTTGGCACATGATAAAGGCACATGATACTGGCACATGGGGGGGTTGGCACATGATACAGGCACATGGGGGTGGGGGGTTGGCACTTGATACAGGCACATGGGGAGTTGGCACTTAATACTGGCAAATGAGGGGGCAGCAGTTTGGTGCTTGATACTGGCAAATGAGGTGGGGTTGGCACTTGATGCAGGCACATGGGGGGTTGCCACTTGATACTGGCAAATGAGGATGGGGAAGGCACTTGATACTGGTGTATGGGGGGGTTGGCACTTGATACTGGCACATGGGGGGTGGTTGGCATGTTATACTGGCAAATGAGGGGGGGTTTGGCACCTGATACTGGCACCTGGGGGATACACTTCATACTGGCACATGGGGGGTTGGCAGTGGAACTTCATACTGACACATGGGGTGGTTGGCACTTGAACTTCATACTGGCACATGAGGGGGTTTGGCACTTCATACTGGCACTTGGGGGGTTTGGCACTTGGTACTGGCACATGGGGGGTTTGACAGTTGTTACTGGCACATGATGGGCGGGGAGACACTTCATACTGGCACATGGGGGGGTTTGGTACTTGGTACTGGCACATGGGGGGGGTTGGCAGTTGTCACTGGCTCATGATGATGGGGGTGGAGGCACTTATTATTGGGAGCACTATTGGGGACCACAGCGGTACAGTATTGGAGGTAGTGGGATGTTTTGTCCAGAAGATGGGAGGATGATGGAAAAGTAGTAAACTAATATTTATTTTTTGTTAAACTGCAGAGATGGAAAACGACAGAAAAATGGTGGCCTGGTCTGAAAGGAGAAGATGAGGAAAGAGAACATCTACATCAAAGGAGACGTCACTAGAAGTAAGAGGTATGGGTGGGGCTGTGTGTGGATGTGGCTTGAGGGTGGCCGGGGACACAGGGCCCCATAAGTTCCAATTGCACTGGGAAGTGCCCCTCCCGAGACCAAGCTCTGGATCCGCCACTGTGGGGAGACCATAGAAAGCCATTGCCAGACACTTCTGGTGGCTACTTTTTGCTTAGGCAAAATGAAAATCCTTTTATCCCCCGACATCATCTGTCAGCGGTGAGTTTAGCGCTCCCTCCACACATTAGTGGGTCAGCCAAACCTGCCATTCTCAGCAGGTTTAGGTGACAGAAGTATAATGTGTATGGCCAGTTTAAAGTGTAACTGTCATTCTTTTTTTATTTTTGTAATGTGTAGAGGCAGTGATACTGACCATTTTTTTTAATATACTTTAATTACTGAAATTTTACATTTCTATTCTAAAAATAGCTCTAAAGTGCCCCATTTTAAGCCTTAGCAACGCTCCTCTGTCTTCTGTTTACATAACACAGTCAATGTTAGCAAGTCTTCTCTGTTCTGTAAATAGAAGACAGACACAGACTAACTTTTTTGCTAAAAGAACGTATTAGCTACTATGAATTTGGGTCGAGTTGGTGGAGCGATTTGTGTGGTTCATTCCGATAACCAACAAGACTCCTCCCTTATGGCAGTAATCCAGATGCCATGTTTGATCGATCGACCAAGTTTGGCCCATCTGGTTTTAACCCAAATACGAGGAGTTATTTGACCCCAGGCAGTCCACGTCCAACATGTTCAAAAGAAAAATGTTGTTCAGCACTAACTGTTCAGTGATGCCCCTACATGTCTGGGGCTGCACATGCGCTGCACTGAAGGGATCACCATGTGTCTACCCTTTGCCAACAAGTGCGGGTTACCCATTTAAGTCGTTCGTCATAGGGATTGTAATACTGGAGCAGAATAATTTATTTGGTAAAAGACAAATTATTTGGTAAAAGACTAATTTATTAACTAAAAGACTAATTCTTTTCACTCTTTCAGATAAAAAAATAATAATTTTTCCAACAAAAAACAATACGCCTGATTTTGGCATATTTCAGAATAGTAAGTGATCTCCTAAGTCTGAAGTCTATGTATCACAGAACAGATTAGGTATAAATGGTGCAGCAGATAAAACAGATGCACAAGGCGATAACACTCAGCCTGCACTGCACTGTCCATGCAGTCTCCCTATGCTCTCAATATAGTGTCTAAAAACTCTCCCTACACTGTCCCTGCAGTGTCCCTGCACTCTTCCTATCCAATATTCTACAATTAAAAGCTTTCTGAAACACTGTCCCTGCTGTTCCCACATCTCTCCCTATGCTCAGCTCACAGTGAAATGGCAGAGACCGCACAGGATGATGTTTTTAAAGGGTTTTGACAGCACAGGAAATTGCTATCTGCAGATTGGCTGGCTGCACAACATTATGGATCATAGGGCATTCCCAGGCTTCTTACTTTCACTTTGTAACACATGTAGCCACCATTTTAGGAAAAAAAAAACATTCATTACCACGAAGCGAGGAAATTCGGATTCGCTCATCTCTAATCCTAGTACTAATAAAAAATATCAGAGTGTTGGTTGGATGAAAATTCTAATGTAGAAAGGTGTCTGTTGCCTGCTATTATAACGCAGGGAAAATACAGAGGACTAAACTGGGCAAGGTTGTAGACAAATACTGAAGAAGAGGTTAAAGTGGAGAGAGAATAAAAGTTTCCAATAAAGAGGTCCACCCACACCATAAAACTACAAGTTGCAGGGTAAAATGCCTTCAGGCACCAAACTTTGTGGTGTGTTTCCCTGTTTCCTCCTATAATCTATAGATACATAAACTGTACTAATCTGGATTCAGATGCTGTTTGTAATACTACACTAAACAGCATAGCATGGGTCGTTAAAATATGTGTTTCACTGCAATCACCTTCTAAATGAGATCAGAGGCACAATCTCCTTTCCCAAATCAAAATTCTTTCTTAAAGTATTAGATAAAAGGGTTTTCTACCTTCAGACAAATCTAAAGTAATGTTTCATCATTCTGATCAAAAGCCTCCATATCATCTAGACTGATCAAAAGCTTCTATATTATCAGGACAGATCAATCGGTTTCCATTGCTCTACAGTATAAAATATGCCAATTCAGTAAACAAAAAGGATTACAAAATGTGAAGAGCAGATCTGTGCCAAGCCTAGAGATGAACGTGAAAGAACAAATAATGAAGCTGGTCCACAAGATACGGATGTAAAACTGTTAGCTCTGCTGAAGAACATACACACACGTACTTACCTGTCTGCCCTCCCGCTGACAGTGGGGCTGGTGAACCTATCAGCGATCAGGTATAACAAGCCAATCAGACTCTGAGCTGGTGTCACATGCTTCCTGAGGGCAGGTTAGTAAAACAGGCACCTGCTGACCACATTTGTCTGTGACTGGTATTCCTGCCTCACTAGCTAGCTTTGTGTTTGTTACTGTGGATCGCTGACTTTTTACCTTCTGACATTGCTCCAGAATACTGATTTTGCCTTTGATGTGAACTGTTGGTATTCGACTTTGATTGTTATTTGACCTTGCTTGATTTTCGACACTGTTTGGTATTAGACTCCGCTAGTTTTTGAACTTACCTTTGCCTGCTGACTTTGTGTCTAACTTTTTCTCTGACATTATCTCCTAATTTGTATTTGACTAAGCTTTTAGATTCTGATCTGGTCCTGGTTTTGCCCACTTTCTGTCTGACTACTCTTTTGCATATCTCGGTTTAGGCCCCTGCTCTTTATGACATCAGGGACCATCGCCAAGTTGTGGCCCACCATTCAGGTCACATTGTGCAAGTAGGTAGGGACAATGGTGCGGGTGGAGTATAGGGCTGCACGGTTCCCTACCTCTCATGACACATATAGGCAACACGTTTACATTTTACAGGTTATTGCTCCTTATCAGATATTTCATTACATTTAGCACTGGTAATTACTAAATTATTAGAACCAAGGAAGGAGATATAAACAGTAATGGGATAATCAGACTCATTTCATACATGCCACCACCATAATCTATATGAAGCAATAAAACACATAAGAATAGCAGATCAGTCCACAGGAGCTCTTCACAACTGTTTCAAAGAAGCTGCAGGAGATTATGTTTTCTAAAATGTTTCCATCTGTGAACAGTTTAATTGTGAAAATCCATAATATGATGTCCCATTTCAAGCAGGAGCATTCTAGTCAAACAACCATACATTACTGGACCAGTAAGCAGAACACAGGCTACTAACAGAAATGAATGCACCAGAGGCACAGGCTGCATAAACCAACAGTTCATTAGATAGCATGTAAAGGGTTGAATTAAAGGGGTTTCCAGGGATCTTTAAGCAGAAGGCTCCATCTATTGTGTAGTGTCTGAGAACAAAGTCATCAATATCGCCAGGCTAGAAAACTCCTTTTTTGAATCTCATAGCTCATACCCCTGTTGAAGATCAAGAGGTCCATATATGATTCTTGCACAGGGTTCCTCTGCTGTGGTACATTGTGAGAACATAGGATGTCATAATGGTCTGCATTTAGTCTTAGGGAAATCAAGCACATAAATCTGATATGACCCATTGCCTCTTTGTGAGAACATTTCTACCCTTATAGTGGAGACAAACTGGAACGCCACATAAAACAGTCTCTGCTTTGGTCCAGTGGCTAGCAGCCTAATTCAGAACATTCTTTCAGATACTTTGGGTCACAAAGATAAGAATGTGCATCAAGTGAATAAGGGTTAATAAGGTGCTGCAGGCGAACTTGCGGCAATTAGAATGCAGCTCTTGCATGCTCTGTTTCCTTGGTATTGCTGATATAGAGACTCCACAGTAAAAAAAAGTTCTTCGTGTTCACAGCATGGGCTTCTGCGCTCCTGTTATGTCTCACCATCCGCTGTGATTTTATAGGGGCAGTCACAAAGCAATAGAATGTGGCTGCAGGAGGAGATTAGACTTTCAGTCAATAATCAGTCTCCAGTGAGCGCCGTACAGTTATACAATGCAGATATTTGGCAAAACAAAATTGGATTGCAGAAAAAAAAACTCTGCGGAATCCAATGTGAAAGAAAGAAAAAATCAGCAGAGAGATTCGGGAACACAAATGTATATTGTAATGTATGAAGCTTGGAATAGCCTGCTGAGAGTATGCATCATACTAATGAAAGTAAACCACTGACTGGCTTCTAGTAATCGTTAATACAGACTACAAAATGGAAGGGACAAAAAAAAAAAGGCAGAAACTAAGAATCCAAAATACACAGCTTTAATATGAAACCATCTGGAGGGTCAATTACGGCTAAAAAGGTAAATTTTTGCAGAATACTTTCCTTTTCTAAACTAACATTCATAGCGATGCAAAGAACACACGGGGAGAATGATTTTTGCTTTCATAGGCCAATAATGACGCAGAAATGCCTGGTGGGCATGGTGCAATTTCAAAAATGACCTACAAGGGTGTAGGACCATGGAAGAAGGGGCTTAAACTCAGGAAAGGGTCCAGAAGGAGGACCAATGGATTTATTTTCAGGGCCTAGGGAGAGGTGAGTATAGTGCTCCTAGTCCTATCACTGGTATTACTCACCGCTCCCTGGTCTTCTTCTTTGGGCGCCTGTGCTGTACTAAGTCCTGGCAGTGCACAGCTTCAGGATGGGCTGTAGTAGAAACAGTAGTGCACGAAGAGAGGAGGAGCCCATAGGAGGAGAAGAGAGGAGAGTTTTTTTATTTTGTTTTGTTGGTCGGAGGTCTGTATTAAGGGGACTGTGGGTGCCCCATTCAAAAATTTGCTGTGGGGCCCAGTCACTTCTAGTTAAACCCCCAATGGCCTATACTTATTTGCATGAACACATTTTATAAAGTCCCATTCATTCACTGCTAACATGGCAGACCATGCTCTATGGCAAATAAGAATTAGAGGAGGGTAACGTGTGCGTTATCAAATCCTGCTACGCATAGATATTGTCCTTTACCTGCAATGCACCAGCTTCAAGATGGTAACCAACAATATGTACTATTGTGAGAAAGAAAACCCAAAGTAATGTTCAGGTTGAATTCTGTACATCCCAAGTAGTTGCTAATTTCGGCAACCATTATTAGCAGCTACAGATATAATGGTAAGGCAACACGGTCAGGTTTCCTGATGCAGTTTTGGAAGCCATGAGTCCAGCATTGAATTCAAAAACAGAGAAGAAGTCATATCTGTCCTTTATACTTTCTCTCCTTTTATGAAGCACTCCTTATTTTGGCTTCCAAAACTGCATCAGAAATCCTGACCATGTGGCTGGACCCTCATCCCCTCACAAACAAAGAGAAGAAGGGTGGTGGATAGGAGACAGCAGGGACTGCGCAGTCATCTTAACTCTGCGGCTAGGTTTTGTTTTATCTTTGTTTCTTAGCTTTGTCTGGTATTTCCGCTCAGCCCTTTTACTTGAATACTGTAATATCAGACACATGACCCGCAGAGTTGTTTTTGTCAGAGTACCCCTTTGATAAACAGTTTCCCACTTTAAAGGGGTTGTCCAGTTTGAGAAGGAAACTGGAGAACACATGCGATCAATAAAGAATAGTTTTGTTGCTCCAGTCCCCTTGCCTGGGCTCCATTTCCCCACTGAAGTGGTGAGGTTGAGTTGACACATCACCGCTGCACCCAAGCACTGGTCTCTTTGGAGCACCGCATTGTTAACAATGGCATACCTTGCCTTCATTTCTTGTATACTATCGACAAAGACGTGAACATAAGGTACTAGACAGAAGTTTAGAGTTATGATATAACATAAACATATATGGTAGCTTACTTAAATATTTTACAGTTTCCTTTTTTGCTTCTCACAAAAAAAAATACTTGCTTTCCACTGTAAGATCATTATCATTATGTACACGACAAACAAGATACTTTTCTTGGCCGTGAAGAAAAAATCTTTTTTATCATTTTCCAGACATCTTGACTTCTGCCCAATGGGCATATTTACTGCATATACTGGAGATGGTAACACGCAGTAAACGGAGCTAAAGGGTGAAAAGAAGCTGCCTCTGATATGTGAACCATGGACACAGACTCTGAAATTGTTTTTGCAGTGAAAATCTGTACCCGATGAGCCGGTAAAATGTCCCATACTCGGGCGGACTCATTTCTCTTTGAAGCTTAGGATGAAGAACATCATATTACAATCTGCTTGTTTTACAAAGAACTTGGCTTTCAAATTTCTGCAAGTAATTGACAGTTACACTTTATTTCCCCGTCGTAAAATATAGTTATTATATCTACTTGTTGTAGACTGGAGACTTGGAGGTTGGATATCTTTTGCTGACTGAGAGCATTACTGTACCAAGGGGAAAAAAAACATTAAATTATAGTAGCTGTTTCTGACACCGGGATAACACACAGCATAAATTTATTTTGAAAAACAAAATGATAGAGGGTGACTTGGGGTTATAAAAAAAAGGGTCTCTGCAGCCTCTTGTCCCTGAGCTGTGTCCAATGAAGTGTATAGTTAGAAACCACTAGTATTCAGATAATAAAGAAAGCAGAGAAAATATAGAGCAAATACTACTCTCCGCTACTAGGCTGACAATGGAGCATCGGGCAATGTGATAACTAGGCAGTCTGTATGGGAAATAAGCTCTGTTCACACTGGTGTCATGTTTCCGTTTCTTACGGGATCTCGGTGTCTTATAATTGGTCCAACACAGAGAGCAGAACTGCAGCAGAAATTACACAACCGCTGAGAAAAAAACATGTCCCCTGAGCTGCCAGACTAAAAAAAGGACACACTTGAGAATGAACATGCCCCCTGAGCTGCATCAGAAAGTACACACACCCTGAGAAAGAACACATCCCCTGAGCTACCAGACTGAACAGAACCAAGCAGAACAATGAATGGAGAGATCTCTGGATCGGCCTACATTCGTGTGAATGAGCCATGAGAAAGAGATTGTCATATATTATATGATGTCTGATTTTCATTTTCTTTACATTAATCATGGGATAACGCAGAGATCAAGTAACACTGACAGCAGCTAATTTCCATCCCTGAGGTTCTCTAGATGTGATTATCCAGACAGATGCACTTTTTTCACCCTGAAAGCTAAAACTTTACTTTAAAAAAAATAATGCGGTCTACTGCCAGTTGTAATTTGGCTGGAGTTACAACAGGGCTCGACAAATGCCAGGCGCCAGTCGCCATGGCGACAAGGATTTTGGTCCTGGCGCCTGGGTATTTGTCAGCCCGTTCTCTCAAGTGCCAGGGCGCAGGGCCGGCCCCCTTCATGCTGCAGCCGCCCAAGCGCTCTATATAGAGCCTCAGGCGGCTGCAGCACTGCCCGGGCTGGCGCGTCCATGAGGGCGCACCTCCCGAGCGCAGCATGAAGAGAGGGACTGACAGGAGGAAAACGCTCAGCGCTCCCTCCTGTCAGTCCCTCATTGTAGCGTGGCCGAGCCCTGTATGGTCCGCAGTACAGGGAGCATCTGTCTCCTGTACCCGGCCGGACTGACATGAAGTTCGCACACTTCCTCTCAGTCCGCCCGGGTACTGGAAACTAAAGCTCCTGTACCCGTGGAGCATACAGAGCTCGGCCACGCTACACTAGAGGCAGGGGAGGGAGGGGAGAGAATGACAAGAGGGGGAAAGATAATTACAAGGGGGGAAAGTGAATGACAAGGGGGGGGAGAAAGTGAATGACAAGGGGTGGGAGAAAGTGATTGACAAGGGGGAAAATGAATGACAAGGGGGAGAAAGTGAATGACAAGGGGAAGTGAATGGGGGAGAAAGTGAATGACAAGGGGGAAAGTGAATGACAAGGGGAAAGTGAATGACAAGGGGAAAGTGAATGACAAGGGGGGAAGTGAATGACAAGGGGAGAAAGTGAATGACAAGGGGGAGTGAATGACAAGGGGAGAAAGTGAATGACAAGGGGGAAGTGAATGACCAGGGGAAAGTGAATGACAAGGTGGAGAGGGAGAAAGTTAATGACAAGGGGGAAAGATTATGACAAGAGGGGAAAGAGATTGACAAGACGAGAGGGGAAAGAGAATGACAAGGGGGAAAGTGAATGACAAGGGGGAAAGAGAATGACAAGGGGGAAAGAGAATGACAAGGGGGAAAGAGAATGACAAGGGGGAAAGAGAATGACAAGGGGGAAAGAGAATGACAAGGGGGAAAGAGAATGACAAGGGGGAAAGAGAATGACAAGGGGGAAAGTGAATAACAAGGGGGAAAGTAAATGACAAGGGGGAAAGAGAATGACGAGGGGGAAAGAGAATGACAAGGGGGAAAGAGAATGACAAGGGGGAAAGAGAATGACAAGGGGGGAAAGAGCTGGGCGTTGTAGTGATGCGGGGACTGCAGAGGCTGAGCGCCACCTGGGGGTTGTAGTGCTCAGTAAAATGTCATGGTGCCCGCTGTGTTTGTGCCCTCCGGACCCCTCTGCCCTCTCCTCCGGACCCCTCTGCCCTCTCCTCCGGACCCCTCTGCCCTCCCCTCCGGACCCCTCTGCTTGGGGGCTTTATGACGCGGCTCCGCCTGGCTCCTAACTTTTTTAGATGGCTCCTAGATTCCAAGGAAATTTGTCAAGCCCTGTGTTACAAAGATGTAATATGGACGGTGGACCAGGGGCATTACTATCATCTTAAAAGATCTGGGGCCCAAGCCCTAATGCATAGGGTTATTTTCACAGCTAAGGCAATAACCAGCCACACTATAGTGGATGCTACATCTTTTTGGATCTCCTCCTGATGTCGCCTCTGAAAATTGATCTGGGTCCATTTAACACTATCCTATCCTAACCTTCGGGACATGCAAGTATTATAGCACTATTGCAGTGCTAACAGCAGTCTTTTGTTTGGGAGATGGTGGCCACTTGAGTGCATCTGACTGTATTCTATTTACTTTGTGATTAATCTTTCAACTCTGATACTGAAGTGGTTCTGTCAATTGGGAAACGTTTTTGCTTTATTTCATGTCCATTATGCTTTTCATCTCCTCTGATGAGCCCTCACATTGAGCCGGGTGAAACGCGTTGGAACTGGGACATTGACTTTAGGAGGAATCCTTTCTAATAAAAGCCATGTGTGCGTGCTCAGGGCTGGAGTCCGTGCGTGTGTGCTGATTAGTCAAGTGCGCATTCCACACACTGCAGGGAACGCCCAAAGCATTGCGGCTGGCAGAATGTGACATGGCCGGAGAACAATCAGCTGGAGGAGGGTGTGTATGGACTGGATTCATGAAGAGAATTGCACCGCCGCAGGAGAAGCTCACCACATAGCAGAGCTGACCACATGCAAATGAAATAGGTGCTTCTCCAGCGGCGGTGCTGAAGACATGGAGCCTGGACAGCCCACAGCAGCGCGGCTGTCCAATAACAGTGGCCGCCAGGACCGCCCACAATTGCACCAGCCAATAAACACACGGCACAGCACACGCAGTACGGACCGCCCCCAGCACGGAGTTGTCCTATCACACGATCACTACAACTGCGCCGCTGGACAATAACAGCCTCTTATAGTGTGTTGTGTCAGTTGGAGCAATGCGCCTCGATTATATGCACAGAGAGCACTGCGCCGCCATTACATGCAGGGGGTGACAGAAATTAAACACTGCAGCAGCTGCCAGCAGTATTAGCCAGCACCACCAGTCACAGTGACAGCTGTCTCAGCACTACCAGTAACTGCCACCTCTCAGCGACCAGTTAGTGCCAGTTGTATCAGCCGCAGTCCCAGCACCACCAGTAAGTGGCAGCTGTCCGTGCCAGCTGCTCAGCCACCAGTCACAGGGTACGCTGTCTCAGTGGCAGCAGTGAGTGCCAGCCATCACAGCCATCAGTCACAGTGCCTGCCGTCTCAGTGCCAGCAGTTAGTGCCAGCTGTAACAGCCACCAGTCACAGTGCCCACCGTCTCAGTGCCAGCAGTCAGTGCCAGCTGTATCAGCCACCAGTCACAGTGCCTGCTGTCTCAGTGCCAGCAATTAGTGCCATCTCTAACAGCTACCAGTCACAGTGCCCGCGGTCTCAGTGCTAGCAGTCAGGGCCAGCTGTATCAGCCACCAGTCACAGTGCCTGTTGTCTCAGTGCCAGCAGTCAGTGCCAGCTCTATCAGCCTCCAGTCACAGTGCCCGCCGTCTCGGTGCCAGCAGTCAGTACCAGCTGTATCAGCCACCAGTTACATTGGCCGCCGTCTTAGTGCCAGCAGTCAGTTCCAGCTGTATCAGCCACCAGTCACAGTGCCCACTGTCTCAGTGCCAGCAGTCAGTGCCAGTCACAGTGCCCACCAGTCCAGTGCCAGTCCACTCAGTGCCACCTGTATCAGCCACCAGTCACAGTGCCTGCCATCTCAGTGCTAACAGTCAGTGCCAGCTGTATCAGCCACCAGTCACAGTGCCCGCCATCTCAGTGCCAGCAGTCAGTGCCAGCTGTATCAGCCATCAGTCACAGTGCCTGCCGTCTCAGTGCCAGCTATATGAGCCAACAGTCACAGTGCCCACCGTCTCAGTGCCAGCAGTCAGTGGCAGTTGTATCAGCCACCAGTCATGGTGCCCGCCGTCTTAGTGCCAGCAGTCAGTACCAGCTGTATCAGCCACCAGTCACAGTGCCCGTCATCTCAGGTAAAAAAAATACAACATATTACAGATTGTTACATACTGTACTTACTGTATTGTGAAATATACATTTCCATTTTATTTTTATTTATTTATTTTTGACTTCTTGCCAAAATATTTTTGACAAAAAATAAATAAAGCAAGAAATACAATGTGGTTAAATAATCTTACTATTTAATATACAGTGTTCTTACTAATGTTTATGCACTACTGTTCTAGTGCCCATTATTGTAACAAGGTTTAAAGGGCTGCTGTCACCCCTGTGGTAAGGTGCAAGGTGTCATATGCGATGGCAGGTACGTGTCACCGAGGTTGCTGGCCTCGGTGAGGTGAGAGCCGGGTTTTTGTCTGCAGCAGCTAGTGCTGTTTTGACTCTTTTAAATAGCATGGCTGCAAAGCCGATCCGGGCCGGCTCTTACTGGGAGCAGCTAAAGATGCAGGAACGGATGGAAAGGGTGTTGCCCTTGGTCCGGGAGCATATGGAGGCAGCGCAACAAGCCCAGAGTAGGGTGTACAATCGTCAGGCTCGGGTACGGGACTTCAATCCGGGAGATCGGGTTTTGGTTCTGGTATCCACCCTTGACAGCAAATTCCTAGCTAGGTGGCAGGGCCCCTATGAGGTGATCGAGAAAGTAGGGGAAGTAAATTACAAAGTACACCAGCCAGGGCGGCGCAAGCAGGAGCAGGTGTACCACGTGAATTTACTTAAGCCGTGGAAAGATAGGGACGCGGCCGGCGACCCCAGCCCCGGCCAGGGCTTCTAGGTGAAAAGGGTCCAGCCCCACAGTTCGAGGCCTGTGAAGCCGTAACCACGGTAAAATTGCAGACAGCCTGTCTTCCAAACAAGTTCAGGAAGTCAGGGGTTTCTCAGTCGGAACACGGATGTGTTCTCGGACCTCCCTGGCCGCACGTCTCTCATCCGACATGACATCGTCACTGAGCCTCAGGCCAAGGTCCGATTAAAACCATACCGGGTACCCGAGGCTCGGCGGCGGGCCATCGCGGAGGAAGTGCAGTTAATGTTGAAGCTCGATGTCATTGAGGAGTCGAAAAGTGAGTGGGCCAGTCCCATAGTCCTAATACCCAAGCCGGATGGGACGTTGCGGTTCTGCAACGACTTTCGCAAGTTAAATGAAGTATCCAAGTTTGACGCGTATCCCATGCCCCGAGTAGACGAGCTTGTTGAAAGGTTAGGACAAGCCCGTTATTTTTCTGTGCTGGACCTCACTAAAGGGTACTGGCAGGTACCCTTAACGGAGTCAGCTAAGGAAAAAACGCATTTGTTACCCGCGCAGGGCCTGTATCACTACAAGGTGTTACCCTTTGGCCTGCATGGCGCCCCGCCACTTTCCAAAGGTTAATGGACATAGTGCTGCGACCACATCGTCGGTACGCCTCGGCCTACTTAGATGATGTAGTCATCCACAGCACCGACTGGGAAAGCCATTTACCCAAGGTGCAGGCGGTAGTGGATGCCCTGAGGAAAGCCGGACTGACCGCTAACCCAAAGAAGTGCTCCATAGGGTTAGAGGAGACAAAATATCTGGGATATGTAATTGGGCGGGAGTTATCAAACCTCAGGTAACTAAGGTAGAGGCCATTCGTAACTGGCCCCGACCGGTCACCAACAGGCAGGTAAAGTCGTTCCTGGGGATTGTAGGTTACTACATGAGGTTTGTGCCCCACTTTGCCACAATAGCAGCGCCATTGACAGACCTGTTGAAGGGGCGAAAGTCTGGGAGGCTTAGCTGGAGTGAGAAGGCGGAGGAGGCTTTCTCCGCGTTGAAGTCGGCCCTGTGTGGGTCCCCGGTTTTGGTGACACCCGACTTCAACAAGGAGTTTGTCGTACAGACCGGCGCCTCGGAGGTAGGCCTCGGTGCGGTACTGTCTCAGGAGGTCAACGGGAAGAACATCCCGTTGTCTTCCTGAGCCGTAAGCTCAGTCCCGCCGAGTCCAGATATAGTATAGTGGAGAGGGAGTGCCTGGCTATCAAGTGGGCACTCGAATCTCTCCGCTACTACCTGTTAGGGAGGAGGTTCCGTCTGGTGACCGACCATTCCCCCTCAAATGGATGAGTCAGGCCAAGGAGAGGAATGCTCGGGTCACCAGGTGGTTCCTATCTCTTCAAAATTTCAAGTTTTCCGTGGAACACAGGGCAGGCCGCTTGCAGGGCACGCAGATGCCCTGTCCCGCGTCCACTGCCTTACGTGTGTTCACCCCTCAGGGTTGAACAAAGGGGGTATGTGGTAGGTGCAAGGTGTCATATGCGATGGCAGGTACGTGTCACCGAGGTTGCTGGCCTCGGTGAGGTGAGAGCCGGGTTTTTGTCTGCAGCAGCTAGTGCTGTTTGACTCTTTTAAATAGCATGGCTGCAAAGCCGATCCGGGCCGGCTCTTACTGGGAGCAGCTAAAGAGTAGGGTGGGTGGCTGCTCCCCACGGTCCAGTCCGAGTTTTGGGCTGGGTATAAAACACAGCCATCAGCTGTGTCTGGTGTGATTATCCTGGAGCCTGCTAACAGGGCTGAGGAGTTCTCTGTGCTGGAGGACGGAGCTCAGCAAGGTGGTGTTTCCCTGCAACCTGAAGGAGGAATCGCCTGCGGCTGAACCGACTGCTAGGTGTGAACCCGCACTTAAACCACCCAAGGTGACTGGACCCTGTGTTGGCCTGTTTTTGGTTTTGCCACATGATTTCTGTTGTGTGTGAACTGTCACCAAGAGACTGTTTTCATTTCTGGTGTGCAAGTGTGAATAAAACACTGTTTGATGCACAATCTGGACTCCTTGTTTTGCCTCTAAACTGCACCCGCACCGCTGTCTACCAGAGCGACTCCCCACATTGGGCATATTAAAATCCTTATTGTCCGACTATTTCATATATAGGGCTCTTACCCTGTTCTGCGCTTCGTTTATTTAAAAATCGTGCTTTTATAATATGCTAATTACTTCACTACCAGCAAGTAGGGCATTTACTTGCTGGTAGCCGCCGCAGCCTCCTTTTAAAAAAACGCCCCCTCCTCCAGTTGATTGACAGGGCCAGCGAGCGCTCTCCTCTTCCGGCTGGCCCTGTCTGCATTTGAAATCCCGTGCCTGCGCCTTACGTGTCTTCGTTCGGCGCAGGCGCTCTGAGAGAAGGACGCTCGCTTCCTCAGCATTTCCTCAGTGCGCCTGCGCCGATGACGTCTTCTAGAGGTGGCGTCATCGGCGCAGGCGCACTGAGGAAGTGCTGAGGAAGCGAGCGTCCTTCTCTCAGAGCGCCTGCACCGAACGAAGATACGTAAGGCGCAGGCGTGGGATTTCAAATGCAGACAGGGCCAGCCGGCGGAGGAGAGCGCTCGCTGGCCCTGTCAATAGACTGGAGGAGGGGGCGTTTTTTTAAAAGGAGGCTGCGGTGGCTACCAGCAAGTAAGTGCCCTACTTGCTGGTAGTGAAGTAATTAGCATATTATAAAAGCATGATTTTTTAAGAAACGAAAGCACAGAACAGGGTAAGAACACTATATATGGAATAGTCGGACAATAAGGATTTTAATATGCCCAAAAATGAAAAATGAGTTTTGGGGGGTGACAGAAGCCCTTTAATGTCTAGCGAGTATATATCAAACTATTGCAGCATTTTTGCTCTTGTTGTTGTCTCTAGTATAGGGCAAGATTTACGGATAGTATTCCAACTACTTACTTGCCTATTCCTGTGCCCAGTGGCGTACATATAGGGCAGGAGCGAGCATGGCGTCAATCCCGCGAGACCTGTGAACTCCCGCAGCAGGTCTCGTGGGAACATGCGCGCGCCATTACTCATGCAGGCGCAGCCTTCAGACGGGACCTGGACTGCTGTGACGGACTCGCTCGCATCATCCAGAGCCAGCCCAGCCCATCATGAGCCACAGTGCCACTGTCAGCGACGCAGCCAGGTGGTGGTGGGGGGTTTGGTGGAGACTGGAGAGAGAAGCGGTGCACTGCCATGCCACTGTCTGGAGTGAGGGCTCTGCGATGACTAGCCGGGGAGGGGGGGGGGGTTGGAATAATGTTGGGTGAATGGTAGGGGAGGTAGTGGGGAGGGTGTGGCGGCGGGTGGGGGGGGCCCCCATGGATGAGTTTCGCACTGGGGCCCCATGGATTGTGTGTACGCCACTGCCTGTGCCTAATCATTGCCCCAAATTACCATTTGGTATATTTTTCTTTTTGGTAATAAAGCTCTCTACAGGCGCCTCAGTAGTAACATGGCCCCCCATAGTCCTCTTAGTAGAAATAAGGAGGATCTAGAAGTCATTACTATAGAGACCCCAGTAGTAATAAGAATGCCTAGAATGTCCTCCGGACTTAAAATGCCCCCCAGTATTTATATCGCCCCCTACAGTTATAATGCTCGCCCTGACGTGCCTCCAGTATTTATAATGTCCCCGCAGTGCCCTCTGTAGCTATATTCCATCCTTTAGTGTCCTCAGAAATTATAATTCCTCATACATTCCAACATACAATCCCATGTAAATAACAGTATTTCCCTCCGCCATAGAGTCCCATTTAAATAACATCACACAATCTCTCCTGCCCCCTCCAAAATACAGCCCCATGTAAACATCACACCATCTCTCCTACACCCTTCCATATACAATCCCATGTAAATATCATCACCCCCTCAATATTTAGTCCCATGTAAATAACATCACTCCCTCCCCCAGCACCCTCCAACATGCAGTCCCATGTAAATAACATCACCCTCCCCCGCCACCTCCAACATGAGGTCCCAAGTAAATATCTTCACTTACCACTGACACACACCTCACCATAGCTTCTTCCCCAGGACTTCTTCTCTTCACTGCTGAGGCTGTCCTCTGCTGCACTGATCACATAATAGTGACATCATCGCAGTTCCTTCTCAGCCACTACATATAGAACTGATCACATGACTGTGATGTCATCACAGGTCCTTCAGCTCTTGCATTGCATTAGATTCAATTGTACTGCAGTTCTGAGGAGGGCAATACAGTGGTATATGCACAACAGGGAGATGCAGCAGCGGGTATGCGGGGAGCAGGAGAGACGTGGGTGCCCAGGAGCAGGGTAAGTATAACCTATATGAGGTGCCCGGGCATTGTGGGGGTCATTATGATAGATAACCCCTTTAACCAGCTCTGGACCGCTGAATGCGGCGGCTGGTTTACTCCTCCTGGACGCATCCGCGCGTCATCTCACGAGACGCGAGATTTCCTGTGAACGCTCACAGGATCGTGTTGGGGAGAAGTTAAACTACAGTTTTTTTAACAGCGTCTGATATGCCTGCTGCTCGTTCCTCTGGTGGTCCCTTTTGCTTGGGACCACCAAAGGAAACATATGTAAGTGCACCAATCACCACACAGACCCCCCATCCAACCCCCGTCACTGATTAACCCCTGATGAACCCCTGATCACCCCCCTGATCCCCCCCCTGTCACCCCCCTGTCACTAATCACCCCCCTGTAATGCTCATTCAGACATCCGTATGTGTTTTGCGGATTCATGGATCCGCGGATCCGCAAAACACGGACACCGGCAATGTGCTTTCCGCATTTTGCAGATCCGCACATTGCCAGAACTATATAGAAAATGCCTTTCCTTGTCCGCAATTGCGGACAAGAATAGAACGTGCTCTATCTTTTGCGGAGCTGCGGCCAGATGTTTGGGGGCCGAAATCCAGAAGTTCGCGGCCGCAGCTCCGCAAATGCTGATTCGGCGAGCACATAGCGTGCTCTCCGCATCACCGCCGGCCCTATTCACACTGAATAGGTCCGCATCTATTCCGCAGAATTGGCTGAACGGAAAAAATAAATCTCATTACCCATATGCTCAATATAAGGAGAATAGCAGAAACTCCTAATGCTGGCCATACGTGTAATGATTGCGGAGACCCTCAAATGCCAGGGCAGTACAAATACCTCACATGTCACCCCATTTTAAAAATAAGACACCACAAGGTATTCCATGAGGGGTACGGTGAGTTCATGTAAAATTTTATTTTTTGTCACAAGTTAGTGGAATATGAGACTTTGTAAGAAAAAAAAAAAAAGTCAATTTCCACTAACTTGTGCCAAAAAAAAAATCTTCTATGAACTCGCCATGCCCCTCACGGAATACCTTGGGGTGTCTTCTTTCCAAAATGGGGTCACATGTGGGGTATTTATACTGCCCTGGCATTTTAGGGGCTCTAAAGCGTGAGAAGAAAAATGCGTAAAAATTACCTCCTAAAAGGTACTCATTGGAATTTGGGCCCCTTTGCGCACCTAGGCTGCAAAGGAGTGTCACACATGTGGTATCGCCTTACTCAGGAGAAGTAGGGCAATGTGTTTTTTGGGTGTATTTTTATATATACCCATACTGTGTGTGAGAAATATCTCTGTAAATTGACAATTTTGTATAAAAAAAAATTAAAAATTGTCATTTACAGAGATATTTCTCAGACACAGTATGGGTATATTTAAAAATACACCCTAAACACATTGCCCTACTTCTCCTGAGTATGGCGATACCACATGTGTGACACTTTTGTAGCCTGGGTGCAAAGGCCCAAACTCCAATGGGTACCTTTAGGAGGGCATTTTACACATTTGGATTACAGACTTCTTCTCACGCTTTAGGGCCCCTAAAATGCCAGGGCAGTATAAATACCTCACATGCGACCCCATTTTGGAAAGAAGACACCCCAAGGTATTCCGTGAGGGGCATGGTGAGTTCATAGAAGATTTTTTTTTGGCACAAGTTAGCGGAAATTGGCATTTTTTATCATACAAAGTCTCATATTCCACTAACTTGTGACAAAAAATAAATCTTACTATGAACTCGCCATGCCCCTCACGGAATACCTTGGGGTGTCTTCTTTCAAAATGGGGTCACATGTGGGGTATTTATACTGCCCTGGCATTTTAGGGGTCTCTAAAGCGTGAGAAGTCTGGAATCCAAATGCGTAAAAATGTCCCGTGAAATCCTAAAAGGTACTCATTGGAATTTGGGCCGCTTTGCGCACCTAGGCTGCAGAAGAGTGTCACACATGTGGTATCGCCTTACTCAGGAGAAGTAGGGCAATGTGTTTTTGGGTGTATTTTTATATATACCCATACTGTGTGTGAGAAATATCTCTGTAAATTGACAATTTTGTATAAAAAAATTAAAAATTGTCATTTACAGAGATATTTCTCAGACACAGTATGGGTATATTTAAAAATACACCCCAAAACACATTGCCCTACTTCTCCTGAGTACGGCAATACCACATGTGTGACACTCTTTTGCAGCCTGGGTGCGCAAAGGCCCAAACTCCAATGGGTACCTTTTAGGAGGGCATTTTTACACATTTGGATTACAGACTTCTTCTCACGCTTTGGGGCCCCTAAAATGCCAGGGCAGTATAAATACCCCACATGCGACCCCATTTTGGAAAGAAGACACCCCAAGGTATTCCGTGAGGGGCATGGCGAGTTCATAGAAGATTTTTTTTTTTGGCACAAGTTAGCGGAAATTGGCATTTTTTTTTCTTACAAAGTCTCATATTCCACTAACTTGTGACAAAAAATTAAATTTTACTTGAACTCGCCATGCCCCTCACGGAATACCTTGGGGTGTCTTCTTTCTAAAATGGGGTCACTTGTGGGGTATTTATACTGCCCTGGCATTTTAGGGGTCTCTAAAGCGTGAGAAGAAGTCTGGAATCCAAATGCGTAAAAATGCCCTGTGAAATCCTAAAGGTACTCATTGGAATTTGGGCCGCTTTGCGCACCCAGGCTGCAGAAAAGTGTCACACATGTGGTATCACTGTACTCAGGAAAAGTAGGACAATGTCTTCTGGGGGAGAAAAATATCTCTGTAAATGACAACTTTTAAATTTTTTTATACAAAGTTGACAATTTACAGAGATTAGTTTCAATTATGTTTATTGAAGTTTTCAGAAAACAGTACAACATCACTTCCAACACAGGTACATATAGTCAACCACAAAATATGTATTGCACAGACAGAGTTATCTAATTCGCTAGGGCGTCCACACGGACGCAGGCAGCCTAGCGACCTCAAATATGTCCCATTCCTGATGTAGAGATAATAAGTCCTTGACTATAAGTAACCCGCACACTTGAGGCCTTCGAAAACAAACAAAACATACTGTTTAGTGAAAGGGGAAGAGCAGTGAACAGAAAAGAAGAAGAAAATAAAGGAGAACAAAACAAATATAACAAATCAAAGGTCCACACTACCGAACCTGAACCCAGATGAGGTTCTTATGTTCCTGAAGAAAATATCCACATTGGAGGTGGGATGAGTCAAAGAATGCTCAAAGGGAGTGCAGTAGCATATATGCTAGATAACCACGGTAACCATTTATTATGGGTAAGTATTCTATGGGACAAGGAGGGCGCAAACACAAATTCACACTGCATATGCATATTAACCAACCCCACTACATCCTCCACCGTCAGAGAGCAGGCTGTCTTCCATTTGCGAGCTATGACCCGTTTGGATCCCGTCAAAATGTGTGCCACAACCCACCTACTCCCACTTGGGACCTTATCCAACCCAATGCCCAATATTGCAAGTTCAGGGCTTAGCGGTAAAGGGGAACCTGTCACCTCCTCCAAAATATGGGTTATAGAAGCCCAGAACAAAGTAAGTGAAGGGCAACTCCACCACATATGCATTGGGGTCCCTCTACCTCCACATCCCCGCCAACATAGAGGGGAGTATCCGTGAATACTATGTGCAAGTCTATCTGGCGTGAGGTACCATCTCAGCTGCACTTTCCTGGCTTGTTCAACATGGTTAATGCACTTAGTACAGCGTACTGACCAATGCATGGCTCTCATCCAGTCTTGCAAAGAGAATTCTTTACCAATCACTGTCTCCCATTTGAGCATATACGGCTGTTTGGAGCCCTGTAGGTCCAAGAGGAGAGCAGAATACCACACCGATATTCTGGAGCGCCTCCATCCCCCGTCTTCCAATACTGCATATAACGGGTCCTCCCTGTCCGGGTCCCAGCAAAGGGAGATCGGGGCAAGGAGATGCCGGATCTGCAGGTATTGATAAAATACCGAATTCGGCAGGGCAAAACTGGAATGTAGGTCTGTGAATTCTCTCAAGATTCCCCAAGTAGATATCCCCAATTGAGCTTATGCCTGCATTAAGCCAGGTAATTATAGAGATAGTAGGGATGTGATATTCAATAGCGGATAACGGGAGAGCCCCATATCCTATAGGAAGCTGCGGTTTAAGTTTAATCAGATTAGTCCACGCCCATACAGTAGCTTTCATAGTGTCCAGTTTCACTGAAGGGGCAAGGGGATTCAAAAGCTGTGCCACTAACAGAGCTTTCAATGATCTCCTACGGGCAAAGTGTTCCTCCAGGAAAAGCCATCGGTGTGGGGTCTCCGTAGACCACCAGGCCATGGCTTGATCCAGCAGACTAGCTAGGTAATAGTTAAATAAATTAGGAACCCCCAATCCCCCTGACCGAAGAGGTAAAAAAAGGGTGCTTTTAGAAACTCTGTGGTGGGCATTTTGCCAAATAAAGCGCAGCATATCCCCCTGGAGTGTCTCTATAGTCCGTTTTGGAATCAAAAGCAGGAGGCAATTAAATTTATATAAGATTTTTGGTAGAATTACCATTTTTACCGTTGTGGGGGGTTAGCTCTGGTCTCGAGGATCGTTCACATACAGATAGTCGTCCACCGCAGCTTTAGGGGCCAAAACATCGCTTTATTGTCCCAGCATCAACATAAATAAATGAAATTCAAAACAAACACCTGCCCGGCTGGGCTCTAACTTAACACAGTGTGTCCCTGACTCACCTAAGACACTGTTCACACACACGGCACCCATGCGGCTTTCCCAGCCCAATGTCCATCAGCCTCCTGGCTGTTACCTCACCGGTGTCTTTTGGGGGATTGTGGTCCAGTCGTCCGCCCGACGCTGACCATGCGACCCTTATCCCTAGGCGTCGCGGGACCCCCCAAACTTCAGGCTACTCCCAGCCTTGTGGTCTCTCAGCGCTGCCAGATCAAACCACACACAGAACCACTCCAGGCTTCTGTACCTCACAGGGCACACCCATCTCACTGTGAGGACAGCTTTATGCTCTCTTGATTGTGGCACCTGTTGCTGCCTCAGACCTGCCCACTGATGGGAAAGAGATGGATAATCCTGCCATTCCTCTCTTCTATCAGCCATGAGGCCTGTCACTGCCTCACACCGTATTGATTCTAGCTATCCAGGACAGCCCTACTGAAGAGAGTTTAGTATAATCTTTTTGTAAATCTTCCCTAAGCTTAGTAAAGTTAGTGGCGACTACAGTAGATCTGAGACAGAATGAGTTAGCTGCACACCTAGGTATGGAAGTGAGTGAGTCACCCAGGAAAAGGCATGCCTGGCAGATATTTCATCCCGCACCTGATCCAGTAAGAGAAGCAGCAAGATCTGGGTTTTGGTTAGATTCAATTTATAATAAGACACACCAGAGTACTGGGAAAGTATTTGAGAAGCAGCTTCCAGGGATTTTAAAGGATTAGACAAAGTTAAAATAACCTCGTCTGCGTACAGACCTATGACATGTATGTCCTCTCCTACTTTGATTCTGGTGACATCCGAACAGGTGCGCAGACTCTCTGCTAGTGGCTCCATAACTAATGCGAAAATTTGAGGGGAAAGGGGACACCCTTGTCTGGTGCCCTTAGTAATTTGGAAAGGGGCCGAGAGAAAGCCAGATGCCAACACTCTCGCCGAGGAGTATAAACCCATAATGGCCTGCAGGATTTTCCCCCCAAATCCAAACTTCCTCAGGACCTGCTCCAGGAACCCCCAGTGGACTCTATCAAATGCTTTTTCAGCATCGAGAGAGACGAATACACTGGGGGACCTGGACCAGTGGGCCACCTGCAACAAGTCTATCATGCGTCTAGTCCCGTCCCGACATTGGGGCCCCGGAACAAAACCCACCTGATCGGATGTCACCAGATTTGGAAGGATTTTATTTATACGGGCAGCCAGTAATTTAGCGAACAACTTGAGGTCTGAGTTGAGGAAGGAGATGGGTCGGAAATTCTCAGGGGCAGAGGGAGGTTTCCCCGGTTTGGGAAGGGTCACTACTGTAGCTGATAACATGTCTGGAGGAATATTCCCAGTGTTCAAGAAGGACGAGAACAACCTTTCTAGTAAAGGCAACAATGACTGGTGGAAAGTTTTATAATATTCACCCGGCAGGCCATCAGGTCCAGGTGACTTATTGGAAGGAATGCTTTTAATGACGTTCCCAATCTCCTTTTGAGTGATCGGGGCATTCAAAGCATCCAAAGAGGCAGCGGATAATGTGGGCATAGAAATCCTATCTAGGAAAGACACTATCCCATCTGAGGTAGGCTGGGGAGTATTACCGTCCGATTGCAGATTATAAAGAGAGGAATAGTGTTGAGCGCGAATATTCGAAAAGCGAATTTTTTTAGCGAATATCGGCACTTCGCTAATTCGCGAATATTTCGAATATAGCGCTATAAATTCGCTATTTCGAATATTCGTTTTTTTTTTTTTTTTAGTTATATTTTTTTCTTTCCCTCTTCCCAACAGTAGTTCTTACCTGTCCTGAGGATTCCTGGCTTCCTGGCTGCTCTAGTCAGTGCCCATTGCCGCTTCTGCCGACTTCCGTGCTCATGGAGCGTCCCCATCCATGGAGAATCTCCATATACTAAAATGTACTGTCGGTTGAGAATTACGTTGAAATCGTAATGCGATTAATTCAAGTTATATTAATCGCATTGCGATTTCAACTTAGAGCTGAGTTTATAATGGGTCAGCTTGCTAGAATGAACGAAGATAACGAATATGGAATATAGCAGCACTGCTAAGTTGAATTCGCAATGCGATTAATTTAACTTGAAGTAATCGCATTGCGAATTCAACTTAGCACTGCTGCTATATTCCATATTCAGTTAACTTCGTTCATTCTAGCAAGCTGACCCATTATAAACCCAGCTCTAAGTTGAAATCGCAATGCGATTAATATAACTTGAATTAATCGCATTGCGATTTCAACGTAATTCCTCAAATCCGACAGTACATTTTAGTATATGGAGACGTTCCCATGGTGATGGGGACGCTCCATGACACAGAAGTTATGGTTGGCTTGGTAGAATTAGCGAATAGCGAATATGACGAATGTATTCGTCATATTCCTCAAAACGAAGATAACGGTATTCTACATCTTCGTTTTAGCAACCTATTCGTCAACCTCGCTAATTCTAGCAATCAAATAGGAAGGTTGACTATAGAGACAGCTGTGTTAAATTAGCTATGCGATTTTTTTTTTTTTTAATAGAATAATTATATTACTTGATATAATTACTATAATTATTCTATTTATAAAAAAAATAAAAAAAATCGCATAGCGAATCAAACACAGCTGTCTCTATAGTCAACCTTCCTATTGATTGCTAGAATTAGCGGGTTGACGAATAGGTAGCTAAACGAAGATGTAGAATACTCGTTATCTTCAGTTTATGAAGTAGACGAATACATTCGTCATATTCGTCATCCTCGCTAATTCTAGATATGAAACCAATAGGAAAGTAGCCTTAAGTACAAATCGCAATATGCGATTATTTAAATCGCATGTTAATCGCGATAACTAGAAAAAATTACGAATATTCGATTTCGACGAATATGAAACGAATATTCATTCGAATATTCGCGAATTTCGTCGAAATCGAATATGGCACCTGCCGCTCATCACTAGAGAGGAATAATAAGCAGCAAACGTATCCGCGATTTCCTGCGGATGTGTTACTGTCCTATTAGCATATTGGAGCCTATCAATACGTGATGCTGCCAATCGTTTATTAATTCTTTTCGCTAAAAGAGCCCCTGCTCTATCTCCTTCATGATAAAATGAGGCTCTCAATCTCCTCATGCTCCATTCCTGTTTATATAAAAGAAGGGATCTGAGGGATGATCTAGAGTCTTTTAATCTAGTTAGAGAAGCCTGAGTGTTCCACAGCTTATGAATCCGCTCCGCTGAGCGCAAAGCCTGAAGTGCTGTATCCAAGGCCTGCGTTCTGGACCGCTTTAAGCGCGCTGCTGATTGCAAAAATATCCCCCTCATAAATGCTTTTTTTATAAGCCATAAAGTGGTAATATCTATGTCAGCAGAGTCATTAAAAGACAAAAATTCCTCTAATGTACCAGTATAGCCTTCAACCCTCCTAGGACATGATAATAGATATGAATTCAGCCGCCATTGTGGGGGGGGGGGGTGAGGGGAAACCATCATCTATCTCCATGCTTATGGTCGGACCAGGTGGCAACCCCAATCCCCGACCCACGCACCATTTGAATGACATTCCTCGAGACCAGGAAGAAATCAATACGTGATTGAGAGGAAAACGCCGGAGAAATATACGTGAAATCACGCTCCTCACTATGTTGATACCTCCATATGTCATGGAAGGGAGACTCACGGATAATATTGGATAATTCCATACGTGACGAGGAATGGGTAGATTTATAATCAAGCGAGCTGTGGATCGGGGCATTAAAATCGCCACCAATAATCACCTCCCCCTCCGCCACACTGTGCACTTTCTTGAGAACCTTCCTGCAGAAAGCGGCCTGTTTGGTAGTAGGAGCATATACAGATACCATAGAAAATTTAAACCCATTAATTGTACAAATAACAATATTATATCTGCCAGCAGTGTCCCTAATGCAGTTAACTAAGGCGAATGCCACAGATACCTTAAAACATATGAATACTCCCGCTTTCTTTTTCACTGGAGGGTGTGCGTGCAGTATAACCGGAAATCTCCTATGAATGCATCTGTGGGCATCCTTCTCTAGAAGATGAGACTCCTGTATGAATGCTATATCGCAATTAGACTTGAGTAAGTCAGCCCATTGAAGCGAACGTTTAAAGGGGGAGTTTAAACCCCGAACATTCAGCGATAAGACTTTTAAACCCATGGAACATTAAAAAAGACCCGTACAGAATTATCCATCCCACTAGGCAGGACCCCACATACACCTACAGGATCCTCAACAACAGGCATCATTAAACTGAGAAAAAACATAGCAGTGTGGACTAATAAGTAGTGATGAGCGGCAGGTGCCATATTCGATTTCGACGAAATTCGCGAATATTCGAATGAATATTCGTTTCGTATTCGTCGAAATCGAATATTCGTCATTTTTTCTAGTTATCGCGATTAAAATGCGATTTAAATAATCGCATATTGCGATTTGTACTTAAGGCTACTTTCCTATTGGTTTCATATCTAGAATTAGCGAGGATGACGAATATGACGAATGTATTCGTCATATTCCTCAAAACGAAGATAGCGAGTATTCTACATCTTCGTTTTAGCAACCTATTCGTCAACCTCGCTAATTCTAGCAATCAAATAGGAAGGTTGACTATAGAGACAGCTGTGTTAAATTCGCTATGCGATTTTTTTTTAATACAATAATTATATTACTTGATATGATAATATTATTATAAGTATTCTATTTATTAAAAAAAAAAAAATCGCATAGCGAATTTAACACAGCTGTCTAGTAAGTCAACCTTCCTATTTGATTGCTAGAAGTAGCGAGGTTGACGAATAGGTTGCTAAAGCGAGATGTAGAATACTCGTTATCTTCGTTTTGAGAATATGACGAATACATTAGTCATGTCGTCATCTACTAATCTACCAAGCCAACCATAACTTCTGTGCTCATGGAGCGTCCCCATCACCATGGGAGCGTCTCCATATACTAAAATGTACTGTCGGTTTGAGGAATTACGTTGAAATCGCAATGCGATTAATTCAAGTTATATTAATCGCATTGCGATTTCAACTTAGAGCTGGGTTTATAATGGGTCAGCTTGCTAGAATTAGCGAAGTTAACGAATATGGAATATAGCAGCAGTGCTAAGTTGAAATCGCAATGCGATTAATTTAACTAAAGTATTCGCATTGCGATTTCAACTTAGAGCTGGGTTTATAATGGGTCAGCTTGCTAGAATTAGCGAAGTTAACGAATATGGAATATAGCAGCAGTGCTAAGTTGAAATCGCAATGCGATTAATTTAACTTAAAGTATTCGCATTGCGATTTCAACTTAGCACTGCTAGTGCATAGCTATATATTCCATATTCGTTAATTCTAACCTATGTAAGATAGCAGTGCTAAGTTGTAATCGCAATGCGATTAATATAACTTGAATTAATCGCATTGCGATTTCAACGTAATTCCTCAAATCCGACAGTACATTTTAGTATATAGAGATTTTCCCATGGAAGGGGACGCTCCATGAGCACGGAAGTCGGCAGAAGCGGCAACGGGCACTGACTGGAGCAGCCAGGAAGCCAGGAATCCTCATGACAGGTAAGAACTACTTTTGGGAAGTGGGAAAGAAAAAAATATAACTAAAAAAAAAAAAAAAAAAAACGAATATTCGAAATAGCGAATTTATAGCGCTATATTCGAAATATTCGCGAATTAGCGAAGTGCCGATATTCGCTAAAAAAATTCGCTTTTCGAATATTCGCGCTCAACACTACTAATAAGTATAGGACAGGGAGAAAGAACATAGGTCGTGTATGATAGTAGAACAGAATTATAAACCTATGAGTCAACATGACTCATATAACTTGCAGGAATCAGACCTGCTAAAGTAGGGAGAAAAAAAAAACAGACTCGGAGGGTTAAAACGGTAACCACAAAACAGATTACCCCCCGGACCCGCTCCCTTATACATAGTCACCACAATGATCCCTCGTTGCGAGAATCCATAGATCAAGCGGCCTCCCACTCTGGATCGATTCTCGCCGGATGAGGATGAGAGGACGGGTCCAGACTGGTGGTTTCAGTCAGGTAGCCCCATTCTTGCAGCCGGAGAGAGGCATCTTTCCGAGACACCAGGGAATGCAGAACTCCGTTATGCGAAACCAGCAACTTCACAGGGAAACCCCAGCGATACTTGATATGTAGTTGCCTGAGCAACTTGGTGATCTGGCCGAATTCCCGAATTCCCGCCGCAGAAAGGTCCGGGTAGATCGATATTCCTTTAAAGGACTCAGATGGTTCTGGGTTCTTCCTTAGGACCTGCAGAAATGCATCTTTAATGGTATAAAAATGAATCCGTCTGATGATGTCACGTGGCAAGGATGGATCTATGCCCTACGGTTTGGGCACCCTGTGAATTCTGTCTATTAACAGGTCCCGGTCAGAAACCTGTGGGAGCACTTCCTTAAGTAGCTTTTTGAGAAAGGAATCGAGCTCAGTAGGATCCACAGATTCAGGGACTCCCCGGAGTCTAACGTTATTCCGCCTATGGCGATCTTCCAAATCCTGGAGCTTGGCAGCTAACCGGGCAACGTCTTCTCCCATAGCTTCATGAGCATCTATTAGCGAATTGTGGGAGGAGGCGAATTCCGCCATCTTGGCCTACACGTGCGCGGTGCGTTCCCCTAGATCTTTGATCTCCCGTTTTATTTCTTTTAACATCCCTGCCATATCCCCTTTCATAGATGCCCGCAGATTCTCTAAGAGGGATTTTATTACCTCCTCTGTTAGGGCGCCAGTGCTCTGGGTAGGCGAGGGGGAAGCTGTGCAGCCGTGGAGTTCAGAAGCCGCTGGGGAGGCTGAGCTGAGGGACGGTGAGCGCACGTGAGGTGGGGAGCTTCTCAGGCCCGCATCTCCTGTGCTCGTTCTGCTGAAAAACTCTGTGAGTTTTGCTGGAGCCTGTCTCTTCCTCACCTTCCCCATGCTGCAGAGAGAAGCGAGGCACAAACTATGAGTAGAAATCCGGTCAGAGGGATGGCTGTGAGCCGCTGAAGAGAGCTTTGGCACGGAGCTAAGGTATTATGCGACCGGCGCCATTAGCGTGCAGGACGCCCCCCCTGACAATTTACAGAGATATTTCTCTCACCTAGCATGGGTATATGTAAAAGTACACACCAAAACACATTGCCCTACTTTTCCTGAATACGGCGATACCACATGAGTGACATTTTTTTGGAACCTGGGTGCGCAAAGGGGCCCAAATTCCAACGAGTACCTTTAGGTTTTACAGGGCTGCTCACAATTTAGCCCCGCCCAAAATGCCAGAACAGTAAACACATCCCACAAATGACCCCATTTCGGAAAGTAGACACCCCAAGGTATTCATTGAGGGGCATAGTGAGTCCGTGGGAGATTTTTTTTTTTTTTGCCAGAAGTAAGCAGAAATGGAAACTTCATTTTATTTTTTTTCCTCAGAAAGTGTCATTTTCCGCTAACTTGTGAAAAAAAATGAAATCATACATGAACTCACCATGCCCCTCCGCGAATACTTTGGGGTGTCTTCTTTCTAAAATGGTGTCATTTGGGGGGTATTTATACTATCCTGACATTCTAGCACCTGAAGAAACATGACAGGTGCTCAGAAAGTCAGAGCTGCTTCAAAATGCCGAAATTCACTTTTTTGCACCATAGTTTGTAAACGCTATAACTTTTACCCAAACCAATAAATATACACTTATTGGATTTTTTTTTATCAAAGACATGTAGAACAATAAATTTAGAGAAAAATGTATATAGAAATATAGTTTTTTTTTTAAATTTTACAACAGAAAGTGAAAAATGTCATTTTTTTGCAAAAATTTCGGTCATTTTTGATTAATAGCAAAAAAAGTAAAAATGTCAGCAGCAATGAAATACCACCAAATGAAAGCTCTATTAGTGAGAAGAAAAGGAGACAAAATTCATTTGGGTGGTAAGTTGTATGACGGAGCAATAAACCGTGAAAGTAGTGTAGTGCAGAATTGTAAAAAGTGGCCTGGTCATTAAGGGTGTTTAAGCTAGGGGGGCTGATGTGGTTAAGGATAAGCCAAATTTATCAAACAATGTGACATTTGATAAATGTGGCATAAAGTATTCCAACGCAAACTCAAGCAAAACTGACTTCAGATACTCCCATCATGATGGATTCCCCACAATGGATCCATTTGCTAATGAGAAAACTACTTCATCCTATTCTTTTCAGAACAATAACATATTACCTGGCGTAACTAGACAAGCAGATTTTAAGTGTAATTGTGTACCGCTGCTGTCATAGGTTCTGTACATGACAAATCTCTTGAGCTAAGCATTTTTGCCCAATTTTAAAATGTTGCATCATTTAAAATTTGTAGTGTATGAAAATGATTAGTGCAACCTGCAAACCTTAATGATGATAGAAGACCTCTGGGAGGCATGCCACCGAGAGACAGATGTAGAGATGATTCTGACTCAATTCCAGATTTCTGACACTTGTACAATATGCTAATAATGAATTTGATAAGTGAGCAGTAAAGAAGGTAACATCCAGCATGTACGGATCTCTATACTGTCACATCTAGTAGGCCCTCTGCCTCAACTCCATAAGGTTGGAATCACACATGCAGTTTCCATGCAGTTTTTTGAGCAGAAGCCTGGAATGGATATAAAAGAGAGCGGTCAGTTGTTCCAGTATACTTTTCCTTCTCTTTGGATCCACATTAGCTTTCATTACAGCCTCAGGCTAAGCATACTTCAGAGAATCTAGTGCTGGAGAATGCAATCATGTAGCCACATTTCCACATCGAACAGCATACATACATTTCTATAGAGATTTCACAGTGTACCCCTCAACTTGAAAGCCAGCAATACCTTACTCTCTTAGGCCTCTTTCACACGAGCTTAATGGATTCTCTCGGGGTCAGTTCAGGAAAAAAACGTATGGTTTTGCACCCAAGTTCAGTCGGTTTTGTCTCCAATTGCATTCAGTGTTTCAGTTTTTTCCACGCGAGTGTAATCAGTTTTTGATGCGTTTTTTACACGCGTGAAAAATAAACGGAAGAATTACAAACTACATCTCCTAGCAACCATCAGTGAAAAGCGTATTACAGCCGGAATTAATTCAGATTACATCCGGATACAATCCATTTTTCACTGACGCCCCGCTCACTTCTATGGAACCAGACCTGCGTATAAAACGCAGGATATAGAACATGCTGCAATTTTTCCTGAACGCAGAAATGATGAGTGAAAAACAATGCTCATGTACACAGACTTAAAAAATTAATGGATCAGGATTCAGCCCGGATGCTATGCGTTTGTATCTCACATCGCACCCTGACTGAAAACTTGCTCGTGTGAATTGCCCTAAAGATGTAAAGGATTAGAAAACCATGGCTGTCTTCTACTAACAATATCCCCACTGCTGTCCACAGGTTTTAATTTTTTATTTTTTAACGCCTTAAGCCACATTTAAGTAAGCATTCTGTATTAAGAATGTTATTATTTTCCTTTATAACCATGTTATAAGGAAAAATAATAAAATCTGTACAACACCTAACCCAAACCCGAACCTCATTGAAGAAGTTTGGGTCTGGGTACCACATTAAGTTTTTTCTCATACGCGTGCAAAACGCATTGCACTCGCGCGGAAAAAACTCAACAACGGAACGCAATCGCAGTCAAAACTGATTGAAATTGCATCCCTACTCGCGCGGGTTTCCTGCAATGCGCCTGCATCTCATCCGGCCCTCACCCGCAACACCCATCTGAAAGAGGCCATCTACCAAAAATAGGCATATGTGTATGTATACTTTATTGAAGAAAAGGGAATAATCCACTGCCAGAAACCTATGATACTAGTTTATTTCCTGCAAGATCATTGAATTCCCAAACCTTCTTTCCACACAACATCTGCTGTCAGCGTTGAGGCTCCCATTCGCATTAGATAGTCGACTGAACATACTTAAAGGGTTATGATTCCACATAGTCTATTCATTCCATTTTAGGAAATCTAAAAAGTTTATCTGGAAAATTATGTAGGATATCAGCACCAAATAGATAAAGTTTGCAAACAGATGCAAATCCATGGGACTCAAACTTGCCAAATGCTGATTAATATGTTAGTGTATGTTAATTCATCCCATGCATTTTGAACCATTCCGTTGGTCTTCAATAAAAATATGTGCTTAACCACCAGCTGGGCTCCTCATAGAGAAGCCAGGGATAGTTTTTCACAGTCCATGCCTTCTCCATCAATCAAATACAGAGCACTCTATGAACTCTAGGCATATAAATCAGGAAGTGGATATGCTGTCTTGTTCTGTTCACAGTGGCCATGTAATCACTGTGGGCTGGGAGTCTGCAAGAGCTGATAGGTCTTATCGCACCCAGATGAGATCTACAGTGAGGTTGTACAAGGATTAACAACCTCTTTGAGGGTAGTATTTCTTCTGTAACTGGGGCTACTACTGTGATCCCCAGTTACAGGAGATATCAGCAGTATAAAAAAATATAAAGGTGAATGCCACCCAAAGGTCTTGTATGACCTTATGAGGGGGAGCAAAGTGCAAAATCAAAATAAAATAACATAGAAAAAGACAAAGTAAATAAATAATTAAAAAGATAATAAAAAAATAAAAACCACTACCACTCGATGAATTACAGCTTGTAGCCTCAATCCCAGCGACCATAACCCAAGCATCCCATATATCAAAACTATTATCCTAAGGAACGGGGGCACACCAAGATAATACAATATAAGAGTGCCGACACACGTTATTAAATATGCAATCGCACCAAAGAAAAGAGAAGAATACCGAGATAAAAAGCCGCACATCTAAAAAATATATATCAAATTTATTGAAAACAACAGACACAACAAGGACAAGTTAAAACTATTGTATACAATGAATCATGGCAGTGTGGACTAAATATGTACCGCACGCCACCCTGACACTACCACATATGTGTAAGCACAGTCCCACATAGATAAACAATAAGTAAAGTGCATAAGATCCATCAACATTGAATAGTATGAAGGTAATACTTATCATAAAAATAGCATGGTGGAAATGTGCGTGGTAGGCAAGGAAAAACCCAACGCGTATAGCCAGGCTCTGCTGGCTTTCTCAGTGGTGCCTGTTCAAAATCTCAAATGAGCTTACATATATAGGTATAGTAATAAGAGTAACATTGATCACCTGCAGTGTAGGCATATGAGTGGTCCATGAGGGGAGACTCCCATAGAAAGGAGGAGTCGGTGGATGGTGTATACCATCCATATAGGAAAAAGTATAATTCGCGCAGAACAAATCAGCGGGCGGAACTGCCGTGTGCACATGCGCCGGACCAAATAAATCGGATAGGCGCATCAATCCGCCAACAAACAAGATAGCCCAATGCGCATTTTTTTGGCGGATAGGATGCGGACCCATTCATTTCAATGGGTCCGCAAAAAATGCACCGTGTGCTGTCCGCATCAGTATGTCCATTCCATAGGCCAGCAAAAAAAATAGAGCATGTCCTATTCTTGTCCGTTTTAGGCATAGTTACAATGGATCTGCAAAAAAAAAAAAAAAAATGGATGGCATTCGTTCGGACCACAAAACACATACGGTCGTGTGCATGTAGCCTAAAGCATATATACTTCCACATTATAGCCTAAAAAATCCAATCAACATCCTGTCTATATATATATATTTCTCCAGTACAAAGCACACAGCAAAGCTACTAACCCACACATAGCATGTGTTTACAGCTCTCCAGGTTGTACTAACTTGATTTCCTACAATTTACATTTCCCTTTATACAGGGTTTAGTTTTATACTAGTACATAAAAATCATACACTCTACAGCTATAGTCCAGATTTGTATTGCACCAAATCCAAGCAATATTCAGAGCTTGTATTAGCCCTAAGGTGAAAATAATGCTTGTACTATACTCCATTTTGACTCCAGGAGGTTCTTCTTCCCCTGGGTGTTAAAGGTCAGAAGTTGTTTTGTGGTAATGTAAAGATGGATTAAACATGGGGCGAAATCTATTTCTCAAAAAGGCTTTTCAGCAAAAGGCTTTGACAGGCTCAGGAAAACAAGAAAATAAGCAGGCTAAGCTCTAAGCTTGAAAATGGTTCTACCGCGGGACTGAAATGTTGCTGTTACATTGGGTGAATCATCTTCGCTTTCTTTGACTTTTGGAGTGTTGCTTCATTCCTGTGGATTTGCACTGCTGCAATTTGGATGCTTGGGTCCATCTCTGCACCCAACTATTAAGATCTATTAAGATGCACTTTTCTCCCACCAAAGTGCAGGGGGGAGGGGGGTGCAATGGCAGTGGGTCTTAGGCTACTGGCATTTTTGCTGGATTTGGCAGGGCTCAGCAAAAACGCTTCTGTTACTGATAATACAACCATCTGCATCTGTTATGAACAAATCCAGTTGTATTATGTCTTATAGAGCCAAGATGGATCTGTCATGAACATCACTGAAAGACAATGGGGGACTGATCCATTTTCGATTGTGTCAGAGTTAAACGGATCTGTCCCCATTGACTTGCATTGTGGGTCATGACAGATCCGTCTTGCTCCACATCCCATCATGGAAAGAAAATCGCATTCTGTTCTGTTCAGTTGCGTTTTGTCCCTATTGACAATGAATTGGGACAAAACGGAAGAGTTTTTCTCCGGTATTCAGACCCTATGACGTATCTCAATACTGGAAAACAGAAAGGCTAGTGTGAGAGTAGCCTTATAGTGCAGATGCTAATGACTGTTCCACTTATCAGGTCTCAGTGCAGGGCCTGGAAGAAAATCAGGGAGTGGTGAGTGCAGGATAGAACATGGTGTGGAGCAGGAAAGGTACGTGTTTTTTTTTGTTTTTTTTGTCTGATCGAGCTTGGGGGTATGATCTGAGGAGGAATGGGGGTCTGATATAGAGGTCTGATGGTGGTCTAATCTGAGGTCTGGTGGAGCTTGGGGGTCTGATCTGAGGAGGAATGTGGGTCTGATATAGCGGTCTGATGGTGGTCTAATCTGAGGTCTAATGGAGCTTGGGGGTCTGATCTGAATCTGAGGATGAATGGGTGTCTGAAATAGAGGTCTGATGGGGCTCTGATCTGAGGTCTGATGGAGCTTGGGGGGCCGATGGCTTGGTGAAAAAGGAAGTGTTGTAAGAGAAGGGGGATGGCTTAAAATGTAACAGCATATACCATAATTATGGCTTAAAGTCTGCCAACCAATAGTTGGTGTAAAATGCATCCAATGTGCCTTACTAATCATTACTAATGCTTAGACAAGTCAGATCTCAAATTTGTCTCAATATCTGTCACGGCTGTATGTGAGCAACAAGAGCATACACAGTGAGTTAGCTACTGACCGGACCCAAACTAGGGAACATAAAGGGTGACCCCTGTCAGACCCTAAAAGCTCTCCCTATGCTGCTAAGCCCATGTCCAGATCCAGATGGTGGATCGAGACATGCCCGCGTACCTAAGGCTGATGACCACTGTAACCCCTACAGTAGTGGAAGGGGCACGGCCACCGGTGCCCTGCTCAGTATATGGACGGAACCGGGGTCGCCTCGGATCCAGTCAGCAAAACAAACAGAAACACACAATGTCTGCACACTTAACTGAAGGAGCTGCAGCAGCAGTGAAAACAGATCCAAAGTCAGCAGACAATGTCCGAAGTACTTGCTTCAGCAGAACACAGGTCCAGAAAATCACACCAGTGAAGATACTCAAGCGAGAGATACAGGTCAAATGAAGTAGTATAATCCGCACTGCATAAAGGAAGAGAGGTGATTTAAAGGCAGAGCAATCAAACACAGGAGGGACAGCTGGGAGGAAGGAAACAGAAAGTAAAGACCTCATCACAGGGGCGGAGAAACAGAGCTGTGGGAACGTCTCAAAGCTCTAGTAGTTACATCATCACAGGGGTGGAGAAACAGAGCTGTGAGAACGTCTCAAAGCTCTGGTAGTGACAGTACCCCCTCTACGGGTGGACTCCGGACACCCAGGACCCACCTTCTCAGGATGAGCCCTATGAAAAGTCCTGATGAGGCGAGTGGCTTTAATGTCCGACACCGGAACCCACATCCTCTCCTCAGGACCATAACCTTTCCAATGAACGAGGTACTGAAGAGAACCGCGGACAATGCGAGAGTCCACAATTCTGGAAACCTCAAACTCCAGATTGCCATCAACCAAAATCGGAGGAGGAGGCAAAGAGGAGGGTACCGTGGGCTGGACATATGGTTTTAAGAGAGATCTGTGAAATACATTATGTATCTTCCAAACCCGTGGAAGATCAAGACGGAAGGCAACAGGATTGATGACTGACAAGATTTTATAAGGCCCAATAAACTTGGGACCCAATTTCCAGGAGGGAACCTTCAGTTTAATATTTCTTGTAGACAACCACACCAGATCACCCACATTCAGGTCCGGACCAGGCACACGTCTCTTATCAGCCACACGCTTATATTTCTCACTCATCTTTCTTAGATTAGTCTGAATCTTTTGCCAAATGGTAGACAAAGACGAGGAAAATCTCTCCTCCTCAGGCAAACCAGAAGGAGCCCCTCCCGAGAATGTCCCAAACTGCGGATGGAACCCATATGCACCAAAGAATGGTGACTTATCAGAAGATTCCTGACGACGGTTGTTCAGAGCAAACTCAGCAAGAGGGAGAAACGAACACCAATCCTCCTGGTTCTCTGCAACAAAACAGCGCAAATATGTCTCCAGATTCTGATTGACGCGTTCAGTCTGACCATTCGACTGCGGGTGAAAAGCAGAAGAGAAGGACAGCCGAACCCCCAGGCGAGAACAGAAAGCCTTCCAGAATCTGGACACAAACTGCGTGCCTCTATCGGAAACAATATCAGAGGGAATGCCATGCAATTTAACAATATGGTCGACAAAAGCTTGCGCCAACGTTTTAGCATTGGGCAATCCAGGGAAGGGTATGAAATGTGCCATCTTGCTAAAACGGTCCACCACCACCAGGATCACCGACTTCCCTGAGGAACGAGGAAGATCCGTGATAAAGTCCATGGACAGGTGTGTCCAAGGACGGGAAGGTATGGGTAAGGGGAGAAGGGGACCTGAAGGCCGTGAACGAGGGACCTTAGCGCGAGCGCACGTCTCACAAGCAGCCACAAAACCCTCCACCAACTTACGAAGAGCCGGCCACCAAAATCTCCGAGCAATGAGATCTACCGTGGCTCTACTCCCGGGGTGACCAGCAAGAACCGTATCATGATGCTCCTTGAAGAGTTTGTGACGTAACTCAGGAGGCACAAACAACTTTCCAGAAGGACAACGGGCAGGTGCCTCAGTCTGGGCAGCCTGGACCTCGGCCTCCAAATCAGAATACAGAGCAGAAACAACTACCCCCTCCGCCAAAATGGGACCCGGGTCCTCGGAGTTTCCTCCTCCTTTTTGGTCATGTCAGTGAGGGGTTTGACAACAGAGGAATAATTCAAAATGAACTTTCTGTAATAGTTTGCAAAACCCAGAAAGCGCATCAATGCCTTCTGATTCTCAGGAAGCTCCCACTCAAGCACAGCACGGACCTTCTCCGGATCCATGCGAAAACCAGAAGCAGAGAGGAGAAAACCCAGAAATTGAATCTCCGATACCATAAACACACATTTCTCCAGCTTGGCGTACAATTTATTTTCTCGCAGAATCTGCAGAACCTGAAAAAGATGATCCTGATGAGTCCGAACATCAGGGGAAAAAATCAAAATATCATCAAGATACACCAACACAAATTTCCCCATTAAATGGTAGAAAATACTGTTAACAAAATGCTGAAAGACGGCCGGAGCATTCATCAAGCCAAAAGGCATAACGAGATTCTCGAAATGCCCCTCGAGAGTGATTAAAGGCTGTTTCCATTCATCCCCTCTCTGACCCTGACCAGGTTGTGCGCGCCTCTCAAATCCAATTTGGAAAAAACCTTGGCCCCAACAATTTGGTTGAAGAGGTCTGTGATCAGAAGGAAGGGGATAGGGATCGCGAATCGTGATACGGTTCAGCTCCCTAAAATCTAGGCAAGGTCTCAGAGAGCCATCTTTCTTTTTAATAAAAAAACCCGCGGCGACCGGTGATTTTGAGGGACGAATATGCCCCTTATCGAGACTCTCAGAGATATAGGTTCGCATTGCGATTCTCTCCGGTTGTGAGAGATTGTACAGGCGTGCTTTTGGCAGCTTGGCGCCGGGAATGAGGTTAATGGGACAGTCAAACTCCCGGTGAGGAGGTAGCTCCTGCACACCGCTCTCGGAAAACACGTCCGAGAAATCAGAGAGAAATGATGGCAAAGTTTTAGTAGATACCTCTGCAAAAGTCGCTGTGAGACAATTCTCTCTACAAAACTCACTCCACTCATTTATTTGCCTTCCTTGCCAATCAATAGTGGGGTTATGTTTAGTGAGCCAGGGTAACCCCAACACTAGAGGAGTAGGCAATCCGTTAAGGACAAAACAAGATATATCCTCCACATGAGTGTCACCTACAGCTAACCGGATATTGTGAACAATGCCCTTCAGGGATCTCTGTGAGAGTGGAGCAGAGTCAATGGCAAAAACAGGTATATCTTTTTCTAATGTGCAAACCCGAAAACCATGCCTGGCTACAAATTGAGTGTCAATAAGATTGACGGCCGCTCCACTATCAACAAAAATTTCACAAGAAATGACTTTGCTCTCTAGCGCCACCCTGGCAGAAAGGAGAAAACGAGAACTGCAGGTCAGAGGAAAAGCCCCAATTCCTACATCAACTTTGCCCAAGGTAGCAGATGAAGCAGAGTTTGATGATTTTCCTTTGAGGATTTTCTCTTATTATCACTCTTAGTACAGTTCATGAATCTCCTAGAGGGACAAACATTTGCCAAATGACCAATGCCCCCACAACAAAAACACACCATACTCTGAGGACTAAATCCTCCTTTATCAGGGGCAAGTCGACCTAGCTGCATGGGCTCCTCCTCAGAGGGGACCGAGACAGGATGAGGCCCCTGCACACTGAATGAGTCCGCACCACTGCCCCTAGAGTGACAATGGCTGGACCGAGAGGTCTCGTTTCTTTCTCTTAGACGCCTGTCAAGGCGTACCGCCAATGACATGGCAGACTCTAAAGATGTTGGTCTCTCATGGAAAGCAAACGCATCTTTCAATCTCTCTGAGAGACCATGACAGAACTGACTCCGGAGTGCAGCATCATTCCAACCTGAATCAGCTGCCCATCTCCGAAATTCAGAACAATAAAACTCAGCAGACAGTTTGTTCTGGCATAAAAAACGTAAGTTAGATTCAGCCAGAGCAACACGATCCGGGTCATCATATATCTGCCCCAGGGCCACAAAAATCTTTCTGTGGATCGAAGGAGGGATCCCCGATGGCAGTGAAAAAGCCCAAGTCTGAGCATTACCCCTGAGCAAGGAGATGACAATCCTCACCCTCTGCTCCTCATTACCAGAGGAACGGGGACACAAACAAGCAAAAATGGAGTTTGCATGCCTCTCTGAAGCGAACAAAATTCTCACTGCCCCGGAGAACGTTTCCGGAAGTGAGACCTTTGGCTCGCAACAGACTCCATGGGCCGGAGCCGAGCCCAATGCTTGAAGCTGAATCATAGATTGACGGAGATCCGCTACCTCCAAAGAAAGACCCTGCATGCGGTCAACCAGGTCAGAAAGCGGATCCATGTCAAAAGGACTGTTTCGGCGGATTATAATGTCACGGCTGTATGTGAGCAACAAGAGCATACACAGTGAGTTAGCTACTGACCGGACCCAAACTAGGGAACATAAAGGGTGACCCCTGTCAGACCCTAAAAGCTCTCCCTATGCTGCTAAGCCCATGTCCAGATCCAGATGGTGGATCGAGACATGCCCGCGTACCTAAGGCTGATGACCACTGTAACCCCTACAGTAGTGGAAGGGGCACGGCCACCGGTGCCCTGCTCAGTATATGGACGGAACCGGGGTCGCCTCGGATCCAGTCAGCAAAACAAACAGAAACACACAATGTCTGCACACTTAACTGAAGGAGCTGCAGCAGCAGTGAAAACAGATCCAAAGTCAGCAGACAATGTCCGAAGTACTTGCTTCAGCAGAACACAGGTCCAGAAAATCACACCAGTGAAGATACTCAAGCGAGAGATACAGGTCAAATGAAGTAGTATAATCCGCACCGTACAAAGGAAGAGAGGTGATTTAAAGGCAGAGCAATCAAACACAGGAGGGACAGCTGGGAGGAAGGAAACAGAAAGTAAAGACCTCATCACAGGGGCGGAGAAACAGAGCTGTGGGAACGTCTCAAAGCTCTAGTAGTTACATCATCACAGGGGTGGAGAAACAGAGCTGTGAGAACGTCTCAAAGCTCTGGTAGTGACAATATCTCTTCCCTATTCTATCCTCCATCATCATGTCTCTTTGTCTAATGGAACTGGAAAAGAAGAATATAGTCCTAATACAGAGATAGAAATGTGAAGACACAACAGCATACCCTAGAATCCTGGAAAACTAAATGTCAATGGATGGCACAGTCTATTCAAAAATAATTATTGTAAAATGGTAAAAGAAAAATATAAATAAAGATGTACTTTAAAGGGGTTGACCAGTCTCTTGGACTTTTTAACTGTGGGCGTCAGCATGTTGGACCTCTTGAAAAATCACACTCACCTGCTCCCCGCTGCATGCCAGCTCTCTGGCCTTTTTCAGAGATCTTTCAGTCCACGTCCTATAAACTTCCGGATGTCCTCCCCAACAGCATGTCACTGCTTGATCACATGTTGCCTGGGAACACAGCCATTGGCCACAGCAGCACACAGAACACCGTCTGGAGGTTTTCAGCCTGGGAACCAGAAGATTGCTGAATGGAGCAGCGTGGAGCGAGTATGTTTTTTTTAATACACGCTGCTTCCAACAGTTAAAGTTTAAAAGTCTGGGAAACCCCTTTCAGAGAACGAAGTAAAAGAACCTTTAAGTAAATAAATGAAACTTACACTCCTAACTCTGCTATATCTGTACTCCAGATGGTAGCCAAGTCATTAAAGCATGGTTCATAAAATGATTGTTATATGTCAGAGTTGCATCAGTGGGTGTTCAGTACTCTTTCGTACCCATAGCTCCCTAAGCATCTGCTTAAGCAGCTTTGCGGGTAAACCCATTCCTGCGTGTCCCATATATTTATATAAAACAAGAACGCTAAGAAAAATATGCACTTCTGGGACTCAAGTCTAGCATGAAATGTCAGATATTTCTGAACTAGTGACAGGTCCACATTAAAATTACTAAGATATGCCTATTATAGAAGTTATTACAGTGAAGTCCTAATTCCTCATTCAGAGCACTTCTCGTTATGAGCAAGGCTGCAAAATGTCGTGTGAGACAAGTACTGTGATTAAGAGTATTTTTAGTTCCTCTTATTTGCATTATTTAAATATTAAAAATCACTATAAAGAAATATTTGTTATAGGAGTTAGACATCTTCTAGCAGAACTCAAACTTGTGTCAGCTTACAGTACATTATCCATTACTTACCCACATACTGGATATGTGTCTTAGTACTGAGGAATATATCTTCTGAAATGGCTGCAGCCATCATGATGAACAATAAGGAAGTATTTCAGCTTGTTCAAAGGAATTCAATTCAACTGTGTATACCATATGCATACACATACTTGACGCTGGTATTGGTTACCGGTCCTCTAGTTGTCACGCTCGTGTGTGGGAGGAAAACACTACACCGAGCATAGGAGGGAAAGGGGATACCGGAATAAGGCCTGGAAACTAGGGAAGTAAGATGGACACCTCCTAGAGAAAACCCTAACTCCAGTCCTGACAGACTACCAGTATGAACAGGCCCCAAAGGTAAGTAGGCAAGTTCATACCCTGGAACTAATGTCAGGACTGAGTTTACCTGTTCCTCCAAAGGGAAGGACGAACAGAAGTCTCCCTCAGGCCTAATGACAAACAAGAGAGAAAGGCAACACACACATATATGAAAACAAAATACAAATAGGGAATGGAAACACTTATCTTTAATGAACTCATGCAAGAACCAAACACAAGCTAACCACAAGTCCAACAGAAGCTATAAACCGCATAGCATAGTGGGAGAAACAACAATACATAGAGAAGGTTAAATGACCACAATAGCAACACCTAGGGATAGAAGTAGAGATGTCCCGAACTGTTCAACTGCGAACAGTTCCCTGCAAACATAGCTTGTTCGATTCGCCCTGCCTAATGTTCTCTGTCCACCCCAACCGTCAAACCAAAAAAAAATCCTTTCTGAAAATAATATATCATTAATAATCATTTTCTATCACATTTAACTTAAACCACTCAATTCATGCCAAAAGCCAGGTATGTGCAGGCTGACTATCTATCCATAAGACAGGGTGTCAGCATACCTTACAATGACAATCATGAGCTTTCAAACATAACTTCTCAATCCAAAAGGAGAGAAATTGCCTAGCATTGGTTGGCTATCTAGAGGGCCTGGACCCTAGACCATTATCATTAGGGCGACAAAAATTGTAATTTTATATGCCAGCCTAACTCCTCTCACTGCCTAAGAGAGCTGCATAAACATTTCCCAACATTTAAATCTCATTTGCATACACATGACCAAGAAATGCTAATGAGCAATATAGCAGTATCTGCCTTGTTTGTAAACTGAAACACGATTTGCATAGCTTTCCCATAGTCCCATGTTATGCAAATGAGTTTATATGACAAAACAGAATAGAAAGATTATAAAGTTAGTCTTTAAAAAATTGCAAAATCAAAAAAAACTGTGCAGCCTTCCTAATCATTGAGATGAGAGCTAGGTGGCATAAAAAAAAAAAAAATTTAAAATGTTGTCACCCTAATGATAATCATCTATGTGCACAGGTCCCCCTAGATACCAAACACTAAACAGACAATTTCCCTTCTGGGAAATTTCCCTTCTGGGAAAACTGGTTAATACCCAGGCTGCCTTGCTAAGGTATGCTGATGATCTGTCTGTCTGATGGATTGTTGGTCCTGCATATACCTGGTGCTCGGCGGCCATAGGGAGAACTGTTCTGTGTTGTCCATTGAATGTTTTATGTCATAATACAAATAATAATAATAAGATTTTATGATAGGCAGGCTAGGGTAAATGTCTGTAAGTCTGTCTTTGTCTGTTTCATAAAATACAAAGATTAGTTTCTTTAGTCAGCTACCTTACTGTATGTTTGATTGAGTATTACACCTTAAAGGGACAGGCTGTTTTACCCTATAGAAATATATCTATATAAATATATATAGTCCTGTATTAGGATCCTTGATCTCAGAAAAATTATGCTATTATCATCAAACACTGTCTTTGCATAATGTCTATAAAACGTTTTTGTGCTACAGACCTCAAACTTTCCACACTTTTTCGGCCTATAGCGAAGTACGTTGCTTGTGCTTTATTAAGCGATCCCAACCTCGGGGCCCCTGGGACGGGCCCCGAACACCCACTTTTTCCTTTTTACTTTGACAGGAAAATTTTCAAATCGCTCCCACTCGCACAATTTTGAAGCTACGCTCCCAAACTTGGATCACATATTGTTGGTGTCAACCCGAATAAATGGGTAAATTTGAGGGGACACCCCAAAGTGGGCGGAGCTACCAACGGCCAATGAAAATTTAGCAAATTTCTATACGCTACTCCTCCCACAGTTTTAGGATTACCAAACTTTGCACACTTGTTCGGCACATACCCGAATAGGTTGCTTGTGCTTTAACCGATCCCACCCTCCGGGCCCCTGGGACGGGCCCACAAAAACCTCTTTTTTTCCCATAGAGTTTTATTGGAAAAATGCAAGCGTTTGTCACTCATACAGCTTCGGAGTGAAACTCACCAAACTTGGGTCACTTAGTCATGGGGTCAACCTGAAAATTTATGTCACATTTTGGGGACATTAAAAAGTGGGCGGAGCTACAACCAATCAGATTTTCCCTATTGACTTCAATAGGAAACTTTAAAAAGCTACCATTCTCACAGCATTTAAGCGAGAATACCCAAACTTGGCACCGTGGGTCATTGGGTGACTGTGGTCAAAAATTTTATAAGTGGGCGGAGTCTAAATCGGCCAATCAAATTTCAGCAATTGGTTTAAATGGGAAAATTTTAAACTGCCGCTGCTCGTAGGCGGTTATTGGCACAGTCTTCAAACTTGGCACAGTTGGTCATTGGAGGACTGGGATTAGAATTCTGAAAAGTGGGCAGGGCCAAAATCAACCAATCAGATTTCTTTGAGTGTGAAAAATGTGAAAATTTGAAAAATTTTAACTTCCAAAAATGCTGCAATTCTCAAATTTTTGATGTCAGGGGCTTCAAATTGCAGAAATCAGGTGGCAAGTTACATCAAATTCAAAATTAGAAAAAGTGGGCGGAGCTACAAACAACCAATCAGATTTTCCCTATTGACTTCAATGGGAAAACTTTAAAAAGCTACCATTCTCACAGTATTTAAATGAGAATACCCAAACTTGGCACCGTGGGTCATTGGGTGACTGGGGTCAAAAATTTTATAAGTGGGCGGAGTCTAAATCGGCCAATCAAATTTCAGCAATTGGTTTAAATGGGAAAATTTTAAACTGCCGCTGCTCGTAGACGGTTATTGGCACAGTCTTCAAACTTGGCACAGTTGGTCATTGGAGGACTGGGATTAGAATTCTGAAAAGTGGGCAGGGCCAAAATCAACCAATCAGATTTCTTTGAGTGTGAAAAATGTGAAAATTTGAAAAATTTTAACTTCCAAAAATGCTGCAATTCTCAAATTTTTTATGTCAGGGGCTTCGAATTTCAGAAATCAGGTGGTAGGTTATGTCCAATTCAAAATTGGAAAAAGTGGGCAGGGCAAACTACAACCAATCAGATTTTCCCTATTGACTTCAATGGGAAAACTTTAAAAACTACCATTCTCACAGTATTTAAATGAGAATACCCAAACTTGGCACCGTGGGTCATTGGGGTCAAAATTGTTAAAAGTGGGCGGAGTCTATATCAGCCAATCAAATTTTAGCAATTGGTTTTAAATGGGAAAATGTAAAACTGCCGCAGCTCGTAGCCTGTTATTGGCACAGTCTTCAAACTTGGCACAATTGGTCACTTGAGGACTGGCATTAAAATTCAAGAAAGTAGGTGGAGCCACAAACAGCCAATCATATTCCAAGCCAACATCCTGTGGTTTCTTCAGAAACAGCACTTTCTAGTTATTATTGTTGTTTGTATTATTACATAAAACATCCAATTACCAATACAGAACAGTTCTCTCCTATGGCCACCAAGCACCAGGTATATGCAGGGCCAACAATCCATCAGACAGACAGGTCATCAGCATACCTTAGCAAGGCAGCCTGGGTATTAACCAGTTTTCCAAAAGGAAAATTGTCTATTTAGGGTTAGGTATCTAGGCGGACCTGTGCGCATAGATGATCATCATTAGGGTGACAACATTTTTTATTTTTTTTAATATGCCACCTAGCTCTCATCTCAATAATTAGGAAGGCTGCATAGTTTTTTTTATTTTGCAATTGTTTAAAGACTAATTTTATAATCTTTCTATTCTGTTTTGTCATATAAACTCATTTGCATAACATGGGACAGCTATGCAAATTGTGTTTCAGTTTACAAACAAGGCAGATACTGCTATATTGCTCATTAGCATTTCTTGGCCATGTGTATGCAAATGAGTTTTAACATACAGTAAGGTAGCTGACTAAAAAACTAATCTTTGTATTTTTAAAACAGACAAAGACAGACTTACAGACATTTACCCTGGCCTGCCTATCATAAAATCTTATTATTATTTGTATTATTACATAAAACATTCAATGGACAACACAGAACAGTTCTCCCCTATGGCCGCCAAGCACCAGGTATATGCAGGACCAACAATCCATCAGACAGACAGATCATCAGCATACCTTAGCAAGGCAGCCTGGGTATTAACCAGTTTTCCCAGAAGGGAAATTTCCCAGAAGGGAAATTGTCTGTTTAGTGTTAGGTATCTAGGGGGACCTGTGCACATAGATGATTATCATTAGGGTGACAACATTTTTTTTTTTTTTTTTTTTTTATGCCACCTAGCTCTCATCTCAATGATTAGGAAGGCTGCACAGTTTTTTGATTTTGCAATTTTTAAAGACTAACTTTATAATCTTTCTATTCTGTTTTGTCATATAAACTCATTTGCATAACATGGGACTATGGGAAAGCTATGCAAATCGTGTTTCAGTTTACAAACAAGGCAGATACTGCTATATTGCTCATTAGCATTTCTTGGTCATGTGTATGCAAATGAGATTTAAATGTTGGGAAATGTTTATGCAGCTCTCTTAGGCAGTGAGAGAGGAGTTAGGCTGGCATATAAAATTACAATTTTGTCGCCCTAATGATAATGGTCTAGGGTCCAGGCCCCTCAAGATAGCCAACCAATGCTGACCAATTTCTCTCCTTTTGGATTGAGAACTTATGTTTGTTTGTCTAAATTGCTCAAACTTGTCATTGTAAGGTATGCTGACACCCTGTCTTATGGATAGATAGTCAGCCTGCACATACCTGGCTTTTGACATGGTGTAGAGTGATTTTTTTTATTTTACAAGTAATTAAAATATGTTAAATAACTAAATTAGTATTTAAAAGTAGGTTAGAAAATAAAATGTTAAGGTAGATTTAGATGTCATAAAATAGGTTAGCTAGAATGAGTCACTGTGGGTTTTAATATTCGCCTGCCAATAGAGGTCTATTGCGGTTCGCCTGTTCGCGAACATTTGAGTAAGTTCGGGTAAGTTCGGGTTCGTTGTTCGCGAACAGAAAATTTTATGTTCGCGACATCTCTAAAGGTGTGGCAAGCACCAGAAACAACACAGACGTAATTTGATCCAAAGGGACGTGTTGCCAATCTCACAGATTTCCTGCCACCTGTCACGGGAACATCTGTATGTCTCGGTACGTCTGTGATACTAGTTCTCCAGCCCAAGCTGCAGTCTTACCCTAAATAAAGACTCTGACACAGAGGTGGATTTTAATTGACCACAGCAGCCGTTTTATTAATAAAAACAGAAAATATGAACACTAACAACAAGGAAGTTCCTGGAAGCCTAGAATTATTCAATTCCCATATGGGGAACTCCACCTTGTCTCCAGTCATTGATCACCAGCTGGGAGGCAACAACTGATGGACCCCCTAAATCCGCCACTAACCACCAACTAAGAGTGTGCAGTCCGAACAGTATTTCCCTCCCCTCCTCAGCAACCTGGCAACTTTGAGGACCTCCCACTGCCACGACTGCCACAACAAAATAATCCCCAATCCTACTTGCCTTCTCACAATGCGACCTGAAACAACATCATACCAACCACGGAAACAAGAGACGGTGGGCAGCGATTTGTCGTCTTCGCCTAAAAAATGATGCCTGTTAATCCCCCCTCTGCCCTCTTTTAAAGCCCCAACCACCCCTTATTAATTATCCAACCCCTAGCCACTTGAACTGCCCAATCCCAAATGATCCTGCTCCCCTGAGCCACCACACCATCATGCCAGCCTCCCCCAAGGCTATGCCTCCAGTCACTAGATGACAAAACTGTGCTGAGGTTACATCCACTTACAATTCCTTCTCTGTGTCTGTAAAACTGCATTCAATCTTCATAATGAACCTTTCTGAAGCTGGCCATACATATTTGATAAATGTTGTCTGAACCTGCTGAATGGCAGATGTGGGGGGAAATTAGGATTTGGATTTCAACTGCCCAATCGTTTGGTTATCTGAGAGGTAAGTCCCAGAGCAGTCCTTGAAGATGCCTGTATGTTCCAGGCATGTATTTAGCAGGGAATTCTGGGAAGATAACTGTTGGCCAAAGTAACATTTGGCGGACAGCTATCTAATGTCTATGACCAGCTTTAGGGTATTTATGTTACAACTTGGAAGGTCTGCTGCAGGTTTTCCGCTTCTGAAAGGCCCCTTTCACACGGGCGAGTTTTCCGCGCGGGTGCAATGCGTGAGGAGGACGCATTGCACCCGCACTGAATCCGGACCCATTCATTTCTATGGGGCTGTGCACATGAGCGGTGATTTTCACGCATCACTTCTGCGTTGCGTGAAAATCGCAGCATGTTCTATATTCTGCGTTTTTCACGCAACGCAGGCCCCATAGAAGTGAATGGGGATGCGGGAAAATCGCAAGCATCCGCAACCAAGTGCGGATGCGTTGCGATTTTCCCGCATTGTTGCTTAGCAACGGGACCCAATCTCTATTATTTCCCCTTATAACATGGTTATAAGGGAAATAATAGCATTCTTAATAAAGAATGCATTGTTAAATGATGAGGAAGGGGTTAAAAATAATAAAAGTTAACTTACCTTAGCCACTTGATCGCGTAGTCGCGATCTGTCCTCTCTTTCCCTGCAGCATCGATGATCTAAAGGACCTGTGATGACGTCACATCACATGGCCCAATCACCTGCTCCATCACTATGGTGATGGAGCATGTGATTGGTCCATGTGACCATGTGACATCATCCAAGGTCATAATCACTATCCTCAGGCTGTGGATAGTGCTTAGGACCTTGGATGATGTCACGTGGTCACATGGACCAATCACATGCTCCATCACCATAGTGATGGAGCAGGTGATTGAGCCATGTGATGCTGTGACATCATTACAGGTCCTTTACATCTTTCAAGCTAACGGAGAGGAGGCCGGGCTCAGCGATCAAATGGACCAGGTAAGTAATTATTAGTTTATTATTTTTAACCCATTCTGCACCGGGTTCAACATTAGGGAGATGGCCAAGGGTATTATTTTACATTATAACTATGTTATAATGTGAAATAATACCAGCGGGACAATTTCTGACCCAAACATGCACTTCTGTGAAGAAGTGCAGGTTCGGGTCTGGGTACCAAAAGTGCCGATTTTTCTCCCGCGCGTGCAAAACGCATGACAGCGCTTTGCACTCGCAGGGAAAAATCGCGGCGATTCCCGCAACGCACCCGCACTGTTTGACGGAGTGCACCCGCAACGCCCGTGTGCAAGAGGCCAAAGTCTGCAGCAGATCTGCCTGAAATCTGCCACTACAAAAACTGTCCAAAATAGGCTGTGTTTTAGCAGTGTCTTAAGTGCTGGGATCGAAGAGGGTTTTCCACTGCTCTTAAACTTTGTATAGCAAAGGTTAAAAAGCCATAAATTGACATGCAAGTCAGTTTACCTTATTGGTTTGCTCCTAAGCTCCTGGATAAGATTTTAGAAATCTCATCCATTTTTCCATTGGGGAGAATCCACAGCATTTACATCACCTGAGATCATACTCTGAGTTTATTTTGTGGTTTCAAATAGAACAAAAACAAATTTGACAAGAGGCAAGGGCTGAATTTAACTCTATGCCAGTTTTGAACATGAAGCCACATCTTAGCATCTTCAGAGCGGTCACAATCCTCTACCTTCTGTGATTCTACTGAACTGACCTTGGATCACTATATAAACAAGAGATCTGGGTACTGTAGCCATAAAATGGACATCAGCCTTCATATAGTAGTAAAAAAGAAATGAAAGTCTATGTGCTGTGAAGGGCACTAAAGCTAATTTTCAGTTTTAGTGAATTTTAGATTTCATATTGCAGATACACTGGAATTCTCAGTCAGATTACTGTTTTTAAGTTTCCATCAGTAGGTTATTGTCTGTTGTTAACCACTTCAGCCCCTCTAGCTTAAGCACCCTTAATGACCAGGCCACTTTTTACAATTCTGCACTACACTACTTTCACCGTTTATTGCTCCATCATGCAACTTACCACCCAAATGAATTTTGCCTCCTTTTCTTCTCACTAATAGAGCTTTCATTTGGTGGTATTTCATTGTTGCTGACATTTTTACTTTTTTTGCTATTAATAAAGATTTAACTACATTTTTGCCAAAAAATGACATTTTTTGCTTTCTGTTGTAAAATTTTTCAAAAAAAACTACATTTCTATATAAATTTTTCTCTAAATTTATTGTTCTACATGTCTTTGATAAAAAAAAATCCAATAAGTGTATATTTATTGGTTTGGGTAAAAGTTATAGCGTTTACAAACTATGGTGCAAAAAAGTGAATTTCGGCATTTTGAAGCAGCTCTGACTTTCTGAGCACCTGTCATGTTTCTTCAGGTGCTAGAATGCCAGGATAGTATAAATACCCCCCAAATGACACCATTTTAGAAAGAAGACACCCCAAAGTATTCGCGGAGGGGCATGGTGAGTTCATGTATCATTTCATTTTTTTTCACAAGTTAGCAGAAAATTACACTTTCTGAGGTAAAAAAAAATATAATAAAGTTTCCATTTCTGCTTACTTCTGGCAAAAAAAATAAAATCTCAGACGGACTCACTATGCCCCTCAGTGAATACCTTGGGGTGTCTAATTTCCGAAATGGGGTCGTTTGTGGGGTGTGTTTACTGTTCTGGCATTTTGGGCGGGGCTAAATTGTGAGCAGCCAAGTAAAACCTAAAGGTACTCGTTGGAATTTGGGCCCCTTTGCGCACCCAGGCTGCAATAAAGTGTCACTCATGTGGTATCGCCGTACTCAGGAGAAGTAGGGCAATGTGTTTTGGGGTGTATTTTTACATATACCCATGTCGTTTACAGAGATATTTCTCACACAAAGTATGGGTATATATAAAAATACACCCCAAAACACATTGCCCACTTCTCCTGAGTACGGCGATATCACATGAGTGACACTTTTGCAGCCTGGGTGCGCAAAGGGGCCCTAATTCCAATGAGTACCACCCATTTCACAGGGCATTTTTACGCATTTTTCTTCTCACGCTTTAGGGGTCCCTAAAATGCCAGGTCAGTATAAATACCCCACAAGTGACCCCATTTTGGAAAGAAGACACCCCAAGGTATTCCGTGAGGGGTATGGTGAGTTCATGTAAAATTTTATTTTTTGTCACAAGTTAGTGGAATATGAGACTTTGTAAAAAACAAAATAAAAAAATATATATATCAATTTCCGCTAACTTGTGCCGAAAAATAAAAATTCTGTGAACTTGCCATGCCCCTTAGCAGAATACCTTGGGGTGTCTTCTTTCCAAAATGGGGTCACTTGTGGGGTATTTATACTGACCTGGCATTTTAGGGGCCCTAAAGCGTGAGAATCCAAATGCGTAAAAATGCCCTGTGAAATCCTAAAGGTACTCATTGGTTTTAGGTCCCCTTTGCGCATCTTGGCTGCAAAAAAGTGTCACTCATGTGGTATCGCCGTACTCAGGAGAAGTAGGGCAATGAGTTTTGGGGTGCATTTTTACATATACCTATACTGTGTGTGAGAAATATCGCTGTAAACGACAACTTTTTACATTTTTTTATTCAAAGTTGTCAATTTACAGAGATATTTCTCTCACCCAGCATGGGTATATGTAAAAATACACCCCAAAACACATTACCCTACTTCTCCTGAGTATGGCGATACCACATGTGTGAAACTTTTTTGCAGCCAAGATGCGCAAAGGGGCCCAAATTCCAATGAGTACCTTTTAGGAGGGCATTTTTACACATTTTTCTTCTCACGCTTTAGGGCCCCTAAAATGCCAGGGCAGTATAAATACCCCATTTTGGAAAGAAGACACCCCAAGCTATTCCATGAGGGGCATGGCGAGTTCATAGAAGATTTTTATTTGGCACAAGTTAGCGGAAATTGATTTTTTATTGTTTTTTTCTCACAAAGTCTCCCTTTCCGCTAACGTCTTCTTTCCAAAATGGGGTCACATGTGTGGTATTTATACTGCCCTGGCATTTTATGGGCCCTAAAGTGTGAGAAGAAAAATGCGTAAAAATGCCCTCCTAAAAGGTACTCATTGGAATTTGGGCCCCTTTGCACATCTTGGCTGCAAAAAAGTGTCATTTATGTGGTATCGCCATACTCATAAGAAGTAGGGCAATGTGTTTTGGGGTGTATTTTTACATATACCCATGCTGGATTCTCACGCTTTAGGACCCCTAAAATGCCAGGGCAGTATAAATACCCCACAAGTGACCCCATTGTGGAAAGAAGACACCCCAAGGTATTCTGTGAGGGGCATGGCGAGTTGACAGAAAAAATATTTTTTTGGCACAAGTTAGCGGAAATTTATATATATATATATATTTTTTTTTACAAAGTCTCATATTCCACTAACTTGTGACAAAAAATAAAATTTTACATGAACTCGCCATACCCCTCCCGGAATACCTTGGGGTGTCTTCTTTCTAAAATGGGGTCACATGTGAGGTTTTTGTACTGCCCTGGCATTTGAGGGTCTCCACAATCATTACACGTATGGCCAGCATTAGGAGTTTCTGCTATTCTCCTTATATTGAGCATACGGGTAATGAGATTTTTTTCCGTTCAGCCTCTGGGCTGAAAAAGAAAAAAATGAACGGCACAGATTTTTCATTCGCATCGATCAATGTGGATGAAAAAATCTCTGCCAAAATCAGTGACTGCGGTGCGGTGGGCTGGGCGCTAGCTACCTAACAAGTAGCTAACTAACTGGCTGTGATAAGGGACCCTTATGCCCCATTCACACGTCCGCAATTCTGTTTGCGGAACGGAATTGCGGACCCATTCATTTCTATGGGGACAGACTTTGTCCCGCTCGGATCCGGAATTACGGATCCGCGCTTCCGGGTCTGCACTTCTGTTCCGCAAAAATATAGAACATGTCCTATTCTTGTCCGCAATTGCGGACAAGAAAAGGCATTTTCGCTATAGTTCTGGCAATGTGCGGATATGCAAAATGCGGAAAGCACATTGCCGGTGTCCGTGTTTTGAGGATCTGCGGATCCGTGGATCAGATCCGCGGATCCGTGAATCCACAGATCCGCAAAACATATATGGACGTCTGAATGGAGCCTTACAAGGGGTTTGATTAGTGACAGGGGGGTGATCAGTGACAGGGGGGTGATCAGTGACAGGGGGGTGATCAGGGAATCTAGATGGGGTGATCAAGGGGTTAACAAGGGGTTAATAAGTGAGGGGGTGGGGGTTAGTGTAGTGTTTGGTGCAACTTTACATAGCTACCTGGTCCTCTGATGGTCAATCCCAGCAAATGGGACCACCAGAGGACCAGGTAGCAGGTATATCAGACGCTGTTAACTAAACAGGAAATCTCGCGTCTCGCGAGATGATGCGTCAGATCAGAACTACAGGACCGCCCGCCGGACGCATCCGTGCATTAGGCGGTCCTGTAGTGGTTAAAGGGGTTGTCTCACTTCAGAAAATGGCATTTAGTTAGGCCTGTCGGAACCATTTGGCTCACACTGGGTGGATAAACAACGCGCTCTCAAAAAATATAAAGTAGTGGACATCGCCTCGGGCGGGACTTTCCCGGATTTTGACACACTGAAGATACGTCTACCTGACTTCCGCCTAGACAGACTAACTTACCAGACTCTCACCCAGGGATACCAGGGTATTGAGTCCCCAGGACAATTAGAAAGAGAGCTCCCCAGCTTTGAGAAATTAGCTACCGTTTCTTCTAATCCACCTAAACTTATCTCCACACTCCGTAAACTACTTGTTAAGCCACATACTGAGGTAGTTCCGTCGTACATAAATGCTTGGGAGACGGAGCTCCAGGTAACCTTTGCACCAGACAGCATCTCGGACATTCTTACGCATGCCTGTGGTCCTTCCCGTTGCATCACACTACAAGAAACGTCTTACAAATTAGTTAGCCGCTGGTATAAAACGCCGGCTTTTCTCCACCACTTGTTCTCTAATGTTCCTAACTCTTGCTGGAGATGTGGAGCCTCTGAAGGGACATACAGACATATTTGGTTGGACTGTCCATTGATCGCTGAGTTTTGGTCTGGGGTGTCGGCGATATTGTCGCGGGTGTGCCCTAGCTCTCCGACGCTGACCCCCATCATGCTATTTCTAAACGTTCTCCCAGAGTCCATGCACGATTACAACGTTACGTTATGGAGATACCTGATTCTTACCGCTAAAAGCATGATCCCTCTATATTGGAAACAGACATCCCCTCCCTCACTCTCTCATTGGTTAGCTAAGACACAGCAGGTAGCGGTCTTGGAAGGTATGTGCGCGCACACCACCAAAGCTCTGAACAAATACGAAAAGATTTGGAAGCCGTGGCTCACTTACTACAATAGCACTGACATGCACCAACTCACTCACTGCGGCTCTGACTCCTCTGAGGCTACTCCCCGGACGTTCCAAGTATAGCTGTCTTCTTCTGTGTCATGCCTTATGCAGATCCTTTGCCTAGTACTGAAAGCCTAGTTGTACTTTATAGGCACTATTTGCTTTTGGTCTTCATGGACCCTCTTGACACTGGACCATTACTTATGCTGTGGTTCACCTGCTGTTATCTGATACTACTACATTTGTATACTGTATGTTGCTATTTTACGCCTTGGTTTGTTGATATCCTTGGCTATGTATGTTCATTTCTTACAAATAAAGAATGAATAAAAAAAAAAGAAAATGGCATTTAGAATGTAGAGAAAATTTATACGAGGAACTTCCTAATGTATAATTATCCATATTGCTTCCTTTTCTGGCTAGATTTATTTTTATACACAGCTCGTTTTCATGACCACCCTGTAATCCAGCAGTGGTGGCCGTGCTTGCACAATATAGGAAAAGTGCAAGCATCTCTGGTGGCTGGGACCGCAGGAGTGCGCATAGTCCAGCATTTTTTTCTATAGTGTGCAAGCACAACCACCGCTGCTGGATTTCAGGGTGGTTGTAACCATGGAAACGAGCAGCGTATAATGTGATGGAAAATGAATCAAGCCAGCAAAGGAGACCGTATGGACAATCACAATACATTGGTAATAGTGTTAAGCCTATTCTAAAACAACAGGAGGTGTTTGCAAATGGATGCAGGTAAACTCAGGAAGGATTAAATAGGGTTGCCCAACAACAAAATGACAGGTTGCTGGACTGTGTGTAGGAAGTAAAAAAAAACACACATCTTGAAGAGTGTCCAGGTTCCAGCTTTGCGGCTGCCATTTCCATCAGACCAGAAGTGGTGATGGGCCATATACATGCACTTCATCGCTACCAGTAAAATGACCCTAGCTGTGATATATACCCGTATTTTTCGCCCTATAAAATGCACCTGCCCATAAGACGCACCTAGGTTTTTGAGGAGGAAAATAAGAAAAAAAAATTTTTAACCAAAAGATGTGCTTTTGGTGGGTTTTGAAGTAATAGTGGTCTGTGGATGACACTATTATGGGGGATCTGTTGAGGACACTATTATGGGGGATCTGTGGATGGCACTATTATGGGGATCTGTGGATGACACACTGTTATGGGGGATCTGTGTGTAACACTGTTATGGGCATCTGTGGATGACACTGTTATGGGGGATCTGTGGGTGACACTGTTATCGGGATCTGTGGGTAACACTGTTATGGGGATCTGTTGGTGACACTGTTATGGGGATCTCTGGATGGCTCTGTTATGGGGTCTCTAGATGGCTCTTTTATGGGGGACCTGTGGGTGACACTTATGGGGATCTCTGCATGGCTCTGTTATGAGGATCTGTGGATGACACTGTTATGGGGGGGATCTGTGGATGACACATATATAGCATCTTATGCTATGTGTCATCCCCCCATAGCAGTGTCCCTGTAGTGTGAATGACCCCCAATACAGGGGGTGGGGGTCGCATCTGGTTTTATAATGACAGCGGGGCCCGTGCAGTGACTGTATTCTACTACATGGGCCCCGCTTACTATATAATCTCGTCTATATTGTAGGCATTGTTAATATGTAAAAATTGTGGGTAATCAGCGCTTGTATTACTTACAAGCGCTCGGTAGCAGAGAGGAGGCAGGCAGGGAGGACGGGCGCCGGCAGCGTGATTCAGTACGTTACGCGCCTGCGCCGCCCACTTTATGAATGAAACAGGCGGCGCGGACACATGACTCATAGATAAGATTATATACAGTGAGCGGGGCCCATGTAGTAGAATACAGTCACTGCACAGGCTCCGCTGTCATTATAAAAGCAGATGCCAGCCCCCAGCCACTCCTCCCTCTCAGCTGATACACCCGCCACTCATCGCGGCAGGTGTATCATTATAAATTCGTCAAAATGCAGCATTCGCCGAATAAGACGCACTGCTATTTTCCCCCCACTTTTTTTGGGGGGGAAGTGTGTCTTATAGGGCGAAAAACACGGAATATAAAATGTTCTTCAATTATATAAATGGTAAAAATATATAAATATGAAGGAGTTGGCCCTCTACACAGCAATGAGGGGGGTGTTGCAGAGAGCGACGAGGAAAAAGCAAAACTATCAAATATTTTTTTCTCCACTATATTCACTGAGGAAAATAAACTGTCAGATGAAATGCAGAATGTAAAAGTAAATCCCCCATAAAAAGTGCCCTGTCTGACCCAGGAAGAAGTACAACAGCGACTTAAAAAGATTAAAATAGACAAATCGCCAGGACCGGATGGCATACACCCCCGTATCCTAAGGGAATTAAGTGATGTCATAGCCAGACCTTTATTTCTGATATTTACAGACTCTATACTGACAGGGAATGTTCCACAGGATTGGCGCATAGCAAATGTGGTGCCAATATTCAAAAAGGGTCCAAAAACAAAGCCTGGAAATTATAGGCCGGTAAGTTTAACATCTGTTGTTGGTAAACTGTTTGAAGGTTTCCTAAGAGATGCTATTTTGGATTATCTCAATGAAAATAAGCAAATAACGCCATATCAGCATGGCTTCATGAGGAATCGGTCATGCCAAACTAATTTAATCAGTTTCTATGAGGAGGTAAGTTCTAGACTTGACCGGCGTGAGTCAGTGGATGTCATATATCTGGACTTCTCCAAAGCATTTGACACTGTACCACACAAAAGGTTAGTATATAAAATGAGAATGCTCGGACTGGGAGAAAATGTCTGTATGTGGGTAAGTAACTGGCTGAGTGACAGAAAACAGAGGGTGGTTATTAACGGTACACACTTAGATTGGGTTACTGTCACTAGTGGGGTACCTAAGGGGTCAGTATTGGGCCCTATTCTCTTCAATATATTTATTAATGATCTTGTAGAAGGCCTGCACAGTAAAATATCTATTTTTGCAGATGACACTAAACTGTGTAAAGTATTTAACACTGAAGAGGACAGTTTTCTGCTACAGAGGGATCTGGATAGATTGGAGGCTTGGGCAGAGAAATGGCAGAAGAGGTTTAACACTGACACATGTAAGGTTATGCACATGGGAAGGAATAATGCAAGTCACCCGTACATACTAAATGGTAAAACACTTGGTAACACTGACATGGAAAAGGATCTAGGAATTTTAATAAACAGCAAACTAAGCTTTAAAAACCAGTGTCAGGCAGCTACTGCCACGGCCAATAAGATAATGGGTTGCATCAAAAGGGGCATAGATGCCCGTGATGAGAACATAGTCCTACTACTTTACAAATCACTAGTCAGGCCACACATGGAGTACTGTGTACAGTTCTGGGCTCCTGTGAACAAGGCAGACATAGCAGAGCTGGAGAGGGTTCAGAGGAGGGCAACTAAAGTAATAACTGGAATGGGGCAACTACAGTACCCTGAAAGACTATCAAAATTAGGGTTATTCACTTTAGAAAAAGACGACGGAGGGGAAAGCTAATAACTATGTATGAATATATCAGGGGTCAGTACAGAGATCTCTCCCATCATCTAATTATTACCAGGACTGTCACTGTGACGAGGGGACATCCTCTGCGTCTGGAGGAAAGAAGGTTTGTACACAAACATAGAAAAGGATTCTTCACAGTAAGAGCAGTAAGACTATGGAACTCTTTGCCTGAGGAGGTGGTGATGGTAAGTACAATAAAGGAATTTAAGAGGGGACTGGATGTATTTCTGGCGTGTAATAATATTACAGGCTACAGCTACTAGAGAGGGGTCGTTGATCCAGGGAGTTATTCTGATTGCCTGATTGGAGTCGGGAAGGAATTTTTTCCCCTAAAATTGGCTTCTGCCTCACAGGTTTTTTTTGCCTTCCTCTGGATCAACTTGTAGGAAACAGGCCGAACTGGATGGACAAATGTCTTTTTTCGTTCTTATATACTATATTACTATGTTACTATATATATATATATATATATATATATATATATATATATATATATATATATATATATATATATATATTTATTTTGTATATGATCCTTCTACAGAGTTTCCAGCGCCATTGTTTGTCAGTTGACCCTTAAGCATAGTACTTTCAGAGCTTTAATTACAGTCTCACAATTGTGCTACTGTGGAAAAGCTTCAATGCTTTCTTTTCTTTGTGCAGTTATGACTGAACAGTCCAATTTTATTTTTTATGTCCAAGACAACTTATTTCAAACGTTTCCATGCTGATCAAAGATTGATTTTGCATAATTTAGAACACAGTAACGGTGAAAGAACGTTGTTGTTTGAACATGTCTACTGGACGACAAGATCTGTCAACAGGCTCAGAAATTTTTGTAAGAGAAGGCTTGTTCAATATGTAGAATTAAAATAAATTGAATACAAAGGACATGTGGGCAGATTTTATGCTCTTGTCATAAGTAGAACATCCAAGTATCTGTTCACTGCAGTGTGTCACCTACAGCATATTTATTAAAGCTTTAGTCATCATACACTCACTTCTTTACAGCAGTCACTAAGGAGCAGTTGTCTATGCTAAAGTCTTTTTATAGCACCTAGATTAAGTGTTGCAAAGGCATCCCATGCAAACTGGAAAAAGAGCTCAGCAGTCAATTAACCTCTTAGGCACCGTGGTAAGTAGTGACTACTGTATCTAAGTAGTTTCAGAGTTAAGGGTCTTACTTAGTCACCCCACCCGCCCGGGGCAAGGACTAATAGGCTCTCAAAGTGTAAAACACTGTACTACATAAGTAAAGCAGTGTATTCTGTTAGTGATCAAATGACTGCAGTTGCAAGTTCATTTGTGCATTTGTGAGACTACAAAAATGTTCTAAAATTATTACAAAATACAGTGCCTTGCAAACGTATTCACCCCCTCTTGACTTTTTTTGTGTTTTGGTGCCTCACAACCTGTAATTAACATGGATTGTTTGAGTATTTCCATCATTTAATTTACAGAACATGCCCACAACTTTGAAGATGTTTTTTTTTTTTTTATTGTAAAGCAAACAACAAATAGGACAAAATAACAGAAAAAGTCAATGTGCATAACTATTCACCCCCCTAAAGTCAATACTTTGTAGAGCCACCTTTTGCAGCAATCACAGCTCCAAGTCGCTTTAGATAAGTCTCTATGAGCTTGTCACATCTTACCACTAAGATTTTTGCCCATTCCTCCTTGCAAAACTGCTCCAGCTCCTTCAAGTTGCATGGTTTGCGCTTGTGAACCGCAATCTTTAAGTCTGACCACAGTTTTTCTATTGGATTGAAATATGGGCTTTGACTAGGCCATTCCAACACATTTACATGGTTCTCCATAAACCACTCAGGTGTTGCTTTAGCAGTGTGTTTGGGATCATTGTCCTGCTGGAAGGTTAATCTCCGTCCTACCCGCAAATCACACACAGAGTGGTACAGGTTTTGCTCAAGAATATCCCTGCATTTAGCACCATTTTTCCCTCAACTCTGACAAGTTTCCCAGTCCTGGCTGCTGAAAAACATCCTCACAGCATGATGCTGCCACCACCATGTTTCACTGTGGGGATGGTGTTCTTTGGGTGATGTGATGTTTTGGGTTTGCGCCAGACATAGCGTTTTCTTTGATGGCTGAAAAGTTTAATTTTAGTCTCATCAGATCAGAGCACCTTCCTCCATACATTTTGGGAGTCTCCCACATGCCTTTTCGCAAACTCACAACGTGCCTTTTTGTTTTTTGCTGAAAGTAATGGCTTTCTTCTGGCCACTCTGCCATAAAGCCCAACTCTATGGAGCGTACGGCTTATTGTCGTCCTATGTACAGATACTTTAGTCTCTGCTGTGGAACTCTTCAGCTCTTCCAGGGTTACCTTAGGTCTCTGTGCTGCCTCTTTGAATAATGCCCTCCTTGCCCGGTCCGTGAGTTTTGGTTGGCGGCCGTCTCTTGGCAGGTTTGCTGTTGTGCCATGTTCTTTCCATTTGGTTATTATAGATTTGATAGTGCTCCTGGGGATCATTAAAGATTTGGATATTTTTTTTATAACCCAGCCCTGACTTATACTTCTCAACAACATTGTCCCTTACTTATTTGGAGAGTTCCTTGGTCTTCATGGCAGTGTTTGGTTAGTGATGCCTCTTGCTTAGGTGTTGCAGCCTCTGGAGCCTTTCAAAAAGGTGTGTATATGCAATGACAGATCATGTAACACTTAGATTGTACACAGGTTGACATTATTTCACCAATTATGTTACTTCTGAAGGTAATTGGTTGCACCAGAGCATTTTATGGGCTTTCTAACAAAGAGAGTGAATACATAGGCACATGCCAATTTTCTGTTTTCTATTTCTAAACAATAGATTTATTTATATATTTTTCTCATTTCACTTCACCAACTTAGACTATTGTGTTCTGATCCATCACATAAAATTCAGATTAACAAAACATTGAACTTAAGGCTGTAATGTAACAAAACACGAAAAAAGTCAAGGGGGGGGGGGCTGAATACTTTTGCAAGGCACTGCACATGTGTATACACAAATCAAAGACCATGAAGAATTAATCCAGCATCATCTGTAACAGCTGCTGAAAAAAGAGCTGACATTGAAACAATGATCAATGTCAATTTAGCCAATAAAAACAAAGATTAAATATTTCAAAATAGTACTGTTGTGAAAAGAGTAATTGACATAATACTCTGCATAGCCAAACTAAACCTAACTTACAGAGGAAAGGATGACGCTGCCATATCCTGATCTCAATCATGGAAATTTCCTTAAGATAGCATTGTTTCTTAGCAAATGTGACAGCACACTGAAATGTCGTGTAGATGAGGTTCAGATTAACAAAACATTGAATTTAAGGCTGTAATGTCACAAAACAAGAAAAAAGTCAGGGGGAGGTGAATACTTTTGCAAGGCACTGTAGCTTTTGATGTTAAAAAGTGAAAAACAAAAATATACATAATAGTTACTATTGGATCTGTAAGAACCTGAATATACTGTACAGCATGTTCTGTATCCCACATGGTGAATGGCATAAAAATGATTTTAAAAAATGGCAAAAATGCTGATTTTGTTTTTGTGTACATCTGTCTCCCAAAAAATTACATAAAAAGCAATCAAAAGCCATTATCCTTCAAACTCGTCCTCAATTCCAAATGTGGACTAGGTATAATAAAACATAACTAACTTTTACTTCAAATAATATCTAAAAGCATATGGTGGCAGTGAACGAATGACAGACATACATACATATACATAAACTACCACCCTCTGGGGCCGCAAAGGGTAAGTATAGTATGAGTGGATCTTACCCCATCCTGTAGTCAAGTGGCCAACGAACAGTGGGTGGTATCAGTGCCTCAGTTTGAAACACTGATGATCAGAGGTATCTGTGGTTATGGCAGTGTGGACACTCCTATTGTGCCCTGTTATTGAGCCCTCCCTGAGTAAGGTGATAAGGTCCCCGTACTATTCGCATTCAGCGGTGAGACGAAAAGGTGTGTTGGAGACACTTCCCCACACACTGTGGGATGAGTGCCACTGACCTCCCACATTTTCTTCATTAGAAGCAATCGCTATTTTGAAGTAAATCCTTTGACTTTAGTAAGCCTCTAATGAGTTCCGACCGTGTGGAATGAAACATGGCATGTAGGGCTGTATAGTTAGGGCTTTATAGGGAATAGGCCCCAATACAAGGACAGGTTCCGTATGGGGTCGCCCCTGTTGGGGCGGCTGCTCTGTGTCTGTTAGGCAGGTATAATTGGATAGCCCCTCATTACCTTACTCAGGGAGGGCTCAATAAAGCTACCCTCGGTATTCACCACAAGGCCAGATGGGGGGGTTAAAACATAAAACTATTAGGAGCCAGGAGCTAAATCATAGACAATAACAAGCAGAAAGTACCAGATTTACATCCCCTGCTAGCTCTGTACACTCTGCCAGGGACCTGAATGACCCAATGTCCAGACTCACGGATAGGTTGACCAGCTGGAGCTTGGCCAGTCGGCCTGGGAACCCTCCTATGCACTGGAACTTAGCTAGATAAATTCCTGACACCTTCATAAAGCTGCTAAAAAACAATCTTATACACAAATCATATAATAGCCAAATATATTGCTATCACTCACATATACACATATGGAAGCTTATTTAAATTTTTTTGAAACAACAATTATGCTTGAAATAGTAATATTCTATGGCTTTTATGCTGTATAAATCTCATGTAGACAACAGATATGGCACTAGTCTTTGTGTTCTTTTGCATCGGGGACGATAGTGTATGTTAAAGGGAGTCTGTCAGCAGTTTTAACCAAACAAAACTACTGACAGCACTAGGTAGGAGCTGGGGAGCACAGGACAAACATACCTTTTGCAGAGCATTTATCATCAGGAGTAGTGTGAATATGAATTTTGATTCTGCTGGGTTCTGATCCTGCAAGTGCTCTGAAGGAGCTTCACTAAAATGGGCTTTCTGCATTCAGCTGCTTCACAGCACCTCTCTTCAACCCTTAGTGACAGCTGCAGCATCCAAGCAGGAGATCACTACAGCTTTCACTCAAAGCAGAGTGGAGGGGATGCAAAGCCCACAGCAGAGAGCATTTCACAGTTCAGCACTGCCTTCAGAGTACTTGCAAGAGCAGAGTCTGACAGGAGAAAAGTTAATGTTTACACTACTCCTGATGATAAAGGTATGTTTCTTCTGCCCTCCCCACTGCTACCTAGTGCTATCAGCTGTTTTGCTTGATCGAAACTGCTGACAGACTCCTTTTAACTAAACACACTCACATTTAAGGCTAGTTTCACATCTGCGGCAGGATCCGGCAGCCAGTTCCTTCAGAGAAGTTTCTGGTTGTCCAATTCTCTGTATTTTTGCTGGATTGTGGCCGGATCTCTGCTGGACCCAGTTATAGTTAAAGGGGTTGGTGGTCACTCCGGTTGCACCTGGCAGTGCAGGATCCGGAGAACTCTGGTAGGCGGTTCTCTGCCAGAACAGCCTCAACAGCCTGCCTGCCAGAATTGATGCCACAGATCTGAAACTAGACGTATTTCAGGTGTTGAGTCAGCAAACCTACTTTCATAATCAAAAGTTAAAATCATAAATGGGGGAAAATATACTGGTTCAGCCTTTGGAAATTTGATCAAAAGTAGTTTATAACATTCTGGAAGTCCTTGCTGTAAAACCACAGCTTAAAGCAAAGCATAATTTGTATTATTTTATAAGGAGTTAGACCACATTAGTTTTGCAATGACCAAATGATCTTTGTGGCTCTTAAGCGTGACGGATATGGGAATACCAAAATTTAGTTTATTTTACAATATGGCACATCTATCTAACTATATCCTGCTCACTGTCTGATAACCTTGCCTTGGGATGACAAGCTGTGTATCTAATTAATTAGAAACAAAACCAGCATTCATCTAATGGACCATTATTTAAATTTTGACAGGTAATTACCAGCAAAGAAATGATAAATCCCAAGGAACAGTGTTTGTTTTCAACAGATGCATCAATAATGTGCCTGTGTTCTCTGCGCCTCAGGAATATTAACCTGAGCCAAGCTGCTGTAAGCGCTGCCTGCCCCAGCTCCAAGTGTTAGATACTTCACTATAATTAATTCTTCATGTATCTCCAAATAGTCCAAGATGCTGTTCAGAGATACTACATCATATACTTCTGATTGACCTGTCAGTCCCTGTGAAAATTTCACGTATGAATCTAAAGTGATATTAAATGTCCAACAATTAAAATACTGTCATAGTCAATGCACAAAAATCCCTCATGTATATTACATTGGTGAATGAGGATAACTGCATTAGGATGTTCTAATGTCCACGGTACTAACACCAAAGCCATGTAAGAGGATGAAGCAAAGCATTTTGAAGTATACTTTTCATGCAAATTATATGTATAAATGGTAATAACTGCATTTATTTGCATAGTGATGCCAAATATGTTAGAAGCCAGCAACAACACACTGTAAAACTGGTCCAAAACTGTAAGCAGTTTATTCCTGTCCTCACCAGCAGGTAGTGGTTGTACTCTTCCACTAATCAGAATAAAGGTAGACTGCAGTGCCTCCTCCCCACCTTCAGTATAATGGTAAAAGTTTTCTGTCCGCGTCCTCCTCTAGTTGTAACAGCAAATTCACACAGGGTAGTAATGGTGCATGTATAGTATGGTGTTACATGGCAGCTGTTGTATTGAGATTGTGCCAAAAAAAATTTGAACAGACCTTGGTTCCTTTCCACCATATCTCAATTTTTCTAATTTCATTCAGGACTTTTAATCTATGCCTGTCTGGCTGCAATTTATCACCCTGATGGCTACATTTTATATTTATGTTCCTGTACACTTACTGTCAGCAGTGATTGTATTAGTTCCATTCTACTGTATTCTCTTTCCCTATGCTCAGTGCAATGCAGGGAAGAGAGAAAACTACAGAGCTGCCAGCGATCAGTGCTGGCAGCAAGTCAGTTAGTCAGGGACACTTCTCAAATAGTGGATAAGCGTGGTGTAGTTGTGCAGGGACAGTAAATAGCAGAGCTGATATGGATCAGCACTGGCAGCAAGTCAGATAGGGTGGGACAAGTGACAAATAAATAGAAAGACATTGATTGGGAGAAAAGAGGCAGGCTGAGAAACCTGCCTCAGTACTTTCACAACGCTTTCTTCAGCATTCAGTAGACACTGAATACAGGCTGCTAAGAAAACATGTTACAGGACATTCTATAGTCAAAAAAATAAACCCCTTTCCTTAATAAAGTATATCACAAAAATAAAACAAAAAAATACTGTCCCTATACAATAAAAAAAACTTTAAAAGTATGATTTGATTCATTATCTAATAATTTATACCAGCAGCTATCTGAGGAGTATAGAGCAGAACTCAAAAAGTAGAGACACAGCACAATTTCTATTACATAGCACTGCTTTGTCTTTCATGTGACTTCAGTATGTTTTGATTTCCATTGCAAGGTGCTTTGACACATCCAAAGGGAATATTTCATTAAAGGTCCTCAAATTGCTGTATTAACCCCGCAGGAAATTTTGTGATTATGTATTTTACTCTTCAGTGTGAAATGTCTAACAAGAGTATCTGTTGTAATGCAAATTTACACCCCCTACTAGGGAAGTTTTCAAGAGAACTTGACGGGTTCTATAAAGACAGTGAACGGCAGTCAAGTCTAATAATTTATTGTACTGGGTGGCAAAGTGCAAAGTTTCTCTACCTCTTCCTCAATATTCCTAAATGAAATTCACTGACATTTCTAATAAAACATAAATTAATTTACTTGATCGAGACATCAATGGAACCACACATCACTGTTCAAAAATAAAGGGAAACACATACTGTTAAAAATGATCGTGTTGCCTTAGGCAGTTCAAGATGGAAGAGTAATAGATGTGATATAGTTTATCAGTGGTGCATAAAACCACAGGACAATAGACATTTAGCTTTGAGAAATAAAGAATGGTTGTTGATGACCAGCAGGCAGTGTTATTACATGATACATTATGACTAGACTGATCAATAGCTGCTTATCTCCAGGGGAAAAATCGAGTTTTCTATTTGAATTATTCATCAAGAAATTTTCTGCTTCACATGTGGAATCAGGGGCTGATTGGGAAATTAAAAATGTAAAAGTGGCATTATGTTGCAGGTGGGGCCAACACATGTGGGTGGGGTCAGCAAACCACTAGTCCAGGCATCCTCAAACTGCGGCCCTCCAGCTGTTGTAAAACTACAACTCCCACAATGCCCTGCTGTAGGCTTATACCTGTAGGCTGTTCGGGCATGCTGGGAGTTGTAGTTTTGCAACAGCTGGAGGGCCGCAGTTTGAGGATGCCTGCACTAGTCGTAGCTACATGCTGGTGAAGCCAGAGTGTCACCATATAAAGTGTTATCCAGAGTGTCTCCATATCATAAGTCAGCTAGAGAACCAATGAACAAATGCCTCTATAAACAATGTGCATATTGCAAGTCAGAGGGCCCCTACACATAATGTCTACTAGAGTGCCCCTATAAAGTGTCAGCAAGAGACTGGCTCATATACACAAGTCAACAAAAGTGCACCCAATGCAGTGCCTACAATAGTGCCTCCATATAAAGAGCTTGCCTTCTTATGCAGAATCTGCCAGAGCTCCTCTTCTGTGGCACTTATATTGTTCTACCTAAGAAAAGCATTGTGATTAGCTACCAGTGACGCTACCACACACAAAATCCATCTGAAGATCTAGGGGTGAAGTAATGGAAACAGACTTGCTGTCTTGACTCTTGTCATTAGACATGGGATAAAATTTTGAAGTACCTGCAGATACCCCAGTCCTGGGTATGTAGGCCATCTTGCCTACATCACTGTCATTATGAGTTTGGGAGAAAAGAGAAGATGCACACTGCACCTGGTGTAGTACGTCCAATCCAAGAAAAGGTTATAGGCTTCCCGAGGAAGTTGTGAAAAGTAGGCACAACTTATTGTAGGCCTGAAAAACCCTCAGCAGCTACAATCCACTGAAGTCCAAACATTATTGAGACAGCGCGTTTCTGTAGTAGATTGCTAGATTGTTCACAACTCGTAATACACATTGTAGTACAATTCCCATCACCTGCGGAATATCACAATATATTCCTCAGTTGGGGCAGTACGTGATAATACTCACCTTGGAATGCACTGATAGTAGATAGCACTTTTGTGGTTCTTGCCCCTCATCAGAATTAGTACAGAGTCGGTACTGGTTAGCTGGATTAGGTGCCTTAAATGCAGTTCAGGAAAGGGAGTACCATTTCTCCCCAAAAAGACACAGCGCTGTATGGAAACCTATTTTTCAAGCAGTGCTTAATGGATAAAAGTATGCAAATTAACTCATGTCAACCAAACTAGAGAGATCTATCTGTAGACAGACCTGCTTCAGGGTAGTTGTCCTTCATCAGTCCGAGGTACGGTACTAGTTACCTGGATGCAGTTCCCAGTGAGGAGAGTTGGCTGACGTTGGCTGAGTAGTGAGTGGGGGTACAGAACAATGATAGAAATGGGAGATGTTAGGAATCAGGAAGAGACATTGCATAATTACAGGTGTGCAGGAGAAGCCTTTTGGAGCAGGGATGGCCAACCTGTCGCTCTCCAGCTGTTGCTAAACTACAACTACCATCATGCCCAGACTGCCTACAGCTATCAGTCTACAGCAGGGCATGGTGAGAATTGTAGTTTTACAACAGCTGGAGAGCCACAGGTTGGCCATCCTTGCTCTGGAGGTATCACAGGCGTATCAGATGCCTGGGTCAGGGTGACAGGTCTGTGAAAGGTGAATTTCCCCTATCTTTACATCTCACCTGTATCTGCTAGCTCTGCAGTTGGTCCTGCAACATAGTCGGACACTCTCCTGACCCAGTGCTCAGATGCTATAATTCTTGCAGTGTGCCTTGACTACAGTTACCACACTTAACTCCCACATTCATGTAGCAGCCAATTCTAGAAAACACTGACCTCCCATGACAAACATTGGTCAAGTTGCATAATGTTTTTTTGGGAATCTAAAAACATCATCTTGTCCAAAACTGATTTAATAATAAAAGGATAACTCACTTTATGTATGGCACAAAATAATTAGTGTAGATCGCGAATATTCTTATCACAAATTTTTATTGCGAATATCGGCACTTTGAGAATTTGTGAAGATGTAGACCAGGCATCCTCAAACTGCGGCCCTCCAGCTGTTGTAAAACTACAACTCCCACAATGCCCCGCTGTAGGCTTATACCTGTAGGCTGTTCGGGCATGCTGGGAGTTGTAGTTTTGCAACAGCTGGAGGGCCGCAGTTTGAGGATGCCTGATGTAGACTATAGTGCTATATAGTCGTAATCGCGAATATTCTAGATTTTTTTTTTCATCAGTAACCTCCCTTCTTGCTTGTGGGCCAATGAGAAGGTAACAATATTTTTTTATCAAAGCTTAGCAACATCCCTAGCAACTTTCCTACCCCTTACAAGATAAGAACCTCCCCAGCAGCCATTTTCTGCAGTTTTGTTTTGCAGTTCTGAGAGAGAGAGAGCAGTGACATTGCTGTGCTCTGTGCTTTCATCTGGATCCTTTTCCTTATCTAATTACATTAGATAGTTAGTTAGCTCATATATATAATACAGATAGTTAGTGGGAGATAGTCAGTGTAGGTTAGATTGTGATACAGTGTAGCTGATAGGTTCCAGTGCAGGGTGTTAGGTAGTGTGATAGGAATTACTGTGCTGTGATAGGGATTAGTGTCTCAAGTTACATGTATTGCGCAAAAAGTATGCGTATCATTAGTGCCGATTTGCGCAATTGTGAAAATAATGATGAGATCACAAACTCTAGAATTTGCGAATTTATTGTGAATATTATGCGGAAAATTTGCAAAATATCACGAAAACGAATATTGCCTATGCCGCTCATCACTAAAAATAATACCTAGATTAGATTTTTGCTAACAGCTACAATTTTCTCACTGTTGAATCATGACAATGCTATCCCTTGAAGACCTACCAGCAATTCAACCCTTGTTGGACTAGGGTTTCTTGGGCCCACCAGAGGAAATTATTCTAAGGGTCCAAACCAATATCATAAATACAGTCTAATTTTGTAGCAAACAAATAGACTCTATCAACAAGTGACTAGCTTTAAAGGTAGCTTCCAATAAGATTTTTCTCCTGGACTAAAGATGAGCGAAGTAAAAATCTTGATTCGGCAACTTTGCCGAAGCTAGCCAAGAAATAACATTTGTTACAAATTAATTTGCGGACAGGTTGCAGCCATACTGCGATGAAGAACCGCACAACAAATTAGCCCGCAGCTGCCTTTCATGTAATAATGAAGAGCGTACTGTATAGTCGGTTTTCCTTGTTAATGGCCGCACAACACCTTTAAACAGAAGCTGTTGCCAGTATGAGGTTTGGCCGGTTAGATAGGACTCGAGGGCAATATACATAGTATTGCTGTGCTTGCCTGCAATCTCCTGCAGGTTATTTGACAGTAAACACGGAATATTAATCAGCTCTAGCATACCCACCTGCATCTTGCAGACTTTTCTAGGTCATGGAGACTTTAAAGGATGCCAGGCATTTTCATAAGTGTATATGATACCTGATGATATTTCAGTTAAAATGGACGATCATTGTCTTTAAGAGACAGACTGAACCAAAGTTTTGCTATATGACTGGAACAGGCCAAGATGAGTTCACGCCAAGTTCAGTTTTAATAAGCTGAATATAGCGCTATATTCTCAATCTTTGTTATATTCTAGCAAAACAACCATTAGGAACCCAGCTCTAAGTTGAATTTGCAATGTGATTAATACAGGTTATATTAATTGCATTGCGATTACAACTACTAACACTGCAGCTTCAGAATGAATCTAAGATGGATGCCTTCCTTGCTTTTTGATAGGAGGTGGGAGGGTCTGGGAGGGAAACTGATGTACTAGCCCTAAAAAGGGATTTTTTCGGTGCTGTCAGGACGCTGTCCTTACAGCAGAGATCTGATGAGTCTTTTAGGACTGGAGTGGACACTGAATACACTAGCCTAGCTATCGATTTCCTTATTAAATCAGCAGCAGCTACACTGTCCCTCCTCTCACTAAGACTGCAGCTTCCAAATGAATCTAAAATGGATGCTGTCCAGGAGATGGGAGGGTCTGGGAGGGAGGGTATGCTGATTGGCTGGAATGTGTCTGCTGACTGTGAGGTACATGGTCAAAGTTTACTCAATGATAGGGGGTAGACCGAACATCGCATATGTTCGCCCGCCGCGACGAATGCACACAAGCTATGTTCGCCGGGAACTGTCCGCCGGTAAATAGTTTGGGACATTTTATTTGCGAATTCAACTTAGAGCTGGGTTCCTAATGGTTGTATTGCTAGAATATAATGAAGATTGAGAATTTAGCGCTATATTCTCAATCTTCATTATATTCTAAAACAACCATTAGGAACTCAGATCTAAGTTTAATTCTCAATGCGATTAATATAACCTGCAAATTCAACTTAGAGCTGAGTTCCTAATGGTTGTTGTATTGCTAGAATATACGTTATATTCTAGCAATACAACCATTAGGAACTCAGCTCTAAATTGTAATCGCAATGCGAATAATACTTACAATTATTAATCGCTTTGCGAATCCATTTGATGCCTCTATTTGATTGTATATGACGGTTGACTATGACTACCACCAACGTTCTGCTGCCTCCGAGGCAAGATATCTGAACCCCCCAGGGGCCATTTGGGCTTTTTGATAGAAAACGCATCAAAAACGCGTCTGCATTTTTATCATTTTTAAAATTTTTATTTTATTTTTTTGTGTATTTTGCCACATTTGGGTGCATTTTTACATTTGGTATAGGCAAATATGGTAGTCTAGAATTCAGTGTTTCCCAACCAGTGTGCCTCCAGCTTTTGCAAAACTACAACTCCCAGCATGCCCGGACAGCCTTTGGCTGTGCAGGCATGCTGGGAGTTGTAGTTTTGCAACAGCTGGATGCACACTGGTTGGGAAACACAGGTCTAGATCATTACTCTGCCCAAATCTATATTCAGCTACATGGCTTAGACAATATGCTGTCAAACAAACAAATATCCTAGGTTTTGGTATAGACACATGATCTAGACTACCATATTTGCCTATACCAAATGTAAATATGCAACCATATGTGGCAAAATACACAAAAAAATAAAATAAAAAATGAAAACATTATAAAAATGCAGATGAGTTTTTGATGCATTTTTTTTATCAAAAACGCCCAAATGGCCCCTCGGGGGTTTAGATATCTTGCTTTGGAGGCAGCAGAACGTTGGTGTTAGTCATAGTCAACCGTCATATACAATCAAATAGAGGCATCAAATGGATTCGCAAAGCGATTAATAATTGTAAGTATTATTCGCATTGCGATTACAACTTAGAGCTGAGTTCCTAATGGTTGTATTGCTAGAATATAATGTATATTCTAGCAATACAACAACCATTAGGAACTCAGCTCTAAGTTGAATTTGCAATGCGATTAATGCAGGTCATATATCACATTGCGAATTAAACTTAGATCTGAGTTCCTAATGGTTGTTGTATTGCTAGAATATACATTATATTCTAGCATTACAACCATTAGGAACTCAGCTGTAAGTTGTAATCGCAATGCGAATAATACTTACAATTATTAATCGCTTTGCGAATCCATTTGATGCCTCTATTTGATTGTATATGACGGTTGACTATGACTACCACCAACGTTCTGCTGCCTCCGAGGCAGGATATCTGAACCCCCCAGGGGCCATTTGGGCGTTTTTGATAGAAAACGCATCAAAAACGCGTCTGTGTTTTTTATCATTTTTTCAATTTTTTATTTTATTTTTTTGTGTATTTTGCCACATTTGGTTGCATATTTACATTTGGTATAGGCAAATAGGGTAGTCTAGAATTCAGTGTTTCCCAACCAGTGTGCCTCCAGCTTTTGCAAAACTACAACTCCCAGCATGCCCGGACAGCCTTTGGCTGTGCAGGCATGCTGGGAGTTGTAGTTTTGCAACAGCTGGAGGCACACTGGTTGGGAAACACAGGTCTAGATCATTACTCTGCCCAAATCTATATTCAGCTACATGGCTTAGACAATATGCTGTCAAACAAACAATGATCCTAGGTTTTGGTATAGACACATGATCTAGACTACCATATTTGCCTATACCAAATGTAAATATGCAACCAAATGTGGCAAAATACACAAAAAAATTAAACAAAAAATGAAAACATTATAAAAATGCAGATGAGTTTTTGATGCGTTTTTGATGCGTTTTCTATCAAAAACGCCCAAATGGCCCCTCGGGGGTTCAGATATCTTGCTTTGGAGGCAGCAGAACGTTGGTGGTAGTCATAGTCAACCGTCATATACAATCAAATAGAGGCATCAAATGGATTCGCAAAGCGATTAATAATTGTAAGTATTATTCGCATTGCGATTACAACTTAGAGCTGAGTTCCTAATGGTTGTATTGCTAGAATATAACGTATATTCTAGCAATACAATAACCATTAGGAACTCAGCTCTAAGTTGAATTCGCAATGCGATTAATGCAGGTTATATTAATTGCATTGCGAATTAAACTTAGATCTGAGTTCCTAATGGTTTTTGTATTGCTAGAATATAACGAAGATTGAGAATATAGTGCTATATTCGTTATCTTCGTTATATTTTAGCAATACATACATTAGGAACTCAGATCTAAGTTGTAATCGCAATGCGAATAATACAGGTTATATTAATCGCATTGCGATTTACAATTACTAACACTGCAGCTTCAGAATTAATCTAAGATGGATGCTGTCCTTGCATTTAGATAGGAGGTGGGAGGGTCTGGAAGGGAGGGTATGCTAATTGGATGGAATGTGTCTGCTGACTGTCAGGTACAGGGTCAAAGTTTGCTCAATGATACAGTATAGGGGCGAACGCGAACATCGCATATGTTCGCACGCCGCAGCAGACGCGAACAAGCTATGTTCGCCAGGAACTGTTCGCCAGCGAATAGTTTGGGCCATCTCTAATCACAAGTATATTATATATATTCATGTGTGTATTTTATTTAGCATTTTAGTATGAACATATTGATAATTCATATATATAATGTTTTATATACATATATTAAAGTATTGATATATATATTCTCTGCCGTGTGTATCTCACTTAGAGGATATAATCTTACAAGGTATAGAAAACGTTTAGGTTTTCTGCTAATGGAAATCTCTCAGAGGAGATAATATTATTCCTAATGTAATTACTCAGTCGTTTGGACAGCTAGGTGGTACAAATCCAGCTGCTTAGTAAAGGCTCATTGTATTCCGTCATCACTCCCACAAATTCAACAATCTAGGAAGATGACGCTGACTCCAACATGGCTGGGGAAAGTTGTTTCAAAGTGTCAAACAAGTATACCTCCTCGGTGATTTAAGGCTACGAAGGTCAAATGTATATAATACAAAGTGATGTCAGAGTTGCATAGTTAACTCTTTATAGTATGGTGCTAATAGCTTGTGCAACAGTGCCATCTGGAGACAGGTGGATATCATGACACCATTCTCCACAATTGCATTATGGGTAAATGTGATATTAACAAGTCATTATCATACGTTACACCCTCCTCAGTTGATTGGAAGATCATAATCCAGGAGGATGTAACGTAAGATATGAAAGGGGGATAATTACTGTTGGAATAAGGAGATCCAACACCCGAGAAAAAAAAGAAATTAAAAGAAAGGAGGAAGGGAGAAAAGAAGGAACTAAGAGAACACATAGGAACCACTACATTACAATGAAAGATTACAGTTGTGTTCAAAATTATTCAACCCCCACTGAAATTGAGTGTTTTGGCCAGTTTGACATTGATTTTGATCTTTTCAGTCATCTTGTTTACAATTAAATCAAAGAGGCACTTGTAAGTCAGACAAATCTAACATAACATTTATAATGAAATAACCACAAATGTCTTTTCTGTGCTCACATCATTATCAGTTTTATTCAACCCCCGAGTGACATTCAATCTTAGTACTTAGTACAACATCCTTTTCCAGTTATAACAGCTTTTAAACGTGAAGCATAGCTTGAGACAAGTGTCTTGCAGCGATCTACGGGTATCTTCGCCCATTCTTCATGGGCAAAAGCCTCCAGTTCAGTCACATTCTTAGGCTTGCGCGCTGCAACTGCTTTCTTTAAGTCCCACCAGAGGTTCTCAATCGGATTTAAGTCTGGTGACTGCGATGACCACTTCAAAATGTTCCAGCCTTTAATCTGCAACCATGCTCTAGTGAACTTGGAGGTATGCTTGGGATCATTGTCCTGTTGAAAGGTCCAACGTCTCCCAAGCCTCAGGTTTGTGACGGACTGCATCACATTTTCATCCAATATCTCCTGGTACTGAAGAGAATTCATGGTACCTTGCACACGCTGAAGCTTCCCTGTACCTGTAGAAGCAAAACAGCCCCAAAGCATGATTGACCCCCCGCCATGCTTTACAGTAGGCAAGGTGTTCTTTTCTCCATAGGCCTTGTTCTTCCTCCTCCAAACATAGCGTTGATCCATGGACCCAAACAGTTCTAATTTTGTTTCATCAGTCCACAGAACACTATCCCAAAACTTTTGTGGTTTGTCCACATGACTTTTGGCATACTGCAGTCGACTCTTCTTATTCTTTGGAGACAGCAAGGGGTGCGCCTGGGAGTTCTGGCATGGAGGCCTTCATTACGCAGTGTGCGCCTTATTGTCTGAGCTGAAACTTCAGTACCCGCATCTGACAAATCTTTTTTCAGTTCCTCAGCAGTCACACGGGGACTTTTCTCCACTTTGCGCTTCAGGTAGTACACAGCAGTCGAAGTTAGCATCTTCTTTCTGCCACGACCAGGTAGCGTTTCAACAGTGCCCTTTGCCTTGAATTTGCGAATGATGCTTCCTATGGTGTCTCTTGGTATGTTTAACATCTTTGCAATCTTCTTATAGCCATTGCCCTTCCTGTGAAGAGAAATCACCTCTTCTCTTGTCTTCCTGGACCATTCTCTTGACTTCACTATGTTTGTAAACACACCAGTAAATATCTAGAAGGAGCTGAGTATCACATTTATTTTAAATCTGCCTAATTGGTGCTTATTATGCTTGATTGCTGCTCCTTGACATCCACAGGTGTTTTCAATACCTGATCGAAAACACTTGAATGAACCTCTGTTCTTAAGAGTGGTCGTCTTTAAGGGGCTGAATAATTGTGTCAATGAAGAAATCACAAAAAAAAAAACATTTAATACTGTATTACAAAAACAATTGATGTCATTTTAGTTACATTTGGTTCTTTAAAAAGTCCTTGTAAGATTTCATTCTGAACACAATTACAAATGTACATTAAATTCCCTAAAACCCTTTACAGCATTGGGGGTTAAATAATTTTGAACACAACTGTAGTTCCTGACTACCAGAGAATCCCTGAGAGCTGGTTATACTTTGCAACTCAGCCTATCCTTTGATCTGGTAACGTATATATTTTTGTTTGTGTACTATTTATAAATTATCCCGCTTGGTATATAGTTCAGATCCCCATTTTGTGTGGATACGTAGCGTTAAGTGGCCACAGCAATATCATTATTGTTTAGTGAAAGTGCACATTACTAAATGACACATATGATATTGCTATCAGAGAAAGAATCTCTGACTGGAATTTTATATTCCATATCCATATCAAGTTAGAAGAATTTATAAGTTATATCATACTACTATACCCAAAATTGATCATAGGAGGCTGAGCAAAGTGTTCATATCTCTACTTTCCTGTGTAAATTCATACATTGGTAATTGATATTAAATTAGTTTAAGGCTGATGTAGGTGCAGTGGGAATGTAGTTTTGAAGAATAAGGGGCAGAAGTGAATGTTTAACAGTCTCTTTTGCAAGTGTAAGTGCAAAGTATAACTTTAGGTACATTCAGTAGCAGCAATTTCCAAATGCAATTTTCTGGCACCAGTAACGAATGTGGAGGCAGGTTGGATGGCTCCAATATAGCTCTTGTATCGTGATGAGTTTCTTAGTTATAGTCCCTCAGCTCACAGCAGTGTCTTTGATGCAGGTGTTATCTGGCGACTCTGCTGTCTGACTTCTCAAGGGTTTACTTGAGGATATTTTTAGCTATTCTCTTTGGAGAATCCTTATTAGGAGCAGGAGCTCAGATGTGTGCTTCCTGTCCTTTTCAAGGTTAGTCAGGAATCCCCCTCCTGGCAGGAAGCAGGACCATCCCACTCCAACCAAGAGGGGGGGGGGGACAGAGTGGTAAGCCGTGTTCCTTGCCAACCATTGCCATCCACGCCTTCCGGAAGTGAAGGCCAAAAACATACATAAATATATAACAATACATAATAATACAAACTATATACACAACAAATGCAGATACCCCAGGCCTGGGGAACTGCACACCTCCTTGGTCAGGCGCTCCTCAGGCTGTGCTTGTCATCCCTCCTTAAAGCCTGGCATCAAATGCCCAAAGCCCCCTCCCTTCCACCGATGTGGAGAGACCAGGTTAAAGAAATAAGTGCATACATTTTACATACAGTGCCTAGACTAAAAACAGTGACTACAAGGGGGACATTTTAGATAGTGCCCATGGGAATATCCGTTGTGTGCGAAATTTACAGACTTTTTTGGGGTGTTTTAATTTACTTTTTATTTATTTGATCTTATTTGATCAGTATGTCAGACAGAGAAGTGCCAGGCCCTAAACAGGGGAGTGGCAGAGGCCCAAATGTTTTTGGTGCAGCCACAGGTCGCAGCAGAGTAAGGAGGCGTGTTGGCAGGAGTCGCAGCAAGAGTCCTTAGCTCCCGGTGTCATCTAGTGGTCGTGTCTTGACTGGCAGCAACCCAGTGGTTCTTAAATGGTTGACTCGGTCATCCACAGTATTAAACAGTATAAGTTAACCCTTTTAGGTGAAATAAAGTATGAAGTTTTAACTTTGCATAGGGGAAATAGGCAAATGTCCAAAAATGTCCAAAGGTCAAAGTACTCCCTGCTCCAGGGTTCTACACTTGCTGCAAACAAAAATGTGTGCAAAGAGTTCTTAGTCCCAGTAACCGGCAGGCAGCCTGCCCTTGTTGGACCACTGAGATCTTCTTACAGAAAGTAAAGGCCAAAAACATTCAAAATACATAACAATACATAATAACTATATAAACAACAATTACAGATACCCCCAGGTCTAGGGTACTGCAACAGCATACATCAGATCACAATTTGAGAACTACTGTAGGTGTAGATCTATGTGTGTATATATTGTAAATAGAATTTGAGTAAAACAACATCTAAAAATGAAACCATAGCCATCTAAATTCTATAGGCAAAGTACTTGAATTATCATAAAGATCCAAAATACTAGAGATGAGCGAATTAAATTTGAGGAAGTGGAATTTTTTCCTAAAATGGCTGCTGCACGTGTTAGGATGTGAAGCAATGAACTCTGGGAATGAGAGATCACCCATAATGCCATGCATGTAACCAATCAGCAGCCAGCCAGCCCTGTGATGTCACAGCTATCTTGGATTCAACCATTTTCCAGTGTACTTTGTGCAGGGAGAGACGTCAGCAGGCGCTAGGGACAGTGGTAGAAAAGACTTATAAACTTTTATTTTGCTGAACAGACGTTCAGGGAAAGGATAGGAAGGAATCATTCCATTGAAGCAGAACAGGGTTCAGTAGGAGAGTTTACAGCCTGGGTAAAAGGAACAATCCTATTACACCTTGCTGCACTGACTGGGGATCCAAATTGCCAATATACAGCTCTGTATTTCCGGCAAACAATTTTAATTTTTCGGGTGCAAGTGCTGTTTGATACAGCCATTAACAGGGTTTATTACAAGGAAATATTTCTATGTCTTATTTGTTCTAAAGCATTTTTTGGCTTGCATTAGTGGGGGAAAAAGGGCTTATTAGCCGTTGTGTGGTGAAGTGAGAAAATTACAGCCCTTTTTGGCATGTATTAGTGGCAAAAAAACATATATTATTTGCCGTTCAGCGGTGCAGTTATATGTTCTAAAGGGAGAGTGTATAATGGTCTAGAAACGATGACGTATTTATCCCAAAAAAATATACCAATTACTAGAGAAACGAGGACCCTTAAAAAAATGATACTTTATTTATTCTCTAGTAATTGGTATATGTTCTAAAGCCCCTTTTGGCTTGTATTATTGGCACACAAAAAAGTATTTGTGTGGGGAAGTGAGAAAATTACAGCCCTTTTTGGCGTGTATTAGTGGCAGAAAATATATATTTGCCATTCAGCGGTGCAGTTAAATGTTCTAAAGCCTTCTTTGGCGGGCATTACTGGAAAAAAAAAAGGGGGTTATTAGCCGTTGTGTGTTGAAGTGAGAAAATTACAGACTTGGGGTGTTTAATTTCCTTTTTATTTATTTATTTGACCTTATTTGATTAGTGTGTCAGACAGAGAAGTGCCAGGCCCTACACAGAGGAGTGGCAGAGGCTCAAATATTTCTGGAGCAGGCACAGGTCGAAGCAGAGTAAGGGGGCCTGTTAGCAGAAGTTGTAGTGAGAGGCCTGAGCTCCGGACGTCATCTAGTGGTCGTGTCTTGACTGGCAGCAACACAGTGGTTCTTGAATTGTTGACTCAGTCATGCACTTCATCCCAAGTGACATCAGACACCCCAGCCAAAAGTCGGTGGGTTCGTCAGAAACAACTCTTAGTTGGCATGGCCGGGGAGCAGGCCCTGTGCCCTAACCTGTCTAACCTGTCCTCAACCTGCCTCTGTCCTTTTCTGTGGCGTGAGAGCCGGTGTTGTGAGAGGTCAGGCTCCTGGCCCAGAGACCGTTAAGGAGGACATCAGTGACGTGCAGACAGTACTCGATGATGATGATGTAGCTCATCGCACTTGGGAGCCGGGTGAATTAGGGGCTTCATCATCATCGGGAGAAGAGGGTGGCAGCTTGCCTGTGAGGCAGCGGTGGAGCCAGCAAGTTGCTAGCATGGCTGAGAGTCAGCAGGGTGGCAGCAGTGGGAGGTTGGGAGCCAAACGTGCCCGGGTAGACCACCCGCTTCGCTGGAGCCTACCTGCCTGGAAAGTAGTGGTGCAGGGGTTCATGGAAGCAGCGGCGGTAGCAGTCAGTCAGTGCAGAGTGTTGGAGGTAAAATCCCCTACTCAGCAGTGTGGCAGATTTTTGTTAATCTGCCGGAGGAGGTGAACATGGCCATTTGTATAATCTGTGGCAGAAGGTGAAGCATGGTCAGGGTGCCAATGATGGCACCAAGGCCCTGCGTAAACATATGTATCGTCACCATAAAATGGCCTCGGAAAACAATGGCTCTGATGTGGTGGTCCAGCCTGCCGCAGCAACCGCTGCATCACCCAGTGGCACACACCTGATTTCAGGCAGTCAAGGCTCCACCACCTTAGCCGAAGGAAGCGGTCTGTCCTTTCCTTCATCTGCTGATCCTGATGCTCCTGCTCCTCCTCCTTCTAGTCAGTCATTCTATCAGCAATCGATCAATGAAGCGATTGCCAAGAGACAACAGTATGCCTGTACTCATCCAACGACGCAGAAGCTGATTGTGCTACTAGCCAAGTTGCTGGTACTGCAGTCTCTCCCTTTCCAAGTGATGGACTCTGCATCTTTCAGAAAACTGATGGCTTGTGCCGAGCCGAGGTGGAGAGTACTAAGCAGTCATTTATTTGCCAAAAAGTCAGTACCAGCACACATATTTAGAACAGAAGGTGGGCCAGTCCTTGAGCCTGTTGGGGTCTGCCAAATTGCACGGCAGCAGGGCCGGCGCCACCTGTAAGGCGACCTAGGCAATTGCCTAGGGCGCAATTTAGCAGGGGGCGCCGGAACCCTGCGATAAAAAAAAAAAAAACTTATGTGGTAACGCCGTGGGGCGGCCGGCGCGCCGCCCCGCTATCATTTTGCACTGCCTGAGGGGGGGAGGACCGTACCGGGTGACACCAGTCCCTGGGGTAACACCCGGTGCGGTCTCCCCGCCCCCAGGCACCAGAGCAGAGTCGCGGCAGCAGAGCGTGCAGGAGGAGGGCGGGCCGGAGGCGTGTCCCGTCCTCCCCTGTGCATCTGATAGGCTGCCGGCCTAGTGCTGGCAGGCAGCCTATCAGAGGCCGAGTTCAGGAGGCGCGATGACGTCATCGCGCCGCCTGAGCCGTACAGCCGGGACACAGGCCGGAAGATGCCTGCATCGCATCGCTGCCATGGAGGTAAGTATGTGTTTTCTTGGTTTTTTTGTGTTTTTTTTTTTTTGGGGGCTACTAGGCATAAGGGGGCTACTGGCATGGCGGCGCATAAGGGGACTGCTGGCACATTAGGGGCTACTGGCTCATAAGGGGGTCACTGGCACATTAGGGGGTCACTGGCGATAAGGGGGCTACTGGCACATTGGGGGCTACTGGCTCATAAGGGGTCACTGGCGCATAAGGGGGGCTACGGGCGGCGGCGCATAAGGGGACTACTGGCACATAAGGGGGGGCTACTGGCTCATAAGGGGCTACTGGCACATAAGGGGGGCTACTGGCACATAAGGGGGGCTACTGGCTCATAAGGGGGGCTACTGGCACATAAGGGGGGACTACTGGCACATAAGGAGGGCTATTATTATTGTTATAAGGCCGCCTCTGTACTATTATTATTATAATGGCCCCCTCTGTATTATTCTTATGTTAATAGCCCCCACTGTATTAGTATTATTATTATTTATACAGAGGGGGCCGTTATTATAATAATAGCACAGAGAGGGCCTTTATATTAATAATAATACAGAGCTGTGCTGCCATGTCATGGAGGGGGAGAATTGGGATATACCCTATATACTGTGTATTATATTATGGGGGCACTCGGAGGAAGGCGGGAGAGGAGCACTATGGGGGCATTTACTAGGGGGACTATATAGGGTATTTTATACTGGTACATTATGGGGACATTAGCTGAGCTGGGGCATTACAAGGGGGTATTTTTGCACTGTATATTATAAGGAGAATTATTACTACAGGGGGTATTATGGTGGGCTTTATTACTCCCCATGTTATGACCCCCAGTAGCAGCACCAGCCTCTCCCTGCTCTGCTATCCCTCTGATCCTTCTCCAAATCCTTATTCTGATATCTTTCTCTTTAGGATAAAACACATCATCTGCTCCGCCGATCCCCACAGTATACCTCTACACCGATCCCCCGGCCAAAGTGTGAAGTGGTGTCCGAGATCCCCAAGGGCCAAGCCAAGTAACTGTAAGTTTTCATGTGAAATATGTTTGTTATACACATATAGCATACACTGCGCACAGCGTCATTGATTGCTATGACGCCGTGCGCTTCGTGCCGCCGCTACAGTACTGTAAGGGCAGATCATCTGATGGGGGGTGTCAATTTTTATCTTGCCTAGGGCGGCAAAAATTCTTGCACCGGCCCTGCACGGCAGTGCCAATGTGTGGAGCTGTAACTACGGTCAAGGACAATATATGTCCTTTCCTGCCCAATGTGTAAATGTGGTTCCTGCCCAGCCAAACCAGCAACTTGGCCAGGTGACACCGCTTCAGCCTCCACATTCTTATGCCATTGGTCCTGCGATAATGTCCGCCTCTGCCTCCTCATCCTCCACCTTGTTCTCAGCCTCCAATGCAGGGACAATTCACAGTGCCCCACCAGCATACCACACGTGCAGGGCACGGTGGTGTCACACTGTTCTGCACCAAGTTTGCCTGGGGAAATGGAGTCACACAGGGGAGGAAATGCTCTGCATCATTCATCAAGAAAAAGAATACTGACTCAAAATCAGAACCATGGTGACCGACAACGGGAAGACCCTGCATGGCACACATGTTCAATCCGGTTGTCAAGCATTTCCTGACATCTTCCACCCATCTGCAAGACATCCTAAAAATGGCCAGGAAACTTTGCATGCACTTCAGCCACTCGTACACCACCAAGCACACCCTCCTTGAGCTACAGCGGCAGAACAGCATCCCCCAACATAGGCTGATATGTGACGTTTCCACCCATTGGATTTCCACCCTCCATATGTTGGAACGACTATACGAACAGAGAAAGGCCATAAACGATTTCTTGATGATACAGGCGGACAGAGGTACTCCCCTGTGCAACTTCGATGTTAGCCAGTGGCAGCTCATGTGTGACATCTGCCGTTTGTTCGTGCCCTTTGAGGAGGTCACTTTATTTGTCAGTCGCCAGGACTAGGGGATAAACAACATAATTCCACTGATTTATATCCTGAAAAGATGCTGGTAAATCTGGCTGGTAAGGGGACTGGAGACTTGGCGCCTACATCTCACAGCCACATGAGCCCTGTGGGGACTGAACTGGAAGAGGAGAACATTGGAGCACAAGCAATGCAAGCAGTGTGTAGCGAAATGGGTGGTTTTTCTACACAGGTGAGAGGAGAGAAGCAGCCGGAGGAGCAAGAGGGAGATGAGAAAGACAAGGCAGATGACCCAGACACGCTGTGGCAGTATGCAGTGGAGATGGAGGCAGGGAGTCCCTCCGAGTCACTTGCGCAAATAGGATGATGCATGCTCACTTGCTTGCGTAGTGAGAGCCGAATTGTCGCTATTCGGCAGAGGAATGACTACTGGCTCTCCACCATATTAGACCCTCACTACCGGTCCAAAATGGGGGCTTCTTTTACACCCGCTGAGAGGGATGACAATCTGAAATACTATAGAGACATCCTATGTAGTCAGTTGGCTGCTGCCTATCTGTGCCATCATCTCTCCTCCCGCAGGTCTGACTGGGGGGGGCCCTCTGCGCTCACGTTCCACTGCCATGGCTACTGGGGGGGGGTGGCAGGAGCAGTACCAGCTCCATCAGCAGCAGCAGGGTAAGTCTAGAGTCACTGACGAGCAGCTTTCTTCACTTGCATAGTGAGGAAATTACTCACCAGCAGCTAGATATAGAGCAGAACCAGAACCAGCAGGTGGTGGCAAACTTGAGTGCACCCTGCCAGCCGTCATTGAAGATCTGCTGGACTACTGGGCAGCCAAACTTGAGTTGTGGCTGCAACTGGCCAGGTTTGCCCTTGAAAAGCTGTCTTGCCCGGCCAGTAGTGTGGCATCAGAGCGGGTGTTTAATGCGGTGGAGGCCATAGTTACCCCAAGGAGAACTCGCTTATGCACCCAAAATGTGGAGAGACTGACCTTTGTCAAGATGAATCAGGCGTGGATCAGCCAGGATTTCCACCCACCAAAGCCTGAAGCATCAGATTAGATCATCCATGCTGCCTCACTCAAACTTTGACAAAAGAGACCGGTTTCTTCTGGCTACCTGCCTTAGCTACTATTCTGATGCTGCCACCCGCCTGATGCTACACATCTGATGCCAAGTGCTCCTTCTTGCACCCAACATTGTCAGCGGGTACTGTTAGTGCCACCCACCTCTCCACTCTGTCACTGGGTTACTCTGTGGTCCCTTGATGCTGCTGCCACCTCCACACTCTGTCATTGTTCCACTCTGTGGTCTCCTGATGCTGCTGCCACCTCCACAGTATGTCATTCGTCGCCTCTGTGGACTTCTCATGCTGTTCCCACCCTCCCCACTTCATGACTGGGCCACTATTTTGCCTTTTTGGCATGGTTGACATCATCATTTATTTGACCCTTCTACTGATCTGTCAGAAGGAAGGAAAAATGAGACACACAACGGATCCTGTCTGTGTAGCAGCTGTAAGGCCTGTAAAGTCCCATCAGAATTGGCTTATGATTTGGTAGTCAAAAGCAGGAGTGGGTACAAAACAAAGAAGACATGCAAATATTCCATTCACATGTCCTCTCTCTTTTGGATTCACTCCTGGTTTATTTTTGGCATTAGCTATACTGATTACTGACCAAATGCTGACCAAGTGAAAGCGGATGCTCAACAGATAGGATTTGTTTTTTGGGGGGTTATTGTTCTGACGGATCAGAGGAAGGGCAAAATAATCAGTGACGTCAACACAAACTTACTGCTGACACCCTCTCCACTCTGTCAGGAGCTCTACTTGTATAAGCATTTAATAGAACAGGTTCTGTAGACATCTATGTGGAATCAGCTGACGACGGTGTAAAAGAAGTGCAATCTTTCACACTATAGTAGGATCTTGGGCCTCTGCACGGTTCTTTATACCTGACGCTAACATCGACCTGCAAGGTTGAGTTCACACTTGAGTTATTTGGTCAGTTTTGGCCCTGTAACTGCCCAAAGAAGTGAAGTGTGCAGTGATTCTAAGAGCAACTCCTGTCATCTGCGTGTCATACTGACTCACAGTATTGTTTTACTACCACAGCAGACTCCCTATGTGTGTTGCTTTAAGCCACAGAGTTCTAAATCACTATACAAGCTCTCTGCAACCAGGAAATAGCTGTTTTTTAATGCGATTCCCCATGAATTAATTCGGATCGAATCAAATCTTTTCGGAAAATTTGGCGAACCGACCGAATAGAATTTTTGAAAAATTCACTTATATCTAATAGCAACCAATCAGAGTTCAGGTAATTTTTTCAGAGCCCTGTAGGAACTGAAAGCTGAACTCTGATTCATTGCTATGGGTAACTAAGACTGATTTATTATTCAGTTTGATAAAAGTGGCCTATTGTGTCAGAAAGATGGTGTTCTCCCTGGAACAGCGAATGGTGATTGTTGAAGGCTATGTGTGAAGCAGATCGATTAAGGAGACCTTTGTGGACAAGTACCCAGGAACAGAACCACCAGCCAAACGATTTTTTCAATGTCTGGTTCAGATATGGCATCAAACTGCCTCTGCAAACATGACGAAACTGAGGCCTCCATCGATTAGGACAACTAAAGTTGTACATGACATTCAGCAGCGGTTTCAAGTAGCCCCCAGAAATCAACTTGAAGACTGTCTCAGCAAGTTGTTGTATCAGGAACGACGTGTCAGCAAGAGCAGAAATCTCTGAACCTGAAACCGTACCGAATAACGTGTGTGCAGGAACTGAGTCTGACAAAGCTAAAAGTGTAAATTACTGGACTTGGTTGGTGACTATGATTGCTGACAGATATTTGGATACATTGCTTTACTGATGGATGAAGCTTTGTTTCATTTATCAGGTCACGTAAATTCCCAGAATATGAGGTACTGGTCTGCTGAAAATCCCCATTTGACTCACAAAACACCACCTAATGACCAGAAAACTGGCATTTGGTGGGCAGTGTCAGGAACACGAATAGTGGGCCCAATTTTATTCAAATCAACTGTAAATACTGCAAATGACCTGGATATCTTGTAACAATTTTACAACCAACTAACACCAGGAGAAAAAATGTCCTGCATTTTCCAACAAGATGGGGCAACATGCCACACCTCACAGAACTCACTGGCACGGGTGAATCTCCATCGAGTCCCCGCGCTGCAGTGGTGGGGACCCGATGGTAGAAAAGGCAAGCCCGATGCCTTCCATAGGCATAGGGGGTTGCCTTTTACAGAAGCCTGTTAGATCCAGCCCTTAGGCTGGGTCTCACAGGCAGGCTGTCAGCAGACAAGCTGACATGCAATGTATTACAATACAGGATGTATTTTAATACATTGCAGAGGGGATCAGACCCCAAAAGGTGAAGTCCCGTAGAGGGACAAAATAAAAAGAGCAAAAGAAAGTTAAAAAAAAAGTTTTTTTTATAATAAAAAAAATAAAGTTTCAAGTAAAAAAAATTATATTTCTCAAAATAAAACACATAAAATTGTAAAAAAAAAGAAAAAAAAAGACATATTGGTTATTACCGTGTCCGTAACGACCAGTTCTATAAAAATATCACACAATCCACGCCCTCACCTTAACGCCGTAGAAATAAATAAAATCAAAACTGCATAAAACATTTTTGTGTCACCTTACATCACGAAAAGTGCAACATCAAGAGATTAAAAAGGTGTATGCCCCCCCCCAAAAAAAATAGTACCAATCAAACCGTCATCTCATCCCGCAAAAACTACGGGATGCATCACTGCTAGCCACATAAGGTCCTGAGAACTGATCACAGCTTACCGAAACAACAAACGCAGTTGCTTTGGAACCACGTCCCAACGATAGCCATGAGCGCCTCGGAGCCATTATACAGGAAGAGTGGGAGGCAAGTAAATGTCTTTGGTAACACCTACAATAGATCGTCCTCTGTGTACGTCCCGCAGAACCAATCTGTTCACACAATCCGATCCTCTGTGCTTGCCTTGGTGAGTGGAGGTTTGGATGAAATATGTATGAGCACAGCCAGTGGACCTCTGTCCTTTCCTTTTAATCCAGGTAAACAGGAACATTTAGCTTTTAGGTTCAGCTCTGAGCCCACTTAAATGAGCTTCTCGGCAGCTGTGTGGGCAGACAAGTGCTTGGAATACTTTGTCAGTCTGGTGTATGAGAAATTATACATCGGTGGCGTGCCATTGTTTTTGAAGGAGCAAAGCAGCCTGTGTCGGATCAAGAGTTTCCTTCAAGGGGGGTGTACTGCGGGATTTTTCTTTTTGACAAGCTTCGCAATGCAGACATTCAGCAGTCAAGCTTCCGGGAGGATACCTCGGGCTGTGAAAATGACTGCTCCTTCATTCTGATGACCTACTTCTGAGGGTTAACACCACATCGATTGGTGTTTGCATATCCTTGCGATAAATGATGTACCCGTTCACTTACTGTAAACAGAGATCTTGACAGACAAATGTACCAAACTCTGCCGCCCTCTTTCTAGGCGCCACGTCTACAGTCCCCTGACCAGCCAGATTTACCAGCATCTGTTCCAGAACATGAAGTGGTGGAATGGCGTTGTTCATCCCGTAGTCCTGGCCACTGACAAATAACGTGACCTCCTCGAAGGGCCTGAGCAAACGGCAGGTGTAAAGCATGAGCTTTCACTGGCTGACATCGAAGTTACACAGGGGACTACTCCTGTCCGCTTGGATCATCAAGACATCATTGATGACCTTTCTCTGTTTGTATAGTCGGTCCAACATATGGAGGGTGGAATTCCAACGGCTGGAAACATTGCATATCAGCCGATGTTGGGGGATGCCTTTCTGCCGCTGCAGCTCAAGGAGGATGTCTTGCAGATGGCTGAAAGACTTCAGCTGCTTGACAACCAGATTGAACACGTGCCCCATGCAGGGCGTATGGCTCAGCCCTCCTTGATGCAGTGCCGACACCATGTTCTTCCGTTGTCGGCCACAAAGGTTCCGAATTTCAGTTGTCGTGCAGAAAGCCAGAATTCGATTTCCTGACGAAGGACATGGAGTAGTTCCTCCCCTGTGTGATTCCGTTCACCCAGGCAAACCAGGGGCAGAACAGCATAAGAGTGATGAGAGGGGTTGCACATGACTTGCATACAGTACATGCCTCCAACATTATTCTTGGATCTCTACATGAAAATAATGTTTTATATAACAAATTTCACCACTATGTAATTCAGTCCATACAGGAAAAGGAGGTATACAGTCACCCATGAAATTTCCCCAAAAAAGCCAGTTTCACAGAAAAATTTAACAGCAAAAAAGCCTCTACCATATATACCTGCACCACTGAACGGCCAATAGGCCTCCATTTTTTTCAACTTTTACACAACAGGCTTTTCAACAGAGAAGTGCAATGCTGGATGGAGAATATATTTTTATTTCGCCACTAATACATGGCAAATAGGGCTTCAGAATATATCACTGCACCGCAGAACGGCAATTAGGTCAAATTTTTTTTCTACTTTTACACAACAGACTTTTTAACAGATATATGCAATGCTGGACGGCGATTATATTTTTATTTTGCCATTAATACGTGGCAAACTGAGCTTCAGAATATATCACTGCACCGCAGAATAGCAATTAGGCCTTACGTTTTTTTCCACTTTTCCACAAAAGGCTTTTCAACAGATATATGCAACACTGAACGGTGAATATATTTTTATTTCACCACTAATACACGGGAAACTGGGCTTCAGAATATATCACTGCACCGCAGAACTTCAATTAGACCCACATTTTTTTCTACTTTTATACAACAGGCTTTTTAAAAGATATATGCAACGCTGGACGACGAATATATTTTTATTTCGCCACTAATTGCATGGCAAACTGGGATTCAGAATATATCACTGTACCGCATAACAGCAAAGATATTTTTTCTTTTTCCACTAATACACGCAAAAAAGGGCTTTAAAATAGATATTTTTTGAGCGGCAAAGATATTTTTTCTTTTTCCACTAATAAACGGAAAAAAGGGCTTTGGAACAGATAACTGCACCGCTGAGCGGCAAAAATATTTTTCCTTTTTCCGCTAGTACACGCAAAAAAGGGCTTTATTACAGATAACTGCACCGCTGAGCGGCAAATTTTTTTTTCTTTTTCCACTAATACACAGAATAAAGGGCTTTAAAACAGATAACTGCACCGCTGAGCGGCAAATATTTTTTTCTTTTGCCACTAATACACAACAAAAAGGGCTGTAATTTTTACCTTTCACCACACAACGACTAATAAGCCCTTTTTCCCATTAATACAAGCCAAAAAATGTTTTAGAACATATAACTGCACTGCACAAGGGCAAATAAAACGTAAAAATATTTCCTTGCAATAAACCCTGTTAATGCCTATATCAAACAGCACTTGCATTCTAAGAACGTTTTGCTAGAATACAGAGCTGTATAATAGCAATTTGGATTCCCAGTCAATGCAGCAAAGTGTAATCGGATTGTTCCTATTACCCAGGCTTTCACCTCCCCGACTGAACCCTGTTCAACAGAAATGCTGGTGGAATGATTCCTCCCTATCCTTTCCCTACACCTTGAGTGAACTTTCCCTGTACTTGTAAATCGTTTTTTTTTTCACCACAATCAAGTCTTTTCTATCACTGTTCATAGCACCTGCAGACACGTCTCTCCCTGCACTAAGCACGCTGGTGAATAGCAGAATCTAAGATGGCCACCATATTTATAGGGCTGTGACATCACAAGGCTGGCTGACTGCTGATTGGCTGCATGAATGTCAGTATGGGTGATCCCACCTTCCCAGAGTTTCTTGCCCCATGTACTTACACATGTAGCAGCCATTTTAAGAAAAAATGCGATTCATTACCACGAAGCGCAAGGAAATTCGGTGCAAATCAAATTTTTCCAGAAATTCTGATCAAATTCGTCAGCTGCGATTCACTCATCTCTACTGTAGACCATACAGACTGGTATTTGTCTGGTTTAGGCCTCATGCAAATTGCGGTCACCAAAGCATGGAACAGCCGGCATATATTTGTGTGCATGACGCCTAACAGAGAGATCCTAAAAAAGAAAAAAGAGCATCAATTTTGACGGACAAAAAGTATCAGTGATTCAAAGGGTTTTCCAGGATTTTATAACTGATGACCTATCTCCTGGTCATCAGTATCTGATCGGTGGGGGTCCGACACCTGGGACCTTTGCCGATCAACTGTTTGAGAGGGCACCAGCTCTCCTGTGAGCACCGCTGCCTTCTTTCAGCTCACCAAGCACATTGTATAGCGGCTGTGACACCCGAGGGGATGATGTGCATGAGCGTACTAGTGATGAGGTGCCGAGGATAGTATTGCTCACGGTTAAGTTGTCCCTTGGGGCCGGCGTGCAGTGGATGGGAAGACAGCACGAAATTCTCCGGGGCACGCTCGGTTACAGGGAACACAGCCAGATGTTGATTGAGATGCCCTTCATGGAATTTGGTGTTTTGGGTGCTTTGGTGGCTGGGCCCCTGTGTTCGTGACGCCAGCACAGTTAGATGCAAATGATGAGCGTAGTAGTAGAAATGAGGAGAAGTCGGTTGTTATCAAACAGTTGAACTTTACTAAATCACTTGTCTTACAGTACATTGGTATGGCATAAGTAATGACTCAGAAATAGGTTCAATTGTATTCCTTTTATCAGGTTTAGGCAATTGTCAGTTGAGGAGTTCCCTTTAATGGTGACACTTTACAGGCAAGACTTCTGTAATTATTCTAAGTCCAAACTAATGCACTCTGGTACTAAATATACTGTTTTCTACTTATCTTGAGCTATCCAATAGGGTGATCTCCCTCGTGGCAGGCATCAGTCTTCTGCTTCATTATTTACAGGATGCTCTCTTAAAAGGTCTAGGTTTTCCACTTTGTCCTAGAAGGATTGAATAGGGGATAAAGGACAATTCTGTGCACTAATTGTCCATAGATGTCCCAGCACTTGGAAAGTTACTCTCAGGCACTTGTGCTGATGAGGTCCATAGTTCAAATCCTCACTAAGCTTACTCCATATTTATACATAGACTCACGGTCTGGTGCTCGGCTGCTATAATGAATCTTAGTCTGTCTTCTCCAGGGTTGATCAGGTCCTGGAGAAAAGGGTTTGCAGCTACATATTGTTTGGGCCTGTTTCTCTCCTCCATACACACTCATCTCCTCTTCACTCTTCTTTGAAGCACTGACTCATCCCCTTTTCTAGACACACCCAAAGCTATAGGTCAGGGATGGCCAACCTGAGGCTCTCCAGCTGTTGCAAAACTACAACTCCCAGCATGCCCAGACTGACTACAGCTATCAGCCTACAGCAGGGCATGGTGGGAGTTGTAGTTTTACAACAGCTGGAGAGCCGCAGGTTGGCCAGTCCTGCTATAGGTATCAGTATTAAAATCTCAGAAAACCTCTTTAAGGGCTCTTTCACATGAGCGGATCCCGTGCAGGTAATCCGCTGTGTGAAAGAGAGCCAAGCCCCATTCTGGACAGCATGGAGACATGAAGCATTAACATGATTGATAATGCTCCGTGACTCTCTGTGATCATTTTACTACAAAATCACAGTGAGATAAAGTTGTCACTGGGATTTTGTAGCAAAAAGGTCACAGAGAGGCATGGAGCATTATCAATCATGTTAATGCTCTGTGTCTCTGCTGTCCGGAACAGGTCTTGGCACTCTTTCATGCAGCGGATTACCCGCACAGGATCCGCTCGTGTGAAGGAGCCCTGATAGAGAATGAGAACTATGTCTACTAAACAGTTGCCCAACCAATGTCAGCCATCACCTGTTGCCACATCTGATAAATAATTCTTAGTTCAGATCACCTTAGAACCGTTTGTTCTGCATTTGGTCTGCATAACACAGAGAAGTTGCATTTGGTCTGCATAAGGACTCATGCACACGACCATATGTATTTTGCGGTCCTCAAATAAATACAGATGTCGTCCATGTACATTCCGTATTTTACGGAACTGCTGGCCCCTAATAGAACAGTCCTATTCTTGTCCGTAATGTGGACAATAATTGGACATGTTCAATTGTTTGTGGAAGAGACATACGGAAACGGAATGCACATGGAATTACTTCCATTTTTTTTTTGCGGACCCATTGAAATGAAGTTCCACAAAAAAAATGGAAAGGACACTGGAAGAAAATACGTTCGTGTGCATGAGCCCTAACACAGAGTGGTGCCACCATGAGCTTACCTTGTGAAACAATACCTAATGCTTAGAAATTATGCCATAAAAATATACAAATAAAATTCTAAAGAAAAATTACTAAGACATTAGGAGAGTAACAAGGTGTTCAATATTTTAGACAGTCTGTACAGTCGTCCCCTATCATTTTCCAGAAACAGCTTACCTCAAGCAGGATTATCTCTCATCCGCCGTTTTTTTACAGCTTAGACTTTTTCTTTCTCTCTTAGTGTTTTTTTAAATTAAGCCCTAAATTTGTCCACTCTATATTCTGGCAGAATAAGACTCAGCTAATAAAAGTTTAAAGATAGGTCAGTCTTAGAGCAGGATGCTTTTAGTTTTCAATTTCCCCAGTGGATTAATGAGTCTTTAGCGTCTAAGATATTTCACAGAACTGGGAAAAAATAATTCAAAAACAGAGCTTGTATTTGTGTTTCCATAGACACAGGGGATTCTACATGAGGGAGCTGCCAGCATAATTCTGTATATATTTGTGTAGTGTGTATACTTATTAATATATTTTAAACATCTTCTCTAGCTATTAGTATAGCTGTTTTGGTTCCATTTAAAGGATCTATTTGAGTTAAAGGGGAACTGTTGTTTATTTTTTCTGTAAAGGAATAGTAGAAGGGAATATAAGATATTTTTTATTATATTTTATCAGAGAAAGATACTTCCTTCTCCTCTTATCAAACTGTCGTCCTGCTTCATTAACTCTCAATTAATTATTCATATCTGTCATCAATGCGTCATTAAAGACTGGGCTGCCTTCTCACTGAAGGATCAGGCATATGGAGAGTGAAGGAGGATGGGAAGGAAGAGGCTTCTGGAGACAGAGGCAGAGAGACTGACAGAGAGACTGCTGCTGATTTATGAGTAATTCACTGTCTAAATTAACTGCTGTATTTACATCTAAACCGTTCAGGACTGCAATATAAAGTCCTCCATTACTGCTGCTGCTTCTTAGGGTGCGCTGCAGAAATTTAGGAAGCAGATTATCCTTTTTATCCATATCTTGTGTATGGGTAGATATGATGGCAGTTAGTCTCCAGCCACTAGCAAAAGAAAATAAACACATTATAGACACATTGCAAGGAGAAAAACTGCCAAAAATATCAGATACAACTACAAGTCATATAATGGCCAGAAATAGAATTATTCTTCACGTATATCCACATTGCAGCTTATTCGGAAAAATTGCTTGACATGACAGGTACACTTTAACTAAAAACTCGGGCAGAGCTGTAAATTGTCTAAAATAACAAAAGAGGAGATACTTACCAATGTTCTCCCCTGCTGGTTCCAGCATCAAGCACCAGTCCTGCACAGCTGACGTCATCTTCCTGCCTGCAGCAGTGACCTGGTGTGCATGGAATGTCACCGCTGCAGCCAGGAAAACAGTAGCAGGGAGGGCCAGAGCAGCAGGGAAGAATGGTAGAAAGTATCCCTTCTTTTGTTATTTTTGACCATCTACAGCTGGTGGCCAAGCTTTTCTTTAAGTTTAAAAACCCGTTATATAGATCGTTTTCTAGCATGTTCACTATTATATAAAATATAAAACATTTTCAGGGATTCTGAGCTTGTAGAAGTAAGGCCTCTTTCACACGGGCGTTGCAGGTGCACTCCGTCAAACAGTGCGGGTGCGTTGCGGGAATCGCCGCGATTTTTCCCTGCGAGTGCAAAGCGCTGTCATGCGTTTTGCACGCGCGGGAGAAAAATCGGCACTTTTGGTACCCAGACCCGAACCTGCACTTCTTCACAGAAGTGCATGTTTGGGTCAGAAATTGTCCCGCTGGTATTATTTCACATTATAACATAGTTATAATGTAAAAAATTACCCTTGGCCATCTTCCTAATGTTGAACCCAGTGCAGAATGAGTTAAAAATAATAAACTAATCATAACTTACCTGGTCCATTTGATCGCGAAGCCCGGCATCCTCTGCGTCAGCTTTCTACAAGGAAAAGGACCTGTGATGATGTCACATGGTCACATGGCCCAATCACCTGCTCCATCACCATAGTGATGGAGCAGGTGATTGGGCCATGTGACCATGTGACATCATCACAGGTCCTTTTCCTAGTAGCACGCTAACGCAGAGGATGCCGGGCTTCGCGATCAAATGGACCAGGTAAGTTATGATTAGTTTAATTTTTAACCCATTCTGCACTGGGTTCAACATTAGGAAGATGGCCGAGGGTATTATTTTACATTATAACTATGTTATAATGTGAAATAATACTGAACCGGTTACACATCCAGATGGTTGCATAGCAACCATGCGGGAAAATCGCAACGCATCCGCACATGAGTGCGGATGATTGGGATTTTCCCGCAGCCCCATTCACTTCTATGGGGCCTGCGTTCCGTTAAAAACGCAGAAGATAGAGCATGCTGCGATTTTCACGCATCGCAAAAGTGATGCGTGAAAATCAACTGTCATGTGCACAGCCCCATAGAAGTGAATGGGTCCGGATTCAGTGTGGGTGCAATGCGTCCTCCTCACGCATTGCACCCGCGCGGAAAACTCGCCCGTGTGAAAGGGGCCTAAGACTTTGATCATGCTTAAATCTTCCCTTACGCAAAGACAGACATGTTAGGGTATCTTTTTTTACAGACAAAAATTGCTAATAAAAAGAAGGACAATACTTTTCAGTAAGACTGATGAAAAACATCATGAAATGTCAAACTTCTAGAGTCTTTCATGTTGAAAAAATTCAATGTATAGTAAGCGATTACTGTAATAAAGACAGAAAGAATAATCGATAAGCTTGGTCTACAAATTCTTATAAGAAAGGTCTCATACTGTATGTAAATTGTGGTACTACGACTCGACACAAGCTCAGAGTATTACTCAAAATGAATAAATAAGGCATCCTAAAGACTCATGCACACAGCCATATTGATTTTTGGTCTGTAAAAAATGGATCAGTAAAAAAATATTCCCTTCCATATGAATTCGATTTTTCTCTCACTACCTCTGCAAATACGGACAGCAATAGGACCTGAGCTGACATTTGCGATCTGTGAAAAAAACAGATGTGTTCATGACGCCATAAAAATTAATGGGGAGCAAAAAATCTGCTAGCACGCTGAATAAAAATATGGTTGTGTGCTTGAGCCCTAAGCCTATTGGGGCTTCAGATTAAGGAAAAAATCTAAAGTTTTTAACAGACATCACAACTTATTTAAGGCACACCCCATTCAAAGTTATTTGAAACCTCTTCATTACGACTAAAATGAAAGCAGACCCCAGACCAGACCCTTTAAATAAATACAGACCAGACCTTTTAAACAAATACAGTCCCCAGAGCAAACTCCTGAACAACAGATTTTATACCAATTGCCTTAAAGAGATTTTCCAGGCTCTTAATATCCTCAGAAAAGGACATTAACCACCTCAGCCCCCCTAGCTTAAACACCCTTAATGACCAGGCCACTTTTTACAATTCTGCACTACGCTACTTTCACCGTTTATTGCTCCGTCATACAACTTACCACCCAAATTAATTTTACCTCCTTTTCTTCTCACTAATGGAGCTTTCATTTGGTGCTATTTCATTCTTGCTGACATTTTTACTTTTTTTGATATTTTACATTTTTTGACAAAATTTTTGCAAAAAAATGACATTTTTCACTTTCTGTTGGAAAATTTGTCAAATAAAACTACATTTCTCTATTTCTCTAAATTTATTGTTCTACATGTCTTTGAAAAAAAAAATGCAAAAAGTGTATATTTATTGGTTTGGGTAAAAGATATAGCGTTTACAAACTATCGTGCAAAACAGTGAATTTCCGCACTTTTACTTTCTGAGCACCTGTCCTGTTTCCTGACGTACTACAATGCCCAGACAAACCCCAATGCCTAGAAAAACCCCACAAATGACCCCATTTCGGAAAGTAGACACCCTAAGGTATTCACTGATGGGCATAGTGAGTTCATAGAAGTTTTTATTTTTTTGTCACAAGTTAGCGGAAATTGATATATATTTTTTTTCTTATAAGGTCTCATATTCCACTAACTTGTGAGAAAAAATAAAATTTTACATGAACTCACCATACCCCTCACGGAATACCTTGGGGTGTCTACTTTCTAAAATGGGGTCACTTGTGTGGTATTTTTATTGCCCTGGCATTTTAGGGGCCCCTAAACGTGAGAAGTGGTTTGTAATCCAAATGCGTAAAAATGTCCTGTGAAATCCTAAAGGTACTCATTGGATTTAGGGCCCCTTTGTGCATCTTGGCTGCAAAAAAGTGGCACACATGTGGTATCGCCGTACTCAGGAGAAGTAGGGCAATGTGTTTTGGGGTGTATTTTTATATATACCCATGCTGGGTGAAAGAAATATCTCTGTAAATTGACAACTTTGTATAAAAAATGGAAAAAGTTGTCATTTACAGAGATATTTCTCTCATCCAGCATGGGTATATGTAAAAATACACCACAAAACACATTGCCCTACTTCTCCTGAGTACGGCGTTACCACATGTGTGACACTTTTTTGTAGCCAAGATGCGCAAAGGGGCCCTAAATCCAATGAGTACCTTTAGGATTTCACAGGGCATTTTTGCGCATTTGGATTCCAAACTCCTTCTCACACTTTAGGGGCCCCTAAAATGCCAGGGCAGTATAAATACCACACAAGTGACCTCATTTCGGAAAGTATACACCCTTAGGTTTCCGCTGATGGGCATAGTGAGTTCATGGAAGTTTTTACTTTTTGTCACAAGTTAGCGGAAATTGAATTTTTTTTTTTTTTTTTTACAAAGTCTCATATTCCACTAACTTGTGACAAAAAATAAAATTTTACATGAACTCACCATACCCCTGACAGAATACCTTGGGGTGTCTGCTTTCTAAAATGGGGTCACTTGTGTTGTATTTTTACAGCCCTGGCATTTTAGGGGCCCCTAAAGCGCGAGAAGGAGTTTGGAATCCAAATGCGTAAAAATGTCCTGTAAAAATCCTAAAGGTAATCTTTGGATTTAGGGCCCCTTTGCGCATCTTGGCTGCAAAAAAGTGGCACACATTTAGTATCGCCATACTCAGGAGAAGTAGGGCAATGTGTTTTGGGGTGTATTTTTTACATATACCCATACTGTGTGTGAAAAATATCTCAGTAAATGACAATTTTTTCCATTTTTTTATACAAAGTTGTCAATTTACAGAGATATTTTTCACACCCAGCATGCGTATATGTAAAAATACACCCCAAAACACATTGCCCTACTTCTCCTGAGTATGGCGATACCACATGTGTGCCACTTTTTCGCAGCCAAGATGCGCAAAGGGTCCCTAATTCCAATGAGTACCTTTTAGGCCCCTTTCACATGGGCGAGTTTTCCGCGCGGGTGCAATGCGTGAGGAGGACGCATTGCACCCGCACTGAATCCTGACCCATTCATTTCTATGGGGCTGTGCACATGAGCGGTGATTTTCACGCATCACTTCTGCGTTGCGTGAAAATCGCAGCATGCTCTATATTGTGCGTTTTTAACGCAACGCAGGCCCCATAGAAGTGAATGGGGCTGCGGGAAAATCACAAGCATCCGCAATCAAGTGCGGATGCGTTGTGATTTTCCCGCATGGTTGCTTAGCAATGAGACCCGATCTTTATTATTTTCCCTTATAACATGGTTATAAGGGGAAATAATAGCATTCTTAATAAAGAATGCATAGTAAAATGAAGTGGAAGGGGTTAAAAATAATAAAAGTTAACTTACCTTAGCCACTTGGTCCTTTAGTTCTTAGCTGATGCTGGGAAAGAGAGGACAGATCGCAACTGCGCGATCAAGTGGCTAAGTTAACTTTTATTATTTTTAACCATAATACACCGCATACACCGACTTCATACACGTGTCTTCTGACAGCAGCGCAGTGCTTCTCTTAGAATGCACATCAGTGCTGCAGCGTTTTCGTTGGTTGGTCCGTTGGTCTACCTGGAAAATAAAGGGTGGTTAGGGGAAAAAAAAAAGAAGAAAAAACAGGCAGCAGGCTCATAAACTTGAACGTTACAAACTTTATAAAACCTGAACATAAAACTTTTTTTTTATCAAACCTGAACATCAAAACTTTTAAAACCTGAACTAAATCAAGATATTTTTTTTTTCTTGCTACCTGTTTAATATTTTATTTTTTTTATTTTCACTCTTTATTTTCCTTGCAGAAACCTCTCCTCTCCCATAGGACAATGTGTAAAGTGTAAATCACACAGAGATGGTGCGAAGTACATTTTGCACTTTATCCCAAGTGAAAGGAGACGTTTCTACCGTTTCACTTTTCTGCTGTAGCACACCAGCACCCCTATGTGTTATGGTCTCTCAAAACCTAGTATCCTGAGAGACCCTAGAGCCTGATTGTAAAAACTACCTGTGCCCTGCAATCCCTACGTCCCTAAGTGTACCTGAGTGTGGCACTTACGGAAACACTCCCCTAGGCATAGGGCAGGGTGGTCAGGACAGTCAGAACAGAATTAACGGGTGTCACGCCTTATTCCACTCCTGCTACAGACACGACATCTTTTTCGGGGTGGCGGTTGGGTTGAGGTACCAGCAACGACATTGGGGAAATGTCGCTCGTGTAGACGGCTCACTACACTGGTGGTTGGGGCCACGGAACCTCCTGGATACAGGAGGTTCTCGATGATCTCTTCCTGAAATTTGAGGAAGGATCCTGTTCTTCCAGCCTTACTGTAGAGAACAAAACTATTATACATAGCCAATTGAAATAAATATACAAACACCTTCTTATACCAGCATCTGGTGCGTCGGGAAATCAAATACGGGGCCAACATCTGGTCATTGAAGTCCACCCCTCCCATGTGGAGGTTATAGTCGTGGACTGAGAGGGGCTTTTCAACGACACTGGTTGCCCGTTCAATTTGTATTGTCGTGTCTGCGAATGGAGGAGAGCATGTAAACGTCACGCTTGTCTCTCCATTTCACCGCGAGCAGTTCTTGGTTACACAAGGCAGCCCTCTCCCACCTTGCGAGACGGGTGGTAACGAGCCATTGGGGGAAGCCCCAGCGACTAGGTCGCACGGTGCCACAGCAGCCAATCTGTTCTAAGAACAAATGCCTGAAGAGGGCCACACTTGTGTAGAAATTGTCCACATAAAGATGGTACCCCTTGCCGAATAAGGGTGACACCAAGTCCCAGACTATCTTCCCACTGCTCCCCAGGTAGTCAGGGCAACCGACCGGCTCCAGGGTCTGATTTTTTCCCTCATAGATCCGAAATTTGTGTGTATAGCCTGTGGCCCTTTCACAGAGCTTATACAATTTGACCCCATACCGGGCGCGCTTGCTTGGGATGTACTGTTTGAAGCCAAGGCGCCCGGTAAAATGTATGAGGGACTCGTCTACGCAGATGTTTTGTGCGGGGGTATACAAACTGCAAATTTCAGGTTGAAGTGGTCTATGAGGGGCCGAATTTTGTGGAGCCAGTCAAAAGCTGGGTGGCCCCTGGGACGGGAGGTGGTGTTGTCACTAAAGTGCAGGAAACGCAGGATGGTCTCAAATCGTGTCCTGGACATGGCAGCAGTGTACATGGGCATGTGATGAATTGGGTTCGTGGACCAATATGACCGCAATTCATGCTTTTTTGTGAGGCCCATGTTGAGGAGAAGGCCCAGAAAAGTTTTGCATTCGGAAACTTGGAGTGGTTTCCACCGGAAAGGCTGGGCATAGAAGCTTTCCGGGTTGGTGGTAATAAATTGAGTGGCATACCGATTTGGTCCTGCCACGACTATGTCATAGAGCTCCGCAGTGAAGAACAGCTCAAAAAACCCCAGTGCCGATCCGATCTGAGCTGTCTCCACCCAAACTCCTGACTGGACGGTGAAAGGTGGAACTAATGGTGCGGCTGAAGATGGGGGCTGCCAATCAGGGTTTGCCAGCACCTCAGGAATTCTTGGGGCTCTACGGGCCAGTCTACGCGGTGGCTGCGACGGGGGAATTACTGCACGTGCCACCGTACCAGCTTCAACTGCCCTTCTGGTGCTCGCCACTTCACCATGTTGTACAGCAGTGCTGGTAGTAGGTCCAGGATGGGCTGCGCTGCTGGTGTATGCCTCACCACGTAATCCGGCAGCGCCAGCCCCACTCTGCTGCCCTTGAAACGGATCCTGCGCTACCTGTGGTCTAGCGACATGGGGCCGGGTACGCCTGGTGCTATCAGGGACCTCAACCTCCTCGTCCGAACTTTGGGTCAGACTGCCACTGCTTTCTACAGGTTCATATCCTGACCCGCTAGATTCGTCAGATGAGGGTTCCCATTCCTCATCCGACTGGGTCAGAATCCTGTAGGCCTCTTCAGGAGAATACCCCTTATTTGACATTTGGACGACTAAATTTAGGGGGTATTCCCTGAGACTACCCAAGAAAAAGAGCAAGCCTGTCTTACAAATGGGAGGGTAGCGAAGTACAGAAGCCGCTGCGATTGATAGAAAAGATCAAAATAGATTTTTCTATCGCCGCAGCGAGTGATTGTGTAGTGATTACAAAAAAATAAAAAATTTTGTCACTGCGGCGGGGCGGGCATGGGTGAACGCACGTGTGGGCGACCGATCAGGCCTGATCAGGCAAACACTGCGTTTTGGGTGGGGGGCGAACTAAGGTGACACTAATACTATTATAGATCTGACTGTGATCAGTTCTGATCACTTACAGATACTATAAAAGTACAAATGCTGATTAGCGCTACGCTAATCAGCGAATCAGTGACTGCGGTGCGGTGGGCTGGGCGCTAACGCTAACTACCTACCAAAGGGTGCCTAAACTAATCTAAACCTAAAAGTCAATCCTGGTGAAAAAAAAAAGTGACAGTTTACACTGATCACTTTATTCCCTTTCACTAGATAATTGACAGATGACTGAGAGGGGTGATCAAGGGGTTAATTGGGGTGATGGGGGGTGATCAGGGCCAGTGTGGTGCTTGGTGTACTCACTGTAGAGATGTGCTCTCTCCTGGGTCCAACCGACGAAAAGGACCCAGGAGAGGGCACAGAAGCCATTTAATGCATTATATTTATAAATATAATGCATTTCATGGCTCTTGATTCGTTTTTTTTTAAATCACCAGCCTGCCAGCGCAGATCATTGGCTGGCAGGCTGGTGACGAACTTCCAATGTGCCGATCCCGACAGTCTGTGCGCCCGTTCAGGCGCACAGATCGCGTCATCTCGCCTCTCGAGAGATGACGCGCCCGCGCGTCAGCGAGGAACAGAAGGACCGCTGAGATAACGCGTATCTGTGTGCGGCGGTCCTAAAGAGGTTAAAGGAAATGTATCACCAAAATTGTTTTCTGCCACTTAAAATCAGATAGTAACACACATCCTTTTTTTTTCTAATCTGTTTTTATTTTCTGATTACAGCCATCTTGCCTGAGCTGTTCTTAACTGCATTTACACAGCATTTAAAAAAATTGTTTTACAGCAGGAGGGGACCTCATTCTATTGGACAGTTTTCTGGACATGCTCTGTGACCTGTGAAGAGGTCATTGTACAAGGAGAGAAAAGATAAGCTTAGACAATCACCTATTGTGAATGGTGGATCCTGACTTATCTATACACAGAAGTGATCTTTCTTTCTCATTATAGGCAGGTTTACAATGGCATATACCGGTAACTGCGGTAAAGTGATCTGTACAGCCCAATAGGTAGCAGCTATTTTTAGGCTTAGTGGCCAGTGCGAAAACTGCAGGATTTTATGGTTTTTGTTTAAATATAGATATTGACATGGAAAATTAAAAATAACCATAAAAAATTATTTAAAAATATATGAAACATAAAAACGTGATTTAAACAATAGTGAGTGTCAGATACTCTTCTTCCCCACCAATCAGCTGTTCTCTACAGCTTCCGGCACTCTGAATGGAACAGGAAGAAAAGCCATGTTTAAAGGGTAGTGGCTGTGCCAGGTTATTGCAGCTCTGCTCCCATTCGCTTCAAAGGGAGTTGAGCTGTATTAACCCACCACTGCCACTACACTGTGAATTGAACTGTGCTTCCTGATATGTTCAAAGTGCTAGTTCCAGCACCAGAGGCTTCAGGGGACACCAGATCAGTGAGGGAGCTGGTTGTCATATACTCACCAATTGTATATTAATGACCTATCCTGAGGATAGGTCATCAATATCATGAACTTGGAAAACCCCTGGAAAAACCCCTTTTGTGCCAAAATAAATAAATTTCTGTGAACTTGCCATGCCCCTCACGGAATACCTTGGGGTGTCTTCTTTCCACAATGGGGTCACTTGTGGGGTATTTATACTGCCCTGGCATTTTAGGGGTCCTAAAGCGTGAGAATCCAAATGCATAAAAATACCCTGTGAAATCCTAAAGGTACTCATTGGTTTTAGGGCCCCTTTGCGCATCTTGGCTGCAAAAAAGTGGCACACATGTGGTATCGCCGTACTCAGGAGAAGTATGGCAAGGCGTTTTGGGGTGTATTTTTATATATACCCATACTTTGTGTGAGAAATATAGCTGTAAACGAAAACTTTTTAATTTTTTTTATACATAGTTGTCATTTTACAGAGATATTTCTCTCACCCAACATGGGTATATGTAAAAATACACCCCAAAACACATTGCCCTACTTCTCCTGAGTACGGTGATACCACATGTGTGCCACTTTTTTGCAGCCTGGGTGCGCAAAGGGTCCCAAATTCCAACGAGTACCTTTAGCTTTTACATGGCTGCTCACAATTTAGCCCCACCCAAAATGCCAGAACAGTACAAACACCCCACAAATGACCCCATTTTGGAAAGAAGACACCCCAAGGTATTCGCTGAGGGGCATAGTGAGTCCATGAAAAATTTAACTTTTTGTCAAAAGTTAGCAGAAAGGGAGACTTTGTGAGAAAAAACAATAAAAAATCAATTTTCGCTAACTTGTGCCAAAAAAAAAATCTTCTATGAAGTCGCCATGCCCCTCACGGAATACCTTGGGGTGTCTTCTTTCCAAAATGGGGTCACATGTGGGGTATTTATACTGCCCTGTCATTTTAGGGGCCCTAAAGCGTGAGAAAAAAATGCGTAAAAATGCCCTCCTAAAAGGTACTCATTGGTTTTAGGGCCCCTTTGCACATCTTGGCTGCAAAAAAGTGTCACACATGTGGTATTGCCGTACTCAAGAGAAGTAGGGCAATGTTTTTTGGGGTGTATTTTTACATATACCCATGCTGGGTGAGAGAAATATCTCTGTAAATTGACAACTTTGTATAAAAAAATTTAAAAAGTTGTCATTTACAGAGATATTTCTCACACCCAGCATGGGTATATGTAAAAATACACCCCAAAACACATTGCCCTACTTCTCCTGAGTACGGCGATACCACATGTGTGACACTTTTTTGCAGCCAAGATGCGCAAAGGGGTCCTCAAAGCAATGAGTACCTTTAGGATTTCACAGGGCATTTTTACGTATTTTGGATTCTCACGCTTTAGGGCCCCTAAAATTCCAGGGCAGTATAAATACCCCACATGTGACCCCATTTTGGAAAGAAGACACCCCAAGGTAATCCGTGAGGGGCATGGCGAGTTCACAAACATTTTTTTTTTTGGCACAAGTTAGCGGAAATTGATATATATTTTTTTTTTTTACAAAGTCTCATGTTTCACTAACTTGTGACAAAAAATATAATTTTACATGAACTCACCATACCCCTCACGGAATACCTTGGGGTGTCTTCTTTCTAAAATGGGGTCACTTGTGGGGTATTTATACTGCCCTGGAATTTTAGGGGCCCCTAAAGCGTGAGAAGAAGTCTGGAATCCAAATGTGTAAAAATGCCCTGTGAATCCTAAAGGTACTCATTGGAATTTGGGCCCTTTGCATCTTGGCTGCAAAAGTATCACACATGTGGTATCGCCGTACTCAGGAGAAGTAGGGCAATGTGTTTGGGGTGTATTTTTACATATACCCCTGCTGGGTGTGAGAAATATCTCTGTAAATGACAACTTTTTAAAAAATTTTATACAAAGTTGTCAGTTTACAGAGATATTTCTCTCACCCAACATGGGTATATGTAAAAATACACCCCAAATCTCATTGCCCTACTTCTCATGGGTATGGCGATACCACATGTGTGCCACTTTTTTGCAGCCTGGGTGCGCAAAGGGGCCCAAATTCCAATGAGTACCTTTAGCTTTTACATGGCTGCTCACAATTTAGCCCCGCCCAAAATGCCAGAACAGTAAACACACCCCACACATGACCCCATTTCCGAAAGTAGACACCCCAAGGTATTCCGCTAACTTGTGAAAAAAAATGAAATGATACATGAACTCACCATGCCCCTCCGCAAATACTTTGGGGTGTCTTCTTTCTAAAATGGTATCATTTGGGGGGTATTTATACTTTCCTGGCATTCTACCACCTGAAGAAACATGACAGGTGCTCAGAAAATCAGAGCTGCTTCAAAATGCCGAAATTCACTTTTTTGCACCATAGTTTGTAAACGCTATAACTTTTACCCAAACCAATAAATATACACTTATTGGATTTTTTTTTTATCAAAGACATGTAGAACAATAAATTTTGTGAAAAATTTATATAGAAATGTAGTTTAAAAAAAAAAAATTACAACAGAAAGTGAAAAATGTCATTTTTTTGCAAAAATTTTGGTCATTTTTGATTAATAGCAAAAAAAGTAAAAATGTCAGCAGCAATGAAATACCACCAAATAAAAGCTCTGTTAGTGAGAAGAAAAGGAGGTAAAATTCATTTGGGTGGTAAGTTGTATGACGGAGCAATAAACGGTGAAAGTAGTGTAGTGCAGAATTGTAAAAAGTGGCCTGGTCATTAGGGGGGTTTAAGCTAGGGGGGCTGAAGTGGTTAAGACAGTCTGACCTGTCCGTCCTCTCTGTATTTCATGTCTCTAAGAAGAGCAGAGAGGCGGATAAGGCAGCTCTTTACATCAGAGTTGTGAAGTAACTTGTCCTGCTGTGTGATTAGGGCAGGTTTAGTGTGTACTAATAGTACAGTGGCCATTTTATTTCCCTTGATGATTGCTTTCTAGACAAAATGAGGCATTATACCTAATGAAAGGTATTTGGGAATATATTTATAATAAAGTAATATTTAAGTTCTTTCATTTTCTTAATTTCCAGAGAACCCCTTTAACAAAAGTACAAGATAAAAATCCTAAAGGTATACATAATCTAAAGATTATGGTGGCCATTTGCTATGCTGAAATACGCCTAACCGTCCGCCGCTATCTGTGACTTCACCTCGCTCACACCAGGGATAAAATTGTGGTCGTGGGCAGGGAAGGAGACAGGCCGACAGGTCCATCTCATTCACCATTTTCTATGCCTGTTTTAGGCGTAGAAAAAGGTCTAAATTTAAGACAGCTCGGAAGCTGTCTTACATTTAGACTGGAGCTGGATGCGCCGAAGTGATGAAGAGGCATATGCCTCTTCAAAACTTTGGAGGATCCACCGCCAGTTTAGGGTTTTATTAAGATTGGCATCTAAATCGTCAGTTTAATAAATGTGCCCCTATAGGTATATGCAAAACATGTATATTGTAAAAGTTCTACCATATAAAGTCAGATTCCCATTGATCAATGCGTATTATGTTACCTTTATTTCAGATGTATTGTTCTCTAGCAGATAAGATTTTGCCTGGATGAGATGTGCAATTTACTGACCCAATTTCATTTTATTCACTCAAATTGACCAACATCAAATATCAATTGATTCTTTTTTCCCCACTGAGCACTGGATGAATGTTCTATTATGTGTATTATATCAATACCTTTGATTATTTACGGTAAATGCTTTTATTCAGGGGTCAGTGGAGCCTGACAGGTACCGGATCATAAAGTATTCTATACTCACTTTAAAGGACATAAAACCTTCAGAAAAAAAGTACAAAATAAAATGTTGGCTATAAATCATAAAATGGGTAATTTGGTCATTCCTATATCTTTTCTCAGCCTCCAACTTGTTTATTTTGAGAAAATTTCTGTGCAGAAAATCAGTGGCACCCTTTCTAGAAAATCAGATATTACAAAGTAATTTTGCTTTATGTTACCTATTTTTTCTTGATGTCTCCTTTTGTCCAATGAACAAAAAGACAAAGTGCTTCCTAAATTCTTCACGTCCTGAAAGAAAAATAAGGCAGAAAAGAAACTAAGCAGAATTGGAGATTAATCCACAATGACTGGAGAGAGAAACCTTTAATAATGTGCAGACAAAAAAATTAAATTGTGTTGTTTGTAAGAGACAGAACATGTCATTAATCAACACTCCCGGCTGAGCGATGACTTGAAGAGATATATCACCTGCCACAAGCTAACTTCTTTTTTTTTTTTTTTGCCAAATAAATATTTTGCATTCTCCCTGCAGGTTTTAGAAATTGGATTGGAGGTTCTCAATTATTTAAAGGGGCTCCAACCCTTAGAAGTGTTTTTTTTTTTTGCCCTAATGTATTTCTGTAATGTAAACTGTATGACATGACATTAAATATTCTGTAGATTGTGTTATTGGGTCTGTCTAGATATCCTACAATTGAGTACAGTGCTGCATACCTCCCACCTTTTTGGATATTCAAAGAGGAACACTTATGGTTCATTGTGTGAAAGATAAATTTTTCCTGCATTTATAAACTTCAATAGTTTTCTCTTACGCAACAACACAAAAATTATCTGAATATAGAAATGTATGAAAAATCCATATTGCATTAAATATACAAGGAAGGCTCTAAAATACAGATAGGCACCAGAGAAACACTTTCTGGATCAATATTGTAAATGTAATAATGCAAATTTATACCTTGGGTGAAAAATAGGGACTTTGAAGGTGCAAAGTGGGACAGAGGGACTTGGGTCAAAAGTTGGGACTGTCCTTCCAAAAGAGGGACACTTGGGAATCGAGGTCTGGTGCTGTTATTCTAGCTACTTGTTAAGACAGAAAACTAAGGAGAGTAGGGGACTTATCAACAGCTGTATGCCAGTTTTCCACACAAATTTGCAACTTTTTAAAATTTTCTTCTGCTCTTTTGAAAAAAGTGAATGGGGGTTAGTGACAGGGCTGACTTGTCTCCTGTGGACCAAAAGATGTACTATAATTTAAGCCAGAAACTTGGTAAAGTCTAGCTCAAATCTACACCAGCTCCTAGCACGAAATTTATTAAGATGTCTGCACCTATTAATATATTTGGTGCATCTTACGTCAGTGCACTTCTTAAGACTAATGTATGAAATACAAGTCTTAATATATCTCCCCAAAGTCTACAAAGAGAGGAACACTTTTTGATGAACTCACATGTGGCGTTTACAGTTGTTTCTTTTGCTGGGGTGTTATGCTTGTGGAGGTATATAGCCAAGTGTTAATGGTGTTGGCCACTTTCTGGCTACTATTGACAAACCTGTTTGTAAGATGATCATATGACACTTACTAATATAGCCTTTGTTGAAATTCTGTGCCTTTATCTATATTTCATAAGGTATCCTCTCTTGTTTGCCAGGGGTTTTGTGCTGTCCACAGGGATGTCCTGTCCATAAAATGGCTGCTAATGGAGGGTCCTGTGACCAGGCATATCACACAATCTTCTCCAATCAAACACACTGCGCCTGCACTAAACTTCCAAAAGTGCAAAAGGCAGATTCAGATTCAGAGGAGAGGTCACATAGGAGGTGATTTGCCTGGTCATTTTATGTATAGAACTTTGCTCTGAACAGCACAAAAGACTTGGCAAATATAGGTGCATATTTTATAAAATATAGAAAAAGGCACATAATTTCAACAAAGACTATATTAGTAAGTGTCATACACTATAGACATGTTATAAACATATTTTTCAATAGTACCCAGAAAAGGCCAACCTCATTAGGGCAGCAGGAGGCAATGTTTAATTGCAGCCCCTCCAGACGCTGCGTTGTGAAGTCATTGGTCACCGCATGATCCTGCAAACAGAGAGTAGGAACCTGTTAATAGGATGTCACCATGAAGTGGTAATGGGCTTTTGATTTGATTAAACTGTTTACTGAGAGTTTCATGTCACATCAGAGACAAATTAACAGAGCTGGACACACCTCTGATGGCCCCTGGAATGCATCGCCTATTGAAAGATTCAAAGATTCTGGTTCTGCAAACTGACTCCCATTTATCTATCTCCCTGTCTCCAGCTTGCCTTCTTCTGGCTGGGGTAGATAAATGGTCACCTCTGCCACTGCAGTCTTCAGTTAACAGTAACCACCTTTAAGCCAAATTCTACTCAGACAAGTAAAAAGAAACAAAGAAGAGTCTTGGTTTAAGTTACTTAGTGAGTTCTGTGAAATACAGTGTACTATGCAAAGTGCCATTTTGATAACTTTGGCAAACTTTGTTCCATTTTTGCCAACTTGTAAATTGAGAAATCAGAAAAAAATTGACAACCATGTAAAGCAAGTGCAGCGAGCCCCTGAGGAGCTGGTGCAGAGGATGGGAGTGGTAGTGACCCTGATGTAGTATTGTTGTGTCGCACCTCAGGCTTTCGCTGCCTGCGTTTTCGATGCAGTGAAAAAGGTGATGATGGAGGGAACCAGACAGAGATGGTTTAACAAATAACGTATTCCATTATTGGGTGCAAAAATGGATGACATCACATTCAACAGCTGTTCATACAAAGTGCAATATCTCTTCTCACAGACGATGGGGTATGGTGGCTGGTAAAGTGTCAAATATCACACTCCGAAACTTTTGTTTGATCACTCTGTTGACTTTAATACATCCTAGCTTGTAATTCCTCTGCGGCTTCTTTGGGGCAATTACATCCTCCTTGGTGAGCTGCCTCTGAGAACCACCTCGGGCAATTACGTCTTCCTAGGTGAGCCTCCTCTGTGGTCCACCTTGAATGGAGGAGCAGGAAATGGATCACATGCTCCCTTCAACTCCTCACTCTCCTCTCTACATTCTAGACTGACTCTCCCTAGCTCAGCCGCACCCATGGCAGGAAGTCACACCAGCCCACTACTACCAAGAGGGGAGGAATGGCAAGTTCCATTCCTGTTACCAAAAATTGATAACTGTAACCCATCTGCTGGTGTACAAAGTGTATTGCATGGCATTACCTTTACATTGCATATAAAACTGTAAATAATTTCAGATACCATAGTAGTATCCCCAGATCTGGGGTACTACACATGAACACCAGGGTCTGCCCAAAAACAGTCTCTTTGTCTTATAGATGATATACCAAGGATGGGGGGGCTTCACTCTAGGCCCGAATAAAGGATATATAGAAATTTAACATCATTTATTTTAATCCATGTATAATTTTTTGTAAATTTATGTTGGGATGCTGCTATCAGAATATCCTTGTTTATTTTATGTGAAGAATCTCTAATCTCATTGTCAGTCTGCTGATTTACCATAATTTAATTTGTAGAACAATCCTTCTTCTATAGTAAACAATGATTTATACAATTACATATTATTTATGACTTATAAGGGAAACATGATTATTATGATCACATTGGAAAAATCTGATCCAAGGTACATCCCTATTTATAGTCATTATAATCGAATCATATAATCAAATTTTAATATAACCAGCAGCCAGCTATTGAAACTGACATTTACAAAATGACTTATACCTCAGACGTGTCTAAATCAAGTGCTAGATTCTTGGTGACTCCAGATTAGCTGTGAACCTCCATATTGTAGATGTGCACCTTTTCCCTTTTGTTAAAATGATTATTATCATCATTAGCACATTAATACTGTAAATTGACTGATAGAAGCCTACAATGGAGTAGATTCAATGACAATGTATTTATTGCTAGGTGATCTAGTCCTAAAATAATTTTCTGGTTAAATGCATAACTCCCAACTTTTGAAAATCACAAATCGCGGCGCGCATCACAGCAGGTTTTTTCATACTAGGCCACGCCTCAACTGCGCCCCAAAGCATAATTACTGACTCCGTCACAACTGCGGCAGCTGGGATTGGTTAGGTGAGTGCAAGTTCATAGTAACATAGTACATAAGGCCAAAACAGACATCTGTCCATCCAGTTCGGCCTGTCATCCTGCTAGTTGATCCAGAGAAAGGCAAAAAAAAACTGTGAGGTAGAAGCCAATTTTCCCCTCTTGCTATTACTTTAAAGAATCCTCTTCTATGTTTGTGTACAAACCTTCTTTGCTCCAGACATAAAGGATGTCCCCTCGTCACAGTCCTAAGGATAAATAGATGATGGGAGAGGTCTCTGTACTGACCCCTGATATATTTATACATAGATATTAGATCTCCCCCTCAGTCGTCTTTTTTCAAAAGTACATGTGCATAACCTTACATTTGGCAGTGTTAAACCTCATCTGCCACTATCTGCCCAAGCCTCCAATCTATCCAGATCCCTCTGTAGCAGTATATTGTCCTCTTCAGTGTTAATTACTTTACACAGTTTAGTGTCATCTGCAAAAATTAATATTTTACTATGCAAGCCTTCTACAAGATCATTAATAAATATATTAAAAAGAATAGGGCCCAGTTCCTTTTATTATAATTTTTTTTACAGCATATAAATCATCAGATTATAGATATTTTAAGGTCCAAATTGCACATTATAATGAAGTTATACAGGTAGAAACCATACAGAATCTTTAGTAAGGAGAAATTTACTAAATTTATTACTGCACATTCAAGCATTAATTCCCCAGGTCAAAAAGAGGGACATCTAAGGACCAGAGGGACAGAGGGACTTGGCTCAAAAAGAGGGACACATGGTTAAATTTGATCTATAAGTCATAGTCATTCCTGCACTTCAGATGTCTGGCTAGCTGTTAAGTGTATGAGCATGCAGTCCATCACATAATCTAGCCACAGATACATCTGTCTCTTTTATGCCTTAGTTGTAAATGGTCTGCATGATTGTGGGAAGTGTCACCTCTTTTCTCTAAGCAGCAGGAGGCTTCCTCGAGCCCCCACCTTCCTGATGCTTCCATTGTCCAAGAACAGGTTGTTTTAAGTTTTTATCTCTTAGAGCAGGCCAATCTGACACCAATTCTTTTATATAGTCTTACAAGCACTAAATGCTTCTGCAGTCTATATTCTGTCAAACCTGAAGAATGAGGGGACTTCTCCGGAGAATAAAGAGAATCTGAGGATGGAAAGCCATGATTAAACTATTAGCAGCTCCTGGTTATCAATTCTCCATATACTCTCACCTTTACTGATGTTTACCGCTCACTGCTTCTAAAGTGTCTTCTAATTAGACCACATCAGCGGCACAGGAAGGAGGCTGCGCGGCTTTATGTACATCTTGCTTCAGTAATGAAGGTAACGAGTCCGATTTTTAATGTATTATGGTTCACAGCTACTTAATGCACTCACAGAGGCCGGGGTAATGAGGTTGTGAAATATAAAACATCAAAGAACAGGTGAGCACATAACAGATGGAAGTTACAGAAGCATAGCATTAAAGAGTCACTGTCCTTTCACACAATTTCATCTGCTTTATTAAAGGATATTGTAACTAGCAAATTTCTAATTTACTTTAAAAAAATACGCCTGCATATACCTGAAAAAAAAGTTGTAAAGTCAGGGCTACTAGAACTCTCACTTCCGCCAAAGTTGCAGTCCACTGCCTGTTGTCAGACAAGATCCGTCCCTGTTAACAGAGATTCAGAAGACAATTCACAGGAAATTGGGGTGTGTCAGAGCTAGCTGAGATACTGTGTCTGATAGAAAATCTGCTTCTACGCAGCATCTGTCACAAGGGTGTCACGGCTCACGACCTATCGCTGACCCTGTTGTGCCTGGGGTCAGAAGATTGAAGCAGGTTGCTACGCACTCAGTTTCTCAAGGAATCGCTCCATAACCTAGTGGTGAGAATGCATTCCGATCCAGGTTTTCCTGCTTAGGTTTGCAATCCTTTTTGTCCCATTTAGGAATATTTAGCTTTTCCTTTCAGATGTTCTCGGTCAGCCATTCCCAGCTACTATATATTCTCCCTTTCTGCTGCCCTTGTTGTCAGATATATACCTTCCTTCCAGAGCTTCTATTCTGACCTCAGGTGGACAACTGTTGCTGTGGAGCTGTTGGAACTGAAGCTGTTGGATCTCAGGTTCACTCCTGTTGTTGATGTCTCCCTTCGGGGATTGTTGATTGTGATTGTGTTGTTTGTCCTTTCCCTGTTGTTACCCTGGGTGTCAGTGGGGAGGACTAGTGCTCCCACCACCCTATTCACTACCTAAGGCTTTTTTTAGGGCAAGCCAGGGACAAAGCACGTGATCGGCGTACAGGTTAGAAGCCTGTCTAAGGATGTCAGGGCAGCCAGGTGCCAGTTCCAGGTGAGCTAGAGGTCACCACTCCTCCCTCTCTTAGTGGGAGGATACTCCTCTTCCCCCCCTTTGCACCGCATGTCTCTTACCTGCCATCTCAGACGTGATAGCATCTAAACATCACAGGATCCTTCTGCCTTTTTGTAACTGTTTTCGGCTTTCTGTGCTCCCTAGAAGAAAACAAACATAGCGAGGAATGAAATCACTGCATATAGTAGTGGCAGGAGGGATACACTCCCTGCTTGTGAAAGAAATGCATCTAGTTGCGCAGCTAAAAGGGGAATAATATGGCTCAAAGATACTTTAGAAAGACAAAACATAACTGTTTCTTCACAGTTATGATTATACAAAGAGGCACAGCCACTATGCAAACTTAAAAAAAAAAAAACTCAGGTACACTTTTTGCTTAAGTTACATAAAAACAGCATTATGGAGCAATGAGGTTGTAACACAGGAGCTGGCATTGATTTCTTGTAAGATAGTTTTCTAGTAAATGTAATATTGAATTTGTTAGCCCAACCCACTTCTTCCAATGTCCCATCTACTTTTCAAAAAACTGGAGAGCATGATGAACAGGGAGAAAGTTACAGCAGCACAGTAGCTTATGGTTAGCAGTGGCGCCTTGCAACATTGGCATCCTGGGTTCAAATCTAAGGACAACATCTGCATGCTAGTTGCTACTGAACCCCGAGGAAAGAGATCAATATATAGTTAAAACGAATCTCCAAGACAGTTAGGAATTTTCATGAAGGGACATATAGGAAAGCTTTGGTAAGGGACTGAACACAACTAGGTGCTAACTCCTTGTGCAAACCATATAACGAGGGTCCGGTAACATTTACAGCCACATGGCATTTTTAAATGGGTATTCTACAGAAGTGTTCCTTAACTCCAGTCCTCAGGGCCCACCTGTCGGTCAAGATTTGAGAATATCCCACAGGACACAAAGTCCTGCTGCATTGACACTAACAATATCACCTGCTCAATACTAAGGAAATCCTAAAAGCATGACCGGCAGGTGGACCCTGAGGACTGGTATTTAGGATTAATGTTATGTTGAGATATGCCATAAATGTCTGATATGAATGGGTACTACTTCTGGGACCATCTCCCCTTGACACTGTTCCGCTACATTCAGGCTGCAAGCTATACTGTCTCAATAACTATCATAGAAGTGAATGAGATGTACAGAAACAACAAAGCAGGCAAGCCACACTCTTTCTATAACTTGTGAGATGCAGAAACTGCATAGTGTATTGTGCTACACTGTTTCAACAATCTTATTCCTTCCTATGGGAGTTATAGAAACATCATAGCACAGTGGCCACCTGTCGGTGTTTGGATGTGGAGGCCAGTGGGACAGGGTGAGGCAGGACAAAGTTGGGGTACCCTATTCTAGAGATTGGTGTAGGTCCAAGAGGTAGGACCTACATCTATTGGATATTTATTGCATACATGTCTGAAATCAGAATACTCCTTTAAGACAGAGGAGTGGGCATTCAAAATGGGAATAAAGTCTCTAAAGCTAGTATAGGAATGATAGGGAATGCTGCACAGTAAACAAGTAATTGTCAGGACTGGGGTAGGATTTACACAATATAATTCCATGGTGTTCTCAACTTATTCTTTTTTTTTTTACAAGGGGTCTGGAAGTATCGAAAAGACAAGTAAATATTGAAATCCTTCTTATACATGTACTGTACTTATAATTCTTACCCAAGGTTCTGTTACACAAAAACAAATGAAAGAGAAAAAGCAAGCCATATCTACTATTATGATCTTATCCTCTAAAGAATTGAGTCAAGAATGGCAATATAGCAAAGAGGTTGAAAAAAGTGTCAAATAGTAAAAAAAATTATAGGTATCCAGAGTTCTGCAGCTGTGCCAAAAGTAAGGGTTAAAGTCAAGTTCTACAAGCAAATTATGTTATACAGATGAGATTGAGAACAAAGTGATATAAAATTAGATAGTTGGGATGCAAATCAGAATCTGCCAGGGCAAGTGTCAAGAGTCATAGATATTTTAGGCCATTTCATGTTTGTGCAGATTATGCTACACGACATGGCGCTGATTGAATATATGCACAGCAGTATCAAAGACAAAAAACATAAAACAGCCTTGAAAAGAAAATGACATGGGAACAGAACATACTGTATTTACAAAGCCAAGAAGAGCAGTACTCACAGAATATGGAAACATTGTTGTGAGGAATATGGAATCATTAAGGTAGAAGTGAGTGGCCCTTATATCAAATAAAACATAACCTTTATTAAATTTGTATATAAAATCAAATGAGGGCCCAGTACATGAAAAGGTGCAGAATTCACTGCATTTAATTCAAGTAGTGGGTGCTGTCCTTTGGCTGGGGGCGATCAGTCCTTTGAGGTAGCACAGCTAGCCTGATTGTGATATATATATCCTGGGTCTCTCCCTATAGAACCTAGGCTTGATGTAGAAGGGGAATTGCCCTAACAGGCTGTCGCGGAGCACCCGCCCCGAAAAGGGCGACCCCCAGCCGCTGGAACCTTGGGGCTCGCTATTGCACCCTACTATTAAAGCTCACAATTATTGACTCTAGTAAATCCAATCCAATTAATGTGAGCTTTAATAGTAGGGTGCAATAGCGAGCCCCAAGGTTCCAGCGGCTGGGGGTCGCCCTTTTCGGGGCGGGTGCTCCGCGACAGCCTGTTAGGGCAATTCCCCTTCTACATCGAGCCTAGGTTCTATAGGGAGAGACCCAGGATATATATATCACAATCAGGCTAGCTGTGCTACCTCAAAGGACTAATCCCCCCAGCCAAAGGACAGCACCCACTACTTGAATTAAATGCAGTGAATTCTGCACCTTTTCATGTACTGGGCCCTCATTTGATTTTATATACAAATTTAATAAAGGTTATGTTTTATTTGATATAAGGGCCACTCACTTCTACCTTAACGTTCAAATACCCTGAGTGTAGACTAGGCTTTTTAGTAAAGCTGTGGTCAAAAATCTTTCTTAGAATATGGAATCATGTTCTAATTCCAGCCATTTTCTGTCAGATAGCAGAGGGAGTAATCTCTACAGGGGGCCTGGCTTCAAAGCAGACCACGTATTTGCCGTTCACACCTCAGTCAGCTACAATGGCAACTCAAGCCTTTCTGGCAGGATGAATGCCGGTGGGGCAAAAATTTGAGCTGGTCATCAGAACAAAAGGATCCAGCAGACATCATGGAACCAGGGGTTCATAAGGAATTATGAATTGCCTGTCCGTCACAGGCATAAACCAGTTACATATCTGCGACCCTGGGGCCAAGACGGACATGCCCCTGGTCGTAGTTTGGGGGAAGGATGCCAGGAAAGGGAGATACAGAGATCTCCTAGCTGTAACCTAATAACGGCGCCATGTTTGGTCTCCACCTATAGCTGGAACCCAGGTGGATCCGTTGGTCCCAGAACTATCTTCCTGTGACCTTCTGGTCTGGAGCTATGGGCCATAATGGGTTTTGTGGGTCTTTGGCTACTAGTAAAAGAAAGGGAGGGTGGACTCCTCCCAGAGGGAGGGTGGGGAGTGACTGACTACAGGTGAAAAGTGGTCACATCGAGTAATGTGTTTGGAAGGACCACGGACAAACTGCTGACATCACTGCCCCCACATGACTACTGCCAAGGATTACAGCAACACAGTCTTCATCATAACGCAAAGGACTACTCATCCACCTGGCAACTGACTCTTGCTCTGTTTAATTCGGTTGTATCATACCAGATGTATTTGCACATCCGACCACTGTATATATTCTCTGTGTGTATCGTGCATTGTCTAGTGCACCTTTAAGGCAATGAAATATATCAAATTTAATCAATTAAATATATATAATTTAATCTTGGGCTGTTCTTGTATCTCGGTCCACGAATTCCCACGTCCGTGCTTCAGCATAGTTATACGCTACTGCGGGTTGGTTTCTCACCCTATATAATCCTGTTAGCGGACTGGGCTTATATCAAACAAGGAACTGGTGGCAGTCTACCAGGCTAGGAAAGCTCTGTTTCACTGGGACAGTGAAAAGGCTCTCTCAGCTTGTCAGGGTTGTGAGCGAGTGTGGAGTTACGGCGGAGGCCGTGAGGACCACTCTCTCTCACTCTCCGTGCCTCCCTGTGCCCACGTGGACAGGAGGTGTCTGTGTAAACTGTACCAAGCTGACCTTACATGCTCCCAGGGAGGGCGTAACGTCACGTCTTGGAAACCAGTGATGAAACTTTATCTCGTGGGCTCGACGTAATTGACATCAGGCAGGGCCGCTGGGTGCGGGATTCGTCACACTTGTGATTGTAAGCTCTCGCGGGCAGGGTCCTCTCCCCCTTTGTACCAGTCTGTTAATCATTTTATGTTTATCATATTTATATTTTTATATTATGTAAGTGTATCCCCTATTAATGTACTGCGTCATGGAATTATTGGCACTTTCAAATAGATATTAAAAATAATAAACCTTAAGGTCATTTTTGAACCTATAAATCACTGAAAAAAAGTACACCACAAAGATAAGCACCTGACAACACTGGCTAATCCCTCAAGCTGATGTTAAAAGCTGAACCATTCACCAATATCTTCCAGTCAGGAACCCCTCATGCACCACGTCATGGTTTCTCAGCATGGCATGGGGTCCTACCACTAGACTAACTATGGTGTGTGAACAGGGTCTGAAAGGTGTAGATATCAAGCTCACAGCCCCAATCCCACTCACCTGGACTGCAGGACTGCAGGACCAACAATGCAATGGGAGAAAAAATTGAGGCCACAGGCCGCACCTACAACAGATCATGTGACACAGGCTCCCAGGTGCAACAGAATGTTACCAGCCATATGCAATGGCACATTCAATACATATAAAGCAAAAATCACAGAAATAAACGTGGCCTAAATGGATGCAACTGCTTAAACCCCAAACACTGTTGCGTGTTTCTAACTGGGGGAGCAGCTCCTCCGCATGTGGTTCGCAGCGAGCGGCCATCCCCAGGAAAAATTGCATACAATGGAGGATGCCAGCGCGAACCACATGCCCCACAAAACATCCTACACAAAATGAACCAATGTGCGGATGAAAATATATAAAACACATAAAAAAGTGCGCCACAAAGATAAGCAGCTGACAGCACTGGCTAATCCCTCAAGCTGATGTTAAAAGCTGAGCCATTCACCAATATCTCCCAGTCAGAAACATATCGGAGCCCCTCATGCACCACGTCAAGGTTTCTCAGCATGGCATGGGGTCCTACCACTAGACTAACTATGGTGTGTGAACAGGGTCTGAAAGGTGCAGATATCAAGCTCACAGCCCCAATCCCACTCACCTACACTGCAGGACCAACAATGCAATGGGAGAAAATTGAGGCCACAGGCCGCACCTACAACAGACCATGTTGGATTGGGACTGTGTGGACCAACTTGTCCTTTAATGTGTGGCACCTCCTAAACGCCACCAATGGATTATTAGTCGTAATGTCTTTCAAACCAGCATCTCCTTTGAGTAGGTCCCAATTATCCTGGATGACTTTTTTTAAAAATTCTGCAGCAGGACTATATTTAAAGGCAAAGGCAAAGCGTGCTGCAGCTTCTTTTTTTCTCACCTCTTTAAGGAGGTCCTGGCAGTTCAAGTTCGCCGCTTTCCGCATGGCTTTGGAGACTTTTCCCGGTGGGTATCCCCTCTCAACCAATTGATTTTTGAGCTCATCTGCTTGTTTAAAATAACCCTCATCGATGTCTTGATACGACGCAACCTGACAAACTGCCCATAAGGGACAGCGTCCTTAACCGCTGATGCGTGAAAACTGGTCTGGTGAAGCAGCGAGTTGGTAGCGGTAGGTTTGCAGTATCCCGCAGTGTGTAGCCTACCATCCTCTACTGTAATGCGGACATCCAGAAAGTCCAGGGTCTCACCCCCAAAATTGAGTGTGAACCTCATGTTTATTCTGTTTCGCGTGTTTAAGTACTCCACAAATTCGCCACACTGCTTCTCGCTGCCTGACCAGACCAGAAATACGTCATCGACGTATCGCAATAACAGATGTATGTATTTGAGAAAGGGGTTACCCACCGAGAACATATATGTCTCCTCAAATACCGCCAGGTATAGGTTGGCAAATGTGCACGACACCGGTGTGCCCATGGCTGTACCCAATACCTGGCGGTACCACTTGCCATCAAACTGGAAAATGTTGTTGGATAGCACTAAATCTAAAGATTCATGTATGAAGCTACGAAATGTCGCGCCCTTGTCTGACCTGGTCAGCACCTCATCTATTGCTGCCAGACCTAAGTTGTGAGGGATTCTGGTATATAGGCTCTCGACATCTAAGGACACTAGACGATAATCCTCGTGCCACTCAAACAAGTCGAGTGCACGTAGGAAATCGCTAGTGTCCTTGAGATATGTCAGAGTACTTAGGAGTAAGGGCCTGAGGAACCAATCAGTGTAACACGACAATGGTTCTGTTGCCGACCCGATCCCCGCCACTATAGGGCGGCCAGGGGGTTTTGTGAGAGATTTATGAATCTTTGGTGTAAAATACCATATTTGTATTTTGTGGAAGGCCGGGATCAATTTATCCAATAAAGCCCGTGGCAAAAATCGGGCTTACAAATTATTCCAGAGGTTGGGTCACTACTCAATTTATGGTACACCTGAGTGTCTCCTAATTGCCTCTCTGCTCCTCCAGATAATATGCTCTGGTCATCAGGACCACGTTCCCTCCCTTGTCGGCCGGCTTCACTACGATATTGTCTTGTTTCCTAAACCACTCCAAGGCGAATGCCTCTTCTTTAGTAGTGTTGAGCACGAATATTCGAAAAGCGAATTTTTTTAGCGAATATCGGCACTTCGCTAATTCGCGAATATTTCGAATATAGCGCTATAAATTCGCTATTTCGAATATTCGTTTTTTTTTTGTTTTTTTTTTAGTTATATTTTTTTCTTTCCCTCTTCCCAACAGTAGTTCTTACCTGTCCTGAGGATTCCTGGCTTCCTGGCTGCTCTAGTCAGTGCCCATTGCCGCTTCTGCCGACTTCCGTGCTCATGGAGCGTCCCCATCCATGGGAGAATCTACATATACTAAAATGTACTGTCGGATTTGAGGAATTACGCTGAAATCGCAATGCGATTAATTCAAGTTATATTAATCGCATTACGATTTTAACTTAGAGCTGAGTTTATAATGGGTCAGCTTGCTAGAATGAACGAGTTAACGAATTTGGAATATAGCAGCACTGCTAAGTTGAATTCGCAATGCGATTAATTTAACTTGAAGTAATCGCATTGCGATTTCAACTTGGCACTGCTAGTGCTATATTCCATATTCGTTAATTCTAGCCTATGTAAGAAAGCAGTGCTAAGTTGAAATCGCAATGCGATTACTTCAAGTTAAATTAATCGCATTGCGAATTCAACTTAGCAGTGCTGCTATATTCCATATTCGTTAACTTCGTTCATTCTAGCAAGCTGACCCATTATAAACCCAGTTCTAAGTTGAAATCGCAATGCGATTAATATAACTTGAATTAATCGCATTGCGATTTCAACGTAATTCCTCAAATCCGACAGTACATTTTAGTATATGGAGACGCTCCCATGGTGATGGGGACGCTCCATGAGCACAGAAGTTATGGTTGGCTTGGTAGAATTAGCTAATAGCGAATATGACGAATGTATTCGTCATATTCTCAAAACGAAGATAACGAAGTATTCTACATCTTCGTTTTAGCAACCTATTCGTCAACCTCGCTAATTCTAGCAATCAAATAGGAAGGTTGACTATAGAGACAGCTGTGTTAAATTCGCTATGCGATTTTTTTTTTTTAATAGAATAATTATATTACTTGATATAATTATTATAATTATTCTATTTATTAAAAAAAAAAAAATCGCATAGCGAATTTAACACAGCTGTCTGGTAAGTCAACCTTCCTATTTGATTGCTAGAATTAGCGAGGTTGACGAATAGGTAGCTAAAACGAAGATGTAGAATACTTCGTTATCTTCGTTTTGAGGAATAGACGAATACATTCGTCATATTCGTCATCCTCGCTAATTCTAGATATGAAACCAATAGGAAAGTAGCCTTAAGTACAAATCGCAATATGCGATTATTTAAATCGCATGTTAATCGCGATAACTAGAAAAAATGACGAATATTCGATTTCGACGAATATGAAACGAATATTCATTCGAATATTCGCGAATTTCGTCGAAATCGAATATGGCACCTGCCGCTCATCACTATTCTTTAGTGATATTGCGAGGTGCCACTGGATATATCAGTGCACGTATACCTCTCAATACCCGTTTGTGGAAAATATCTATCACTGAGTCGGCCGGCATGGGAGGTAGGAAGGGGGTCCCGATGCCACCTGTGAATATCTCTCGTGCATCATTGTCGCTACTTTGCTCCTCTATCTGTATGCCTGCCAGAAACCTCACACACTCCCATTCCTCCTCATCATATCTCTGCTGAGCATGGAACTGTTGTTCTGACATCCTGGCTGGGATCTCCCCCGGCAAGGTAGATCTACTGGTGCCAGGTGCATCTGAAAACATCTTCTTTAAATGTAATTTACGTATGGATTTGAACAGATCTATTTCAAAGTCCACTGGGTTGAACTGCTCAACTAGGCTGAACCCCAAACCCCTATTAAAGAGTGAGGTGCAGCCCTGTGGCAGTTCTTACCCAGTTAACTTGACCACTATGTTATTTTTGACCAGAGAGCGTCCATATCCATTGTTCACTGACGCCAGGAGACTTTTCTCTTCCGTCTCGTGGACTTGCGAACCTGCTCCTTTCTTTTGTGTCTCCCTCTTCCCCTCCTCGTTCTCTTTCTAAGGGGGAGGGGGCGTTAGGCTGGCTGGTATTACCTCCTTCAGAAAGGCTTGAATCTGAATCTGTCGTCCAGAAATCGCTGCGTCCACGACGGAATGTGCGTTTAGGGTGTATTTTCTTTCTCCCTCAGTCGAATACTCTATCATGTTCATAATCATTTTTGTCCCGAAGGAATTTATCACGTTTACTCTCTTTCAACTCTGTCTGTGTGACGGATAATTTTTTATTTAATTTTTTCTCAAAGTTGGACAATTGAGATTCCATTAATCTATTCTTTAATTCTTCTCGTGCCTTGTTTAGTTCGTTGGTGACTGATTCATATTCTTCCTCATCTCGAGTTAGGACTAAATCCATAACTTGTAAGAATAACTGCTGGTGCATATCTTTCCATTTGTCTACAAACAGACTGTCGTCATCGTATTGCAGAACCTATTTATAGAGGCGCAGTCCCCCAGGAACTCTTTTACAGTCTCTGTATGATTTAAGCGATTTTATGGTCCAGAATAATCGCATCTCTTTATCTGCCAGCTGGAAAATTTTTGTTTCCAGCATTTTGGTGCTCATCGCCATTATACTATCTTTTTCGTCGCATACTGTGAAAAACGTGTCCGCTCCTTCTCTTCCCTGTTTGATACTAGGTGCTGTGTCTTGCGCATCAGCCTCTGTAGACGTGGCTGGTGGTTCATTAGCGTGCTCAACTGACATTGTAGAGATACAGTCTTTGGCAAGAGGAGAAGAAAACAGTGGCACTGCTATTCCAAAAACACCACACTAGAAAGTCTCACAATCCAAAGTCCATACCAGTATGGTGGCGCAATATCGCAGTGTTCAGCAATCAATAAGTAGAAGGAAGTTCATCTGATTCTTCAACAAGAATATAGAATAACATGCAGGACTCACAATGTGCTTAAAACTTGTCTTTATTTCTTCATGGAAAATGTGACAGCAAGTCAAGGGAATAGGTAGCGGACACGATCCACAGGCAGTCGGCGGCTACGGCCGTTTCGCGCGCACACACGCGCTTCGTCAGGCCGCACTGACGTCCCGGCGTGACTCCACGCTATATATTAGGAACGCCTCCCCAATTGTCATGAGTTCATGACGACACTGGGACGCTACAACATGGTTGGGAACACGCAACGGTGTTTGGGGTTTGAGCAGTTGCACCCATTTAGGCCACGTTTATTTCTGTGATTTTTTCATTTTTAAACCTAGACTCTTTGTGAGCACATTTAAATATAAAATGTCCCTCCACTAACACAGACTTGAAAGCTGATCTATCTAGATGGTTATCAGACACATTCTTATGATTTTGCAGATCCTTTATACTAAAAATGGAAATTCTTCCCCACCTCTTACATGCCATACAAGCCCCGCTAGTAAAAATCCCTTTTTCCTTTTTCAAAACAATATGGCAATTATGTATAGTCTCCAAACAAGCAAAATTTGGTAAAAAAATCTCCAAGAAAGAACACAGCAGTCACTTTTACGGTGGGCTAGCACTACCCAACATACAGTGTTATAATAATGCTGCTCATCTGCACAGACCAAATAAGATTTTAAACATCACTAAGAATTTTATACAAAATGAAGTAGACTGGTTTTTTGACCCTATACTTGGAACTAGGCCTTATACCGAGAGAGCCGAGACTTCCCTTAAAACCAACTTTCCTTAATGACTCCACTTTTTCATCTTTGTGGTTTAAGATTAGTGATGACTGTTCCAACAATTTTATGAAATTGTTGATTAGTTAAATGAAACACATATGCAGGACCCTGGCAATAGAATTAAGAGAGTATTATAATACTAACTCACAAAATGGCCGGGCACTGTTTAACTTTAGTCGAGAAACACTCAGAAGATTTGAGTACGGAGAAGTCAGAAAGAAGTGTAATAAATTACTTAGAGACCTAGATGACTATCATACTAAGAACATTAGAATTTAGGAAAGGAAATATCACACCAGACATATACCATAAAAAAAAAACTTTTACACTCACCAACATACCACACAACCTCCCGACAATGTAGTTAAATACCCAGTCCAGGTCACCCAATCAGATGTTACCATTTGGACCAATAGAACCTCTTATAACAGTAGAAATAAAATCAAAAATACAAATGCTATTACCGCAGCGCCACTTTTCGCCTCTGCTAATAACCCTTCAACCTCTAAACCACCCATTCCCAAAAGCTAGTCTCAATCCCACACGACTTTCCTTCCCATCCATTCGTCAGGGTCCATTGCACCTATCCGGAAGCTGACCTCCTCCAGCCCCCTGCATCCCACAGTTAGGGCGTAGCAGTCCTGCCCCCCACACTGATACTGGTCCGACATCGGCCACCACGACCATTTCTATTCTCCTTGCACCTCCATTAACCTACCCCCCCTTCCCCTAACTCCCTTCCTTTACAATGACCCATGCTACCCGCCTACCAATTTACCCCTAGAAAATCTTACCATAGTGAACTCCCCTTTGAATATATCAACCTACTTCACCTCAACCTCCACCAGTCAATCCGAGATTTTTTTAGCTTTAACCCCCAACCTATCGGAAAGTCCTTTTTAGAAAGAATCTCACCCTCAGTATACCCCCCCCCCCTCCCCCGGAATTTCACGCCACCTACCAGGAAAACACTATCCAGTGTCAAAGTATTGAGCCCATTCCTCACTTCGACAGGTTCCTGTATCAGGTACACGGAAAAGGCCAAAAACGAACTAATCAATCCGACACACCGACATTATACCCAATAATAAGAGAAAGGGGCATCTTTAACCTCTCTAGTTACAAACTCCAAATGAAATAAAACTATTAAGTAAAGGCTTGTCTTTCTGTCCCACTAACCAACTGGACCTGTTTGAACTTTTTATCGATCTCAACCAGTTTATTCGCAAACTGACACTCCAAATACATTTTACTATCAAAGAACTCACATCACACGGCCGAACGGAGAATCCGAACATAGAAAAGGTCGAAGTCACTCCTATGATTCAGGAGACTAATATGACACTCCTACCCCACTCCCCAACACCAATACCATCTAATTTCAAATGCAAATCTACCTTCTATCCATTAGAAAATCGGGGTCCTCATTTGGAGAGTTTTTATAACATAGAGGACTAGAAGGTAGCTAGAGGACTTTAAGGTCATGTTCACTTCCGAACCCCAAAACCCTGTACATAATACCCTTGACAACCTTGACCTAGTGCTAAAAAAGCACTAACGAATTTAAAACGAAACTCCAATATATTTATTAAAAAAGTGGATAAGGGAGGGGGATTGTGATTATGGATCGGGAATACTACTTACTTGAATCCAACAGAATCCTATCAGACCAGGATTATTATAGGATCCTGAAATAAGAACCGGGGCAAGAAAGAACCCGTTCAAGAAAGCCCTTTCTGAACTTATTGAACCTGGATACACTACCAATGTCATCGATAAAAAAGAGAAAAATTTGCTCATGATATTACAACCGTCTATGCCCCGGTTCTATTTTCTACCTAAAATACCCAAATCCCTCGATAAACCCCCCGGAAAACCCATTATCTCTGGGATTGGATCACTCACATCCAATGTATCCGCATACATAGACAACTTTCTTGAAAAATATGTCGTCCAGCTACCTTCATACTTGAAAGACACCACCCATCTTCTAAAAATCTTGAACTCTTTCCAATGGAAAGAAGGTTTTATTTGGGTTACTCTGGACGAATCAGCCTTCTATAGTAATATCAAACATGATTTAGGACTACTAGCGGTCAGTCATTTCCTACAAACAGACCCGGCCATGCCCCCATCCCAAAAGGACTTCATCATCAAAGCAATAGAATTCATCCTATGCCATAATTACCGTATTTTTCGCCCCAGAGGCGCTCCGGCCCATAAAACGTACCTAGGATTTAGAGGGGGACAATAAGAAAAAAAATATTTTTCATGACTCTATATTTTTCTGATTCTAGCTAGTCTTTCTACTGCTGTAAGGGGACCACAGTGTAAGAATCTTATCACTGCTCTATATTGTATTTTTTTTCTCTCTTTTCCTGCGTAATCCCCATTTAGTATGACTTCTATTATTGACAACGCCATCCAGTGCACATGTTGTCTGATGTATGTAGTCCTGGAACAGCCGTTCGAGGGTGTATATGTTTGTTCAAAATGTGAGCAAATTACCCGTTTGGAATCGCACATTGAGTCTCTAAACAGGCAAGTTGCAACACTGAAAGCCACTGACAATTTGGAAAAGAGTTTGCTGCTCACTGAGCAAGCACTCTATGGAGCAGATAAGGGGGAGAATGACAGTGAGGAGGCTGAGGAGAGTGAGGTAGTTAGCTGGGTAACAGTAAGAAAACGGGGTAGAGGGAAGAGTGCCAGGATGGCTAGCCCTGATCTGAGACACCCCAACAAGTTTGCACGGTTGGCAGATGAGGGAGATAACAGTTCAGGGATTGCACTGCTGCAGCCGGACACTTCCTCTGCCAGTCAGGGGAATGCCAGCTCCAGTAAGCAGGGGACCAGGAGAGCAGGGCAGGCCAGGCAGGTGCTGGTAGTGGGAGACTCCATTATTAGGGGAACAGATAGGGCGATCTGTCACAAAGATTGTGATCGCCGAACAGTGTGCTGTCTTCTTGGCACTAGAATTGGATACATCGTGGATCGGGTTAACAGATTACTGGGAGGGGCTGGAGAAGATCCAGTGGTCATGGTCCATATCGGAACCAATGACAAAGTTAGAGGTAGGTGGAGAGTCCTTAAAAATGATTTCAGGGATTTAGGTCAAAAGCTTAGGGCAAGGACCTCAAAATTAGTATTTTCTGAAATACTGCCTGTACCACGAGCCAGACAAGAAAGGCAGCGGGAGATTAGGGAGGTTAACAAGTGGCTCAAGAACTGGTGTAGGAAGGAGGGGTTCGGGTTCCTGGAGAACTGGGCCGACTTCTTTGTTGGCTACAGGCTCTATCGTAGGGACGGGCTGCACCTCAAAGGGGAAGGGGCAGCTGTGTTGGGGAGAAAGATGGCTAGAAGGTTGTAGGAGTGTTTAAACTAGGGACTGGGGGGAGGGTAATTACATTGTAGGAGGGTAAGATAGTGCAGATAGAGACCAGGGGAGAGGTAGTGTAACTGGGGGAGGAATGGAAGGGGGGACTAGAACAGCTAAGATGAAAGATGTAGGGTAAAAAATACACATAAACCTCTCAAATGTATGTATACTAATGCCAGAAGCCTGACTAACAAGACTGGTGACATGTAATTAGTGATGTGTGAGGAAGACTATGACATAGTGGGAATAGCTGAAACATGGCAGGATGATAGCTATGACTGAGCAGTTAATATAAAAGATTGCAATCTGTTTAGAAAGGATCGGCAAAACCGGAGAGGGGGAGGGGTCTGCCTTTATGTGAAGTCCTGTCTAAAGCCCACAATTCGAGAAGACATCTGTGAGGGACATGAACATGTGGAGTCGCTGTGGGTAGAAATACATGGAGGCAAAAACAATAATAAATTACTAATAGGAGTTTATTATAAACCACCTAATATACCAGAGTCCACAGAAAATCTATTACTCAACCAGATAGATGAGGCGGCAAATCATAATGAAGTCTTTATTATGGTGGACTTCAACTACCCAAATATAGACTGGGAAACTGAAAGCTGTACATCCCATAAAGGAAACAGGTTCTTGGCAATAGCCAAAGACAGTTACCTTTCCCAACTGGTTCAGGACCCAACTATAGGGACGGCCATACTGGACTTAGTATTAACCAATAGACCTGATAGAACAACAGATGGGCAGGTTGGGGGACACCTAGGAAATAGTGACCAACCTTTCAATTATCCTTCGAACGAGAGTTTCTAAAGGGAGGAACCAAAATAGCAAACTTCAAAAAAGCAAAATTTAGCCAACTAAGTGAGGCCATAGGCCTAACTAACTGGGACAAAGTCCTCAAAAAAAAAAATACAACCACAAAATGGGAGATTTTTAAAAGCATTTTAACATCTAATTGTGAGAGGTACATACCTTATAGGAATAAAAGGCTAAGAAACAATAAGAAACCAATGTGGATAAATAGAACCATAAATAAAGCAATAAATGACAAAAAAAGCATATAAATCACTAAAACAGGAGGGGAGCCAGGAAGCACTGATAAACTATAAGGAAAAAAATAGAATATGTAAAAAACTAATTAAAACTGCCAAACTACAGAGCGAGAGATTAATTGCCAAAGAGAGTAGAACTAACCCTAAAATGTTCTTCAATTATATAAATGCTAAAAAATATAAATCTGAAGGAGTCGGCCCTCTACACAGCCATGAGGGGGGTGTTGCAGAGAGCGACGAGGATAAAGCAAAACTATTATATATTTTTTTCTCTACTATATTCACTGAGGGAAAAAAACTGTCAGATGAAATGCAGAATGTAAACGTAAATTCCCCATTAAAAGTGCCCTGTCTGACCTAGGAAGAAGTACAACAGCGACTTAAAAAGATTGAAATAGACAAATCGCCAGGACCTGATGGCATACACCCCCGTATCCTAAGGGAATTAAGTGATGTCATAGCCAGACCTTTATTTCTGATATTTACGGACTCTATACTGACAGGGAATGTTCTACAGGATTGGCAAATAGCAAATGTGGTGCCAATATTCAAAAAAGGTCCAAAAGCAGAGCCTGGAAATTATAGGACAGTAAGTTTAACATATGTTGTTGGTAAACTGTAATAGAAAACAGAGGGTGGTTATTAACGGTACACACTCAGATTGGGTCAATGTCACTAGTGGGGTACCTCAGGGGTCAGTGTTGGGCCCTATCCTCTTCAATATATTTATTAATGATCTTGTAGAAGGCTTGCACAGTAAAATATCATTTATTTTGCAGATGACACTAAACTGTGTAAAGTAATTAACACTGAAGAGGACAGTTTTCTGCTACAGAGGGATCTGGATAGATTGGAGGCTTGGGCAGAGAAATGGCAGATGAGATTTAACACTGACAAATGTAAAGTTATGCACATCGGAAGGAATAACGCAAGTCACCCGTACATACCAAATGGTAAAACACTCGGTAACAGTGACATGGAAAAGGATCTAGGAATTTTAATAAACAGCAAACTAAGCTGTAAAAACCAATGTCAGGCAGCTACTGTTAAGGCCAATAAGATAATGGGTTGCATCAAAATGGGCATAGATGCCCGTGATGAGAACTTAGTCCTACCACTTTACAAATCACTAATCAGGCCACACATGGAGTACTGTGTACAGTTCTGGGCTCCTGTGAACAAGGCAGACATTGCAGAGCTGGAGAGGGTTCAGAGTAGGGCAACTAAAGTAATAACTGGAATGGGGCAACTAAACAGTACCCTGAAAGTTTATCAAAATTAGGGTTATTCACTTTAGAAAAAAGACGACTGAGGGGAAATCTAATAACTATGTATAGATATATCAAGGGTCAGTACAGATCAGTAGAGATCTCTCCCATCATCTATTTATCACCAGGACTGTGACTTTGACGAGGGGACATCCTCTGCATCTGGAGGAAAGAAGGTTTGTACACAAACATAGAAAAGGATTCTTCACTGTAAGAGCAGTGAGACTATGGAACTCTATGCCTGAGGAGGCTGTGATGGTGAGTACAATAAAGGAATTCAAGAGGGTACTGGATGTATTTCTGGAGTGTAATAATATTACAGGTTATAGCTACTAGAGAGGGGTTGTTGATCCAGGGAGTTATTCTTATTGCCTGATTGGAGTCTGGAAGGAATTTTTTCCCCTTAAGTGGGAAAATTGGCTTCTGCCTCACAGTGTTTTTTTTTGCCTTCCTCTGGATCAACTTGTAGGAAACAGGCCGAACTGGATAGACAAATGTCTTTTTTGGTCTTATATACTATGTTACTATGACACCTCAGGTCAATCCACCAATCACACCCTCAATGTTAATAAAACCACAATAAGACCTCAAATCAGACCCCCAATCTGACCTCAACTTAGACCCCATTGTAAATGACCCCCAATCATACCTCAGATAAGAGCCCCATGCCTTTCTTCAGCCCCCAGTAGCCTCATATATGCCCCCAGTAGTCTCTTCAGCCCCCAGTAGCCGCATATATGCCCCCAGTAGTCTCTCTCATTAGCCCCAGTATCCCCATATCTGCCCCAATAGTCTCTTCAGCCCCCAGCAGCCCCATATATTCCCCAGTAGTCTCTCTTCAGCCTCAGTAGCCCATATATGCCCCCAAAAGTCTCTTTTCAGCCCCAGAAGCCCCATATATTCCCCAGTACTCTTTCTTCAGCCCCCCAGTAGCCTCATAATATGCTCCAAGTAGTCTCTCTTCAGCCCCAGTAGCCCCATATATGCCCCCAGTAGTCTCTTCAGCCCCCCCAGTAGCCTCATAATATGCCCCCAGTAGCCCCCAGATATGCCCCCTTGTAGCCTCATATATGCCCCCAGCAGCATCAATCAGCCTCATGTTAAACAAAATAAAAAAACACTTACGTTTCCTGCTCTGGATGCCGCGCCACCTCTTCTGTCTGCTGTGTGGGCACGCACAGTGTGAGGTCACATCGCAGCCATCACAGTGGAGCACCGAGGACCAGGAAACGGTGAGTGCACACTGATTCCCGGTCCTCTTGTACTAATGAAGCGCTTCATTAGTATTCATCCCATAAGACGCAGGGGCTTCCCCCCCACACAGTTTTGAGGGGGGAAAAATGCGTCTTATGGGGCAAAAAATACGGTATTTCTCCTTCAACAACACGGTCTACATACAAGAAACGGGCTACCAAATTTGCGCCTTCATAAGCAAACCTTTTCATGGGTTTATTTAAACAGAGATTTGGCCTACTTTCCAATCCTGACATCAAATTGTACCACAGATACATTGATGATATTATCTTCATCTGGAATGGGAATGAGAAATCCCTTCTAACTTTTATGGATGGATAACTGGCTTAGGTTTTCCCCGTCACATCCTTAAAGCTTGTAAAAAAGCGGGATCTTGACATAGGGGCCACTTAATATGGTGGATTTGGTGATCTCTGTAGTGGAGACACCCCTTTGCACCGGTTTTTCTTCTTTTGAGGAATATCTGGCTTTCATTGTGTTGTAGACCCAATACTGGGGCTCCACATTTATTTAGCATATTACTGTTTCCCGGGGAGCTTTGCACTTTGTATTGCTGTGTTGAGACTATTAAAGGGAATCTGTCACCTGGCTATCCACAATTTTTTTTTTTCCTTTAGCCTAAGGCAATAAAGTACCTTTTATCCATATGTGTTCTTCTTTTTGCCGTGTCTCTTGTATTTTCTGTTAAAAACTGCTTTATCCATTATGTAAATTAGGCTGTAAGGAGCCCAGAGGGGCATTTTTTCTCTTCCAAGGAGCCCAGGAACGCTCCCCCTGATGTGCCCAGACCGCCTGAATTTGAATCTGAAGAACGCCTCCTACAGCTGAAATCGCGTCCCAGAGGGGAGGCTTACGGCTCCGCCCCCTGGCTACCTCCGCTCTCTGCCCGGAATACATCCCTGATCTTCTCGCTGGCTGCTGGAAATCTCATGCAGGCGCAGTGCCAGCGATTGCCTGCGCCTGCGCGATCCGACGGCAACTGAGGGCAACAGCCTCAATAATGTCACTGGGCATGTGCCGAGCCCAGTGACGTTTTCGGAGCGCTGTTGCCATCGGATCGGGCAGGCGCAGGCAATCGCCGGCACTGCGCCTGCGCGAGATTTCCAGCGGCCGGCGAGAAGATCAGGGATGCATTCCGGGCAGAGAGCGGAGGTAGCTGGGGGGCAGAGTCGTTAGCCTCGCCTTTGGGACGCGATTTTAGCTGCTGGAGGCGTTCTTCAGATTCAAATTTAGGCGGTCTGGGCACATCAGGAGGGCGTTCCTGGGCTCCTTGGAAGAAAAAAAAACGCCCCTCTGGGCTCCTTACAGCCCAATTTACATAATGGATAAAGCGGTCTTTAACAGAAAATACAAGAGACACGGCAAAAAGAAGAACACATATGGATATAAGGTACTTTATTGCCCTAGGCTAAAGGGAAAAAAAAATTGTGGATAGCCAGGTGACAGATTCGCTTTAATAGTCCCTTTAACTGAGACTCCGCGGTGTTTTTGTGGCTGGTCTCCCTGAGATCAGCTATTGTTTTGTTTGAGTAGTCTCCAAGGCATTGCTCCCGGTTAGCCAGAATCCTACTCCACACTGATGAGGGGCAACACCCCGAAACAGCTGTCTGTGGATGGATAACTGGCTTAGGTTTTCCCCGTCATATCCTTAAAGCTTGTAAAAAAGCGGGATCTTGACATAGGGGCCACTTAATATGGTGGATTTGGTGATCTCTGTAATGGAGACTCCCCTTTGCACCGGTTTTTCTTCCTTTGAGGGATATCTGGCTTTCATTGTGTTGTAGACCCAATACTGGGGCTCCATATTTATTTAGCATATTACTGTTTCCCGGGGAGCTTTGCACTTTGCATTGCTGTGTTGAGACTCTTAACTCAGGCTCGGCTGTGTTTTTGTGGCTGGTCTCCCTGAGATCAGCTATTGTTTTGTTTGAGTAGTCTCCAAGGCATTGCTTCCGGTTAGCCAGAATCCTACTCCACACTGATGAGGGGCAACACCCCGAAACAGCTGTCTGTGGATGGATAACTGGCTTAGGTTTTCCCCGTCATATCCTTAAAGCTAGTAAAAAAGTGGGATCTTGACATAGGGGCCACTTAATATGGTGGATTTGGTGATCTCTGTAATGGAGACACCCCTTTGCACCGGTTTTTCTTCCTTTGAGGGATATCTGGCTTTCATTGTGTTGTAGACCCAATACTGGGGCTCCATATTTATTTAGCATATTACTGTTTCCCGGGGAGCTTTGCACTTTGCATTGCTGTGTTGAGACTCTTAACTGAGGCTCCGCTGTGTTTTTGTGGCTGGTCTCCCTGAGATCAGCTATTGTTTTGTTTGAGTAGTCTCCAAGGCATTGCTTCCGGTTAGCCAGAATCCTACTCCACACTGATGAGGGGCAACACCCCGAAACAGCTGTCTGTGTATGGATAACTGGCTTAGGTTTTCCCCATCACATCCTTAAAGCTTGTAAAATAGCGGGATCTTGACATAGGGGCCACTTAATATGTTGGATTTGGTGGTCTCTGTAATGGAGACACCCCTTTGCACCGGTTTTTCTTCCTTTGAGGGATATCTGGCTTTCATTGTGTTGTAGATCCAATACTGGGGCTCCACATTTATTTGGCATATTTCTAACCTTTATAGAAAAACTTAACACCAATGATTGGGGACACATGTTCAGCCAAGAACATAGTCCCACAGAAGCTATTTTCTTGGACATCCACCTCACTACAGCACAAAATAAAATTATTACGAAAACACACTTTAAAAAGGTGGAAGCTAATACTTACAGGATAATCTCATCACTAGATATAACTCGAAACATGCCACTATCAGACAAATACTCTCGACACTGGGGAATACTATTGAGAGACCTAATATTAAAAAACGTACCCCCGTGTTTTCCCACGGTCACTTACCGACGCGCTCAAACTCTCAAAAATATGCTGGCCCCCTCCTGTCCGAAACTATCTCTGAATATACTAAATCACAAGAAGGAACCAGCCAAGATAGGGGTTCAACATCAAAAGATGCATTTGTTGCTCCATTATATCACACAACGCGAAAGAGATTGCTAGTACTACTTCACAGGAGAGATTCACCCTCAAACATGAGATGAGCTGTGGGTCTCAGACACTACGCAAAAGAATGAACGAGCATCGTTCAAACATTGGACTCAAAGTTCAGACGCACAGTGTCTCTCGACACTTTTCAGTGTGCCACGACAGTGATCCCACAGTCCTCAAGGTGACACCTATAGAGTGGATCCCAAACTCCTGCCAATCTCTTTGCACAAAAGAAATCTATTGCATCTACCGTTTGAATACCCTGTCTCCTTTTGGACTCAATGAAACATTAGAATATATCAACTACTAAACAGGGCCATTTACTTACATAAACCATATGAGGCCACACCTACAGACTTGTGAGTCTCCTTTAGAGTATTCCTACATGTAGATCTGACAGGTTTTTTAAGAGTGGATACAGAGAGTTTTTTACAGTGTTTTTAGATTGTCTTCATGTGCTGAAAGGAAGGAGTACATACAGGTTGACATAAAATGGGGAACACAACCCGTTTCAATCCTAGGTGGATATATACTTCTATACTGATTTGGTAGATGATATAACATTGTGATCATTATAGTGACCACCATTGTCGCTATCAAGTTTGATGCAATGAGTGTATATTATTCACCGTATTGGCACTCTTCTATTTATTTATATACCTTTGTATTAATATTTATTTACACATGTATCTTTTATAACAAATTTTCATAGGGGTCTTTTACATATAAATATATATATATATTATACCAAAGAGAAGCAGCAGCAGGTGTGAACAGGGTGCAAGATCCTCTTGGGAACAAGGCAAATATTCCAGGTATATATAGTCCATATATTTATATATATTTATTGACCTAAACTATATACGGTATACCCTATAAAACATATATGAGCCTAGTGATACTAGTGATCTAGTGATGCTTTTAAACCACCCTTGCCCCTTTGTAAACCTTTTATATATATATAACTTTTTTATACATTTTTATATATCTATGGACCGAAATCATACACATCTTACAGAACGCCTATGAGCCCACATTTTTTATATATGATATACTTATATATTCATACAAAAACTTCACAGAACATATATGAGCCTAGTGGATTCCTTTTATTTTTTTTTTTTCATAGCCGAGTATGCCCATACGCAATCCATGGACACGCCCCCTAGAATGCCTCTTTATCTCGCCTCCTCCAACCCTTTGTCACTGCCTTCACAGCTCATGCAGGCTCAAGAAGGAGAGGCGGATTCTAACAACACTGACTTGCTGATTACCGGAAGTCACGTGTTTCTTGTGGTCCAGAGTTGCGTTCCTAAGACCGGAAGTTGTCTCACTTCCGGTCCAGAACGAACGGCGGCCCTCTACTTCACCTACAAACTCCTCTACCGTATATTTTTTTAATATTCAGATAGGATATTTATCTTCCTACTACCCCCTATTTTTTACAATATGGTTTCTTCACATATTTTGGAATTTGAACACTGGATTGGCCCGTGAGCAGTTTGAAACCGGAAGTGACATCCTGCTACTGGCCCCTCCCCACCATGTGCTTCTCAAGATATGGCACACTACACAGACAGGTATAAAAAACTGATAGGTATCTCTATTTGTCTATGTCTTTTATATTCTGGACATATTATTTTCTCCTGAGGAAGGGGGTGTGTTTGTAACCCCCGAAACGCGTTGAGCCTTGATTTAATAAAGGGAATCATCCAGAAGTTCCGTAAGTGGTGACTGCGGTTATTCCTGAAATTCTACGAGCGATCCTGGCAGGGGAGTTTAGCCTATGGGTCTCTTGAGCTTTATCCCATAGACTATCTCCTATAGTGAAGTGAGTTACTTACACACATGTATACATTTACTATAATGTTACTTTTAACAATTTATTAAGCTTTTATACAATGGTATGCACTGATTTTATTTTACCTTGGGTTTATACACACTGACCCAGTTCTGTATTCATGGTTTTATCCTGGCTATTATGAACCTATCCCTGTTGGTCACAGCACAACTCACACTCCTGGCTATGTACCAGTTCCTGTCTGTTACAACACCAATTTGCTAATTAACACTCCATCTCCACGGGGTCTATATCTTAGTCTGACTCTATTTCATCTTGGGCTATTTTTTATTTTTTTGCTCTTATTCACTCATCTGCCCAGTTGTCAAACAAGATCTGCCCAGCTACAAGATTCTGACCTATCTTCTCCTTTAGGTTTTCCTTTAGGCCACACAATGGCAGATTAGGCATGTTACTCATTACTTGGCTTTACGTCCCAATCCAAATGGTTTTGGATTGTGTTACAGTTGGGAGTTTGTGTTACATTACACCTATGTCATATCCTCTCCCTCCATATATCAGCAACACAGAACTCCACCAAAGGGACACAGTCCTCCGTAACTCTTAAAATGAGAGTGGGGTCTGGTATCTCCCTTAGAGAAGCACAATGTGAAAAAAAATAGCACATAAATCCTCCATTAATAATACTTACCAAAAAGCAAATTATTATCGCACTGGTATACCGCACCTTATTTATTCGGCAAGTACTTCCCAAAAATATCCATGTGGTGTTGCAACTGTGACAACAGGGAGGGCACAACTGTGGATATTTTCTGGAGCTGATCCAAAGTCCAAGGAATTATTTTGCCAATCACTAGTTGTACTCTCAATCACTGTCCTGCTAGGGTTTGACCTACCAATCATGACATTTCCCTCGGCAGGTTTAAAAACTCATCTCTCAGGTGTATGCTCAATGCAGCAAAAATGTCCCACAATGAAATGTTTTTTTTTAATCCATGGGAATTGTGCCAGTAAGTGTAAGACCAGGTTCCAGGGTGGGTTTGTCCATATCAGGATGGGAATGCCCTTTTAGGTAGGAATAGTAAGGGACAGAACAGGCAAGGCTCCCTTAAATATTATCATTGCTTTAGCGTGTAGTAAGGTTCGGTTTTATTTGGAAATTCGGAATAAATGTCAAGTCTTAAAGCTGGTCTCACTTTGAGATACTGTCCAATTTTTTGCTACTCTAATTAGCAGATTGGGCCTCTGATGGCTACTCAACCAGGTCGGTGGCTTCATTTTTATTTTCTACAGACTACCATTTTTAGGTTTGCTCTGAGAACTTAACTGGGACCTACTTTTGATAAACACTTGCCATATGATAATACTGTCAAAGCTTGAATGACAGTTGAGTCTTCAGAGATTAATGGGGTTGTCCAACACCCCAAAATAAAACTAGTGAGAGGTGGGAAAGAAAAAAACCTATTGTATCCATTCCAGCACAGATACTTCCTTTCCCACTCATTCTGATTCCCTATTTGACTAGAAGTGATGATGCCCCATTCATAGTCCTTGGCGGTAATGTATACCCAAGCAGCCAGCAACTACTGAGGCCAGTGAATGGCTGCAGTGCTCCATGTGATCACAAACAGGAAGATCATCATTTTAAGTCCATCAGAGACCACAAGGAGTGGGGACATGAGCCAGGGCTCTGGAACAGAATGGCATTGAATAAGCAATTGTTTTTCTTTAATGGCTAACCAGCCCTCATTTAAATATTTTTAGGGGACACACAACCCCTTTTAACTGTCTTGCCTTTTATCCTCCTTTTATTAGTCAGTGTTTGACTTGTATAACATGAACATTGTGTTCTATGACCATGAATCTATCATTATGATTAAATCGCACCTTCCATTTACTTTTTGTACCTCCACTGCTCTCTGATTTCAAAAATTTCAAAAAACAAAGAATTCCTGACATGAAAAGGCTTAAAAAAATGCACAGATGTTGTTTTAGGTGTTATGCACACAAGCATATTAGAAATCTGTATTATCATTTCTTTAGAATGGCACATACAGTATATGCTTCCATGGGCTATACCGTACCTCTGTATGCCTCAAATTTCATACGGAGGAAATTCCATGAGAGTCATCACAGATAAATAAAAGTCTATGTGTAGACATGAAGGTAGTCAAATCCAATGCCAAAATGATCACCCCTTCATCTTCCTAAAATACTGCTTGGTTCAATCTACGGTAGTTTATAACTAAAGAGAATGATAAGGAGACAGTATCATCTGTCAGAGATATATGTGCAGAAAACTGATTTCCATTCCAAGTAAAGGAACTTGGCAGATAATCAAGGGATGATGGCCAAGCAGATTTGCATGAGGCAATACATAATTTCATACCAGTCAGAACAAGGATGCACATTGACATAATATATCCAGCCAGGGGGACTTATCCATCTTTCATTAATAAAAAGTTATCAAAATATTGCTTTAATGTTTGTGACACAGGAAATAAAATATGCTTCTGCATTTTGACTGGAAGTTGCCATCCTTACCCAGAATTTCTTACTGTATATATCTAATGGCTAATCAGTGGGAGCAACATTGAGCAATGACTTACCTACTGTACACAATAATCTGTACAACGAGCATAGCTAAAGGCTCATGGGCCCTTGTGCAGCTTGGGCCCCCCTTCACTCAGCAAAAATTAAAACGTCACCCATCCCCCACTACATTCCAAATTCTTGACCTAACCCCTTTCCCCAGCCAGAGATGTAAATTGCAAAGTAAACAACAAAATTGGTTCAGTGCCGATAGTGGCGGGTGTGCTTTCTGTAGTAGACTCAGTCACCAATTATATTTGCTTGAAAGCCACTCCTAAAAATTAACTTTTAATCAATATTATCTTAAAAAACCACATTACCCTTAAAATAGGACAAAAAACATTCCCCACCCCCCCTGGGTACAGTTGCGGGTATAACAGTGGAGCTCAGGCACGCAGTAGCTGTCCCTACAGCAGCTGCCCTGTCTATGGCTCAGCCCGAGGGCACCCCCTGATGGTGGGGACCCCTCGTCCTCGTGCCTGAACTGCCTTGCCCTGCAGCCGTCCCTAGACCTGCGTGATCCCTGCTTTCAATCAGCTGGTCTTCATCAGATAAAACAATGCAGTCCCTGTGGGAATATACCACGCTAACCGTGGAGGTGTCGATCATGTATCTCTACCTACCATTGTAGCCACGGTCATAAATACATTCGCCTGGGGTCAATTTATGGTCACCACATTGGCCCCTAACAGGCAATTGCGAAGGTCAATTTGAGTTACCACATTAGCCCCAACGCGTTTCCCCCAGAAATACAGGCGATCGTCACAATGGACATTAGTAGTGGTATGTATTGTCATATGCTGTCTGTTTACTTCCGGTTACGCGATGCCTGACCGTGTATGTTAAGGTATTGCAGCTCACTCAACGCTCCTGGAGGTGGTGTAAGCGTAGAGACCAGATGCAAGGTATGCGCACTACGTAATGTCACTTCCGGCGGGTCAGCTGGATACCTGGGAAATCCACTGCGCCTGTGCCGACTCGGCGGACTGTGCGCCTCAAGTTTCCATAGACCTGGGACGATAAGATAGCGCCACCCCCGGATGTGAGGTGTGCGCTTCAAACATAGGAAGTGACGAGGTGTGCGCTCCAAACACAGGAAGTGACAAGTGAACTTCCTGTTCTATGTGTGACGACATAGGGCGACACCCGATCAACGGCCGAATGGATGGGGGGCGTGGCATTCACTATTTAAACCGAGCCGGCGCATACAGGGGGTAGGTGCAACATCAGACGCCTCACCCCTGTCTGCGACCTAGGTATCGGTCCTCCGTTTCTGGAATCAAGCGTGGGTAAGCAAATCCTCCCTCTCTCCATGGAAAGACTCCAATACATTTGACTTGGAGTCCCAGAGGTATGACTGAGTCTCTATTTGACTTTTCTTGCCGCATAGGTTCCCATGATGTGACGGCTTATCTGGTGGCCTCTGGATCCCCACATGAGGACCCAAGTCCTGTACAGCACAGGTGTATCTATATATAATTATTGCCTCCTGATAAACCCAGTTTTTTCTGGGGGAAACGCGTTGGGGCTAATGTGGTAACTCAAATTGACCATCGCAATTGCCTGTTAGGGGCCAATGTGGTGTCCATAAATTGACCCCAGGCGAATGTATTTATGACCGTGGCTACAATGGTAGGTAGAGATACATGATCGACACCTCCACGGTTAGTGTGGTATATTCCCACAGGGACTGCATTGTTTTATCTGATGCAGACCAGCTGATTGAAAGCAGGGATCACGCAGGTCTAGGGACGGCTGCAGGGCAAGGCAGTTCAGGCACGAGGACGAGGGGTCCCCACCATCAGGGGGTGCCCTCGGGCTGAGCCATAGACAGGGCAGCTTCTGTAGGGACAGCTACTGCGTGCCTGAGCTCCACTGTTATACCCGCAACTGTACCCAGGGGGGGTGGGGAATGTTTTTTGTCCTATTTTAAGGGTAATGTGTTTTTTTAAGATAATATTGATTAAAAGTTAATTTTTAGGAGTGGCTTTCAAGCAAATATAATTGGTGACTGAGTCTACTACAGTAAGCACACCCGCCACTATCGGCACTGAACCAATTTTGTTGTTTACTTTGTATATTATGCGAGAATATGGTCGGTTTTCTTCAGAGTTCCCTGTTCACTGAAGCATTGGACGTAGAAGCCAAAGAGATTTTCTCAGAGAAAGATATCCCAGGTCTGACCTCCCTGAATTGTAAGACCTGTTTTCGGGATCTATATATAGGCTACAGGGAGAACGTCAAGTCATGGTGGGAAACTAAATCCCTGGAAAATTATATTGCGCAATCCATAGTACCAAAAGGGCTGCGCATTACTCTAACCCCAGCTGAACGCATTAGAACACCGTCTTTACTACTTAAGTGGGAAGAGGAGCTTACCAAAAGTTCCCTAAACTTAATGCGTCTGCTCCTAGAGGAGGAGAAAACCCACTTTGCAAAAACATCGGAGATTCTACAGAATCAGATAGATGTAACATTGAAATTTAAGACAGATCCGGAATTTGCAAAGAGGGAACTATCCTTACAAACATCCATAGAGAAGCTGCAACATCAAATTAAAGACAGGAAACACAGACAATTTGTTCAAGACCTGTATGAGTTTAGGGAGAATAAGGCGTACAATTTCACTACCAGCACGGTAGCTCCATCCGCCTCAGAAGTCTCCTCATCTGACTTGTCGGAGTCTGAGTGCCAAGAGGCTCCGCAAAGGGAGAGGCCTGGGGGGGGGGGCAACAGGAGGTACGGACAAAAAAGATGGCAACGGGGGGGCAAACGCCAATATCGGGGTGGACGAGGGGCTGGAGGTGGTATTCCACCTTCCTCCTCCTCTTCCACCTTGCCCCCACCCTCCTTAACAAGGGCCCCAAATCTTACTCCCCCAACCCCACATTTTTTAGGGCAGGGCAAACCTCCCTATCCTTTGAGAAACAGGGGAGGGGATCAGTAGCATCGGAAGAGGAAACTCAGATCATGAACCTGACGTCTAGGGTTCTGTCCGATACTGAATTACGTGTTCTTAAGAAGGGGTAGTCGTTCGTTCCTAGGACGAATTTCGTCCCTTTCAACTGGGTAAAAGATGTCAATTTGTTCTGTAGGAAATTGAAGTGGTTCAAATACATGAAAAATACGGATAAAGATGCCCGTACGGCATTGGGGATTGAGGATAGTGATATCCCCGATCTGGAGTTGCTGATGGAATTATGGGAAGAGGGGTCAAAAAATCTGGGCGAAGGCCCATTTACTGATCTCCGCTCTAAGAGTAGGAGAATGCCCCCATTACACAATTATGAACATATTGACATTTTTTTGACCTTAGTAACAAGGGAATTGGAAAACTTAAATATTGCCCGTGCCCCTCGATATAACATGAGTTATGATGAATATATCGCCTTGAAGACCTTGGAAAGTGACGACTCAATCATAATCAAGCCCGCAGACAAGGGTGGTAACCTAGTCGTTATGGAGCACGAGCAATATTTGAAAATGTGTTACGACATACTGGATAATAAAGAATGGTACGGTCGTCTAGATACGGACCCCACTGTGACGTTCTCAAAAGAATTGGTAGCTATTCTGGATGAGGGATTACGGAAAAAAATAATCAACCTGGCTGAACATAAATTCATGTCCCCATTGCACCCGATACTGGCAACGTTTTATGCTTTGCCTAAGATCCATAAAGGGACATCCCCTTTGCGGGGACGACCGATTATATCAGGGGTTGATTCCTTCACCCAGAACAGTGGTACATATGTGGATCATATTCTGCGTAGGTTTGTGTCATCTTTACCCTCATACACACGTGACTCGATGGACTTCCTTCGTAAGATTGATACGTTGATTATTGATCCATCATGCTGGTTAGCCAGCATTGATGTTGAGTCTCTTTATAGTAATATCCCGCACGACAAAGGCCTAACAGCAGTAGCTTATTTCTTAAGGACACGGGGCACCCACTTCTCTGCGCACAACGAGTTTGTGTTGTCTCTACTTCAATTCATCTTGACCCACAACGTTTTCATTTTCAACCGCCGGTCCTACCACCAGCTCAGGGGGACAGCGATGGGGAGTCCTTGTGCCCCATCGTACGCCAATCTCCTCCTGGGCTGGTGGGAGGACACTGTAGTATTCCCGGATCGCGATATCTGGTGGGGGGACAAAATCTCCTTTTGGACCAGATACATTGACGATGTATTCATGATCTGGAGTGGCACAAAGGAGGAGTTTGAACGATTTGTAAAGGAGTTGAATGAAAACGTGGTGGGACTAAAATTCACGTACGAGCTGAATAAACAACATATTACCTTCCTGGACGTGAGGGTGATAAAACAAGGAGATAGAATCAGTACCACTCTGCACAGGAAGGAGACGGCTACAAACTCGATTCTCCTATGGGACAGCTTTCACCCATATGCACAGAGAAGGAGTATCCCTAAAAGCCAGTACCTACGTGTCCGACGAAATTGCTCAAGTATGGATGGGTACCTTAGCGAAGCTAGAAAATTGCAAAAGAGACTGAGAAGCCGGGGGTACCCCCAAGAGATTCTGGGGGAGGCATTTAAGCAGGCGCCTCTTTGGACCGCAGCCAACTGTTGGTGCCTAAGGTACGGAGGGAAGGGGAGGTAAAAGAGATTAGGCTAATTTCGACCTTCGATGATGGTCACCAGGAAGTTAAACAAGTCCTGAATAAGTACTGGGATATCTTGCGTCTAGATCAGCATCTGGGTACGGTCATCAGGGATTACCCCAGTATTACTTTCCGTAAAGGAAGAAGCCTCAGGGACCGTCTGGTACGTAGTCTATATATACCCCCGAAAAAAACAGGTACTTGGCTTGACCGCCAACCCCAGGGCATGTTTAAATGCGGCAGGTGTAAGGCCTGCAGGTTCGTGAGGACCTCTAAGGAAATACAAGCATCAGTGACGGGACAGAAAATCAAGACTTTATGAATTGTCGTACTAGAGGGGTGGTGTACATATGTCAGTGCACCTGTCCACTAGATTATGTAGGCAAAACCAAGAGGGAATTGAGGGTTAGGATTTGTGAGCACATCAATGATGTGGTCAAGGGCAAACCTACACCAATTGCCCAGCATGTAAAGGAGATACATCAGGGTAATCCCCAGTGTCTGTCTTTTTCCGTCCTCGAGGTGATACCATTACCACCTAGAGGAGGGGACTGGGACCGCAGAATATTACGAAAAGAGGCGGCCTGGATTTTTAACCTGAAATCACAGTCCCCGCTGGGACTGAATGAACGACTTGATTATCAATGTTTCCTCTGAGATTCTGGGCTTTTTTTGACATCTTCCCATCAATAGGGATAGTAGAAGTCCGGCCGGGGACTACAAAGTAGTCCCAATTAGAATACTATGTAGAGGGGTATGGGTGGCACAATCCACTCACATTTTCCCCTGACTTTCATCTTGATTTATCCACCAAGAAAGAAAATGACGATATAGATATCTTTTTTGACATTAACAAGGATGTGGCCAATAGCCAAATGGTTTTGATGGATGGGTGGTCCTATGCGGCTGAGGGTTTAGTCATACTACTGAGTTTAGCAAGCTAGTGGTTTTTGTGGCATTTTGTGTGCACTAGGCTGTGGTCCCGTCGGACAATCCATATGGGTATCCTGTGGATTGTCCCTGCCCTTTGGGCTAATATCTGGGGACCAACGGTAATAGACATACAGGCGATCGTCACAATGGACATTAGTAGTGGTATGTATTGTCATATGCTGTCTGTTTACTTCCGGTTACGCGATGCCTGACCATGTATGTTAAGGTATTGCAGCTCACTCCACGCTCCTGGAGGTGGTGTAAGCGTAGAGACCAGATGCAAGGTATGCGCACTACGTAATGTCACTTCCGGCGGGTCAGCTGGATACCTGGGTAATCCACTGCGCCTGTGCCGACTCGGCGGACTGTGCGCCTCAAGTTTCCATAGACCTGGGACGATAAGATAGCGCCACCCCCGGATGTGAGGTGTGCGCTTCAAACATAGGAAGTGACGAGGTGTGCGCTCCAAACACAGGAAGTGACAAGTGAACTTCCTGTTCTATGTGTGACGACATAGGGCGACACCCAATCGACGGCCGAATTGGATGGGGGGCGTGGCATTCACTATTTGATCCGAGCCGGCGCATACAGGGGGTAGGTGCAACATCAGACGCCTTACCCCTGTCTGCGACCTAGGTATCTGTCCTCCGTTTTTGAAATCAAGCGTGGGTAAGCAAATCATCCCTCTCTCCATGGAAAGACTCCAATACATTTGACTTGGAGTCCCAGAGGTATGACTGAGTCTCTATTTGACTTTTCTTGCCGCATAGGTTCCCATGATGTGACGGTTTATCTGGTGGCCTCTGGATCCCCACATGAGGACCCAAGTCCTGTACAGCACAGGTGTATCTATATATAATTATTGCCTCCTGATGAACCCAGTTTTTTCTGGGGGAAACGCGTTGGGGCTAATGTGGTAACTCAAATTGACCTTCGCAATTGCCTGTTAGGGGCCAATGTGGTGACCATAAATTGATCCCAGGCGAATGTATTTATGACCGTGGCTACAATGGTAGGTAGAGATACATGATCGACACCTCCACGGTTAGCGTGGTATATTCCCACAGGGACTGCATTGTTTTATCTGATGCAGACCAGCTGATTGAAAGCAGGGATCACGCAGGTCTAGGGATGGCTGCAGGGCAAGGCAGTTGAGGCACGAGGACGAGGGGTCCCCACCATCAGGGGGTGCCCTCGGGCTGAGCCATAGACAGGGCAGCTGCTGTAGGGACAGCTACTGCGTGCCTGAGCTCCACTGTTATACCCGCAACTGTACCCAGGGGGGGTGGGGAATGTTTTTTGTCCTATTTTAAGGGTAATGTGGTTTTTTAAGATAATATTGATTAAAAGTTAGAGATGTAAATTGACCAGCATGCACTTTCTATAATACCAGTGTCTTTTTATGTAGCACAAGGGTCTTTGGGCCCCCTCAGGCTCCTGGGCCCAGTAAGGACTGCTACCTCTGCACCTCCTATTGCTACGCCCCTCTGTACTGCAATATTTATCAAGTACTGTACTATGCAATCAATTTTAAGTTTATAAGTAAGGACACAACAACCATAGGTTGAGCTATAGGGACCCTTTGTATGTACAGCTGTATCATGGAACTGTGGCTCTGTAGGTGAGCGGTATGCTGCATCATTTCAGAAAGCAGAGAAATTTCAATACATGCAGTGGCACATATGTGGTGAAACCGTGGATCAAAGGACAGTGTTGGTACAAGGGTTTTAACACTTTAAAGGGAATCCATCATTAGTTTCTACCTATATATAGTAGTCTCACTACATTCTAGGTCAGGGATGGCCAACCTGCGGCTCTCCAGCTGTTACCATACTAAAACTCCCAGCGTGCCCAGACTGCCTACATATATCAGCCTACAGCAAGGCATGGCGGGAGTTGTAGTTTTACAACAGCTGGAGAGCCACAGGTTGGCTATCCCTGCTCTAGGTCATGTCAAGACCTTTCTAAATGTATGCCTGTTTGTCCCCAACAGTGTAGCATACCTTAACAAAAAATGTCTTGTGTATGTAAATGATGCCTGAAGCATGGGCGTAGCTATAGGGGGTGCAGAGGTAGCAGTCGCTACCGGGCCCAGGAGCCTGAGGGGGCCCAAAGACCCTTGTGCCACATAAGAAGATACACAAAGCACTGATGGAAGGGGGGCCCAGGCTGAACTCTTGCACCAGGGCCCATGAGTCGTTAGCTACGCCCCTGGCCTGAAGTGTCTGCTAGGTGCACAGAACACAGAAGTTTCTAGCATTTTCATTTCTAATCCAACCCACACTTCTCTGATTGATGTGGATGGAACCTCCTGTGTCATCACAATCTTGTCTAAACCAGGACCCTCCCGCTCATTTGGAACTCCCTGTTATGGGCAGAGGCTTCAATTCTCTTCTTTGCAGGCAACAGTCCCAATCTGGAGAAGACTATAGATGATGAAGGAGTCATCCAGGGAAAGATCGGCTGGGTTGATGAAACGCTGAACACTTCTAAGCTGAGTTTCCACCCAGGTCTAATTTACATATGGCAAAGGACATTTTAAAACTTCTTTACATCTGCTAAACTACTGGGCACAAACAGGCATACATTTAGAAAGTTCTTTACATGACCTACAGTAGAGTATGGTGAAAGAAGGTTTCAGGGGTTAGGGAGGGTGAAAAGATGGTGTCAGAGTTCCTTGAAGACTAGAACTAATGTTTATGCCGGACTGAAATTACAGTAGATCATAAAGCCACCACTCAACACCAATGGTAATCTTAATAACTCTTGACTGTCACGCAATAACAACATTTGTAACATTGATTGACAATAGTCAGGTGATTACGGGAAATGACTGAAGGGATAACAGACACTGATGGGAGCTGAGAGATCTATCAATAAGTTGATAAATTGCAGTTAAACTAGGAAATAAATGAGTGACATCAATTAGCAAGAAATGAATTAGTGGAGCCATAAAGAGAAAAATACATGTTAGACTTAAATAGGAAAATGTATAATCACCATCAATATGGAGAAGAATGACTGATTTACGCAGTGCCTCTGCTTCCACAATGTAAATAAATGAGCAATGAAAGTAATTGAAGTACTTCATAGAGCAGTAGATGAAGGAGAAACAAACGAGGACAGACAAAAAAATGGGGTAAGTGAATGAGACGAATTAAAAGGGCTATTAATAGTTGGGTGAATACATACAGTATTCAATGAAAGGGCAAATGGTGCTCAGGAAGGCGAGGGATGTTATCATTCATGAATGTCGCAGGTCATGCAGATGAACTGAAACAGGTGGTGAGTGAAGGCAGCTGGATGGTTGGTGAATGATAACTAGTTTGTGAACAAAGAGGTAAGTTGGATGCTACTATGCATTTGGTGAACTACTTTCCTTGTCTATCACTGTCTGTCTGTTTAGGACCTCACCAGGGGCGTAGCTGTAGGGGGTGCAGATGTAGCAGTCGCTACTGTTCCCAAGAGGCTGAAGGGGCCCAAAGACCCTTGGGGCAGACACTGGTATTATAGAAAGTGCATTCAGGTTAAGTTACATCTCTGGCTGGAGGGAAGGTGTTAGGTCAAGAATTTGGCAATGGGGTGGGGGATGGGTGACGTTTAAATTTTAGCTGAGGGAAGGGGGGCCCAAGCTGCACAAGGGCCCATGAGCCTTTAGCTATGCCCGTTGTACAGATTATTGTATATAGTAGGTAAGTCATTGCTCAACGTTGCTCCCACTGATTAGCCATTAGATATATACAGTAAGAAATTATGGGTAAGGATGGCAACTTCCAGTCAAAATGCAGAAGCATTTTTTTTTCCTGTGTCACAAACATTGAAGAAATATTTTGATAACTTTTTATTAATGAAAGATGGATAAGTCCCCCTGGCTGGATATATTATGTCAATGTGCATCCTTGTTCTGACTGGTATGAAATTATGTATCGCCTCATGCAAATCTGTTTGGCCAAGAGACTGAAGGGGCCCAAAGACCCTTGGGGCAGACACTGGTATTATAGAAAGTGCATTCAGGTTAAGTTACACCTCTGGCTGGAGGGAAGGTGTTAGGTCAAGAATTTGGTAATGGGGGGGGGGGGGGGGTTGGTGCTGTTTCAACTGTTGCCTCAAGCGGAACGAGGGCTATGTGCTTCCCTGCCCCTGGCCATAAAGCACTGAGGGAAGGGGGCCCCAAGCTGAACTCTTGCACCAGGGTCCATGAGCCTTTAGCTACGCCCCTGGACCTCACCCAATCACAGACTCCAGGCGGGTTTACACTGCCTGATTGTCAGGCAGATTATCGGGGATGAACGTTTGCACAAACACTCATCTGCCCGTTTAAAGGTGCCACAGATCATCCGATGAATGAGCGAAACGCATGTTCATCGGGGTAAACAATTTTCCATGCAGATAAGTAAGTTATTGTTTCTGGGCAGCAAATCATGCTGTCTAAACAGCACTCTGCGGCCTAGAAACAATGCAGCTGTATAAGAACGAGTGATCACAGTAGCCACCGCTCTTCCTCATATAGTGGAGGTGATTGTTGCATGTAAATGCAGAGCTTCACCTCCACTAAAGAGCAGCCAATTGTTAAGAAGGAAAGTTCCCTCCTGATAATTGGCTGCTGGTCGGAGAGTAAAAATACAGCATTAGTCATCTTACACATCATTCTCTGTCATAAATTTTGGGATTAGGTCACTTGCGATGCATACCAGGGAGGAATTACAGAAGACAGCAGCATATATATAGATAATCTATATATCTGTATTATAATTGGTTATGCATTCTGCCCACAACGAGAACTAGAGTATAGCTCAACAAATTTTTATGAATTTAGATAATTCCTGGAGATTTTTTAATGTTTCTGTAAACTAAGCAATAAAATTAGACAATGAAGCCATAAATGGGAATGGTGCAAAAAGTTGCCAGTGGCACATTTCTATGAGCATTGGCTCTCCTGGACTGAAGTACAAAATCCGCTATGAACATGTATGGTCTGTTTGAACAACTGTGATTGCCAAAATGGACTAAAATGTGCATAAATGATTGTTCATCAGATGATTGTCCAACCATCATCCCACTTCTGTCCAATGTGTATGGCCGCCTCTACTGAGTAAGTAGAAATGCTTAGCCTTGCACATTCGTCTGCGTCCAGCATGGATTAGGGATCTGGGTGAATATGTGTGCATTTATGTACATTTGTACAACGTGAACGAAATAACAGATACCGCTCCTTTTAAAGAGGGAAAAATAAGCGTAGATCATGTTGCCACTGCCTGCACCACAGACCCGTGGAAAGAATCTGATTTAATGAAGGTATTACTGAGTCAATTACAGCACTAATCCACAAGAAAGCTGCAAAAAAATAAAACACAGAGCCGTTTCAATCTGTATTAAAGCAGATTAAGGCTCTGTTCATTTATCTGTGAAAATGATGGCAGAAATTTTTCTCCTTTGTTTCCTGGAGTGATAAATTCAATCAGAGCATTGTATGTGGCCAGAGCCCACTGCACATCACACCTCACACGGCTCATATAAATGAGAGCACGCCTGCCACCACAATACACAACTAACCAGATATCTGTCTATCATGAACCCCACCCCCCCACCCCCCGTTAGCATGTGACTGTCATCCGAGGACTGGAGGAAATGAAACTGCTGATATTGGGGTGGGGATGATGGGGGGGGGGAGATATATTACTAAGCATTGGAGATACAGAATATTTCATCAGATAAAACTAATATTCACAAGCAGCCAGCTTTTATTTTCTTTCCAATCTCTACCCTCCGTACATTCATATAGAGATTGTTTCCTGCAGGTTCCTCCAAGACCAAGATTAATTGGACTCCTGGGTCCATTATTTCTCTTATTGTCATGTTGCCAAAATTTACGATAAGAAGATATCCAGCAAAAATACAAGTGTTACCCCTGCCAAAAACCTGCTTATTATTTCTTCCCCCAACACCTTTCATTGTATTGATGAGAAATACTCAGCAGAATCACTCAAGAATCCTACCTTACAGGGCAGCACAATTGTAATCATTCTGGGTACACTGCATCACAAGAGCATAACCTATGTCTAATGTCAGATATTTATACTGTATGTTATTGCAGTACGACACCATCTAATTCACAGACACAGCATGTGCCCACAGCCTGCCTTATAGAGGATCTTCTAAAGAAGCTGTCTATTTATAGACCTATTATTCAAATATGAGCAACTGGTACATCTAATGACCACGTAAAAAGCGCACCCATCGAATGACCCCCATTTATTGCCCAAGAGAGATCTGTTCACTGACTAGAGAAGAATTTTGTTTGTTCTTTGTTTAAAGGGCATCTGTCAGCAGATTTCTACTTATGAAACTGGCTGACCTGTTACATGTGCACTTGGCAGCTGAAGATATCTGTGTTGGTCCCATGTTCATATGTGTCCACATTGCTGAGAAAAATTATGTTTTAATATTTGCACCCTGTACCCCATTGTTTACTATGTTTGATATGTAACGGCAGTAGGTTTTAAGTTATGCATTATAGATATATATGCCAAATTTAAAGAATGTTGTATAACATTTAGGGGTTGCACACATTGATCACTTTTATCCATTAGCACATGATAGTCATTACTATTAAAACTAGGTTTTTACCCTCTAATCGTTTCATTTCCTTTTTCTTTGCAGGTTTGGTTTCTACATTTTTAGTCATATTTTCCTTAACAGCCTAAGTAATACGTTCGTCCAAAAAAGCCAATCCGATGTTTGTTTCTGACAGATACCAAAGGTGTCTCTTAGCAACTGTGAGAGCACTTTTTTTAACGTCTGCATCTGGGTAAGTGCATATATTGCCTTTGCCATCCACCTTGCTTGATGCAGAGCCCATGGAATCCTAAAACTGAAGTCCTTTTTAGACCAACCTCCTAGGTACATGAGTGAGAGTTGTAATAAAAGTGATCAATGTGTGCAACCCCTAAATATTATTCAATCTTCTTGAAACTTTGCATATATATCTTTTACATCACTGAGACTTGGGGCGTAAGCAAAGTCATATAAAAATCACATCTTTGGGAAAATGAAACACCATATTATGCATCTATCCCTGTAGAATGAATATATTACTATATGTGACTAAGTGTACAGAGCATGCTTAGACAGCTAGAGTCAGACATTGTAGAAAGGGCTAGAAGGAGGGGGCAGCGCTTGGTGCTGACAGGATGTAGGGCTGTAAGGAACTGTTATGGAGAGTAATGCGAGGAGAGTCTAAAAAGATTGTAGAGAGAGCTCTGAGAGGAGCGTCATCAAGAAGAGCGGCATCTAGAGACAGATGCGACAACTGAGGCCAGGATTAGAGACAGCACAGCTACAAGAGAGTGGCTGGGACTCTTATCATTGAGAGGTGGCCATTGGAGACAGAGAGGAGACCGGTGTCAGTGGTCTGTGGAGATCAGCACTGACTGATATTGTGTCACCGTACAACCCACACTTATATATTTCATTACTGTAAAGTTGTATAAAACCTGCCGCCAGTCTGGTTCCTGTGCTTGTATACTGCACTAGTCGTGCCACCCTTACACACACATGTAATCGGTCAGCCAGTTTCATAGGTACAAACCTGCTGAAAGATGCCCTTTAAAAGAAAACCTGTCATAGTGAACATAGTGTCTGAGCTGAAGGCAGCATCTTATAGAGCAAGAGGAGCTGAGCAGATTGATATATAGTTTTATGGGAAAGGATTCTCTACAACTTGTATTTTATTGATTTATATCTCTGCTCATTCTGGACTTTGAAATCAAGGAGGCGGTCCTATCAGTGATTGACAGACTTCCCACTATGATTATGTATACAGAGAGAGCTGTCTATTACTGATAGGACAGCTTCCTTGATTTCAAAGCCCAGAATGAGCAGAAATATACTGAATCTTGTCCCATAAATCTATATATCTATCTTCTTAGCTCCTCCTGCTCTATAACATGTTGCCTTCAGCACAGAAACCATATTCAATGTGACATGTTCCCTTTAAGAAATATGCAGCTACTTTGAGAATGCATAAATTAGCGGGAATTACCTTTTTTAAATAATGATTTCTACATGAAAATGAATAGTGCCGTTAGGTGACATGACGCAATGGTTACTGGTCTTTCTGTACCATCTGACAATGTGACCCACTTCTGATTGACAACAGTTCTTTAGTGAACACTGATGTCATTGTGCTAATTCTCCCCAGCATGTCTCAGTGGAAGCAGTGGATCCTGCAGACTGTGTTCTGACCCCGTCTCCATTTATGCGCATGTCTCAGGGGATTCTGGGTAATACAGGAACAAAAAGGAAGATTGATGAGGCATCAGAGCATAAGGGGTTATTCTATCAATAATGTAAAAAACTAAAATCATACGTAATCTAGAACATCACAACCTTTTTGTAACAACCAGCTAGAATGAGCCATGTATCTCACATGGATCCTGAGTAGGGTTGAGCAAACTTGTATTTTAAGTTCGGCGTCCAAAGTTCGGGTTCGGGTTATCGAAGAATCCCGTTATGGATTCCGCTACCACGGACCATAACGGAATTTGGAATCCATAAGGGGATTCTTCAATGAACCCGAACGCTGAACTTAAAGAAACAAGTTTGTGCAACCGTCTTTCACTGCTCTACTTCCTTCTTCTCCTCCACACAGAGCACAGGAGCTCTGCCCCTCATGTCACATGATCATGGCCAGGCCCTTTACCACCTCTTATCCAATCCAGTACTGGGCCACGCCCCCTGCACTGATCACATGACGGTGACGTCACCCCAGGTCCTTAGTGTTCTCCAAGGTTCAGGTTCATCGAAGAATCCCCTTATGGATTCAAAATTCCATTATGGTCCGTGGATGCGCACTCCACCACCAGAGACGCAGGTGCTTTTGCCATCATCTGTCTTGTGCATGCCACAACTTGCACTTGTCTGTGAAGGCCTCCTGACACATGCTTTCTGGCCCTTTAAAGGTCAGTGCATGCCCTCTGTCTGTTTATCAACTTTGACCCTCCATTGGCTTGACCATTTGCTGTCTGCCTTGACCTCAGACTAGTTTTACAGATTCGCACAAACTCTACCTGCCCTGACCTCGGTCTGTTTCCTGACTATGAGTATTGCCTGATCCTGCGGTCACACTGCAGGATCAGGCAGTACTTGTGGTCAGTATTGCCTGATCCAGTGGGTCAGCTGCCAATCACATTGGGACTATTTCAAGAGGCAGAGGTCTGTTAACTCCCCTGCAGCAAAGTCCAGATCCCTGTAGAGGGGTTAAAGGGTGAATACCAGGGAACTGCCAGGATTACGATCAATGCGAAACCGATCCCCCATCCACTGCCCATAACACAGGTACTGTATCTACAAAGCTTTTCATGCCAAGAAGCATTGCTCACACATACAATACCTGACAGAGCAATATATGGCGGCCCACATAGGACTACATCTGCATCTGTACAGGTTCCAATCAGTGTGCATGAAGTCTGAGTTGTATAGTCACCCAAAGGAGGAATGCTTGTTGATACGCTTTTAAGGTAAAATGAGTAGCAGACATGTTATTAATTACAGGGGCATAATCCATTACAGAAACAGTAGAGTAAACAGCAGCCTCATAATAATTATGTAACTCAGCACGGATGCAATGTAAGCCGATGTTTTCCCTATATCCAGCATGTGAAGGTCAGTGTGAGATGGCGCAGTTCTTGGCACAGTTCTTTCCAATGTCCGCTGCTATTTGCTGACACAATCTGCAGGATGAGTGAGAACACATTGCCCCCTCTCTCTCAGAATTCAGTCAATTTCTCTTGTTTTTCTTGTGGACAGCACCAGAGAGCTGAACCCGCAGTTGCAGCAGAGAAGTTCTGCAGTCTCACTAGCTTTTGCCCAGTATTTAGATGTTATTTACATCCAACTCACAAACATACATCATGTTTTTTAATACTTTTTAAATACTTCGCAATAAAGTGATAGATGGTGAAAAATATGAAAGCACTGCAACAAAAATGACAACCAAAAGAACAGACAGGTCATCCATTCTATTGTATCAAGACTATGGAAAAAACACTACATGAAATTATGAATTCTCTATGGTGATAAAAGGTAAACTTTTTTTATCACATATCTTCTGGGGCTAAAGAATGAGAGAAATGGACACGACTTATATTGAGAAGCATTCATTAAAGTGGTTAAGCCAAGCTATGAAGTTATTCTGTATCCACATTAAAGGGGATAACTAAACCCCAGACTACTTGGACTCCCACCTATCCCAAGAATAGGGTCCTATTCCCCATCCTGATGGAGCAGCAAGCTGCACATGTGCCCTGCCACTTAATTCATTCTCTCTCTTTTTCTCTGTCTTTTGGACTTTGTCTGGGTGTTATATTTATACTTTAGAGGTGGCAGTGTGGCTTATTCTTAATACATTGTGCCCTTTGTGTGCCGACCCCCCAGCCCCATCTTAGGTTTTTGTCTCTCATCGATGTAATGATTTTGCTGCTGTTCATTTTATGTGTCATGTCTTTGGAAAAAATATTGTATGTATTTATACCAATAAAATATATATTCTCATATGGAGGTGTGGTTTTTAAAAAGTTGCAGCAATAGATCTGGAGTGAAACTAATTAACATAGCTAATAACACCCACTTTCAGTGATTTTAAAAAAAGCCAATTTTTCCATAAGTAAGACATAATTTGTAACTTTCTGAAGCCAGAATTCTGGAGTGCATGGCATGATAAATACCCCATCACCAACTTATTGTGCATACACATCTACTACCACTACAAAAGCCAACATACAGTTGTGTTCAAAATTATTCAACCCCCACTGAAAGTGAGTGTTTTGGCCAGTTTGACATTGATTTTGATCATTTCAGTCATCTTGTTTACAATTAAATCAAAGAGGCACTTGTAAGTCAGACAAATATAACATAACATTTATAATGAAATAACCACAAATGTCTTTTCTGTGCTCACATCATTATCAGTTTTATTCAACCCCCAAGTGACATTCAATCTTAGTACAACATCCTTTTCCAGTTATAACAGCTTTTAAACGTGAAGCATAGCTTGACACAAGTGTCTTGCAGCGATCTAAGGGTATCTTTGCCCATACTTCATGGGCAAAAGCCTCCAGTTCAGTCACATTCTTAGGCTTGCGCGCTGAAACTGCTTTCTTTAAGCCCCACCAGAGGTTCTCAATCGGATTTAAGTCTGGTGACTGCGATGGCCACTTCAAAATGTTCCAGCCTTTAATCTGCAACCATGCTCTAGTGGACTTGGAGGTATGCTTGGGATCATTGTCCTGTTGAAAGGTCCAACGTCTCCTAAGCCTCAGGTTTGTGACGGACTGCATCACATTTTCATCCAATATCTCCTGGTACTGAAGAGAATTCATGGTACCTTGCACACGCTGAAGCTTCCCTGTACATGTAGAAGCAAAACAGCCCCAAAGCATGATTGACTCCCCGCCATGCTTCACAGTAGGCAAGGTTTTCTTCATAGGCCTTGTTCTTCCTCCTCCAAACATAGCGTTGATCCAGGGGCCCAAACAGTTCTAATTTTGTTTCATCAGTCCACAGAACACTATCCCAAAACTTTTGTGGTTTGTCCACATGACTTTTGGCATACTGCAGTCGACTCTTCTTATTCTTTGGAGACAGCAAGGGGGTGCGCCTGGGAGTTCTGGCATGGAGGCCTTCATTACGCAGTGTGAGCCTTATTGTCTGAGCTGAAACTTCAGTACCCGCATCTGACAAATCTTTTTTCAGTTCCGCAGCAGTCACACGGGGACTTTTCAACACTTTGCGCTTCAGGTAGCACACAGCAGTCAAAGTCAGCATCTTCTTTCTGCCACGACCAGGTAGCGTTTTAACAGTGTCCTTTGCCTTGAATTTGAGAATGATGCTTCCAATGGTGTCTCTTGGTATGTTTAACATCTTTGCAATCTTCTTATAGCCATTGCCCTTTCTGTGAAGAGAAATCACCTCTTCTCTTGTCTTCCTGGACCATTCTCTTGACTTCACCATGTTTGTAAACACACCAGTAAATGTCTAGAAGGAGCTGAGTATCACAATCATTTTAAATCTGCCTAATTGGTGCTTATTATGCTTGATTGCTGCTCCTTGACATCCACAGGTGTTTTCAATACCTGATCGAAAACACCTGAATGAACCTCTGTTCTTAAGAGTGGTCGTCTTTAAGGGTTGAATAATTGTGTCAATGAAGAAATCACAAAAAAAACATTTAATACTGTATTACAAAAACAATTGATGTCATTTTAGTTGCATTTGGTTCTTTAAAAAGTCCTTGTAAGATGTCATTCTGAACACAATTACAAATGTACACTAAATTCCCTAAAACCCTTTACAGCATTGGGGGTTGAATAATTTTGAACACAACTGTAGATGTGGATATTGATGTGGATGGTAATTTGGATTTATGAAATGCCTTTATAACAAGGCTGTTGTCAGAGAGACAGTGGCAGAGATGCTATACATAACTGAAAATACTATTAACATTGATACAGTTTATGCCATTAAGACCCTATTTTGAATCAGTTGTTTCAGGTGACCTTTTAAAATTGTCTGCCATATCTAAATACATGAGTAATAGCGCTATATCATATACAGCATTATGATTCATTCAGAATCATTATATAGGGCATTACAGAGAAGTACTGAGCAGTATAGGTGTGAATAAAGCACTTGGGGTGAGATATAACACTTACTATTAGTTGCTGAAGCATGTCTGTGTTGTGAAATGTCTGTCCATGCTTCTTTCTGCTCTTCCTCTCCTCTCTATAGATGTCTATGGAATGATATAATCAGATTCATCAGTGATCAGGCACACAGCTTTGGCTTTTGCAAGACAGATTGCAAATTTCAGAGAGAAAGCTAGTTTAGAAAGTGGGAACAGAACAGCTGATAACTAGAGAACAAGGCATTTTCTCTGATATGATATATTACAAATTTTCTTATGTTCAACTGTACTACTGATTTATACAAAATTGTGTGAAAAGGGAGTGACTATTTACCAGTGGCGTTGCTAGGGCTGGTGTCACCCGGTGCAGTAGAAAATGGTGTCACCCCAGACCCCCCGAAGCAATAATGTTTTAGTCATATAACCAAAAATAACAGATACTCACTAGTGCTTAGGCCTCTTTCACACTTGCGTTTTTCCTTTCCGTGCTAGAGTTCCGTCCTCGGGGCTCTAAGACGGAAAGATACTGATCAGGATTGTCCCAGTGCATCTTGAATGGAGAGCAATCCGTTCAGGATACATCAGGATGTCTTCAGTTCAGTATTCAAACGTTTTTTTGCCGTTGAAAAATCCACAGCATGCTGCGGATTTTCCTTGGGCCAAAAAAATTGAAGGCATGCCGCAAGGACAGATCTGGAATTAATGCCCATTGAAAAGCATTAATCCGGATCCGACTTTAAGCTAAATGTTGTTTCGGCGCATCGCCGGATCTGACGTTACCTTTCTGAATGGTAACCATGGCAGCTAGGACGCTACTAAAGTCCCGGCTGCCATGGAAAGTAGTGAGGAGCCAGGGAGGAGCTACTTACCGTCCGTGCGGCTCCCAGGGTGCTCCACAATGACGTTACAGCGCCCTACATCACATGGATAATGTGATCATGCGACGTAGGGGCGCTGTGACGTCATTGTGGAGCGCCCCAGGAGCCACACGGAAGGTAAGTAGCTTCTCCCCTGGCTCCCCACTACTTTTTCATAGCAGCCGGGACTTTAGTAGCGTCCTGGCTGCCATGGTAACACTGAAAGCATTTTGAAGACTGATCAGTCTTCAAATGTTTTCAGGTGTGTTGCGTTGTGACGGATCCAGGGGGCATTTCCGGCGACGGAAATGCACGCCGGATCCTCACAACGGTAGTGTGAAAGGGGCCTTAGTTATTAATTCACTTACAGTCCGGTGTGTACGAAGTGTCTTCACATATAACTAAAGAGGAATTGCTGCTGTTATGTTAATGGCTGCTATAACATTGCACCATCCTTCTGAACATACACATCTGTCATCCGCCTTACCTCATGATCCTGGAGCTGTGCTGTAGAGCTCGGCGGCCACTGTACAGCACAGCTCCAGGATCATGAGGTGTATGTTCAGAAGGAAGGTGCAATGTTATAGCATCCATTAACATCAGCAACAAGTCTGGGCTGGTTCAGACTGTGCTGTGCCTGTGTGAGTGACGTGACCTGGGCCGGTGCAAGCTCAAGCGAAGCTACATCTTGGCGACCCCCCGCCCGCAGCTCACCTGGTCCTGGTCCTTTGTGCAGCAGCTGGCTTCTCCTCTGTGTGGTCCTGGTATCTTCGCTATGCTTCAATCGCTTGAAGACTGTACTTTTCGCCCTATAAGACTATAACACACACATAGGTTTTAGAGGAGTATAATAAGAAACAATATTTTCCACTATACCTCAGGTCAGACCACCAATGTTAATCACACCTCAGATCAGCCCCCCGTGTCAGCCGTCAGCCCCCATCCATCATGCCCCCCCATGTCAGCCGTCAGCTCCGATCCTTCATGATCCCCAATGGGGGAAATGTTGGAGTCTGTACCATCGGGGGGGGGGGGTGACATGATGAGGGACAATGTTGAAGTCTGACTGTGCCAGGGGGGCCGACATGATGTACCCCCCCCCCCCATGGCACAGATTCCAACATTGTCCCTCTCTTCATCAATGTCCCCTCATCATGTCATCCCCCCCCCATGGGTGGCACATTTCTTTTCTTCCCCTCCAGGCTCCATGGCACAAACAGACATTTTGTGATTGTCCCCCATCATTTCTCTTTTCTCACCCCCAGGATTGAGGCGCACATAGTGCCCCATAATAATGTGCCAGTAACACGTGCCTCTCCATGCCACCACATGTGCTAGTAATAAGTGCCTCTCTTGTGCCTCCCCCCATGTGCCAGTAGCCCCCCCATTATTGTGTGCCAGTAGCCCCCCTCATATGTGCCAGTAGCCATCTCCCCTTATGTGCCATTAGGCCCCCTCATGTGCCATTAGTCCCCCCTCATGTGCCAGTAGCCGTCCCCTTTATGTGCCAGTAGCCCCCTTTATGTGCCAGTAGCCCCCTTTAATGCCAGTAGCACCCTTTAGTGCCAGTAGCACCCTTTAGTGCCAGTAGCCCCTTTTATGTGTCAGTAGCCCCCTTTAGTGCCAGTAGCACCCTTTGTAAGCCAGTAGCCCCCGTTAGTGCCAGTAGCCCCCTTTAGGTGCCAGTAGCCCCCATTAGGTGCCAGTAGCCCCCTTTAGTGCCAGTAGCACCCTTTAGTGCCAGTAGCCCCCGTTAGTGCCAGTAGCCCCCGTTAGTGCCAGTAGCCCCCTTTATGTGTCAGTAGCACCCTTTAGGTGCCAGTAGCCCCCTTTAGTGCCAGTAGCACCCTTTAGTGCCAGTAGCCCCCTTTAGTGCCAGTAGCCCCCTTTAGTGCCAGTAGCACCCTTTAGTGTCAGTAGCCCCCTTTAGTGCCAGTAGCCCCTTTTATGTGTCAGTAGCCCCCTTTAGTGCCAGTAGCACCCTTTGTGTGCCAGTAGCCCCCTTTAGTGCCAGTAGCACCCTTTAGTGCCAGTAGCCCCCTTTAGTGCCTGTAGCCCCTTTTATGTGTCAGTAGCCCCCTTTAGTGCCAGTAGCACCCTTTAGTGCCAGTAGCCCCCTTTAGTGCCAGTAGCCCCTTTTATGTATCAGTAGCCCCCTTTAGTGCCAGTAGCACCCTTTGTGTGCCAGTAGCCCCCTTTAGTGCCAGTAGCCCCAAAAAAAAAAAAAAAAAAAAACACTTTTACTTACCTCCAGCGATGCAATGCAGGCCTCTTCCGGCCTGTGTCTCGAGCTGTACGGCTCCGGCGGCGCGATGACGTCATCGCGCCGCCGGAGCCGACCTCTGATAGGCTGCCGGTGTACCATGAAAAAGCATTAACTTATGAAGAAACATTAAGCAGCTGATTTCAGGGGGCGTGTCGCTCTGCTCTCGGCTCAGATTGGCTCACATTCAGGGGGTGTGTTCTACGCTCGCGCTCGGCTCAGCTCAGTAGCAGAAGCAGGTCTGAAGCCCGTGTGGCACGGGGGGTTTATGAGGAGGCAGGGATGTATGAATAAACCTGTGAGCCCCCCCCCCCCAATGTTGCACAGAAAACCGCAGGTCTGAATTTACCTGCGGTTTTCTGCGCAACATGAAGGGGGCTGCTCACAGGTTTATTCATACACCCGTGCCAACCCCGCGCAGTGGCACTGGGGATCAGAGACTGTCACGAAGAAAACCGCAGGTCTGAATTGACCTGCGGTTTTCTGCGCAACATGGGGGCTCACAGGTTTATTCATACATCCCTGCCTCCTAAACCCCCGTGCCTCCTCATAAACCCCCTCGTGCCGCGCTGGCTGCAGACCTGCTTCTGCTACTGAGCTGAGCCGAGCACGAGCGTAGAACACACCCCCTGAATGTGAGCCAATCTGAGCCGAGAGCAGAGCGACACACCCCCTGAAATCAGCTGCTTAATGTTTCTTCATAAGTTAATGCTTTTTCATGGTACACCGGCCTAGTGCTGGCAGCCTAACAGAGGAACAGGGAGAGAGAGGACACGCCTCTCCCTCCTCTGCTGCTGCTCAGCGCGAAGATGAGCGCAATGCAAGCGCTCATCTCCGTCGCGCGTCTGAAAATAGTCAGTCCGCCCCTGGTGACACCCCATCAGACTGGTGTCACCCGGTGCGGACCGCACCCCCCGCACCCCCCTCTCAACGCCACTGCTATTTACCATGAAAATACAGTGCAATCAGCAGGTTATAGAGCAGATGGAGTTGAGCAGTCAATGACAACGGAGCTCAGAATGAGCAGAGATTTACATGAATAATAATAAACTTTCATTGCCACTATATATCAATCTGCTCAGCTCCTCCTGGTCTGCCTTCACATTGCACTGAATGCCCAATATAACAAGTCTATAAACATCTCTGGGGACAATTTCTAATTATCACATTGTACTACAAAACTTGCAGTGGATGAGAGTAATGTGTCTTCATAGTGATTATGGACTTCAGCTAATAGAATAGCATTTACAACAGACTTTTTCCCTGAAGACCATAACATTTGGAAAAAACATAGAAATCACTTTCCACTGTGCTAATGTAGTGTCTAAATAAAGATAGGAGACACATACCTATTTTGACAAAGCGTATTAATAATGTTTGCATTGGTACACTCTTCCAAATATATCCCCTGCTACAGATAACATAAGAGCAAGCAATTTCAGCAAAGGTCTCCCGGTACAATCTCTAGAGCAGCACTGCCACCCGAATGTCAAGAATGAGATATGGAAGATAACATAACCTGAACAAACAAGAGAACACAATCCTTGCTGTGCCCTAACATAAAGCTAGGTCCACAACCAATTAGTCTATATATCAGGTTGCTTACCAATAACATCCAAATTCTTACACTATCTACCTTGTAGATAGTACTCCCCAAATACATATACTCTAATGCTAGTTTAAACTGCTGACAACAGTAAATGCAAAAATCAAAGTTAAACCAGCACCTTCAAACAATATGTAATATCACCACCATGTCAGCCACTGTAGCGTGTACATGTACCGTACTTTATTTCATATTGTTTGGAGGTGATGGTCTAACTTTATCTTTTCCATTGTACATTTGGGAGAGTGTTCTGCATTGTTTCTAGGCAGAAGAGTGCTGTTAGCCAGCAAGATCTTCTGCCCAGAAACGATAATTTAGGTGTCCACTTGAACGATTGTTTCACCAGATGAACGGGTTCATCAGGTGATCTGCTGCACCTTTAAACAGGTGTCTAAAGTGTAAAACTGTCCTTAAAGTATATTAAAGCTGGATATTACACTGCCCTGAATTTTGTAGGCCTAGGTCCTGGAGAGGCAAGTCTGAGTGTGTTGAACACCTTGCTGTTGGTAGATGGGCTTGACACAATTGTGATAAAAAATGTGCATGAAGAACTTCTAATTTTCATGTATAGTAAGTATAGCAGTAATGCAATTTAGATTAACCCATGTTTCCAGTGTCTGCATGTGTCTGTGTATGGAGCAGTGTGCTGCTACATTTAGTGTTTGGCAACATTTAAATGGGCATAGCTTAGAATATATGAAACATAGATAATCTATGGAATTGCTGATTAAGCTGGATGTCTAACCATATCTATGCACAGACTTATGTAAAAGTTAAAAGCAAAGTTCCTTGGGATGTTGTTGATCAGATGCCCTAATAACACTAAGCTAGTAGGTGCATTAGCATGTACTGAATAGCCCCTGACCTCACTAATGGGGTCCATAGGAAAGTCAACTGGCTAAATGGATCACCTAATATTAGCTCTATTCTGTGCATAGCACATAATTTTGGGGGTATTGCAATTGAACCCCGTGTTATAAAAATAAGATGGATTATAAATACGGGTCACCAGTCCCTGTTAGCTACAAGCATCAGACTCATGAGTGTGTCCTGTGTCATTGGGACCTGATGCTATCCGGTCGTGTCATTTGGTCAAGAACTGGACTGTATATCAAGAGATACAGAACTATTCTAATGATAAATCCACTCAACATTGTACAAAGATATTTCTAATATTTTAAAAAGCCTCTTAAAAGATTACCTGATCCTTCCTCCGGATGTGTGCAGTATCTCAGACCTGAGGGTACAGTATCTGCAAATGTTATGTTCTGTTGGCAGGAACAGGGCTAACCACTTAGTTCCTCCCTTCTTAGTAGGAGTGGCCTGGTCCTGCTTCCTGCCAGGAGGGGAAGTTCTAGCTAGGACAGTTAGGAGGAAGGCAACACATTCAATTGCTCCTATTCCAACAGGACCAGCTTCTAAACCAAATCTTCTGTGAGACCAATATTCCAGAGAGACTACAAGAAAACCAGGATGCATGAAAAGCTACAGCGAGATATAGTCAGCAGTGACCAGCAAACCACCACTTTATAGACCCTTCTGCAGGTGAAGGATTATGGTTCAGACACCTATCACCTAGATTACAACCAGACAAAACCAATTAAAAGCCTGCGAAATACAGTAGACACTTATAGTGTTGAGCATGAATATTCGAATAACGAATTCTAATCGTGAATATCGCCACTTCGATAATTCTTGGATATTTAGAACATATTGCTATATATTTGTTTCTCGAATATTCGTCATTTTTAATCATCCATCTGAAATGAACAGTACACATGATTCCTCCCTGCTTACGGTGTCTGGTTCCCAAAAAAACTGTTCTTATCTGTCCGGGCTCAATAGGATTTCAGCCCGCTCCAGTCAGTGCCCGTTGCCGTGCGCATGGGGCGTCCACATCACCATGGGAATGCCTCAGGGTTAGAATATACCATCGGATCTGAGTTTTCACGATCTCACAACAGCGAATAGTCTTGTCATAAGACTATGCAACCAATAGAGGGCGCTGTTATGAGCTATTCTTTTTTTTCCGAATATTTGCGAATATATGATGAATATTCTACAAAGTACTCATTAAATATCAAAAATTCGAATATAGACCCTGCTGCTCATCACTAGACACTTATATCCACCAGTGCCAGCTTACAACAGTTAGCGGATAGGTTCAAGGGAGAGTCGTCTACAGAGGTGCCATTAATCCCCTCATCTGGGGACAGGAATCTTACTTTGACCAAAGTACTGCTGGATGTACTATAAGTTATATTTAACAATGGACTTTTATTCCTTTACTTCTGGCCTAAGTCTTTAAATCACCTTTCAGTGGCGTACACACAATCCATGGGGCCCCGGTGCGAAACTGATCCATGGGGCCCCCTCCCCATCGCCGCCCCCCACCCCTAACCTGCCTTCACCCCCTGTACGCTAAAAACATCCTATATTGTGCTCCAGGCAGTAATCCCTGTATAGTGTCCCCAAAAATAATAGAATTGCCCCTACAGTGCTTCCCCAATAGCAACGCCCCATGCTGCCTCCATATAGTAATTTCCCACACTGCCCCCCATAGTAATTTGCCCCCACACACACACACACACAGTCATTTCCCACACTGCCCCCATACACTAATTTCCCCACACAGTAGTTTCCCCACACTGACCCCATATAGTAATGTCCCCACACTGTAGTTTCCCACATTGCCCCATATAGTAATTTGCCCCCATAATCATTTGCCCCTACATGTCCCCCCACACCGTAGTTTCCCAACACTGCCCCCACACCGTAGTTTCCCACACAGTAGTTTCCCACACTGCCCCCACACAGTAGTTTCCCCACACCGCCTCCCACACAGTAGTTTCCCCACACCGCCCCCACACAGTAGTTTCTCCCACACTGCCCCCACACAGTAGTTTCCCACATTGCCCCTCACACAGTAGTTTCCCCACTCTGTAGTTTCCTTCACCCTGTAGTTTCTCCCACACTGCCCCTATAGTAATTTGCCCCCACACTTCCCCTCACACAGTAGTTTCCCACATTGCCCCCACACTGTAGTTTCCACTCTGTAGTTTCCTTCACTCTGTAGTTCCCCCCACTGCCGTATAGTAATTTGCCCCCACAATCATTTGCCCCCACAAAGTAATTCCTCCATTATCTCCATAATAATTTTTCCCCCACATGTCCCCCAAAGTTGTCACATAAAAATTAATAAAAAGAGATAAAAACCTAAAAGCTAAATACTTACCTGCGCTTGCTTGCAGAGAAGACGCTCACACTTCTCTGTGCTGCAGGCGTCTCGGCCCCGGTCGTGCGTGATGACGTCATCGCGCACGCCTGTGCCGGGATTTCACTACCGCATAGGCCTCAGGCCTATTAGGCCTGAAGCCTATAGCGGTGAGCGGCGGCAGGGCAGGGAACTATGCGCTCCCTTGCCCCGCCGCAGTATGGTGTCAGCGCTTATTCTGGCACCCCAGTGAGGGCCCCGGTACAGCGCTACTGCAGGGGTCCACAGGCGGCCGGGCCCCCTGGAGTGCCGGGCCCGGTCGCAACTGCGACTGCTGCGACCCCTGTATGTACGCGCCTCTCACCTTTCCAGTGACTGCACCAATCCCCAGGGAGCAATAGCCTAATGGAGTACACGGTGACAAAACATCCCATCAGGGTCACTACCACTTCCATCCTCTGTGCCGACTCCTCGAGGGCTCACTTCATGTGCATCTAAGTATGCCTTTGTCAGTGCCAAAAACTAATGGCCTCAAAGATCAAATTTAGCAAGACAAACTGTATTAACAATTTAGAACACATTCTGTATATTTTCAATAAACGTCTGCACAGAATCTCTATGAACCTCTATGACAGTGAACTGTTTAGGTACTTAGGCCTCTTTCACACTTGCGTTCTGAGGATCCGGCGGCACTTCCATCCCACCAGATCCGTCAGAACGCAAGTCGCCTGAAAGCATTTGAAGTCTTTGAAATGCTTTCAGGTTACTATGGCAGCCAGGACGCTACTGAAGTCCTGGCTGCCATGGTACTCAGCAGCAGTGTACTTACCTGCGCTGAGGTCGCCGGGCACTCCATCATGGTGTCACAGGTCCCTGCGGCGCATAGATCAATGTGCCTCCCGGACCTGTGACGTCATGAAGGAGCGCCCGGACGCCACAGCGCAGGTAAGTATACTGCTGCAGAGTACTTACCATGGCAGCCAGGACTTCAGTAGCGTCCTGGCTGCCATGGTAACCGATCGAAGCCCCAGCTTACACTGGGGCCCCGATCGGAACTGCTGCTGCGCATGTGCAGAGCTAAACGTCGGATCCGGCGATGCGCCGAAACGACGTTTAGCTTCATTCCGGATCCAGATTAATGCACTTCAATGGGCATTAATTCCGGATCCGGTGTTACGGCATGTCTTCCGGATTTTTGGACGGAGACAAATCCGCAGCATGCTGCGGTTTTGTCAATGTCCAAAAAACGTTCACATACTGAACGGAAGACATCCTCATGAATCCTGAACGGATTTCTCTCCATTCAGAATGCATTAGGATTATCCTGATCAGTTTCTTTCCGTCCTAGAGCCCCGAGGACGGAACTCTAGGACGGAAAGCAAAAACGCAGATGTTAAGGGGCATTACCAACTCACGCTCTATGAGCAAGCCTTTATATGTCTTCAAGTTTGTAAAATAATTAAAAACATATCGTCTCTGATCTAATGTAAACCAGAAACACAGAACAGGAATGAACAATACAATTGTAAAACAGACAATGGACTACAGTACCTTATGAAGAGAAAAGCTCAGTCATAACTAGCTGATAGTATACTGTTCAACCAAATAAAAAGGTATCAAAATCACTTCTGAATGGTATGGTATGGTTGAGTAAAAATGCAGAAGAGCAAGGAAGGAAATAGAGGCATCCTTTCATGGACAGCAAAAAAGCTTGCAGGAGCTCAAGAAAGTTATGGATCATAGACCATAAGGGCTTACACAATGATGAACACAAAAAAGCATTATACAAACCATTAGGTTAAACTAGATTGTTACATCCAAACGTAAAAACAAAGGTGCAATGGCACACTGCAGCTAGAGCTCCGTCCTGCCACTATGCTGGATGTTAGAAGAGTAGAGATGAGCGAACACCTGGATGTTCGGGTTCGAGAGGTTCGGCCGAACTTCCGGAAAATGTCCGGGTTCGTGATCCGAACTCAACCCGAACTTCATCCCGAACCCCATAGAAGTCAATGGGGACCCGAACTTTTGGGTACTAAAAAGGCTGTAAAAGACACCCAGAGGGATAATATACCGCAATAAACGCATTGCGATTGCAACTTTGAGCTAACGATCACCATGGGAACGCCTCCTCCAGTAGAATGTACTGTCGGATCTGAGAATTAAGTTGAAATCGCAATGCGATTCTTATATATTTGCTTAATCGCATTGTGATTTCAACTTAGCATTGCTAATAATTCCATCCATATCGTTAACTTACTGAGTCAGTAAGTTAACGAATATGGATGGAATTATTTAGCAATGCTAAGTTGAAACGGCAATGCGATTAAGCAGATATATAATAATCGCATTGCGTTTTCAACTTAATTCTCACATCCGACAGTACATTCTACTGGAGGAGGCGTTCCTATGGTGATCGGTAGCTCAAAGTTGTAATCGCAATGCGATTAAGCAATACATAAGAATCGCATTGCGATTCCAACTTTTTAGTACTCAACTTTTAAAATCGTACACCACTTTAAGTTCCAAAGTTGCAATCGCGTCGAATAGAACTTAAAGCTGTCTCTTAGTCAGTTTTAGTATTGGTGTGTTGTAATAGAAGTTACATTCGTATGCTGAATATAACTTAGAGCAATACAGTCAACTTTACACTGTTAGTTTTATTATCGCGATAATACAACTATTCAAGAATCGTGTACGTAGCGTCTGTACGTGTGTGCGTACTCGGACACTATTCTATTTTGCCAGCCACAGCTGAAACCACTGATTTATGGTATTGCTATTTTGGCAATTGAATTTAACCCCAGAAAATAATCTATCCTTTGCCAGACAGCAGACAGTATTATACTTGTCTAACCAAAGCTGGAACACCAGATTTAGGGGATTGGTATTTGGGCAATTGTATTTAACCCCTTAATAAAATATAGAAATTTCTTTCCTGAGTTTCTAGGGGTGACAATTAGCACAGCCAAGCCCCTGATGTAGGATATAGCAAAAAAAAACTAGGATTGATGGATTGATGGACTTGGTGGCAGCTTCTTCTGGCGCACCACAAGTCACAAAATGGCCGCCGATCAACCCAGAAAATAAGTGACAGAAAACGCTCTGTGCAGCCTAAAAACCAGCGAGCAAGTAACTAGCAGAAGTTCAATGATTCTCAGCTGTAAATTGATCCGTTCATTAGGTGCTGTTGCTGACTTTAACCTGCCTAATCTCGCCCTGACAGAAGCTGCGCCCTCTCCCTACACTAATCAGAGCAGTGTGACGTAGCGGCGCCACGTGACTCCAGCTTAAATAGAGGCTGGGTCACATGCTGCACTTGGCCAATCACAGCCATGCCATTAGTAGGCATGGCTGTGATGGGCTCTTAGGGCAAGAAGTAAAACGCTAGCTGATTGGCTGCTGTGCAGCCCTTCAGAAAGCGGGAAGTAATCGACGAACACCGAACACGAACCCGAACTTTTTTGAAAATGTCCGGGTTCGGGTCCGGGTCCCGGACACCCCAAAATTCGGTACGAACCCGAACTATTCTCGAACTGTTCGCTCAACACTATAGAAGAGGCATTAGTTTATATTTTGCACCTGCGTATTGGGTTGTGCTGACTGCAATCCCCATTTTATTCCTTTGTAGCATATATGGGAGGCGTGGTGACCTCCATTCAGTCATGCACACCTGACTAGTGGATCCGCCCTGTAGGCTGGTTTTAAAGTCAGTATAAAACTGAGTCTGCTTTATAGAACTTACCAGAAGCCATTTGGTTCCGGGAGAAGTACTAGTGGGCTCAGCATGCATGTTGGTATTTGCATCCCTTGATCTGATGAACACTGTATGGCACCAGACGGGGTTACAAGCAGAGTGTATCTGGCATGCATGCTGCACCTGCACTCCCTGGATTTTGTGTGGCTGATACGGCCCATAAAAGGTAAGAATTAATGTTAGGGACCACTCATAGAGGCAACCGTGACGTGGTGGGTGGCTTACATAATTTGGCCAAAATATAAACTAATGCCTCTTCTAACATCCAGCATAGTGGCAGGACGGAGCTCTAGCTGCAGTGTGCCATTGCACCTTTGTTTTTACGTTTGTATGTGTATTTCACCATAGCAACGTGCACCTGCGTATTGGGTTGTGCTGACTGCAATCCCCATTTTATTCCTTTGTAGCATATATGGGAGGCGTGGTGACCTCCATGCAGTCATGCACACCTGACTAGTGGATCCGCCCTGTAGGCTGGTTTTAAAGTCAGTATAAAACTGAGTCTGCTTTATAGAACTTACCAGAAGCCATTTGGTTCCAGGAGAAGTACTAGTGGGCTCAGCATGCATGTTGGTATTTGCATCCCTTGATCTGATGAACGCTGTATGGCACCAGACGGGGTTACAAGCAGAGTGTATCTGGCATGCATGCTGCACCTGCACTCCCTGGATTTTGTGTGGCTGATACGGCCCATAAAAGGTAAGAATTGATGTTAGGGACCATTCATAGAGGCAACCGTGACGTGGTGGGTGGCTTACATAATTTGGCCAAAATATAAATTAATGCCTCTTCTAACATCCAGCATAGTGGCAGGACGGAGCTCTAGCTGCAGTGTGCCATTGCACCTTTGTTTTTACGTTTGTATGTGTATTTCCCATAGCAACGTGCACCTGCGTATTGGGTTGTGCTGACTGCAATCCCCATTTTATTAGATTGTTACATCACTGAATGCATTTACAAACTGAAAACATGATGGCTCTGTATAACATCTGACTTGTACAGGTCCTTAATGCAGCACCTTTAGCAGTGTACGCGACCCCACTGTACCAACATTTGCCTCCAACTTTGTGTCCTGTTCACTTATATGTGAATTAGGGATCAATGCCTCTGTGAAGATTATAACTAAACATGAACGAATCGAAGCTGACAAAGTTGAATTTGTTCCGAATTTCAGAAAAAATGCGATTTTCAACTAATGCAAATTTCCTTGTGCTTCGTGCTAACGAATCACAATTTTTCCTAAAATGGCGGCTACACGTGTGAGGACATGGGGCAAGGAACTCTGGGAAGGTGGTATGACCCATAATACCATGCATGCAGCCAATCAGCAGCCAGCCAGCCCTGTGATGTCACAGCAATATAAATATGGTGGCCATCTTGGATTCAGACATTTTCCAGCGTTGCAGGGACAGACGTGAGAAGGCGCTAGGGACAGCAATAGGAAAAACCTCATTGTGGGAAAAAAATGAAAAACAATTTATAAGTGCAGGAAAAGGATATTAGGGAGGAATCATTTTACAACATCTTAATGCAGGGAGAGACGTCAGAAGGCGCTAGGGGCAGTGATAGGAAAAACCTCATAGTGAAAAAAAAGTGATTTATAAGAGCAGTAAAAGATTATCATTAGACAGCTCTGTCATTCCAGCAATTAGTTCTTGGGGTGCAAGTGCTATGTTGAAAAGTCTTTACTGGCTTATATTTGTGGAAAAAGAAAAATATATACGCAGTTCTCTTCTGCAGCTATATGTGGTGAAAGCATTTAGTGGCGTATTTCAGTACCAAAAGAAAAATATATATGCAGTTCACTTCTGCAGCTATATGTGGTGAAAGCATTTAGTGGCGTATTTCATTACAAAAAGAAAAATATATACGCAGTTCACTTCTGCAGCTATATGTGGTGAAAGCGTTTAGTGGCGTATTTCATTACAAAAAGAAGAATATATACACAGTTCACTTCTGCAGTTATTTGTGGTAACAGCGTTTAGGGGCCTATTTCAGTACAAAAAGAAAAGTATATACGCAGTTCACTATTGCAGTTATATGTGGAGAAAGCGTTTAGTGGCGTATTTCAGTACAAAAAGAAAAATATATATGCAGTTCACTGTTGCAGTTATTTGTGGTAAAAGCGTTTAGCAACATATTTCAGTACAAAAAGAAAAATATATACACAGTTCACTGTTGTAGTTATTTGCAGTAAAAGCATTTAGTGACGTATTTCAGTACTAAAAGTAAAACATATACGCAGATAACTTCTGCAGTTATATGTGGTGAAAGCATTTAGTGGCCTATTTCAGTACAAAGAGAAAAGTATATTCGTAGTTCACTTCTGCAGTTATTTGTGGTAACAGCGTTTAGGGGCCTATTTCAGTACAAAAAGAAAAGTATATACGCAGTTCACATCTGCAGTTATATGCAGATAAAGCGTTTAGTGGCGTATTTCAGTACAAAAAGAAAAATATATATGCACTTCAATGTTGCAGTTATTTGTGATTAAAGCGTTTAGTGGCCTATTTCAGTACAAAAAGAAAAATATATATGCACTTCAATGTTGCAGTTATTTGTGATTAAAGCGTTTAGTGGCCTATTTCAGTCCAGAAATAAAAAAATCTATGCACTTCACTGTTGCAGTTATTTGTGGCTAGAGTGTTTAGTGGCCTATTTAAGTAGAAAAAGGAAAATATATAAGCATTTCACTTCTGCGGTTATATGTGGTGAAAGTGTTTAGTGGCCTATTTCAGTACAAAAGAAAAATATATACACACTTCACTGTTGCAGTTATTTGCTATAAAAGCATTTAGTGAAGTATTTTAGTACTAAAAGAAAAATATATACGCACTTCACTGTTACAGTTATTTGCGATAAAAGAGTTTAGTGAAGTATTTCAGTACAAAAGAAAAATATATACGCAGTTCACTGTTGCAGTTATATGTGGTGAAAGCGTTTAGTGATGTATTTCAGTACTAAAAGTAAAATATATACAGTACGCAGTTCACTTCTGCAGTTATATGTGGTGAAAGGGTTTAGTTGTGTATTTCAGTACTAAAAGAAAAATTTATTTGCAGTTCACTGTTGCAGTTATTTGTGGTAAAAGCATTTAGTGATGTATTTCAGTACAAAAAGAAAAATATATGCGCAGTTGACTTCTGCAGTTATCCTGTATGTAGTGAAAGCGTTTAGCGTCTTTTACAGTACAAAAAGAAAAGTATATACACAGTTCACTTCTGCAGTTATATGTGGTGAAAGCGTTTAGTGGCATATTTCAGTACAAAAAGAAAAAAAATATACGCAATTCACTGTTGCAGTAATTTGTGGTAAAATCGTTTAGTGACGTATTTCAGTACAAAAAGAAAAATATATACGCAGTTCACTGTTGCAGTTATTTGCTGTAACAGAGTTTAGCAGCCAATTGGAGTACAGAAAGGAAAATATTTTCGTCGCTTTTAGGAGTGTTTTAATTTGCTTTTAATTTATTTAGTTCAGCTAAAAGTATGTCAGACAGAGAAGTGCCAGGCCATGCATAGAGGAGTGACAGAGGCCTAAATGTTTCTGGCGCAGGCAGAGGTCACAGCAGAGTAAGGGGGCGTGGCAGCAGGAGTCGCAGAGAGAGGCCTGAGCTCCCGGTGTCATCTAGCGGTAGTGTCTTGACCAGCAACCCAGCGGTTCTTGATTGGTTAACTCGGTCATCCACTTCATCCCAAATGACATCAGACACCCCCAGCCAACAGTTGGGTTCGTCAGATACAACCCTTAGTTGGCATGGCCCGGGAGCAGGCCCTGTGCCCTCACCTGACCTCAACCTGCCTCTGTCCTTTGCTGTTCCCTCAGCCACAGAAGTATTGTATGCTGTGGGCTCAGCTCCACTATACAGTGAGGATGAGCTACTAGAGGACAGTCAGCAGCTACTGCCCAGCCAAAATGTGGAGGAGACATCCGCAGCTTCCTCCGCTAGGTGGGCAAGTAGTGATGAGGAGAGTGATGTGGGAGGGGGTGTTGCGAGCGGTAAGTCTCCTTACCCATAGACCGTTGAGGAGGACATCAGTGACGTCCAGACACTACTCGATGATGATGAAGCCGATCGCACTTGGGAGCCGGGTGCAGAAGGAGCTTCATCAGGAGAAGAGGGTGGCAGCTTCCCTGTGAGGCAGCGGCTGAGCCAGCAAGGTGGTAGCATGGCTGGAAGTCAGCAGGGTGGCAGCAGTGGGAGGTCGGGAGCAAAACATGCCCTGGGTAGACCACCTGCTTTGCAGCAGCCTACCTGCCCGGGAAGTAGTGGTGCAGGGGTTCACGGAAGCAGCAACGGTAGCCGTAAGTCAGTGCGGACTGTCGAGGAGAAAATCACCTACTCGGCGGTGTCAGTTTTTTGTTAAGCCGCCGGAGGAGGAGAACGTGGCAATATGTAGAAGGTGAAGCGTGGCCAGAGTGCCAATGTTGGCACTACAGCCCTGCATCAACATTAGAGATGTCACGAACATAAAATTTTCCGTTCGCGAATGGCGAACGCGAATTTATGCAAATGTTCGCGAACGGGCGAACAGGGCAAACCGCCATAGACTTCAATAGACTAGGCGAATTTTAAAACCCACAGGGATTCTTTCTGGCCACAATAGTGATGGAAAAGTTGTTTCAATGGACTAACACCTGGACTGTGGCATGCCGGAGGGGGATCCATTGCAAAACTCCCATGGAAAATTACGTAGTTGACGCAGAGTGTGGTAAGTTAAATTCGCAATGCGATTAATTTAACCTGCATTAATCGCATTGCGAATTCAACTTAGAGCTGGGCTCCTAATGGTTGTATTGCTAGAATACAACCATTAGGAACTCAGATCTAAGTTGTAATCGCAATGCGATTAACATAACCTGTATTTATCGCATTGCAATTACAACTTAGATCTGAGTTCCTAATGGTTGTATTGCTAGAATAGACGAATATAACAAATATAGCGCTATATTCTCAATCTTCGTTATATAATTCTAGCAATACAACCATTAGGAACCCAGCTCTAAGTTAAATTCGCAATGCGATTAATACAGGTTATATTAATCGCATTGCGATTACAACTACTAACACTGCAGCTTCAGAATGAATCTAAGATGGATGCTGTTCTTGCTTTTTGATAGGAGGTAGGAGGGTCTGGGAGGGAGGGAATGCTGATTGGCTGGAATGTGTCTGCTGACTGTGAGGTACAGAGTCAAAGTTTGCTCAATGATAAAGTATAGGGGCGAACGTGAATATCGCATATGTTCGCCCGCCGTGGCGGACGCGAACAAGCTATGTTCGCCGGGAACAGTTTGCCTGCGAATAGTTCGGGACTCTAGCTCTCTAGTCAACATATGCAGCATCGCCTTACAGTGGCCTGGGAGAACCATGGCTCTGATGTGGTGGTTTAGCCTGCCGCAGCAACCGCTGCATCACCCAGTGGCACGCACCTGGTTTCAGGCAGTCAAGGCTCCACCACCTCAGCCGTAGGGAGCTGTCTGTCATTCCCATCATCTGCTGGTCGTGATGCTCCTGTTGCTCCAAATCCTACTCCTCATCAGTCATTCCGTCAGCAATCGATCACCGAAGCGATTGCCAAGAGACAGCAGTATGTGTGCACTCATCCAACAGCGCAGAAGCTGAATGTGCTCCTGGCCAAGTTGCTGGTGCTGCAGTTTCTCCCTTTCCAAGTGGTGGACTCTGCACCTTTCAGAGAACTGATGGCTTGTGCTGAGCCAAGGTAGAGAATCCCAAGCTTTCGTTTCTTTGCCAAAAAGGCAGTACCAGCCCTGCACACGTATGTAGAACAGAAGGTGGGCCAGTCCTTAAGCCTGTCAGTGTCTGCCAAAGTGCACGGCAGCGTGTGGAGCTGTAACTATGGTCAGGGACAATACATGTCCTTTATGGCCCACTGGGTGAATGTGGTTCCTGCACAGCCACACCAGCAACTTGGCCAGGTCACACCGCTTCCGCCTCCACGTTGTCATGCTGTTGGTCCTGCGACAATGTCCACCTGACTTCTCATCCTCCACAGTGTCCTCAGCCTCCACTGCAGGGACAAGTCACAGTGCCCCTCCAGCATACCACACATGCAGGGCACGGCGGTATTATGCTCTTCTGCACCTGGTTTGCCTTGGCAAACTGAGTCACACAGGGGAGGAACTGCTCCGTGTGATTCATCAAGAAATCGAATTCTGGCTTTCTCCGCGACAACTAAAAATAGGAACCATGGTGACCGACAACAGGAAGAACATGGTGTCGGTGCTGCATCAAGGAGGGCTGAGCCATGCGCTCTGCATGGCACATATGTTCAATGTGGTTGTCAAGCAGTTCCTGAAGTCTTCCACCCATCTGCAAGACATCCTAAAAATGGCCAGGAAACTTTGCATGCATTTTAGCCACTTGTACACCGCCAAGCACACCCTCCTTGAGCTGCAGTGGCAGAACGGCATCAACCAACATAAGCTGATATGCAACGTTTCCACCAGTTGGAATTCCACGCTCCATATGTTGGACTGACTATACGAACAGAGAAAGGCCATCAACGATTTCTTCATGATCCAAGCGGATAGGAGTACTCCCCTGTGTAACTTCGATGTCAGCCAGTGGCAGCTCATGCGTGACACCTGCCGTTTGCTCAGGCCCGTTGAGGACGCCACGTTATTTGGAAGTCGCTAGGACTACGGGATGAACACCGTCATTCCACTGCTTCATGTCCTGGAACAGAAGGTTGTAACAATGGCTGGTCAGGGGATAGGAGACGTGGCACCTAGATCTCATGGCCACATGAGCCCTGTGGGGGATGAACTGGAAAAGGAGGAGAAGGAGAAGGAGGACAATGGAGCACAGGCAATGTGTAGCGAAATGTGTGGTTTTTCTACTCAGCTGACAGGAGAGGAGGAGCAGGAGCAGGCAGAGGGGCTACAGGGCGATGAGGAAGATGAGACAGAGGACTCAGACACACCATGGCAGTATGCAGTGGAGATGGAGGAAGGGAGTCCTCCGAGTCACTTGCACAAATGGCCCGATGCATGCTCACTTGCTTGCGTAGTGACAGCCGAATTGTCACCATTCAGCAGAGGGATTACTTCTGGCTCTCCACCTTGTTGGACCCTCGCTACCGGTCCAAAATGGGGGCCTTTTTTTACACCCACTGAGAGGGAGGACAAACTTAATTACTACAGAGACATCCTATGTAGTCAGTTGGCCGCTGCCTATCTGCGTCATCATCCATCCTCTTGGTCTCTCGTTCTCATCCATCCTCACATTCCACTGCCATGGCTGCTGGGGAGGGGTGGGGTGGCAGGAGCAGTACCAGTTCCATCAGCAGCAGCCTGAGTCTACAGTCTCTGATAAGTAGCTTTCTTCACCCGCATAGTGAATAAACTACTCACCAGCAGGACCTGAACTAGCAGGTGGTGGCATACTTGGACAGCACCCTGCCACCCCACATTAATGACCTGCTGGACTACTGGGCAGCCAAACTGGATTTGTGGCCACGATGGCAGAATTTGCCCTGGAAAAGATGTCCTGCACTGCCAGTAGTGTGGCATCAGAGCGGGTGTTTATTGCGGCGGGGGCCATAGTTACCCAAGGAGAACTCGCCTGGCCACCCAAAATGTGGAGAGACTGACCTTTGTCAAGATGAATCAGGCGTGGATCAGCCAGGATTTCCACCCACCAATTCCTGATGCATATGATTAGATCATCCATGCCGCCTCACCCAAACCTTGAAAAAAGAGACCGGTTTCCTCTGGCTTCCTGCCTCAACTACTATTCTGATGCTGCCACCCACCTGATGGCACACATCTGATGCCAAGTGCTTCTTCTTACACCCACCTTTGTCAGCAGGTACTGGTATGCATATGATTAGATCATCCATGCCGCCTCACCCAAACCTTGAAAAAAGAGACCGGTTTCCTCTGGCTTCCTGCCTCAGCTACTATTCTGATGCTGCCACCCACCTTATGGCACACATCTGATGCCAAGTGCTTCTTCTTACACCCACCTTTGTCAGCAGGTACTGGTATTGCCACCCACTGCCCTACTTTGTCACAGGGTCACTTTGTGGTCTCCTGATGCTGCTGCTGCCATCTCCACACTATGTCACCTTCACACTCTGTGGTATCCTAATGCTGTTGCCATATCCATACTATGTCACCTTGCCATTCTGTGGTATCCTGCTACTGCTGCCATCTCTACACTATGTCCCCTTGCCACCCTGTGGTATCCTGATGCTGCTGCTGCCATATCCACACTATGTCACCTTGCCACTCTGTGGTATCCTGCTGCTGCTGCTGCCATATCCACACTATGTCACCTTGCCACTCTGTGGTATCCTGATGATGCTGCTGCCATCCCTACACTATGTCACCCTGCCACTCTGTGGTCTCCTCATGCTGCCGCCACCTCCAGACTCTGTCATTGTGCCACTTGGTGGCCTTCACCTGATGCTGCTACTGCTGCTGCCACCACCTCCAGACTCTATCATTGTGCCACTCAGTGCCCTTCTACTGATGCTGCTCCTGCTGCATCCACCTCCAGACTCTGTTATTGTGCCACTCGTTGGCCTCCTTATACTGCTGCTACCTCCAGACTCTGTCATTGTGCCACTCTGTGGCCTTCTCCTGATGCTGCTATTGCTGCTGCTGCCACCTGCAGACTCTGTCATTGTGCCACTTGGTGGTCTCCTTATACTGCTACCAACTCCAGACTCTGTTATTGTGCCACCCGGTGGCCTTCTCCTGATGCTGCTACTGCCGCCACCTCCAGACTCTGTCATTGTGCCACTCAGTGGCCTCCTCATACTGCTGCCAACTCCAGACTCTGTCATTGTGCCACTCGGTGGCCTTCTCCTGATGCTGCTACTGCTGCTGCCGCCACCTCCAGACTGTCATTGTGCCGCTCTGTGGCCCCCTGATGCTGACGCCACCTCCACACTGTCATTGTGCCACTCTGTGGCCTCCTCCTGATGCTGCTGCCACCTCCAGACTCTGTCATTGGGCCACTCTGTGGTCTCCTCATGCTGCTTCCATCTCACCACTTCATGACTGGTCCACTATTTTGCCTTTTGGCCTGGCTAACATCATCATGTATTTGACCTTTCTTCTGATCTGTCAGAAGGAAGGAAAGATGACACACAATGCATCCTGTCTGTGTAGCAGCTGTAAGGCCTGTATGGTCCCATCAGAATTGGCTTATGATTTGGTAGCCAAAAGCAGGAGTGGGTACAAAACACAGAAGACATGCAAATTTTCCATTCACGTGTCATCTCTGTTTTAGATACACTCCTGTTTTATTTGACATTTGCAATACTGATGGATTACTGACCAAATGCTGACTGAGTGAAGCTGGAAGCTCCACAGACAGGATCAGTTTTTTGTGGGTTAATGTTCTGATGGATCAGAGGAAGGGCAAATTAATCAGTTACGTCAACACAAAGTTACTGCTGACACCCTCTCCACTGTCAGGGGGGCTCTACTTGTCTAAGCGTTTGATAGAACAGTTTCTGTAGACAGCTATGTTGAATCAGCTGACGACAATGTAAAAGGAGTGCGCTTCTTCTTGGCGTTACCATCAACCGGTAAGGCTGAGTTCATACTTGAGTTATTTGGTCAGTTTTGACCCTGTGACTGCCCAAATAAGTGAAGTGTGCAGTGATTCTAAGATCAGTGCCTGTCATCTGCATGTCATACGGACTCATAGTATTATTTCACTACCCAAGCAGACTCTCTATGTGCGTTACTGCAAGGCACAGTGTTCTACACCACTATAAAGGCTCTCTGCAGCCAGGAAATGGCAGTTTTTTAATGTAATTCGCCATGAATACATTTGGATCGAACCAAATTTTTCCCAAAAAATTCGGCAAATAGAATTTTTGAATAATTCGCTCATCTCTAATTATCACCATGCCATACTGCGTCACTTTATGGCAGAACATGGTGTGCCTAAAGCTCTGTAGTATGGCCTTTGCGTATAAGCAGACATTGTGGAGTCCGCATGTGGCCAAACGTGGTTGCTAATGGTTGCATGGCTTTGAAGGTGGCAGAACTTTGACAGCATGCACATACCCTAATGTCTGCCGTTACCCTTAAGATCAGGGGGATTTGTAGTCTTTACTAGAGCAGAACTCCAACATATCATGTCTATAATCTACATTAACAAATCCTGAAATCAACCACATGAGCATACAGCACTAAACTTACTTCTTAAAAACTATTTGGTTTTACGGTTTTCCTTTGCTCTGCAGTTTCTAAGATTTACTATATCTGTTTTAATAAACCATAATGAGCCATGGATACTTCAAAAAGAAAAGCTGTCACTTTGATAACTCTACGCTTTACTGCTTGTTAAAAGCAATGGCTCTGCACGTTAAAATATGACCCATGTACTAATTACTTATGTTTCAGCACAGACCTTCTCCCCCTCACAGGGATTAAGGTTAATAAATAGGTGAAAATATTAAATTCCCCAATGCGGAATATGCTATTCCTACATTAAGCAGAGGCTAACATCTCAACCGTTATTATAGCTCATTGCAGGCGGTATAATTAGCAAAGCGGGTGCCCTGTTACATGTGCAACATCCAATCAAAAGGACGCTCCTCCAAAATCCCATAAATAGCCAGGGAGCTTATTAACAAATGTCACAGTCCCTTTTCAAATATTTCACATATCCTTGTCATCCTTCGTAGCCAATTTTCTGAACGCCTGTGAATCCTTCATGATTCATGGGGTCTAATCAGATTGATAAGTACCTCTAAAGGAATGGTAATCAGCATGAAAGTTACTACCCCCATCTAAGTGATTTTCTGCCTTCTGCTTAAGATTTGTCATATTAAGACACAAGTAGTATGGCACTTTATAGTCCATCATCATTTTTTTGTCTTATTATTGTTTATTCATTGTGGTGAAGTGCAAGGAGGAGGTGTATATCTCAGTCCACTACAGGGTCCACATGGCCCAAGGTGAGGCCAGCTGTGAATAGTCACTGAGGGATAAAACAATCCTCAGTGTCTGAGACGGATTGAAAAGGCTCAGTGTGGTCCAAGCCAGGAGGGCTGGGGTGCCACAAGGCTGAGGAAGCCTGAGTTTTGGGGGACCCAGCGACACCTGAGGAAAAGAGGTGTCACACGGTCAGAGTCGGGAGGACTGTTGGACCATATTCCCCCAAGGTATTGCGTGGTCACCTTTAGGAGGACTGGTGGGCCGAGACATCAATGGGTTGCATTGGTCACAGCTAGGAAGCTGTCTGACTGCATGGCTGAGTGAAGCTGAATACCACAGTGTGAACACTGACCTAAAGGTGAGTTAGGGAAAACCTCTGTATAGTGAGCGCCTAGCCGGGCAAGTATTTATGGTTTTGTGTTGATGTAACAGATGGTGATGTGAGGCTGCGCCTTCATTGTGCCAAGTGACGCCAAACTTGTAAGTGTGATGTTCTGTGTTATAAAGCACCGTCTGAACTTGAAAACACCCTGTTTGTTGAGAAGAATGTCATTATATTATTATTATTTATTTTTAGAGCGCCATTCATTCCATAGTGCTGTACATATCATAAGCGGTGCACATACATAATACAGGCAATTGCCTTAAGCATGAACGAGACAAGTTACAGACTGGTACAGAAGGATAGAGGGCCCTGCCCGTGAGGGCTTACAATCTACAGTCATGTGAAAAAATTAGGACACCCTTTGAAAGCATGTGGTTTTTTGTAACATTTTTAATAAATGGTTATTTCATCTCCGTTTCAACAATACAGAGAGATTAAAGTAATCCAACTAAACAAAGAAAACTGAAGAAAAGTCTTTTCAAGATCTTCTGTAAATGTCATTCTACAAAAATGCCTATTCTAACTGAGGAAAAAGATAGGACACCCTCACATGTATTCCCTCTTAAATTGGCTCAGATCTCACACAGGTATATCACACCAGGTGCACATAATTAGTAGATCGTTACTCTGCATGTTGAATGAGGCTTGCCCTATTTAAACCTCAGACATTTAGTTTGGTGTGCTCCTGACTGTTGAAGTGAGAGTGAGCACCATGGTGAGAGCAAAAGAGCTGTCAGAGGACTTCAGAAAAAGATTGTAGCAGCCTATGAGTCTGGGAAGGGATTTAAAAGATCTCCAAAGATTTTGAAATCAGCCATTCCACTGTCCGGAAGATAGTCTACAAGTGGAGGGCTTTCAAAACAACTGCCAACATGCCCAGGACTGGTCGCCCCAGCAAGTTCACCCCAAGAGCAGACCGCAAGATGCTAAAAGAGGTCTCCAAAACCCTAAAGTGTCATCTCGAGAACTACAGCAGGCTCTGGCTACTGTTGATGTAGAAGTACATGCCTCTACAATCAGAAAGAGACTGTACAAGTTTAACTTGCATGGGAGGTGTGCAAGGAGGAAACCTTGCTTTCCAAGAGAAACATCGAGGCCAGACTGACATTTGCCAGAGATAAAGTTGACAAAGACCAGGACTTCTGGAATAATGTTCTTTGGACAGATGAGTCCAAAATTGAATTATTTGGACACAACAGCAGAGGACATGTTTGGCGTAAACCAAACACAGCATTCCAAGAAAAGAACCTCATACCAACTGTGAAGCATGGAGGTGGAAGTGTCATGGTTTGGGGCTGCTTTGCTGCAGCAGGACCTGGTCAGCTCACCATCATAGAATCCACGATGAATTCTACTGTGTATCAGAAGGTGCTTGAAGAACATGTGAGACCATCAGTTAGAAAATTAAAGCTGAAGCGGAACTGGACCATGCAACATGACAATGACCCAAAACATACTAGTAAATCAACCAAAGATTGGCTGAAAAAGAAGAAATGGAGAGTCCTGGAATGGCCAAGTCAAAGTCCAGATTTGAATCCCATTGAGATGCTGTGGGGTGACTTGAAAAGGGCTGTACGTGCAAGAAACCCCTCAAACATCTCACAGCTGAAAAAGTTCTGCATTGAGGAGTGGGGTAAAATTTCCTCAGACCGATGTCGAAGACTGGTAGATGGCTACAAGAACCGTCTCACTGCAGTTATTTCAGCCAAAGGAGGTAACACTCGCTATTAGGGGCAAGGGTGTCCTATCTTTTTCCTCAGTTAGAATAGGCATTTTTGTTGAATGACATTTACAGAAGATCTTGAAAAGACTTTTCTTCAGTTTTCTTTGTTTAGTCGGATTACTTTAATCTCTCTGTATTGTTGAAACGGAGATGAAATAACCATTTATTAAAAATGTTACAAAAAACCACATGCTTTCAAAGGGTGTCCTAATTTTTTCACATGACTGTACATGGTATGGGGGAAAGAGACAGTAGGCGAGGGGGAAGCTGGTCATGGCGGTATAGAGGCAGCAGTGTCACTGGTCGTAGGCTTGTCTGAAGAGGTGGGTTTTCAGGTTTCTTTTGAAGGATTCCACTGTAGGTGAGAGTCTGATATGTTGGGGTAGCGAGTTCCAGAGTATGGGGGATGCACGGCAGAAATCCTGGAGGCGAGTGTGGGAAGAGGTGATAAGAGGAGAGGAGAGAAGGAGGTCCTGTGAGGTTTGAAGATTGCGTGTGGGGATGTATCGGGAAAGTAGCTCAGAGATGTAGGGAGGGGACCGGTTGTGGACGGCCTTGTATCTGTTGGTTAGTATTTTAAACTGAATTCGCTGGGCAATGGGGAGCCAGTGTAGGGACTGGCAAGGAGTAACGGGGGGAGAGGTGGATTAGTCGGGCAGCAGAGTTGAGGATAGATTGTAGGGGTGCGAGAGAGCTAGATGGAAGGCCACAGAGGAGAATGTTGCAGTAGTCTAGGCGGGAGATGATAAGGGAATGTACAAGCATTTTTACCGATTCAAAGTTGAGGAAAGGGCGGATGAAGGAGATGTTTTTGAGTTGGAAGCAGCAGGTGGTGGAAAGGGCTTGGATGTGTGGTCGGAAGGAGAGGGCAGAATCCAAGGTCACTCCAACGCAGCGGACTTGGTTGACCGGGGAGAGTGTGCAGTCATTGATTGTGATAGATAGGTCTGTTGGGAGGGGTGAGCAAGATGGGGGAAAGATGATGAATTCTGTTTTATCCATGTTAAGTTTTAGAAAGCGAGAGGAGCAGAAGGAGGATATGCGAGATAGGCATTGTGGGATTCTGGATAGTAAGTGGTGATGTCTAGACCAGAGAGGTAGATTTGTGTGTCATCAGCATAAAAGTGATACTTAAAGCCATGGGACTCTATAGGCTGTCCCAGGCCGAAGGTGTGGATAGAGAAGAGCAGGGGTCCTAGGACAGAGCCTTGCGGGAAACCAACAGAGAGGGAATGAGGAGGTGGTGTGAGAGTGGGAGACGCTAAATGTCCAGTCTGTGAGGTATGATGTGATCCAAGAGAGGGCCAGGTCAGTGATGCCAGGAGATGAGAGAGTTTGCAACAGAAGGGAGTGGTCGACCAGTGTCAAAGGCAGAGGACAAGTCAAGGAGAAGAAGGACAGATTAATGTTTTTGGGTTTTGCTGAACTCTGTGAAAGAGCGATCCCTTACATCATAAACAATCAACTCTTTTATTTGCTTTGTATAATCCTGGAGGATTTGTTGAGATGGATGATCATATAATGAAGAAGGCACCATTTGCTTCTTTAGCAACTGTACAAACAAGTATCTAAGCTATTCTTATAATATACGGTTTGTAAGACAGGACATCCATATCCATGAACCCTACAAATAATAACATGCTGGCTCGTTGTTGGCAATGTAGGGTAGTTCTGAATCAGTGTTTTAATCTGAACAGAGCAATATTTGCATGTGGTTTACATGGTCTATTTCACTGCTTTAACGTCTTCCCATATTAATATGGAAACTGACTTCATGTGAAATTAGTAATCTGCTGTAGGTTTAAAACCATGAGCAATTTTGAGCTTCTCTGGCACTGCACTGCAAAACTTTACTCACAATAATAATAATGTTCGTTATTGCTTTGCATTCATATCCATTGTGGAACTGTCGCCTCCAACTGAATATACTGGTGTCACTATGAAGATTGAGAAAACCATCTTGTGAAAAACAGGTCAAGGTATTTTTTTGGAACGTTTCATACGTCCACTATTAAATCCTGTAAAAGGAAATGCTTTAGCACTTAACCTGGCTTATCCCAGTTTCACAGTCTAACCTCTTGTCCGTCTCTTTGTGATACCCTTCATTCCGCTGCTTAAATAATCCGTTAATGTATAAGAATTTCTTGCATCTTTTCGTTCTTTATTCTTTTCTGCAAGCTGAAGTAATACAATTATACACATTAAGGTGTTAAGATTAGGTCCTCACACTCAGCCAGCATTTCATCTGGAGGTTAAGATTTTGCAAGCCATGGGAATGAACCATAAATAAAAGTTAATTATCTCGCAATGTCCCATTATTTATCAGGTATGAATGAAAGAACGTTAAATTGGACACATAAAAAAGGTATTTATTGAGTACCGCACATTACTTGATTACCCTTTCATGTAGAGCTGAATAAAGTCTACAGTTTCATCTGAATTTTATCCATTTCTTTTCTACCTCCCAGGGGGGTCACACAAAACAAATTTGATGGTAAATCTTTGAGCCGCTGGGAAACTTTAGAGGAGCTAAAAGCTAGAAGGAAAGAGCTGATTTAGCAGGGTAATGGAATGGCTGATTTACTGTGGTAATACTGGCTGGCAGATGTTATGAATGAATAGATGGGGTGCAGTGGACAGCGTAATGACCTCTCACCTTCCATCAACCTGTATGCTAAATTCATTAGTGAGAGTGCTTAGAATAAACTAAGTTTAATCACCAATGTTCTGCAATTTCCAGACAAGGGAAACAAAGATGTCTGAGGGACATATAAGGTCTAGAAAACAAGTGCCCTCACTTAGAAAAAAAAACATCAAGATTTACCACTAGCTACCGACCAACATAACTTATTAAAGGGGTTGTCTCACCTGAGCAAATGGCATTTATCATATAGACAAAGGTAATACAAGGCCCTTACTAATGTATTGTGACTGCCCATATTGCCTCCCTTGCTGGCTTGATTCCTTTACTCATTGCATTATACATTGCTCGTATCCAGGTTATGGCCGCCGCTGCAGGGCAGATATGAGGTGGCTGGAATGGGAGCTGCTGCTCATGCGTGCCTATGCGCACTCTAATGGTCATGGCAACTAGAGAGCCAAGTGCTTTTTGCTATAGTGTGAAAGCACGACTACAGCTACAATGTAGCGATGTATAATGCGATGTAAAAATGAATCAACCTAGCAAAGGAGGCAATATGGACAATCACAATACATTAGTAAGTGGCTCATATTAACTTTGACAACCTCTTTTATTGTGAGATTATTGCATTATCAGGTGGACTTTACTACCCAATAATACCCCACAATATCAGACATAACGCTGAGGTTCTCAAATTGCAGCCACTAAGAGCAGTCTAATTTCGTATTCCAGAGTGGTGTCAGCGGCCCCCTCGAAGCCGCAAGATGATTGGCGCTCGCTGAACCAAGGCATGACACTCATAATTCATTTGTTAACCTTTGTACACAGATGTAGACCGCAGGAAATCCCCAGGTCACAATCCTCCTAAGCAGTCTTGGATTGGAAATACAGTATCTGACGTACTAGACAGGGGCGAGGCCAGAGTCTAGGCTGAGGTCAGTATCCAGGGAGCACCACAAGTACCATGCATACTAAAGAGGAGTGCATAACACACACACACAGGTAAAAGCTGCCACACCAGGGGTATTGCTGCAGTAATCATGTATATATACTGCTTAATTATATTGAACGACCCCCCTCCCCCCCCCAAAAAAAGATTTTTAATTGCGACCATGTGTAAACTGAAACTGAAAATATGTAAACGGACGACTGAGGCTTGAAGCTCAATTTCAACTTAACACACACAGCTTACACTCACCTAAAGAATTATTAGGAACACCATATTAATACGGTTTTGGACCCCCTTTGCCTTTAGAACTGCCTTAATTCTACATGGCATTGATTCCACAAGGTGCTGATAGCATTCTTTAGAAATATTGGCCCATATTGATAGGATAGCATCTTGCAGTTGATGGAGATTTGAGGGATGCACATCCAGGGCACGAAGCTCCCGTTCCACCACATCCCAAAGATGCTCTATTGGGTTGAGATCTGGTGACTGTGGGGGCCATTTTAGTACAGTGAACTCATTGTCATGTTTAAGAAACCATGTTGAAATGATTCGAGCTTTGTGACATGGTGCATTATCCTGCTGGAAGTAGCCATCAGAGGATGGGTAAATGGTGGTCATGAAGGGATGGACATGGTCAGAAACAATGCTCAGGTAGCCCGTGGCATTTAAACGATGCCCAATTGGCACTAAGGGGCCTAAAGTGTGCCCAGAAAACATCTCCCACACCATTACACCACCACCACCAGCCTGCACAGTGGTAACAAGGCATGATGGATACATGTTCTCATTCTGTTTACGCCAAATTCGGACTCTACCATTTGAATGTCTCGACAGAAATCGAGACTCATCAGACCAGGCAACATTTTTCCAGTCCAACAGTCCAATTTTGGTGAGCTTGTGCAAATTGTAGCCTCTTTTTCCTATTTGTAGTGGAGATGAGTGGTACCCGGTGGGGTCTTCTGCTGTTGTAGCCCACCTGCCTCAAGGTTGTGCATGTTGTGGCTTCACAAATGCTTTGCTGCATACCTCGGTTGTAACGAGTGGTTATTTCAGTCAACGTTGCTCTTCTATCAGCTTGAATCAGTCGGCCCATTCTCCTCTGACCTCTAGCATCCACAAGGCATTTTCGCCCACAGGACTGCCGCATACTGGATGTTTTTCCCTTTTCACACCATTCTTTGTAAACCCTAGAAATCGTTGTGCATGAAAATCCCAGTAACTGAGCAGATTGTGAAATACTCAGACCGGCCCGTCTGGCACCAACAACCATGCCACGCTCAAAATTGCTTAAATCACCTTTCTTTCCCATTCTGACATTCAGTTTGAAGTTCAGGAGATTGTCTTGACCAGGACCACACCCCTAAATGCATTGAAGTAACTGCCATGTGATTGGTTGACTAGATAATTGCATTAATGAGAAATAGAACAGGTGTTCCTAATAATTCTTTAGGTGAGTGTACATCAAAATAAACAACACCTCATATATAATGAATATACATATAAGCTTTATTAATAGTTCAAAGGTAAAATGGCAATAATTAATAATTTATGAATTGGCAGCAATCAGATATCCAAAAGAGGACATGAAAGGGTGCCAAAATATCAGGTCATTGTAATCAATAGTATGGTTCAAAGAGCTCTGTGATAAAAAAAAAAAAACACTCTGTTGAAAAATTAATGGACTCCAACCGGAGTTCCAAATAAATATCATATAGTATCACACAGTAATACAAAAGGAAGATTAAATAGATTACCTACCGATATAATGGCGCCCTCTTCTGGGTATAATGTTATGGAAAAATTAATCAAGCCAGAAAAGGAAGCAATATGGACAAACACAATACAGTGGTAAGTGCTTTGTATTAACGTTCTCTACAAGATGAATGCCATTTGCTGAAGTGAGACAACCCCTTTAACCACTAAGGTAAGGGTGGACATTAGTGATGAGCTGCATAGGCAATATTCGTTTTTACAATATTTTGCAAATTTTTCGAATAAATATTCGCAATAAATTTGCAAATTCTAGAATTCTTGATCTCTAGTCATTATTTTAGAGATGCAAATCGGCACTAATAATGTGCATATTTTTTGTGCAATACCTGCAACTTCACATTTTATCAAATCTCTAGTAGATATTACTGATTGGTGCACTAAGTATTGTTGTGACATCACAGCACTATGTCTTTAGCATGTATGTATAGACAGCAGAGAAACAGTAATTCCTATCACACTACCTAACACCCTGCACTGGAATCTCCCACTAACTATCTGTATTATATATATGAGCTATTTAACAAACTAACTAACTAACTAACTAACTAATTAACTAATGTAATTGGATAAGGAAAAGGATCCAGATGAAAGCACAGAGCACAGCAATGACACTGCTCTCTCTCCCTCTCTCTCTCTGCTGGGGAGGTTCTTATATAGTAAAGGGGTAGGCAACTTTCCTATTGGTTGCCAGGGATGTTGCTAAGCTCTGACAAAGATATTGCAGCCTTCTCATTGGCCCACAAGCAAAAAGGAAGGTTACTGATGAAAAAAAAAAAGTAGCTGATCAGCGGAGGAGTGAAGTTTTAGACCCACACCAATCAGATTTTGATGGCCTTTTTTGAAAATATGACATCAATATAAAGATCCTGGAAAATCCCCTTAATAAGACTATTAAGGGCATTTAAAAGGCAAATTAAAGCACTACTAAATTGTGCACAGTTTACATACATTCATTATTCATTTCCCTGCACTTACCTTGTTAATGCCAGCTGGTACACTTAATTATTAACTTTCTCAGAAACTGTAAATAATTGTACGTTATATGTCGCACTAGAGTGGTGTAACACCCAGGGGAGGTGCACAACCCACCGATAGATTCACCACACTATCAAATGGATTGGAATAACTGGATAAATGGTGGGGGCACACTCCTGAATATCTATATACAGGCTTTTATTGCACACCAAGTATTAGAAACAATAAAAATGAATAAATAGAAGTAGGAAGGTATACAATGGAATGTTAAAACATCAAGGTTAAATCTTGCATTGTGTTACTGATTGATAAGGTTTGGCCAAACCATAAAGAGCGCGGAAATCTGGTTGCGACAATCAATGGTCATAAATGTTCGCACCACACTCTAATAAAATACAATAAAATAAAAACAAAATAAAGACCAAGGGGTCTGTTTTAAGCCTTGTGTTCAGGGGTTCAGACCTCTGGATAGTCCGTGGGATAAATCCAGCCAGTGATCCAAATCCATATACTGGAAGACGGGGTTCCGTCTCCAGTCAGAAAGTAAAAAAGCGGCTTCCCGCTTTGACATATAATAGATCGCGATCAAGTTCTGCAGAAAAGAACAGTCTTACCGGTGCGGTGATACTGCCCTCTACGTGACTTCTTCTTTTGGAGTATTAGGAGCACGATTTCAAGGGCTGCTCAGACAAGCGCGATCCTTGTGTTGCACGTGTCTCGTTGTGGAGTATGTCGCTCCGCGTGCAGGGTTGGGTTTTTCGCGCGAAAATCTGTGTCTCACGATATAGTACCGGATTGAGTTGTTGTCTGCAGTATCTTTGTTGTATTCAGGGGATTGTCACACCAAACGCGTTTCGGGGTAAGAATGAATGACCCCTTCATCAGTGGCTAAAGTTCCCCTTCCATCACCCCTCCTTTATATGAGGTGCAAGTGATATGGAAAAACTGGCATGGAATTCTCTTTCCCAAAATTGGAAAAAACTGGCATGGAATCCTCTTTACCCAAAATTATAAAATATGGAGACTATAACAAGGTGAAAAGGGTAACAAATTGTATATTAAAATCAGACACAGATAAATCATCATTCATAATATGCTAATATATTTCAAATATGGCTTGTAACGATCACAATTATTCTCTGAATAGTTTAGATTCATCTAATATTAATCTATATACAAGACCATAATTGCTTCAATACCATCATGTATTATGCTTCATATTATAGGTAAGCAAGTTCCAATTTACTATTCCTTACATACAATCGTTCCTAATGTTCTTTTATACATTGTAGTATAAAAAACGCAATCGAAACCTATGCGGTTCCGATGCGTTTTTCATGCAGTAAAAACTTTATGTCATAAAATAATGGACCGTCACAATATTCCACATATTATAATCGTTTAGAGAGTAATATACATTATCAGTTGTCAGGTCTAGGTTATCCATATATCACCCGTACGAATCTTAGACAATGCATCGAACGTTAATCCTCAGTTCCAATGCATTCTCTAATGATGATTCAACATAGGTTTGATTTACTATGGGGCTATAATGTCAAATTACATATCATAAATAATTCATAGATAATTCCCCTACAATGGACAGTTTTATATACATATATTTTGGGCATTTATCTATCAATTACATTACAAGAACCGCAACTAACATCAAGGCGGTTCTAATGCGTTTATTTCTTGCACTAATTATCTTCATATCTAAGAGTAAAAGTATATGTGTATACAGAGAGAGCATGTTCTAACCTGCTAAATAATAAAAGGACAGAAAATGGAATGAAGAACACCATATTCACTAAATATCATCCAAGTGTGGTTATGATCAAAAATAGACTCTAACTTCGATTATATCGCCAGCATTCAGTAAGTATGATGTGCTAGAGGTGGGGGTCCAGCCCAGAGGGAAACCAGATGAGGAATAAACACTCCATCTGGTTACTGTCAGAGGTGGACGCCCACCTCAGATCTAGAAGGAACCCGAATAATTCAAATTCTGCATTCAACCCATGTGGAGTTAGTGTGTTGAACTCGAAGATGCGTTGGGTTTCCAAGCGGGACATTTTTTCAATATGATTCCCGCCACGCCAGTCCCTAGGTACTTTGTCTATTGCTGCAAACTTCAATTTAGATGGATCCTGATTATGAAACAATTTGAAATGGTTTGATACTGTATGTTTTGTCTCCCCCTTTCTGATATTGGCAAGATGTTCCGCTATCCGTTTTTTCAAAGGTCTCTTAGTGCGTCCTATATACTGTTGTTTGCAAGGGCATTCCATAAGGTATACGACATCTTCAGATTGGCAGGTTAAGAATTCTCTTATTGTATGTTTAAATTTGGTGACAGTAGCTATCACTTCAGTCGTTCGTTTTTCAAATTTGGTGGATCTACAGTTATTACAATTGCCACATCTGAAGAAGCCTTTGATGTTGGCCCAATTTTGGATGGTAGTATTATTTTTCCTTTCCTTTTTAATGGTTGGTGCAATTTTAATATGTAGATTTGGGGCCTTAGTGAAGGAAAATTTTGGGAACTCGGATATGGATGGCCCTATTATTTTATCTTTTTTCAAAAAATGCCAATGTTTATTGACAATATTCTTTATCTTTTTATAGTCACCACTAAAAGGTATTACAATTCGTGTATCATCTATTTCATTTGTGGAGGGACTAACATCTGGTTTCTCTTCAAAGAAATCCTCTCTTTTCATATCCCTTACTTTAATTAGTGCTTCATCCAGAATCTTAGTAGGATAATTTTTTTCTTTGAACTCATTCTTCATTATTATTGCTTCTAATTCAAATTGTGTATTTAAGGTGCAATTCCTCTTTATCCTTCTGAGTTGGCCTTGAGGTATATTGATTAACCATTCTGGTAAATGGCAACTCTCAAAAAGGATAAAACTATTCCGTGCTATTGGTTTAATGTAAGTTTTACAATGAATCTTTCCATCTTGAACGTATACATTGATATCTAGAAATTCCAGTGATTGTTTACTTGTAGTTCCTGAAAATTTCAGATTATAACTATTCATATTAATATCCCTTAAAAATTTCTCTAGTGTTTCTTCTCCCGACTTCCAAATAAAAAGGATGTCGTCAATGTATCTTTGCCAGAGTACCAGGTCCATCCCCAGCTTGGGCCCTATATGGACAGATTCCCATTGGGCCATAAATAAGTTGGCATAGCTGGGGGCGAACCTGGTACCCATGGCAGTCCCTTGAGTTTGCAGGTAAAATGTATCCTCAAATTTAAAATAGTTATGTGTTAAAATAAAATTGATACACTCTATTAAATAGTCCACTTGTTCTGACTCCAATCTTCCCTCCAATAATAATTGAGTCCTTGTTGCATTCATTCCCTGTTCATGTTTAATTATTGTGTACAGGGACTGTACGTCAAGTGTACCCATGATCCACCCTTCTTGGAAATCCAAGTTTTCAATCTTTTTAATTATGTGTGTCGTATCTCTGGTGTAAGATGGTATTTTTTTCACCTGAGGTTGCAACAATGTATCAATATATTGGGATAGGTTGGAAGTCACAGACCCTATCCCAGATACTATGGGTCGCCCGGGGGGGTTATTTTTATCTTTGTGGACTTTAGGTAAACAATAGAAAACGGGGATACGGGGATTTTGGTTAATTATAAACTTGTATTCGTTTTCATTTAAAATGCCAAGAGTTTTTCCTTTGTCACAAAGTTCAATCAACTCTTTGAGGAAGGATTCAGTAGGATTGAATGTAAGTTTATTATATGTGTCTGAATCTAATAGCTGTCTCAAGCACTCTCCATCATATTTCTCCTTATCCTGTATTACAATTGACCCCCCCTTGTCTGCGGGGCGGATCACTATCTGCATATCTTCTTGGAACTTCTTAATTTCTTTTACTTCTTATTTTGTCAAATTATTTCGTTTATACCTATGATTATCACTCAAATGTCTAACATCAAATTCCACACTTTCTTTGAAGCTGGCAATCTCTTGACTAATTTCATTCTTTGGATATTTTTTAGACCTATTTTTAAGGGAAGTATGAACATATTCTCGTTCTTCTATGGTGTCCTTATTTATGGGATTTTTTATAAAATATTTTTTCAGGCATAGACGTCTAACAAATTTTTCAATACCAATGAATGTTTGGAATTTATTTAATCTTACAGTCGGTGCAAATTTAAGACCTTTATTTAAAAGTGAGGTCTGTGTGTCATTGAGGGATGTTTTACTTAAATTGATAATAACATCATTTTTTATATTATTGTCTATATGTTCTGTGGTCAATTTCTTCTTTCTCCCTCCTCTCCGTATCTTCCTCTTCGTCTTTCTGGACCATATCTCCTTTTCCCTGATTGGTGATCTTGATTGTGATAATATTCCCTTTGTTCCTGTGGGTATTCCCATCTCTGTTGTGGTGTTCTGTGTGTGTTGTGAGGTGATTGGTGTCTGGTCCTCAAGTTGTATGGGTGTTCCATATGGTGATTTGTATCGTGATTTTTTGATGTCTTTTTCGGTGGTGTTTTTGGTCTTGTGCGTGTCCTGTGGTGAGGGGGGGTTCTGTCTAAAAAATGTGTCCTTTCTTCTAAAATTTCAAATCTATTCTGTACTGGTACCGTGTATTCTCTCTGTGTTTGGGATCTAATAAAGTTAGATTCCTCATTTCGTGTATTACTATTACTACCCTCGTGCTCTAATTGTGCATTTTCCTCTCCTTTTGTGTTTTTATTCTGATTTTTACCTATATTATAATTCAATTTCCTAACTTTTTTCTCCATAATTTCTTTCTCCACTCTATCTAAATTAGTATATAATCTCGATTGTAATACATGATATTCCTCATTCTGTGGTAATTTCTCAAAATTTATTTTTATTTCATTAATCTTGTTGGTCGTTTCTTCTAAAATTTCAGTTCTTCTATTTATAATTAACTTTATCAAAGAGAGAGAGTGTTCCTGCAAAGTTTTTTGCCATTCACTGTCAAAAATAGGGCTGCATAAATCCTGTGCTGGAGTCTTAGATAATGTTAATCCCTTTGGTATTCTATTGGTCTCAATACACCATGTTAGAGTTTTGATCTCCCATCTCTGTTTTAACTGTCTAATCAATAGATGTTCCAATTCCCTGAAGGTATTCTTTGGGGATACTTCTGTTTCTATTTCAGTGGAGTGAGAGTTCATAAATACAAAATTATCCACTTTCTGTTTCTTGGTTTCAACAAAATCCTAGATATTCATGGTATTACTACCATTCTGTGCAGACATATTGGTGAATAAAAATATGTAAATAATTGTACGTTATATGTCGCACTAGAGTGGTGTAACACCCAGGGGAGGTGCACAACCCACCGATAGATTCACCACACTATCAAATGGATTGGAATAACTGGATAAATGGTGGGGGCACACTCCTGAATATCTATATACAGGCTTTTATTGCACACCAAGTATTAGAAACAATAAAAATGAATAAATAGAAGTAAGAAGGTATACAATGGAATGTTAAAACATCAAGGTTAAATCTTGCATTGTGTTACTGATTGATAAGGTTTGGCCAAACCATAAAGAGCGCGGAAATCTGGTTGCGACAATCAATGGTCATAAATGTTCGCACCATATGTATAGACAGCAGAGAAACAGTAATTCCTATCACACTACCTAACACCCTGCACTGGAATCTCCCACTAACTATCTGTATTATATATATGAGCTATTTAACAAACTAACTAACTAACTAACTAACTAATTAACTAATGTAATTGGATAAGGAAAAGGATCCAGATGAAAGCACAGGGCACAGCAATGACATTGCTCTCTCTCCCTCTCTCTCTCAGAACTGCAAAAGAACAGCAGAAAATGGCTGCTGGGGAGGTTCTTATATAGTAAAGGGGTAGGCAACTTTCCTATTGGTTGCCAGGGATGTTGCTAAGCTCTGACAAAGATATTGCAGCCTTCTCATTGGCCCACAAGCAAAAAGGAAGGTTACTGATGAAAAAAAAAAAGTAGCTGATCAGCGGAGGAGTGAAGTTTTAGACCCACACCAATCAGATTTTGATGGCCTTTTTTGAAAATATGACATCAATATAATGATCCTGGAAAATCCCCTTAATAAGACTATTAAGGGCATTTAAAAGGCAAATTAAAGCACTACTAAATTGTGCACAGTTTACATACATTCATTATTCATTTCCCTGCACTTACCTTGTTAATGCCAGCTGGTACACTTAATTATTAACTTTCTCAGAAACTGTGCGAAAAGACACTTGAACCTTTAAGTACTCAGCACACTCATACTGGTCTCTAACAATGCCGAGCTCTTGATATAGTAGATAGAACTGAGAGGATTATCACGACAGAGTTAACTGTAACAGAACTTTGCTTGGATACTTAATGAAGTCCTTCAGGTATGAAAAGTCATGCAGTTCATCCAATCCTCTGAAGAGAGCAAATCTACATCTGCAACTATATCAGTCAGAATACCAACATCTCTCAGGAGGGCAACATTCACACCTTCATATCCCTGGGGAAGGAAATAAAGCCTGGATGTCACATTCACACTCTCTCCCAAGATGCACGGAGAGAAGAGCAAACTCAGGCATGCATCCTTCAGAAGGTCAAGGTTAAACCTTCATCCCTGCAGACTCCAAGGGCCTGCATCCATTCATAGCACATCCTATGAAATGAGTTCACGACTTGGAGACAAGCTGCATGATAACGACAAATTTAATTACAAACCTTCCAACTGTTCAGACTTCCAGATATAAATCGGAAACCTCATTTGTAATCATTTAACGCAGAAGGACTGCTAAAGAGCCTATAATTGTGATGGCTCTATGGCAACAAAAGCACAGGACTCAATCTTTTACAAGATACACAACGCTATTTCAGCCTTCTATAAATAATCTGCCACTATTGTCGGTTTAGCTTTCATTAACTTTCAACTACTTTGAAATCACACATAAAAGACTAAGCAGGCTGATTGTCTACAAGTGTAGCCTGCAGACATGCAGTTGTTAATCAGTCTCTTCTATGTTTTAAGAGAAGGTCAATTGTTTGGCCTCTGGACATCCATCCCAACCAAATGTTCTCTCTCTCTCTTTCTCCATTACTTTTCATTTTTGATATAGTTGTGTATATTATAGTTAAATAAATAAAAAGAAGATGCAAAAAAGATGTCTCTTTTAAAAACACTGATGGGAACAGTGTAAAGATTCTATGATTGTCCGCCACAAAGAAGAAAGCTTCTGTACCTCATACCAGCCAAACCAGAGGTTTTCTTTCTTTTGAAGTAGAGCTAATTTACATATGATTTTCCATGTTGCTTTGCCTAAATTAAGTCTTCTTAGACCACCGGATCTCTTTAATGAGAACCAGTACCCTGCCCCTCAGAAATGAGGGCTAGAAAGTAAAACTTAACGTAGTCTGTTAGGCGGTCACACAGCCACCTATCATATAATGCTTTAAGGCCTCCTTAACACATACATTTTATTGGTGTTTTTATGTAAAAGGTCAAGAAGCCATGCTTGCACACTATAGGAAAAAGGGTCTGCCTCTTCGGTGGCCAGGACCGTAAAAGCGCGAATAGGCACGCATGTGCAGGAGCTTCCATCCCAGCCACCTCATATCTCGCTGCAGTGGTGGCCATAACCCCTGGATACGAGCAGTGTATAATGTGATGGAAAAATGAATCAAACCAGCAAAGGAGGCAATATAGACAATCACAATACATTGGTAAGTGCCTTGTATTGACATTCTCTACATGATAAATGCATGAGGAGACATGAAGTACATAGAGAGAGTGGCGGTAATGAGCAGCAGCACTTGTATACAGTCTGTGACATTACCACAGTCTGTCCTCTCTGTACTTCATGTCTCCTCATGAACTCCATTCCCCAGAGATTCAGCTGAAGATCTTATCTGTATTCAGGATCAAAATCCCTGACAAGTAGAGCAGAGAGGAGGCTAAGGCGGCTCTTTAGCTCAGTAACCTGTCCTGCTGTCATGATTAGTACGGAGAGGACAAATTGTGGTAATGGCAGTATAGGAAGGATCGGCACTCAAAGTAATGTGTCTTCAAAGTTCTCTTTTATTCGCCGTAGTAGAGGCAACACACTACACGTGTTTCGGCTGTATAAGCCTTTCTCAAGTGTACAAGATAGCAAGTGAATCAAACAAATTTAAATAGCCCGCTGTGACCTCCGTCACTTCCGGTTTCTGGTCACCATGGTAACTAATACAATGTATAAACAACAGTCACAAAAGTTCATATCATTACAAAATTCTAGTATATTTAAAACTATAAATACAATTGTTATATATAAGGCTCAGGTCTTCTGTGTCTATAAGAAAAAAACACAAAGAAAAATAGAGGAAAAAAGAAAAAGAATTATTTGATATTAGAAAATTATTTTAAAAAAACCTTTCAAAAAAATCCTTTCAAAAATTCTTTTAAAAAAATTCTTTCAATACTGTGTGGTTTTCGGAGCGCGCACCCACCTGTGGATTTCTACAAGTCAGATTAAATGGCCACATTCGCCTATGATGAGGACCGGGCACGAGAGATCGTGTCCCACATCACTACCAGCTCGGCGTTTCTGAAGACTCCTCCGGCAGAGCTACGAAGCCGTGATTTGGAGAGGGAACGTAAAAGGCTGGTGGCATGGGAATTGCATGCAGTCACATTGGCTGAGTATTGTAAGGTTCAGAGGATACCGCGTGGATTGCGAGTGAACCTAAGACCGACTTTCTTTTGTGACAGTATGGAGTATTGTTCACAGTTTGCAAGCATTTTAAATAAGTGCTCATATGATCTGATGATACTAACCATTGAACATCTATCCAGAGCGATTGCTGATACAAAAGCAGAGATTGCCAACACTGAACAACAATTGCGGGATCTTTTATCTATGGATGATCTAACAGCATTGAAACAAAAGGTGGATAAAGTCTGTTCGGATTTAACTAAAAATATTGAGATTACAAAAAGAAAAAAATTCGCAAGGGATATGGAGGATTATCAAGCTAATAAAGTCTACAGATGGCGAGATCCTTCTGGTACGGCTTTTCCTTTGGGCAGACGCACTGCACGATTTACAGATTCTCAGTCATCAGGATCGGGAGTGAGTACGGTACATCAAACCGCCCACAGACTTTTTAGGGCGAAGGAGAGATCAGCGAAGAAAAAAACAAGAAGGGCAGGACGCCATCACAGGAGACAGAAACGCATCAATGCTGACCAGATCACAGGTGATAATGAACGTTTGATTATTAATATCTCCTCTAAGAATTTAACATCACCTCAGATGAGTTTATTGCAAAAGGACTTTCATTTAGTCCGACTGGGACTTTTAATACCTTTGACTTTGATATGAATTGCCATCGTTTCTTTAGACAACTTAGATTAAGAGCTCACTTCAGTTCTAGTGACACACTTTCCACGGGTGATACTAATGAGGATAATTGTTTAACAATGAAGCAATTCAAGTTGAAATCGACTAGCAGTTTCCAACCTCCTAAAAGTTACCATCCGGTGGAAACCTATGTGTCACTAGTACAGAGAGACCTAACACATCTATTGAGTAATGTACAACATGGGTTATATATAACAGATAACCTGACACGGGAGGAACGGTGTGCATTGAGGTGTATAGTGGATGACAAGTCTGTGATTTTTAAACCGGCGGACAAGGGGGGTGCGTTAGTGATGTTGGATAAGGAATATTATGTTGCGGAGATTCTGACACAGCTTGCGGATCAAGAGACCTACCTTCGTCTCGACAGAGATCCAGTGTTTGATGTCAAAAAGAAATTGATTGATATGGTAGATCACTATAAAGATATGCGAGTGATTGATGGCAGGCTTTGTCAGTTTCTGATTAACCATAATCCTGTAACTCCGATTTTTTATACTTTACCAAACATCCATAAGTCACTAACGCACCCCCCCGGTCGTCCTATTGTAGCATCGAATGATTCAATACTCTCACCACCAGCGATTTTGCTGGAGAAAGTTCTTACACCATTAGTACGCAATACTCCATCTTTTCTATTGGACACGGGTCATTTTCTCTCTGAAATTAAAAGTATCGACATCCAACCAGGAGATCTTTTGGTGACAATGGATGTGTGCAGTTTGTACACGTCCATTGTACACAATAAGGGTATTACAGCCGTTATGTGGATACTGGAATCATCTCCTTACAGCCAGGTTGAGAAAGAATTTTTTTTTGCAACTTCTACATTTAATCCTGAGTGAGAATTATTTTCTCTTTCAGGATATTTTCTTCAAACAGAGACGTGGGACCGCGATGGGTTCGCACGCCGCTCCGCCGTACGCAAATAGCTATATGGCCCATTTTGAAAGTGTATATGTCTATACCAATATATTATATAACCGCCATTGTAAATTATGGCGACGTTTCATCGATGATGTTTTTTGCGTATGGCGGGGCGGCGTGGAATCATTACAACGGTTCTCCTCTGACTTGAATGAAGTATGGCCAGAATTGAAATTCACAGTACAATGGGATCAGATCAAAATTAATTTTTTAGATGTACTGGTGATAAATGATAAAGGTATTCAGACCGATACTTTTTGTAAAGCCCACCGATAGAAAAAGTTTGCTTTATTTTTCCAGTAATCATCCCAGTGCCGTAAAAAGATCATTACCATTATCTCAGTTCCAACGGGTAGACAGAATTGTCTCTGATGGAGAAAATAAAAAAACCAGACTACAGGAGATGTCCATGAAATTCCAAAAGAGAGGTTATCCGAAACATCTTTTGGATGAACAACTAATTTGTACTCAGACTAGAGAGAATGTACCGAAGGACCAGAAGAGAAAGAGATTGCCTTTTGTTGTTCACTATCATCCTTTTATACACAGGGTTAAACATGTGTTTAACAAACATTGGAATATTTTAAGATCAGCATATCCTCAGATTGAGGAGTTTCAAGAGGTCCCAATGATGTGTTATAAGAGGTCTAAAAATATCAGAGACACCATTGTTAGAGCAGATGTAGGCAGCGCTCTTAAATTACCGAAACAGCTTTTTTTATCTACGTCAAAGAAAGGGACCTTCCCATGCCTGCATTGCATCCACTGCTCGGCAGTTATCAAAGGGGAATATTTTACACATCCTCAAACAGGGAAGCGGTTCCCGGTGAAGGGATTCTTTACCTGTGACAGCTCCTTTGTGGTGTATTTATTGAAATGTCCATGTGGATTGCTTTACGTTGGGGAGACATCGATGAGAATGAAAGACAGGTTTTCTAAACATAAATCTACCATTCGTACAGGAAATTTGTTATTACCAGTTCCCTTTCATTTTCATCGATGTGCTCACAACGTATCGCAACTCCGTTTCCAAATCATTGAGGAGGTTACATTACCCAGACGGGGAGGTAACAGATTACAAACGCTGAGAATGCGGGAGAGCTTTTGGATACATACTCTGCAGACATTGGAGCCAAAAGGTCTCAACAGAGAGTATCAATTGAATGCTGCACTGTGAACGATAATAGGACCATCAAAAAAATTTTTAAAGAATTTTTTTAAAAAGAATTTTTGAAAGGAATTTTTTGAAAGGTTTTTTAAAATAATTTTCTAATATCAAATAATTCTTTTTCTTTTTTCCTCTATTTTTCTTTGTGTTTTTTTCTTATAGACACAGAAGACCTGAGCCTTATATATAACAATTGTATTTATAGTTTTAAATATACTAGAATTTTGTAATGATATGAACTTTTGTGACTGTTGTTTATACATTGTATTAGTTACCATGGTGACCAGAAACCGGAAGTGACGGAGGTCACAGCGGGCTATTTAAATTTATTTGATTCACTTGCTATCTTGTACACTTGAGAAAGGCTTATACAGCCGAAACACGTGTAGTGTGTTGCCTCTACTACGGCGAATAAAAGAGAACTTTGAAGACACATTACTTTGAGTGCCGATCCTTCCTATACTGCTGCTATTCGTGAGTACGCCGACTCGGGATACGGGCACCGCTCCATGGTGGAGTAAATGTGGAGTGCCGCCTGCTCTTTCTTTCAAAATTGTGGTAATGGAGACTGCATACAAGTGCTGCTACTCATTAGCCACACCACTGCCTTCTCTCTGTACTTCATATCTCTTCATGAACTGTATTCCCCAGAGATTCAGCTGAAGATCTTATCAGCTGTATTCAGGATCATAATCCCTGACAAGTAGATTAGAGAGGAGGCTGAGGCAGCTCTTTGGTTCAGTGTTGTGAAGTAACTTGTCCACCTGTGTGGTTAAGACAGGTTTTGTGTGTACTAATAGGACGGCAGCAATTTTATTTCTCCTAAAAATTGCTACCTAGACAAAACGAGCCATTAAAACTAATGAAAGGTATTTGGGAATATATTTATAATAAAGTAACATTTAAGTATTTTCATTTTCTTAATTCCAGGAGAACTCCTTAAATGCCATTATTGTTTATCATGTCCACAGGTTGGGGGAGGGGGCTCAATACTTGGCTTGCCCCAGGAACTGGCAAACCACACTACGCCACATCGATAACTGATCTGCTCAGAGAATTGTAAAAGGGAAAAATCTGTTCTATTGCCCTTAAAATTATTGGTCCTTATATAAACAGATAACTTTCCATGTAAGCATTGCAAATAATAACATCTGAACATCTGTTTATTAAAAAAAAATAAAAAATCACAAAGAAATTAGTGGGAAAAACCTCACAAAATATATTAGCAACTGTGTATCGATTAGGGCTCATTCAGACGACCATATATTTGTGTCCGCATCCATTCCGGAATTTTGTGGAATGGATGCAGACCCATTCATTTCAATGGGGACCGCAAAAAATGCAGACAGCACAGTGTGTGCTGTCTGCATCCGTACTTTGGTTCCACGGCTCCACAAAAAATAGAACATGTCCTATTCTTGTCCTTTTTTGCAGACAAGAATATACATTTCTATTATGTGGCTGGCTGTTCTGTTCGGCAAAATGCGGAGGGCACACAGTTGGTATCCGTGTTTTGAGGACCCCAAATGGATACTGTTGTCTGAATGAGCCTTTAACAATAAAAAAAAATGTTATTGGGAACATGTCTGTATGGAAATGTCTGGCCTACAGTATTCAAGAACTTACAAAGTCATAGATCTTTTACGTTTACTGTCTAGATGGTCCTAGGGAAAATAATTGCGAGAATCTAATTAGTTTCTATGGGAAACACAAGCTTTCTTCAGCCAGCTAACTGCAGAACTATTTTTTAATAAATCTGCCATCCAGGAGTTTTGTTTCCAGCATGCCTCCTTGACAGGATGCAGAGACCACTTGATATTTTATGAGAAAGTACAGAGAATGACATAAATGTTTTCTGACTGCCAACAAGAAATAAAACCGTGAAGAAGCACACAACATACAGAGTGTAGTGAAAAAAACACAATAGCCTTGGAGATACGAGGTACATACAGTATATGTTTAATAGGGACTGTGCATGGACAGAATTTGCAGTTCAGCTGGGTCACCGTAACAGAATTTTGACAGCTTGTCTATTGGGATGAGCACAATTAGAGGTAGATCAACATTTTAATGCACAAGATGGCGGTGAATTGAAATTTATGACAATAAGTGGAAACTGAGAGAAAATATGAAGACTTGTCATGTTCCATGTGGAGAGCTGAAATGTCTACAGACATTATAATAATGGTGTGAATTACTGGAGAGGAAATGGAACAAAGATTTGTTTATACACAGTAATTATATGGAATTGTGTGCTGTGATTAGCTAAGTAGTTAAAAGGGAGCGATGAGTAGCTAAAAGGGGTTCTATAAGTGCACCTGTCACTAGCTATGTTTTTAACTGCTTCATTACCAGAGTGTTTACCCCCCCCAAACACACACACACACACTTCCTTACCAGCCCAATTTTTCACTTGTAGCAATTGTCCTATCTAACTGAAAATAATTAATTTCTGAGCCATTCTACATGTATTTGATATGATTTTTCACAGGACATCTTAGATCTTTCTTTTTTGCCCTTAGATGACAGACATCTATTTTTAAAAAATATTTAAGTAAAAACTGAAAATTCTGAAAACATTTTAATTTTTCTTTCTTTAAAATTTATTTCTGTTATTAAAGGTTTCAAAACAAAACATTTCTAAAACCATTACCTTATATTTGGACTGTGAAAATGGACACTATTTGTGTAATTTATCTACAGGCTGGGCCCACCACAGCCCCCCCTCTATCTGCACTTGGCTGTCGGCTGGCTCCTTCTATCAGTGCGGGCAGCTTGTGTAAACACCATAGCCCTGGCCCACTTCGGACCTCAAAGCCACCTCCCCCCTCCCCTGGGCAACCACATACAAGTAAGCCTTGCCCATGTTTGAAGCTGACACAGATCAAAGACACAAGCCTTCAAATATTCCAGCATTGGGTGTTTGTTTACAGAGTAGCAGAGCTAAATGTGTCACCTGTAGTACACTGAGTTGTTCCAATGTAGGAGAATGATAAGCAGTAGAGTTGTTTTTTTATAGATGTAGGACAGAGGAAATGTAGCAGGGATGTAGCAGTGCTAAGTTTGTCAAATGTAGTGGCTTTCGGATCTTTACATGTGGTGCAGAGATGTAGTAGAGTGGACTTTGTCAAATGAGTTTGTCAGCTTAGCTTGTCAAATGTAATGTAGGAGAGCTGAGATGTAGTGGAGATGTAGCAGACCTGAGTTAGTCAAATGTAGTGGTATTCAGTTCTTTACAAATAGTACTGAGTTCTACACATGTAGCAGTGCTTGGTTTGTCAGGTGTAGCAGAGATGTAACAAGGCAGAGGCCCTCAAATGGGACAATGCTGGAGTTTTATTTCTGAGTAGCGGAGCAAAATTTGTCACCTGTAGTAAAATGAGTTCTTCCAATGTAGGAGATTGATATGCAGTAAAGCTGGGTTTGTCAGATGTAAGAAAGCTCAGATGTATGAGGGCTGTGTTTGTTAAATGAGTTTGACAGCTGAATTTATCAAATGAAGTGTAGGCGAGCTAAGATATACTGTAGCAGTGCTGACTTTGTCAAATGTAGCAGAATTCAGTTTTTCCGATGTAGCAGTGCTCAGTGTTTATAAATGATTGATATATATATATATATATATATATATATATATATATATATTTACCGATCTATATCTCTATATACATTTATATATATATGGGATACATACATATATATAAGAAAAAAGTTGGACTGCACACCTAAATAGTGAAAACAATAAAAGCTTTATTCACCCGTGTGGTGGCAAAATTCCGACGTTTCGGCTCACATGAGCCTTCCTCAAGCATGGATAAAGTGAAAATGAGATGTATTAGATTTTTTTATATATAGTTGATATATTTTATATGATGTATTCATTCGATGTATTCACAAGGATATCGATCATGTATTTTTGATCCTGATTGCACATGTCACTTTATGCACATGCCCTTTGTTTATATCTGTTTGACACAAAGATCAGATGTACTAAATCAAATGATTATTTGTGCTGCACTGTGATTCGTTGTTCACTTTGGATATACCTTTATATGCTCTCATTTTTACTTTATCCATGCTTGTGAGCCGAAACGTCGCAATTTTGCCACCACATGGGTGAATAAAGCTTTTATTGTTTTCACTATTTAGGTGTGCAGTCCAACTTTTTCCTTTTTATAAAATTGGGCATTGTCGAAACCCATTGCTGGACATTGCACCCGCTTTTTTGGATGGTGCTTATATTGATTTTTCTTTGTTTTTACATATATATATATATAGATCATAAATAAATATCTCTATAAATAAATATATATATATATATATATATATATATATATATGGACAAATAGGCAGCACTCCAAATGTAAAATAAAAATAACAGAGTTTTATTCACACATGTGACACCGCAACGTTTCGGTTCATGTCATGAGCCTTTTTCAAGCAAAGTGTGGTGCGGATTTTGCTACAGCCAAAAAACGTCTCAGTACTGAACTGAAGACATCCTGATGCATCCTGAACAGATTTCTCTCCATTCAGAAGGCATTGGGATAATACTGATCAGTATCTTTCCGTCCTAGAGCCCCGACGACGGAACTCTAGGACGGAAAGGAAAAATGCAGGTGTGAAAGGGGCCTTACACCTTTGCATGGTTCTATTACTCTTGCTTTGTTTACATGCTGCAGCAAACCTGTGGGGGCATGTAACAACAATGACTGAGCTCTCCCTCATGAATATTTGTGGGTGTGAATAATTTGCCCTTCCCCACCCCCTGCTCTGCACAACCTGACCTAGCATACAAACACTGTCACTTGATCATTAGTGATGAGCGGGAGGTACCATATTCGATTTCGCAATATTTCGCGAATATTCGATTGAATATTCGTCATATATTCGTCGAAATCGAATATTCGTCATTATTTTATATATTGCGAATTTTACGCAAATTTATATTCGCGTCGCGAATGAAACTTAGATCTGAGTTCCTAATGGTTAACTTGTATTGCTAGAATTGACAAAGATAACGAATATCACACGAATATAGCACTATATTCTCAATCTTCGTTATATTCTAACAATACAGCCACTAGGAACTTAGCTCTAAGATCAATTCGCAATCCGAGTATATGTTCGACTCGCGAATGAAACTTAGAGCTGAGTTCCTAATGGTTGTATTGCTGCTAGAATATAACGAAGATTGAGAATATAGTGCTATATTCGTGAATTCGAGATATTCTCAGTCTTCGTTATATTCCAGCAATACAACCATTAGCAACTCAGCTCTAAGTTTAATTTGCGAGGCGAACATATACTCGAATTGCGAATTGATCTTAGAGCTAAGTTCCTAATGGTTGTATTGCTAGAATAGAACGAAGATTGAGAATATCTCGAATTCACGAATATAGCACTATATTCTCAATCTTCGTTATATTCTAGCAATACTACTATTAGGAACTCAGCTAGCTCTAAGTTTCATTCGCGAGGCGAACATATAATCGCATTGCGAATTGATCTTAGAGCTAAGTTCCTAATGGTTGTATTGCTAGAATAGAACGAATATTGCAATGCGAATAATTCAGGTTATATTAATCGCATTGTGATTACAACTTAGTCAAATTTGTGAGATCGTGATTCTCACATCCGACAGTACATTTTAGCATGGAGGCGTTCCCATAGGGATGGGGACACTCCATGCACACGGGAAGTCGGCAGAAGCGGCAACGGGCATTGACTGAAGCGGGCAGGGAGCCAGGAATCCTCCAGACAGGTAAGAACAGCTTTTGGGAAGTGGGAAGACAACCAGAGAGCAACAAGAATTACCAACTAAAAAAAAAAAGAATATTCGCGAATTATCGAAGTTGCGATATTCGCGATAAAAATTCGCAATTCGAATATTCGCGCTCAACACTATTGATAATCTCCTAGTTTATACAGGCAGAATTCTGCACTATATACATCACACACATATATACACTACACACGGCACTACATACATCACGCACATATATACATAGCACCCTGCACCACACACATAACATGCTGCCTCACACACATCACACGCTGCCTCACAAACATCACACCCTGCACTACATACATCACACGCTGCCCCACAGACATCACACCCTGCCTCACACACATCACACACTGCCTCACATACATCACACCCTGCCTCACACACATCACACCCTGCCTCACACACATCACACGCTGCCTCACATACATCACATGCTGCCCCAAACACATCACACGCTGCCTGTAGTGAATGCAGACAGGCTATTGTAGCCAAGTGATAAAGTACAGAGAAGATCCGCCATATTGGACTGCACTTTATCACTTGGCTATGAGTGCCTGCTGTTAGACCAGTAATGGTTCCCTGCATAAATCACCACCTCTTAGGCCCTATTCACACCAGCGCTATTTATTTCTTATTTTTGCACACTTGGCCAGTTCATCTGCCCTAGAGGCTGGTTTTAATCAGAGTAAGTATAAAGCTGAGCTTTCCCCTACTAGTGGCCATTTTGGCTCCAGGAGGAGGACATGGTGGGCTCAGCGTGCATGTTGGTACCTGCATTCCTGGATCTAAAATAGGCTGTTATGGCACCAAACAGGGTTACTAAGCAAGGTGGATCCAGCATGCATGTTGGGCCTGCACTCCCTGGACCTTGTGTGGCTGTCATGGCCCATAACAGGTAGGATTTAGTGTTAGGACCACTCATTGAGGCGGCCTTAAGGCAGCGAGTGGCTTATTACCTTTTGATCAAAATGTACACTGACGCCTCACTTTTCCAGCATATAGGCAGGGTAGAGTGCTGGTTGCAGAGTGCTGTTGCATTTTTTCTGTGTTTGTATGTATATTTCGCTACCTGCACCTGCTTTCAGGGACGTGCTGACTGACCCCCTTTTTGTGTAGTATGTATTGGAGGTGTGGCAGCCTTCAGTTAGTCATGCACACCTGGCCAGTTCGTCTGCCATAGAGGCTGGTTTTAATCAGAGTAAGTATACAGCTGAGCTTTCCCCTACTAGTGGCCATTTTGGCTTCAGGAGGAGGATATGGTGGGCTCAGCGTGCATGTTGTTACCTGCATCCCTGGATCTAATGGAGGCTGTTATGGCACCAAACAGGGTTACTAAGCAAGATGGATCCAGCATGCATGCTGGGCCTGCACTCCCTGGACCTTGTGTGGCTGTAATGGCCCATAACAGGTAGGATTTAGCGTTAGGACCACTCATTGAGGCGGCCTTGACGCTGCGAGTGGCTTATTACCTTTTGATCAAAATGTACACTGACGCCTCACTTTTCCAGCATATAGGCAGGGCAGAGTGCTGGTTGCAGAGTGCCGTTGCATTTTTTTTTGTGTTTGTATCCATAGTCTGAGAGTCATAGCTTTTTTATTGTTTGACCCATTGTCTTAGTTAGGGTCTCATTTTTTGCAGGATGAGGTGACGGTTTGAGTGGTTCTATTTTGGGGTGCATACGCCTTTTTGATCGCTTGGTGTTTTCGGTATTAAAATATAAGAAAAACTACATAAATGTTGCATTGTTGTACTGACAAGGAGAATGAAGGTAACTGGTCAGGTTTACCGCATAGGATACATGTAAAAACAATACTCATAACACTGTAATGGAATGGTATTTTCTTTTTATAATTCCAACTCATTAGAATTGTTTTTTTTACAGCTTCTCACCACATTGTATGCAACAGTAAATGGTGCCAGTAGAAAGCCCAACTTGTCCCACAAAAAACAAACCCTCATAAGGCTATGCGAATGGATAAAAATAAAAACGTTATAGCTCTGGGAAGGCTGGGAGTAAAAAAAAACTGAAAACGGCCCGATCCTGAAGAGGTTAAATAGATATTGCCAGATTCCACTTATTTCTGGGGTGAACCTTGTCAGCAGGGTTCTGATGTTTTTCATGGCAAGAAAGCTGCAAACTATGCTACTGTTGCTGTGAAAATTACCAGAGGTGTAACTGAACAGAAAACTGCAGCAGTGTGAACAGAGCCTAACAGATAATGTTGTCACTTGTTTTCAAACTTAAATTCAAAACATTTGAGAATTAATAATTGTAGGAAACAAGCTGAACTGAATAAACAAATGTCTTTTTTCGGTCTTATATACTATGTTACTATCACTGGCCTGGGGGAGACTCCGAGTTGGCCATGTTACCACACTTGTCCAACACCCCACGGTGTACAAGAGATAGGGTAAATCAATACTTATATCCTACCTAGAATGAACTCTTCAATGGAGTGCCAACTAATGTATGTGTGTAACAGAGTTTATACCTTTTAGCACCTCCTGCAGTGGGGAGCACGCATGATTCTGAGATAACCAATTCTCTGGAATGTGACCTCCAGTACAATGGGGGATGGGTATGATCTAACCTTCCCTAACCCACTATATTACAGGAAGACTTTTTTACACAGAATATTAAAGATAATATAAAAGAGACAGAATTAAAGGGGACAGAACCCATCAGTTCTTCAAAATACCCTTACATCACTCCTTTGTAAATATCAATAAAGTAATCCAGCAAACACAGATGGGATGCATACACTACACTATTTTAAATATTGCACATCTGATTGTTCTGCTGAATTTCTCTATAACATCAGCATTATCTAGTTTATTACACTGTTGGAGATAAAAGAATATATTTTTATGGAAGCTTCATGAGACTTGTAATGTCATTATAAACCTCTTGTGTTTTGTAAGTCGTAAAACTATCGCACTGCAGAAACCTTGTAAATGTCCCCATGATAATACTCAGCCCGGCGGGTTAATGATGGTCGACATAGTGTCATTGAAAGTCCCTGACCAATGTAATAGTAAATTCACAGCACTTACCACGTGCGATATAAAACTGTTTTGCATAGATACTGCAGATGATGGTGGGGTGAGATTTTTTTCATGGAGATGGGACGAGCAGGAGAACTTTAATAAGTCCAAGGTCAATAGAGCAATAAGGATGTGATTACGCAGCAAGAGCGTAGCTGAAATGAAATACACTTTGTAAGTGAGGTCTGCAGAGAGTGATGGAACGGGCTTCTTCTGCAGCATAAAAGTCATTTATAACTAGATTTTCTCAAGGAAGAAACCTGTTTATCCCTAATATATGGTTTCCTATCAGGTCATGCTGCTTCTGAACAAGCATTCACTCATCATCTGCTATTCATTAAAAAAAAAAACTGATTCCATCAAGTGCTTCAGCCCAGTGCAGCTTCCCACAATGCCTTTCACTGTGGGGGATGCGCATATAACAGAGAAAACCTATGGCTCTGTGTTGAGGAAGGAAAGAAAGGCTTCCATCAGTGTGCAGGGTTTCATCTTTTAGTACGAGGCTGCTCCAAGATAAAGAGAAGAATAAAACTGCAGGGTGTCCCTTGTAATGACCAAAATGTATTATCATATTTCAGAAACCTCCAAGATATCTAATGTACCAAACCAGTGTAAAAGTGAACTCTTTCTAGAATGTTCTACGGTGTATTTGTTAGCTAGAAAAACTGCCATCACAGGTGGTCTCAAAACCTTTTTTGCATGGTAGTTCAAAGAAAACAACACGGAGCATCGGCTCTGGTAATGTTCTCTGGTCTAAAGAAAAAAAAAAAAAACACATGGCCTGCTCTCACTTTCTGATATAGAACTCATGAAACTGTGGCTCACACAGTAAAAAAGAAGCTAGATGGAATAAATAAAGATAGTGTTCCGGATAGGTCATCAGTTATGTTGAGTGAATCAAAGCATTCAAAGTGGGATTCAATTCAAAGTTTAGGAAAAATGAGCTTCACCATGAATCCGAATTTCCTCGCGCTTAGTGGTAACGAATCATTTTTTTCTAAAATGGCAGATGCACATGTTACAAAGTGAAAGTAAGAAGTTGGGGTACACAAGATCACCCATAATGCTGTGCAGCCAGCCAATCCACAGATAGCCATCCTCTGTGATGTCACCGCCATTTAACAGCCTCATCCAGGCAGTCTCCGACATTTCACTGTTAGCTGAGCATAGGGAGAGACATGATGAGCACTAGTGACTGTGTTGCTTAAAACTTTTTAAATAGAATACTGGATAGTTAGAGTGCAGGGAGATCGTAGGAATAGCATAGGGAGACTGCAGGCTGAGTGTAATCGCCGCATGCATCTTGTTTGACTGCATCGACATTCATAGTTAATCTTTTATTTTATACATACACTTACTGTGCCTCAGTATTAAAGGGCAGTCTAATATATCGCCACATGAATGTTGGTCAACCGCTGCCACATTCACAGTTAATCTGTTATTTTACACATAGATTAACTGTGTGTCAGACTCAACATAAAAGGGCGGTCTACTATATCGCCATGTGCAGCTTGTGCAACTGCTCTGACATACTTTGTTAATCTGTCAATTTATACATAGACTTACTGTGTATCAGACTACGTATTAAAGGGCAGTCTAATGTATTGCCACGTGCATCTTGTTCAGCTGCTGCAACATTCATAGTTAATCTGTTATTTTATACATAGACTTTCTGTGTCTCTGTATTAAAGGGTTGTCTAATATATCGCTGCATGTATCTTGTTGAACTTCTGCAGCATTTACAGTTAATCTGTTATTTTATACATAGACTTACTGTGCATCAGACTCAGTATTAAAGAGTAGTCTAATATATAACCGTGGGCATCTTGTTCAACTGCTCAGACATTCATAGTTGATCCATTACATTACTGATACAGTTACTGTAAACTATGGCCAACAGACAGTTGCCTGGGCCCTCAAAAGGAATGGACAGTGGCAAAAATGTTGCTGTAGGTGGCACAAGTAGCAGCAGAATAAGGGGTGGTGGTAGCAGCTGTAGCAACAGGCCAGAGCTGCCACTGTCCAGCTGTACTGGAATGGTTAACTCGCTCTTCAACATCATTTCAAGTGACAACAGATACAGATACACAAAGCCAGGAATTGGTGGGTTCCTCTGACACCATGCTTAGTTGCCATGGCCCAGGAACTGTCTCTGAGCAATATGCCGCCAGCTCTGCTCCAATTTTCAGCAGTTACAGGCCAGCCCAGACTTGAAAGAGGGATCCTCTGCGAACTCCTTTAGACTTGCAACTACTGATTTCAATCGGGTGGGAGCACATGTTGCACGAGACCAGAGATGTGCACAAGAGACAGGAGCGGGTGACACAAGTGATGATAACCAAACAGATGAAGATGATGATGTAGCCGATTGCACGTGGGAGCCATCATAAAAGGGCGAGGGTTGGCTGCGTGCCCATGAGACAGCAGGGTGGAAGCCTACCTGTGAGACAGCAGGTTGGAAGCGTATCCATGAGTAGGTATGAGTGGACCCGTGGATGTTTGAATTTGGCGGGTTCGACCAAATTTCGGGTCAGAGTTCGGGTTCGGAACCCGAACTCAAACCCGGACCCCATTAAAGTCAAGGGGGACCCAAACTTTGGTGCCCTAAAATGGCCATAAAATAGTCATAGTAAGGGCTAGAAGGATGCAAAATGGGGGTAACAGCAGGACAATTGCCCTGAAAACAAATGTGGATGGGGAAACAAATGACTTAAAATAACATAGAATATAAAAAATAAAAATAATAATCTTGAACTAGGAGGCAGAGGTAAAAGTGGAGTAGAGGTGGCGGTAGAGTGGGCGGTGTAGGTGGAATCTGAGGTGGAGGAGATAGCTAAGACTGTTTTTGTTTTTTTCCCTTTATTTATTTATGATACATTTGGGAAGGTCCCAAAACATTGGGAAATGGAAAAGAGAACACAAAGAGAAAGCGCGCTGGAGTATAACAATGGTTGGCTCTGGCCGGATCCATGCCTAGATTAATCTTAATGAACGTGAGCTTGTCCACGTTGGCTGTGGACAGGCCGCTGCGATTGTCTGTGATTCCCCCCTGATGTTTCGTATCAGCTGGTGGTGCTGGTTGTTGTGGCGTGCTGACAAAGCTTTTCCACATTTCGGGCATGCTAACCCTCCCTTCTGAGCTGCTGGCGGTGCCCCAGCTGCGTTGGCGATATCTTCCTCCTCCTTTGCCTTCGCCTTGTTTTTCCATTGAGCCCCTGCTTTCAGGTGGGAATGCCATCAGCAGCACGTCTACCAGCGTGCGCTTGTACTCGTGCATCTTCTGATCACGCTCCAGTGACGGAATTAAGGACGGCACAGCACGCTGAACACTTGAGACGGTGGTGGAGGTGGTGGTGTTGCTGCCATATCCTCTTTTTGCGGGGTGGCAGGTGCCACTCTCACTCCAGAAGCGAAGGAAGAGGCCGAGACTGCAGCAGAAGAGGGAGCAGGAGGAGCCTGAGATCTTTTGTGGTTTATGAGGTGTGTACTCCACTGTAGCTCGTGCTTTGCATTTAGATGCCTGGTCATGCAGGTGGTGCTCAGGTTTAGAATATTTATGCCTCGCTTCAGGCTCCCATTGCACAGCGTGCAAACCACTTGTGTCTTTTCGCCAGTACATTGTCTGAAGAACTGCCACGCCACTTCCCCTAGCAGGCGTATTGGCTAGAGGACGGCCACTCTGCTTTTGCACCCTGCTCCCTCTTTTGCTGTGCAGCTGGCACTGTGTGACCACCACCTCTTCCTACGAACTGCACACGTCACTCGCATGACCTTGATTCCATGTGGGGCCTAGGACTTCATCATCCTCTACATCATCTCCTCACCCTTAACCTCCGTGCCAGTCTGCACACTGCAGAAATCTGCAGCAGTTGGCACCTGTGTTTCATCATCATCAGAGACGTGCTGCGGTGGTCCTCCCTTGTCCACATCCTGAAACATAAGTGGTTGGGCATGAGTGCACTGAATCTCTTCCACTTCTGGGGCAAGGCTAGGTGGATGGCCCACAGAAACCCTGTCAGCAGAGTCTTAAAAAAGCATAAAAGACTGCTGCATGACTTGGTGCTCAGACTGCTTGCTTGATTTGCAAGGGGGTGAGGTGAAATACAGATGCCCATGGGCTGCAGGTGCAAACTCTGCAATTCCGGACTTCGGGCGATTCGGCTTACAAAATAACGCTGAATGTTCTGTCGCCTACGTGCCCCTGAGGAAGGTGTTTGATTTGGGCGAGTAGCTGGCACAGATTGACCATGTCCTCTCCCTGCAACAGGAGCTCCACCAATACCAGCAGCACCACGACCAAGTCCACATCCCTTATTTGATGCTCTCCTCATTCTTTGAGGTCACCCACTGAACTAACAGACAGATTAACTATATTCATTTTCCTGTCATGTATGCAGTGCAGGTGCAATTGCAATAGGCACCTCCCCCCAAGGCCCTTTAAGAGGGAAAAAGTACTTGTTTTTCGTGACGCCAGTTGCAGTGAAGCAACAAGGGCACAGGGCTCCTTTTAGTGATACTGTGGATGGTACCCAGGTGTAGGAATGCCAGAGTGGTGTAGGGTAGTCTATAATGTCCCTTAAAGTGTACTTGTGCACGTGTCACGGTGCTCACACCTGGATACGCTGGAACCCCGCTGGGCTTCTTGTAGCATCTCTGTTAGTTTCCTCTGGGTTTCTTGCAATTTCTTTAGTCTGTGAGTAACAGCAGGAATAGGTGTACTAAGAGGGAGGTTAGGAATAATGAGTTAGAAAGTAAAAAATTGACTTAGAGAGTTAGAAAAAAAGTTAGAAAAAAAATTGACTTAGAGATGTAGCAGTATGTTTGGAGTTGTAGGCAAATTGCGCTGTTGGTAAATAATCCACCTCCTTAAACTGTACAGAAGGTCTTCCAAAATCTTGATGTGAATTGAACACCTCTATCTGAAATTACATTGTCAGGAATTACATGCAACCTAAATATCTCCTTAATCATTAATTTTGCAGTTTGTTTTGCAGTAGGAATTCCTCTAATTGGAATTAAATGGGCCATCTTTGTGAGTCGGTCCATAACAACAAGGATGGTAGTCATTTCTTTAGACGGAGAAAGATCCATATTAAAATCCATGGAAATTGATCCCCAAGGCCTAGATGTAACTGGAAGTGGTTGAAGAAGACCTAGAGGAGGAGATTGCGGTTCTCTTGTTTCGTGCACATGTTAAACAGGAGGAAACATATTTTTTAACATCGTTCTTACAATTAGGCCACCAAAATGAATGGAGCAACAGGTCTTAAGTTTTCATGACTCCAAGATGCCCTGCAAATTTACAATCGTGGACCAGTTTAAGTACTTCAAGTCGAGCATATTCAGGGACATATATTCTGTGTTCCTGCTTCCAAAACCCCTCTTTCAAAGAAAGGTCCACATCTTTAGATGGTTGAGAAAAGAGTCATTCTGGTATTCCTCTCTGAACATGCTTAAAAGTTCTTTGGAGTCCAGTATTCCTACAACATTTTTGGAAGATAAAATAGTATACTCTTTGCCTTCTGAGACTTCCTGTGTGCCAATATAGCAGGTTACAACCACATATGGGGTATTGGGGTGCTTTTTCTCCTGTTAACCCTTGTAAAAATGAAAATCTTTGGGCTACAACTACATATTATTGATAACATACATTTTTTTTTAATTTTCAGGTCCCTATGAAACACCTGTGGGGCCAAAATGCTCACTGCAACCCTATATTAATGAGGTTTAGATTCCAAAATGAAGCTTTTGGGGGTGTTTCTTATGTTTTGACACCTAAAGGCCTCTGCAAACCTGGTGCAAACAATTGTTTTCCTAAAAAAAATGAGACCCAATGTGTAAAACTCTAGGGCCAAATATGGGATATTTCGAAAAACTGCAGGTTAATACATTTGGGACGTTAGTTAAATTTTTTCATTTGCTGTGTTCCAAAAAAAAGGATTAAAATTGAAAATCTGCACAAAAAAAGATATTTTTATTTTTACTATAGCAATAACAAATAACAAAACAGGTGCACACTGCGGTCTTACTAGTTTGAGGGCTTAGTAAGACTGCAGTGTGCACCTGTTTTGTCATTTGTTATTGCTATATTGTTATATTACTTATTACATCCACACAATTGCCATCTTGTGTAGGATGTCTATTGTGGTACTTGTGGTCCGCTGCGGGCATCCTCCACCGTATGCATTTTTGCTGGGTTTTCGCCATTAGCAACAGGCCACAAGTGCAGGATCTGCTCCCCTGTATATATATGCACAACTGCATTTTTGGGTTGAGCACATTCTGCTTCATGCCACCTTTCTGTTGGTTTGTGTATATTTTTATTTTTATTTCAATTCTCACTAGTACCCATGAAACACCTAAAGGGTTAACAAACTTCCTAAATGCCATTTTGAATACTTTGAAGGGTGAAATGTTTAAAATGGGGGGATTCATGTGGGTCTAATACTGTATATAGGCCTCTCAAAGCCACTTCATAAAATAGTTGGTCTAAAAAATAGAATTTGGAAGTTTTCTTGAAAATTTGTAAAACTTCTACTAGAGGTAACATCCCAAAAAAATAAAAGAACTTTTAAAAAATGATGCTAACATAAAGCAGACACCTTAAACATTTTACAAATTAACTTTTTTGTGTGATATGACTATCTCTTAAAACGATACATTTTCAAATCTTATTTGTCCAAATTTGTGTTAAATTTCAGATTTTTTTTACATAAAAACAAAAAATATTGCAACCCAAATTTGCCACTAACATAAAGCAAAATATGCCACGAAAAAACAGTGTCAGATTCACTTGGATATGTAGAATTGTTCCAAAGTTATTACCACATAAAGTGACGTGTCAGATTTGAAAAATGTCTTTAAGAACAAAATACGCTTAGTTCTTAATAGGCTTCGTAAATAATCATTTTTGTGCCATGCAGCCTAAGCTCCGTTTACCCTAGTTTGTCATACTGGTTTGTTTTGTAAAACTAACTGAAACATAACTGATCATTTATGGTGATAGAGAGAATGTGTTTGTCATAGATATTTAAAAAGAAGCATATTAGATATTTCTCTCATTATCGCCATTACTGTAGCATATAGCGGTTATCACTAGAGAAGTATTCAGCATATTTACACTAAAGATTGGATACGCACAGAATAGAAACTTTTGGACCTTTAATTATTTGATGCTGTGATCCAGATGCTGGTAGACGTCAGGGTTGTGAGATCAATGAATAGTCTAATGACATACAGAGGAATGATTAGATGAGCAAGTGCTCTTCTCACTCATTTTCTGCAAAAAAAGACTCTCATATACTGTAAGACCATCAGAGAGCAAGTATGCTTTCTGATTGATGGAGGAATTGATAACATGCACAGAAGTCCATGCTCTCAATCCCCCCAGCCTGTAATCAGGTCCCCAACTAGCCCCCCTCTCCAGGAGGTCGCAGCCAGCTGAAGATAGGAGGATTACTTTAATCTTTAATTTCTCAGGGATCCAAGTGAGCGACAGCCCTGATCTTTTTTGTGATGTTTGAAAGCAGACAATCTATTTAAAACAAGACCAAGATTGTGCTAGCTGCCATAAAACTGATGATACAGCCTTTAGAAATTGGGTTGGGAATGAGGGCTGCACGTTTATACAGCTCTCACTGGGATGCGTTTCAAATTCTTGTTATATATATGACAATTAGTACCGTGATCCTTTTCTTGTTTTAAAGTTCAGATTGTCAGCTTTCAAACAACAATGTGATTGTTAGGTCAATTGCAGCCCAAGAAAGAGGCATCAGAAGTGCCAACAGCAGCCACACAGACCAAACACAGTACATTTAAAACAGTATTGTCCCTTCTTGTTTGAACAAACTGAATTCAAGATGATTAGTGGGGATAGGGGAGGGGTAAAGAAGACATGTAAATATTTATGCGCAACATAAAATAAAATACAACGACTTATACAAGAAAATCCTAGAGAATTTTTCCATTCTTGCTCAATAACAGAACAGGAAGAGAATACAGTGAATATGAAAAGAGCTCCTACTATTATACAGTATGTAAAACTCTAAAACTATCTGTGACACACATCAGCCTCTTTTTTTTTATCCCCTGAAGTATATTGTAAATCTACAGATGTCACCAAGAGCTGTACGTGTTAGTTTGACCTAAACAGCAGCGGGTGTGTGTTTTCTTTAAGTAAAGAACCCTCTTCAGAAGGAAGGAATAATGAGGTTAATAATCTGCACAAGTTCTAGATGTGACCGAAAAGTGACAGATGTTTCGTTTATGTGGCATTTCATGACAAAGACATAACCGAACGTGGCTGGCATTGAGTTTGTCAGATCTACACTCTCACAGAGAGGACAAAAGTAAGTGCTGATTGTAGAAATATAACCAGTTACTAGCAGAAGAACAGATCAGTACTTCCCACTGCGTCTGCCCTCTTCATTCCTACTTGAAAATAAATAACGTTTACAACATACAGACATGTATTATAGTACTTCCCACTTTACCAACAGGGATGAACTTCAAAAGAAGCGTGCCAGGTGCATTCCCTCGAGGCTTCAAAGTGATTTCACCAAGTGTTCATGCAACTTTATCTATTTCACTTACGCTGTATTATTGACTTTTAACAACGTCGGTGACATAAGGTAAAAGCCTACTTCATCTTAAAGTAGTCGGTTAGGACACAGCTTGCTTAAAGGGGTAAAAAATTGAAGAAGTCCCAGCCAAACGTGACTTGATGCTCATTAGGAATTTATTGCAAAAGAAACAGTATGTCCTATATCCAGGACGCGTTTCGGCTAGCAACCCTGTTTCAACAGGTAAGTATCCATGATTACACACAGATATATATACACATATCAATGCATGAGAATAGGGAACCTCCCCGTGACAACCGCCGCCCACAGGGGGCGGTACATTCAAAATCAAGTGTCCATAATCAGAACGCAGCACAGGAATTATCAATGTATAATATAATAAATACCATCTCAGTAGTGAAGTCCTTCATTGAATGGTGAATGTCTAAAAGAAAAAATAATAAATTAAGTGTCCAATAGTTTACAGAAATTATGCACCAGTAAACAAAAACAAAAAACAATTTGATCTCAGATATGCATAATCTCATAGTCTCTATTGAGACCTCTTGGATGCAAAGTGTCCAGGGTATGGATCCAGTAAGCCTCACGACGTAGTAATAATTTCTTGATGTCACCTCCTCTTCTAGGTCTGACAACTCGTTCTATTACCTGAAACTTTAGCTGGGCAATAGTATGATTGTGTTTTTCAAAATGAGCGGGAATTGGTAACATCAAATTCTTAGTCCTAATGGTGGACTTGTGCTTTCCAATGCGATCTCTAACAGTCTGTATTGTTTCCCCAATGTATAATAATCCACATGGACATTTTATTAGGTATATTACATTTGTAGACTCGCAGGTGAAAAAAACATCTACTGGATATGCCTGTCCACTATGTGGGTGATAAATATTGAGTCCTTTGATGATGTTAGAGCACTGGAAACAATGCAGACAGGGAAAAGTACCTCTCCGCTGTGTAGCAAGTACACTTTGTTTTAAGGCACCCTTGGTGCTCCCCAGATCTGCTCGGACTAATTTATCCCTGTAACTCGGGTTCTTCTTGTTACAGATAAGCGGAGGATTTTTAAACTCATCAATCTGGGGGTACGCTTTTCCTAGCAGGTGCCAGTGCTTCCTCACAATGTTGTCTAATTTATGGTTAAAGGGGTGATATTGATGAATCAATGCCACTCTGGGGCCCTTTTCTTTATCAGACTTACAGGGATTGTCCAAGCTATTCAGAGTTTCTCTTAAAACTGGTAGGGGATATCCCCTTTCTTCAAACCTCGTGGTCATTTCATCGATTCAAAGTCCCTATATCACAGGGTTCGAGACTATCCGTCTCACCCTCTGGTACTGTGACTTAGGGATGGCCCTTTTTAGGGAGAGTGGATGAGCACTGGAAGAGTGGAGGATACTATTCCTGTCTGTCTCTTTTCAGAACAAATCAGTAGAGAGGTTACCATCTGGATCCTTAATTATCCTTGTATCAAGGAAACTCACATTACAGTCATCACTGGTTAGTGTAAATTGCAGACCAATGCATGCATGGTTCAGATGTGAGAGGAAGGACGCAAGGGTCTCCTGTGGCCCCGCCCATATGCAAAAAATGTCGTCAATAAATCTTTTCAACAATACAATGTGGTTGCGGTACCAGTCAGTATTATATACAAATGTATCCTCAAATTTTGACATATACGCATTTGCATAGGGCGGGGCCACATTCGACCCCATCGCGGTCCCGCGTCTCTGCAAATAATAGGCATCTTCAAACATGAAATAGTTTTCATACAGAACAAGATGAAGCAATTGTATAAAAAATTTGCATTCATTAGGAGAATATTCACTTTTTTCCAGAAATGACTTGACAGCCTGTATGCCTCCACTGTGATCAATCGAGGTGTATAGGCTCACCACAACGATCGTCACCAAGGGGCTGTCTGGTGGAATAGAACCTAGTTGGGCAATAGTGCTTAGAAAATGTTGCGTATTTGCCAGAAAGGATGGAGTATCCTTTATAAGGGGTGTAAGAATCTTCTCAAGCACTATTGCCAATGGTGATAAGATTGATCCTACTGAGGCCACAATCGGGCGTCCTGGGGGGTCAATCAAGGTCTTGTGGACCTTAGGGAGCACGTAAAATACAGGTGTTATAGGTGTATGTTTAATCAAAAAGGTATACATATTTTTGTTAAAAACCCCTAAAGCAGCAAAGTGGTCGACTGTTTTCAAGATTTTCCTTTTGATAAGCAAATACTGTATCCCCGGTCAATAGTTCATATGTATTATTGTCGGCCAGCTGTCGTTTAATTTCTGCTGTATATTTTATTCTGTCCATGAGCACAATAGCGCCACTTTTGTCCGCTGGTTTCAAGATTAAATTCATCCATTAAAGACTGAGTGGCTGTCCTTTCTTGTGGTGTCACATTCTACGTAAACCGCAATTCACCTTTCTTAGTCATAGCATCAAATATATTCCATCACCAGAGTTAGCTCGCAATTCCCTCAGGATCCGCAGTAGTATTACATGCCATCCATAAAAATGAATGGGAGACCATAGAATATATGGTGGCATTGAGTCTGCCAAAGTGGTAGGCTCCAAGCAAGGGATCCCCATAAAGGGGTTATCCAAAACTAATACAGACCTCCCAGAGTTGCCGTCCCGTGGCGGTGATCATACTTACCAGCCACTGTGTTTGGTCTCATTCACTCACTCTTCCTCTCCCTGTTAAAATAACATTCATCAATTCGGGATGGGGGTTGGCCATGACATCATGATCATTTACATCATGTGACTAGTTGTTGTGACACAAGGGGAGCAGGTCACCACTGTGGCCTGGGATTGGCTGCAGCGTTCATGTGTAAACCCGACCCCCCGTCGACAAATGTTGATTTCAGCACTGCAGGGGCAAGGAAGAGCCAGCCCAGGAGCAACAAAGACCGAACCCAGCAGCGGGGAAAAGGTAAGTATGATCACCATCATGGGTCAGCTACTCTTGGAGGTCTGTATTGATCTTCGATAACCTCTTTAATATTATCCATGTGATCTAATCCTTATACACCGTTGAGTCACATTATTATGACCACTTACTACTTTTGATGTCAGCAGCACGTAGCTCATGAAGGATGTCACAGGTTGTGAGCTGGCTTGGTGGGTATATAAGGTCTGTCATAGGCTGTCTACACACATATGCCTTGTTGCTGCCATGGGTAAAAAGGACGATTTATCAGAATTGCAAAATGGGATAATTATAGTCTTTTGAGCCAAGGTTGGCAATATTTCTGGAACTGCGCAGTTTGTGTGTTCTTCCTGAACAGCTTCTTTGGTGAAAGTCTATTGTGAGTGGACAAATGGCACCATTGCGAATAAGCTAGGTAGAAACTGTGGAGCACCACATGCCACTGATGTAAGAGGTGAAGGTCAGGGTATGAAAGTGCACGAGGGCAAACTGACATGCTGCAATAGAGCAGCTCACTGCCCAAATGAACCAAGGGCCTAGCAGACGTGTGTCTAAAAGGCCACGAAGCAGATGGATAGCCACTGAACATCTGCAGGATAAAGGGAAAGGTGTAGACTTGGTGTAGTTTTTTATCATTTGATTAAGTATTTTCATGCAAAAAGCTGTTTAACTGCTTGCAGGACTTATAGGGAAAGACTATGAGTCCTTGTTACTCCACCCACACGTGAGTATCCCTGACCTGGGGTACTCCAATTTGTTTATTGTTATGCATTTTATTTCACTGTTTGTTTCCTGGCTATTACTACCAGTAAGGCATGGCAAAGGTTGGCAGGAATAGGGTTAACCACCCTGTTCCTCCCCTCTTGGGAGGAGTGGGCTGGTCCTGCTCCCTGACAAGAAGGGAGAGTTCTTGTGTAGCTGCAGAGTGAAGAGGACGCAACCCTCATTGCTCCTTGTCCTGATGAGCAAAAGGATAACAATGTTTTGAAGTTTTGACTTTTGGGATCCATATCTCACTATCCACTACAGCTACGTACGCGAGACTACCATCATTTTATAGTCAATCATCTTGGCTATCTCAAGGACTTGCAACTATTTAGCATATGATTAGTTATGCAGATTCTCGTTATGTAACTGCGTTGTTACTGTTTTGCTCCTGGTGGTGGAACAATCTTTTTCTTCTTCTATACTACAAATTACAACCTGTTTTCACATTCCCTAATAGCTCAGTTTTTTAATAGGTTGATTTCCACGTGAAAGGTCACTGGTTCGAATCCAGGAGCAACCATGAAGAAGATTTTCCTAGAAAAGAGAAACAGCATCATCCAGCATGTCGATAGTGGTATCTCGGCCAAGAAAATTGCCAAACTGCATCATGTGAGTGCTATGACAGCTGGAAAAATACAAAATAAATGTCTGTCCATCCATTCCAAAGCCAAAAGATGTACGCCCAGGAAAGATATCAGAGTCAACAAGTCAGCTAATCACAAGGTCTATAAATTCTGGCAAAAAAGTTACCTGTATGCTTTGTAATAGTGAGATCACAGACATCCATGCAAGTACTGTGTGATGTGCATTACATAAGCTTGGAATGGTGGTCTGAAAAAAGGTGAAGAAGCCTCGACTTCAATTTCGTCATAAGAAGCGTCGGCTCCAGTTTGCAAAAAGTGTGAATAGTGGACAGTAGAAGATTGGAAATGGGTGATTTGGAGCAATGAGACGAAAGGCAATAGACTGTGCTATGATGGATGTAAATGGGTCTGGAAGAAACAAGGGAAAACAGGGCTAACGGATCAAGAAATTGAAAGAACTGTCAAGTTAGTTGGAGGAAACCTGATGATATGGGGTTGTTTCACAGCCAAAGGTGTTGGATACCTGATCAGGTATGATGGTGGTCTGAGCTATATGTGAGTATCTTACAAGTTACTGTCATATGACAAGAAGAAATTAAAGAAGAAATGATTCAATAACAATGAAGTAAAGGTGCTGGATTGACCTTCACAGTCCCCAGACCCCAGTTATTTTCGTACCCAAGTGAGTTGACCAGTATGCTCCAAAATTGGGAACGTGTAGAACAGATTTTGGTTGAGACATGCTTGAATCTGATCGACAGCATGCCCAGAAGGATTCAGGCAGTGTGGACAGCCAAAGGTGGATTTGCATAATACTAACAAAATAATAAAAATTTTGTATTTTAGGAGAAAAACAGTAACAATGTTGTTACATGACAAGAATCTACATAGCTAATCATATGCTAAATATTTGCAAGTCCAATTTATGTATGAGATATCGGATCATAGATTTAAAGTTGATTTGTTCAAAGACTGATATTAATGCTGCTGCAAGACTTTGGTGAATTAATTCGGTATTCCTATCTGCATCTTTAAAAACATTTTAAAATGGGAATCCGAAGTAGGGTTTGGAATTTTACCTACACGCAGCCCATACATTTTAATGCTGTATGGAGACGGCATTAAAATCTATGAACAGGGGAGATAGAGCGGCACTCCAAAGGAAAGCACACAGACCGTGGACCGGTCGCTTACAGCAGCGCAAGCAGTCTCCTGTAAAAGTTTCACACCCGGCGGGTCGCAGTAGATCCGCTTAGTGTGATCTGCAGTTTATAGATGTGCGCTTTTGTTCTCCATGAAGTGACATGTTTTGCCAGGACTTTGATTTGTGTTGCAACACTATCTTTCTTGTTGTCCGGTGTATTATTGACTATGTGGGATGTTTTACTGTATTGTTTGCTATTATGTACTTTGCTGTGATTTTAATCTTCTGGGAATGCCGTGGCACCGTCACAGATTTTTCACCTGGTGAGGGAGCGCACGGCTTAAGAAGACGGGCGCATGCGCGCCCAGGACGTAACAGCCTGACGAAGCGCGTCTTAGCGCGAAACGGCCGTCGCTCTCTCCATCGGATGAAATAGATGGCGTCCCGCCCGACATTGCCTGCACGCTTTATCTACGAATAAAAGTGTATCCTTGACTCCATCGGTGAGTGCCGCCCCGTTCATACCTTCATTTTTCAAGATTAAAATCTATGATCCAAAGCTCAATTCGCTCAAGACTAATCAATATATATATATATACAGTATATTACTCATAAAAAGTTAGGGACATTTTGCTTTCGGTTGAAATTTATGGAAAACATAAAAAGTTAACGCTACAGTGATATTGTATCATGAAAGTAGGGCGTTGAAGTAGAAGCATGCAATGGTGATTTCCTCATCTCAAACAATTTATTGAAACAAAAGCCAACAACAGTAGTGGGTATACCCTCACAAAAAAATGTCCATGCCTCAGTAACTTGTCATGTGGCCTTGAGCATCAATTACAGCTTGACAACGATATTTAATGCTGTTCAGAACTCAACTTATTGTCTGCTGAAGCACGGCATCCCACTATTCTTGAAGGGAAGCCCTCAGGTCATGGAGGTTCTGGGGTACAGAGTTACGAGCCTCTACATGGCAACTCAGCTGATCCCATAGGTTTTCAATGTGATTCAGGTCTGGAGAAAGTGCAGGCCACTCCATTTGAGGTACCCCAGTCTCCAGCAGACATTCCCTAATGATGCGACCTAGATGAGCTGGTGCATTGTCGTTCATGAAGATGAAATTAGGCCTGTGTGTTTATGCAGATGCACAATGACTGGATTAATGATGTTATTCAAGTAGTATGGGGTTGTCACTGTATCATTTACAAAGTGTAGGGCAGTTCTGTATTGACTAGACACACCTGCCCACGGTGTAACATAACCACCAAAGCTAACTTTTCCTCACGGGGCCCCATAGCAGCTACCTGGTCTGCCTCTGATGGAGGTATGCCACTGTGTTCAACTCTGGCCTTATTCTTAAGTGCTACAACTTTCATTGCAACACACCCCAAGGAGCGACAGACTGAGGTAGAACACTGTGACACAACTACACTACATCAGGGCCACTACCACTCCTATCCTCTACACCGGCTCCCACAAGGGCTCACTACACACATAGGGGGTCATTTATCAAACTGGTGTAAAGTAGAACTAGCTTAGTTGCCCAACCAAACAGATTCCTTCTTTCATTTTTCAAAAGAGCTGTCCAATATAAAAGGAGGAATCTGATTGGTTGCTATGGGCAACTTAGCCAGTTCTACTTTACACCAGTTTGATAAATGACCCCCATAGTGATTGACAGCTTTTCCTTCATGAGCTTCTATGCAGGGAGAGCTGTCAATCACCATGTGGTGGGATAAACTAGACTCATAAGCTTTCTTTAGGAGTCCTGGTAGGAGTCAGACAGCTTTTTACATGAAAATACAGGTTCAACTTACATCCTTGAGCACAGAATACCCCTCTCTGTACTATACTGTTCTCTTGTAGGGTAAAATATAAGACCTCACAGATCTACTGTACAATGTACGTAATAAGAAGCAGACATAGCATACAACAATAAACAAATGGACACAATGTCATATTTAACAATATAATGCAGTAACTCTGTATTGCAGTCAAGAAAAGGTCAACTTCATTTTTGGTTTTCGCCTTAGTGAAGAAGTTAAGCCATTTTGGAGTAAGGCTAAAAAATGATGTCCTGTCTGTTCCTGGCATGAGACTCCCTCTTATTGACTTCCTAATGATTTTCCATTTGTGGAAAAGCAGATAACAGATGCAGAAGATGAAAGCATATTAGGAGAATTTTGTTTGCTCTGTGTTCCATATAAAGTAATAGAATCTAACTTTCAAAGCCTGAAGCCAAGTATTTATACATGTTTAGCTCACATTTACTGGACAGTCCATCTTACCAGTCATCTACAATATTACAGGAGAATACCTACTGTGTGCTGCCATACACAAGAAAGATTAAAAACAATAGAAAATAAAAAAAACATGCTGTTCGTGACCCTCTGTAAAGCCTTGTGCAGACAGATGTATTGCTCACATTCCCTGAACCCACTAGCAGTTCTTCCCAAGAGACTCTAGAGCACCATAGATAACCATGATGCCAGAGATACTGTAGCAGCCTACTAGCAGAGTACAGCACGTGGCTTTTTCCAGCAGTCCCATAAGGAATGAATGGAGTGCCAGGGAGTATGCCGGACCATCAATTACGCACATTAACGTAATTTCCTTTTTTGTACCTTTTTCTTTCCCCTAAATGGGTGAACTCATATAAGCAACTTTGTCCTTATGCACTATTAGAGATCATGGACCTCAAAGAAAGAGACCCCCACTCTGAACACCCTTCTCCGATCCCGAACGATCCGAGAAGGGTAGATATGTACATCACATGGACAGCAATTCATTTGAAGCAAGAGCATGTATTGTGCATTTTCCCTGAAACAATATGATATCAGGCATGGCCTTCCTGACAGAACAGAAGTTGGATCCAGCAAGTAAAATCATATCTTCTTTATTGACAACTAGACCAGAATGTGATATGCATTTTTTTTTTTTATGTGAACATTAGGAATGAGCGAACTTGTGTTTCAAGTTCAGCATACAAGGTTTGGGTTATCTAAGAATGCTGTTGTGGATTCCGCTACCACGGACCATAAGTTATGGTCCGTGGTAGCGGAAATCCACAGCGGAATTCTTAGATAACCCGAACCTTGTATGCCAAACTTGAAACACAAGTTCACTCAAAACTAGTGAACAGTTGTCAATAAAGAAGATATGATTTTACTCGCTGGATCCACATCCTTTTCTTCCAAGCTTCTTCAGGGTGTGGTTACACCTTAGGATCCGAGCTTTCAGTCTACAAGCTATTCTCTTTGAAGCTGGCCATCCACCACATATTGCCTTCCCGACTCAATAACAGCTAATTGCTGCAGGTACTGCTCGTCTAGTCCCACACAAGTGATCAGTTGTGTGGTGTCCATGCAAAAAGGGGTTGCTTCATAACATAAAGCCTTTAAAGGGCATCTGTCAGCAGATTTGTATCTAAGAAACTGGCTGATCTGTTGCATGTGTGCTTGGCAGACGGTGTGGCGATTACAGAGGAAGTGGAGCCTCTGGGTGTAATGGCAATGCCCCCGTTGCTCCTAGAGGCTCATTTGCATATATTTAAACATAATTTTTCTGAGAAATGCAGGCACATATAAACATGAGACCAACACAGATGTCTTCAGCTACCAAGCGCACATGTAACAGGTCAGCCAGTTTCATAGGTACAAATCTGCTGACAGATGCCCTTTAACCTCTTAAGGACACAGGACGTGGTCATCTGTGCGCGATTAAAACCAAAAGTAAGACTTTTGGCAGCTCTACGGCTCTCCCTTGTGGCGATCGGGGGAACTGGAGCCTGTCAGCAACAGCCATGGTTTCTGTGAATGAAACCATGCTGTTGCATAATATGTCCTATAGTGCCCTTGTTAGTAATAGGGCTCCATAGGAAACTAGTAAAATCATCATGGACTCCAATACAAGTGTATTGGAGTTTATGATAGAAGCAATCAGATGACTGATTTATATAGTTCCCTATGGGAGCTATATAAAAGTGTAAAAAAAAATAAAAAATAAAAAAATACCGTAAAATAAAAAAAACTAAAAATTCTAATAACCCCCCTTTTCAAAAAAAAATAAAAGAATAAAAAAAAAATATACACATCATGGGTGTCGCAATGTGTGAAAACGCCCATAGTATAAAAATATAAAAATATATTCCCCATACAGTAAGCAGAAAAATGGAAAAGAGCGTCCAAATGGCTGATTCGCCATTTTGGACACTTCATTTCCTCAAAAAAAAAATGAAATAAAGAGTGATCAAAAAGTTATACACACCCCATAATGGTATCACTTAAAAGTTCAGATTGGCCCGCAAAAAATAAGCCCCCATACAACTCAACGTATACGTAAACATAAATACAAAAAAGTGATAGGGGTCAAAATATGGCGACAAAAAATTAAAATAAAATTCTCACTTTTGATTTTTTTTTCACTATCAAAACGCAAGAAAAACTATACATATTAGGTATCGCCGGATTCGTACTGACCTGTAGAATAAAACTAACTGGTCAGTTCTATTGCACATCGAACGTCGGAATTTAAAAACTCGTAAAACTGCGGTGAAATTGCTTTTTTTTTTTCAATTATGGCTATGTGAACCGAAAAATAAAAAAGTTGTGGCTCTCGGAAAGCAGGGAGCGCAAAACGAAAACGCAAAAATGAAAAAAAACATGTCCTTAAGGGGTTAAGGACACATCCACATGTGACGTAAATGCTGTGGAGTCTCCATTGCAGAATTTTGTGTGGAAAATCCATTTGCAATAGCACTTACAGTACAAGCAAAGTGAATGGGAGGACAAAATCCCCAGCATAAACATACTTATGCTGTGTGGCTTTCAATTCACAGCATGTCAATTATTGCTGTGGGTTTTATGCCTGGTTTTTAACTATTTCAATGCAAAGATTAAAGGCATAGGTAGAGCTGCTGGGATCTCAAGAAAAACACTCTATTTTGAGCAGTTTTTGGCCAGATCTGCTGTAGATGTTCTATTCGCGGATAATGAACAGCGGACGTGCTATGTGTGGCCGTACCCCAACAATATAATTTATGTCTCCCCAATGTTACCTTTAAAAATCGATAAGCGAGTATGCTCGGCCGCTTACTGGTTCGGCTCCAGCATCGCTATGCTCGGCACTCGGCTTTATTCGGCCAAGCACCACGTGTATTCGTTGCATTGCTCGAGTCTCCTCCCCGCACGTTTGCTGCCTTCTAAGCAGCCAATCAAGGTCCAGGTAAGTAATTCCCCTCAGTGTAAGGCCATAGCAATGTTAGCTGTAAGCCTTACACTTTGATAACTTCTAAAAGACAGAAAGATTTTCGATAAGGCCTCTTGCACACGAACGTTTTTTTTATCAGTGTTTTGCTGTCTGTTTTTAACGGATCCGTTTTTCCGTTTTTTGCTTCCGTTTTGTTTCCGTTTCGGTTCCGTTCTTCCGTTCCGTTTGGCATATACAGTATACAGTAATAACATTGAAAAAATTGGGCTGGTCTTAACATTTTCAATAGGTGGTTCCGCAAAAAACAGAACGGATACGGAAGACATACGGATGCACTTCAGTATGCTTTCCGTTTTTTATGCAGACCCATTGACTTGAATGGAGCCACTGAACGTGATTTGCGGACAAGAATAGGACATGGTCTATATTTAAACGGAACAGAAAAACGGAAAAACGGAAACGGAAGGCATACGGAGACACTTCAGTATTTTTAGCAGCCCCATTGAAATGAATGGTTCAGTATACTGTCAGTATACTGAACTGAAAAAACTGCCAGTATACGGTCCGCAAAAAACGTTCGTGTGCAAGGGGCCTTAGTGACATCTACAATACGCCATCATTAAGCAGTGTGTTGGGCAGATATTATCAAAATGGGGGTTATTCACTACAGTGTTCCTTGGTACTGAGATATACACTGCACCACTATAAATCAGTGTGTTGGGCAGACATTATTAAAAGGGGCTTATTCACTACAGTGTGCCTTGTTACTGAGATATACACTGCATCATCATAAAGCAGTGTGTTGGGCAGATATTATAAAAAGGGGCTTATTCACTACAGCGTTCCTTGGTACTTAGATATACACTGCACCACTATACAGCAGTGTGTTGGACAGACATTATTAAAATGGGCTTATTCACTACAGTGTGCCTGGTACTGAGATATACACTGCACCACTATTAAGCAGTGTGTTGGGCAGACATTATTAAAATGGGATTATTCACTACAGTGTTCCTGCTACCGAGATATACACTGTACCATCTGAGAAATTATTTGTTCTGGGGAAATTAACCTAACTTGTGCCACATCTGTGTGTGCGTTCAATCCGCAACCGTTATATTAATTACTCCAGCAGAGAGTGATTTATATTTTGGGCACATCTGTGTGTGCGTTTAGGCCGTAACCGTATACACAGTATTCCAGCAGAGAATACATTTTATTTGTGACAAATTTATATCCAATATAGAACTACATCCGAATAAAGTGTATATTGTCAAAATTACATTATCTCTGGCCTAGTGTAGTGCCGAAAAATTGTATTTCTCTGTCTCCTGTTCATTACAGCAAGTGAATCCAGTGTGTACTGTAAAAAATTACATCATCTCTGGGCTAGTGTAGGGCCGAAAAATGTTATTTCTGTGTCTCCTGTACATTACAGAAAGCAAATACAGTGTGTACAGTAAAAATTACATTATCTCTGGCCTAGTGTAGTGCTGAAAAATTGTATTTCTCTGTCTCCTGTTCATTAGAACCAGCAAATACAGTGTGTACTGTAAACATTACATTATCTCTGGCCTAGTGTAGTTCCGAACAATTGTATTTCTTTGTCTCCTGTTCATTACAGCAAGCCAATACAGTGTGTACTATAAAAATTACATTGTATTTCTCTGTCTTCTATTCATTAAAGCAAGCCAATACAGTGTGTGCTCTACAAATTACATTATCTCTGGGCTAGTGTGGTGCCAAAAAATTGTATTTCTCTGTCTCTTGTACATTACAGAAAGCAAATACAGTGTGTGGTGTAAAAATTACATTATCTCTGTCCTAGTGTAGTGCCTAGAAATTGTATTTCTATATCTCCTGTTCATTACAGCCAGCAAGTACACTGTGTACAGTAAAAATTACATTATCTCTGGCCTAGTGTAGTGCCGAAAAAAAATGTATTTCTCTGTCTCCTGTTCATTATAGCAAGCCAATACAGTGTGTACTGTAAAAAAAGTAATTATCTGTGGCCTAGTGTACTACTGAAAATCTGTATTTTTCTGTATCCAGTACTGTCCTGCATCAGAAAACTGTGTCTTTAGCAGACAGTAAAACAATCTGCGCCACATCTACAGACAAAACCATTAATATAAAGAAGGCGAGAACAAAGGGAGGCGGAAGTGGGCATGATGCTGATGGTGCAAGCCGAGGCTGTGGCCCTGGGCGTGATGCTGATGGTGCAAGCAGAGGCCGTGGCCCTGGGCGTGATTCTGATGGTGCAAGCAGAGGCCGTGGCCCTGGGCGTGATGCTGAAGAGGTACCTGAGATATTGTGCCCTGATTCCAAACCTCTTAAGCCTTCACAGTCTCAAGAAGATGACGGTGGTGAACCGCAATCATTTATTCATGAGGTGAATGATGATGAGACACAGTTGCTAATCACTGAGGTGGTGATTAGGTCAAGTCAGGAGGATGAGCAGAGTGAGGAAGTGGAAGAGGAGGTGGTGGACGATGAGGTCGCTGACCCAACATGGTTAGGTGAAAAGCCAAGCGAGGACAGCAGTACAGAGGGGGAGGGATCCGTAGCACCGCAACAGTCTAGAAGAGGCAGTGGGGTGGCAAAAGGGAGACGTCGGCCCACACCAAACAGGCCCGCAACCATTACACCTAGCACCCCCATGCATAAATCTACCTTGCCAAGAAGTAGATGTTCCGCAGTATGGCGCTTTTTTGAGGAAAGCGCAGACGACAAAAGAGTGGTAGTTTGCAACCTGTGCCGTACCAAAATGAGCCGGGGCGTGAACACTAGCAACCTCCCCACCACCAGCATGATCCGCCACATGGCATCCATGCACCCTAATAAGTGGGCCGAACACCTAGGTCCACACTCTGCGTCTGCGGGTCCCACCATTGCCTCCACTTCCCCTGTGTTACGCACTGCTGGCCAATCCCTTGTCAAAGGTGCAGGCCCGGATGCCCCTCGCCCTGCACGTGGACCTTCGCATGAACCGTCAGCAACAACATGCACTTCCCTGTCCCAGCGCAGTGTCCAAATGTCAATAGCACAGGCATTTGTATGCAAGCGCAAATAACCAACCCACCCACAGGCCATATCACTAAATGCGCAACTTTCGAAATTACTGGCCCTTGAAATGTTGCCATTTAGGCTTGTGGACACTGAGGCCTGATGTCGGTGGCCGTCCCCAGTACGCAGTCCCCAGCCGCCACTATTTTTCACTGTGTGCCGTGCCCGCCATACACCAGTATATGTCACAGTACATCACCCGTGCCCTGACCAACGCACTTACTGGGAAGGTCCACCTCACCACGGACACATGGACAAGTGCTGGTGGCCAGGGACGCTACATTTCCCTGACCGCACACTGGGTGAATGTTGTGGAGGCCGGGAGTGAGTCGGACCATGAGATGGCACAGGTGCTACCCACAGCCAGGTTTGCGGGCCCTACGTCCATCAGGGTCTCCGCCAGCAGCTATGTTACTGGCTCCAAACCCCACTTCTCCTCATCCACCGCCTCCTCCTCCACTTCCACCTCCAACAGCAGTCAGCCATCAGTCGCTAGCTGGAAGCAGTGTAGCACTACTGTGGGTAAGCGTCAACAGGCCGTGCTGAAGCTGATCTGCTTAGGGGACAAACAGCACACTGCCGCAGAGCTATGGCAGGGTATAAGGGACCAGACCGAGCTGTGGCTAGGCTTCACCTCCAATGCTTTATACCATCTGCTCACCTGTAGGCCATCACTGCAGTGATTTAAGGGATTTACTAGGCTTCAGGCCCTCACCTCCAATGCTATTTACCATCGGCTCATCTGTAGCCCATCACTGCAATGATTTGTGGGGTTCGCTAGGCTTCAGGCCCTCACCTCCAATGCTTTCTACCATCTGCTCACCTGTAGCCTATCACTGCAATGTTTTATGGGGTTCTCTAGGCTTCAGGCCCTCATCTCCAATGCTTTCTACCATCTGCTCACCTGTAGGCCATCACTGCAATGATTTATGGGGTTCTCTAGGCTTCAGGCCCTCAACTCCAATGCTTTCTACCGTCTGCTCACCTGTAGCCCATCACTGCAATCAGTGGCGTAACTAGACTGTGATGGGCCCCAGTGCAAACTTTGGATCGCCACCCCCCCCTTCCCCCCCTTATTTTTACAAAGAGGCGACAGATTTTCTTTACACTAAGGAATCTTTCACACGAGCAGATGCTGTGCGGGTAATCTGCTGCGTGAAAGAATGCCAAGCCCCGATCCGGACAGCAGAGACATGGATCATTAACATGATTGATAATGCTACATGCTGCTTTGTGATCTTTTTACTACAAAATCACAGTGAGAATAAATTGTCACAATGATTTTGTAGTAAAAAGATCCCAGAGAGGCAGGGAGCATTATAAATCATGTCACTGCTCCATGTCTCTGCTGTCCGGAACGGGGCTTGGCACTCTTTCACGCAGCGGATTACCCGCACAGGATCCGCTCGTGTTAAAGGGCCCTAAGCTCAATGCATGGCTACACTCACCCAGTCCTAATAAAATCTGGTCCCACCTCATTTAGGGTGTTGCTGGCATCAGCATGATGTCCACTGGATCCTGAAAAAGGTCCCTGTGGGGAGAAAAAAAGAATAATCGCATCAGGAAGGGATGGTGACTGTCCCTGTGAAATCACCAGCAGGGGGCGCTGTGCTGGTTCTGTAAGACTGAGCCATGTCAATGTACAGCAGCGTAATCTACGACATTTCCACTAAGTGCTACCACACAGTACTAATGCCCACAATGTGGCCCCTGACAGTATGAATGCCCACATTGGGGTCCCTTCAAAATAGTTATGTCCTCCTTGTGGCCCCTCACAGCAGTTATGCCCAGATATGTGCCCCTCACTGTAGTTATGCCCAGATATGTGCCCCCTCACAGTAGTTATGGTCAGATATGTGCCCCCTCACAGTAGTTATGGACAGATATGTGCCCCCTCACAGTAGTTATGGCCAAATATGCCCCGCCCCCACAGTAGATATGCCCAGATATGTGCCCCCTCACAGTAGTAATGTCCAGAAATGTGCCCCATCACAGTAGTAATGCCCTGACATGTGCCCCCGCACAGTAGATATGCCAGATATATGCCCCCTTACAGTAGTTATAGCCAGATATGTGCCCCCTTACAGTAGATATGCCAGATATGTGCCCCCTCACAGTAGTTATGACCAGATATGTGCCCCCTCACAGTAGTTATGGCCAGATATGTTCCCCCTCACAGTAGTTATGGGCAGATATGTGCCCCCTCACAGTAGTTATGGGCAGATATGTGCCCCCTCACAGTAGTTATAGCCAGATATGTGCCCCCTCACAGTAGTTATGGCCAGATATGTGCCCCCCTCACAGTAGATATGCCCAGATATGTGCTCCCTCACAGTAGTAATGCCCAGAAATGTGCCCCCTCACAGTAGTAATGCCCCGAAATGTGCCCCCTCACAGTAGATATGCCAGATATACGCGCCCTTACAGTAGTTATAGCCAGATATGTGCCCCCTCACAGTAGATATGCCAGATATGTGCCCCCTTACAGTGGTTATGGCCAGATATGTGCCCCCTCACAGTGGTATGGCCACATATGTGCCCCCTCACAGTAGTTATGCCCAGTTAGGTTCCCCCTTACAGTAGTTATACCAGATTTTGTCCCCCCTCATAGTAGTTATGCCCAGATATGTGCAACCTCACAGTAGCTATGCCCAGTTATGTGCCCCCTCATAGTTATGCCCACATATATGCCCCCCCCCCAAAGTAGTTATGGCAGATTAGGTTCCCCCTCACTCTTGTTATGGCCCCCCTTTTGCCTCCAGTCTGCATGAAAGAAAAAACAACACATACTTACCTTCTTTCCTGATGACGCTCTCCCACACCCACATCGCTCTGCTGGCTGTACCGTAGGCAATTCCTGGGCTTTCAGCGCTCCTTCCACAGCCAGCAGCACCATGTGTGGCCAGCTGGGGGAGCGTTGGAGCTCAGAAAAACAGTGAAGCAGGGAGTGGAGAGGTCTCCCTCCTTCACTCTGGAGACAAACAGCCTGGCAGTAACAAGGACTGCTGGGCGGGTTAGTGTGCGACCCCCCCCCCGACCCCCCCCCCACCGCCACATGATGTACATGTTTGAAAAGCGCTGTACTTCATGCTGGGCTCCGTCGTGGTCACACCCTCTGCGACTACGATCGTTACGCCCCTGACTGCAATGTTTTATGGGGTTCACTCACCTTCAGGCCCTCACTACAATTTTTTATTGGGTCTGCTTACCTTCAGGCACTCAATTATAATGTTTTAGAGGGTAACCAGCACGCCCTTGCTCCAAATATTTTTGAGGGTCACCAGTAGGCAATCAATGATAATTTGTTAAGGGTGTGTATGATGCCCTACTTTGTGTGTGTGGATGTATTGGAGTGTCGGTTCCTTGCAATTTTTTGCAGCCCTTTCACTTAGTGCATAGGCTTTGAGTGCAGCTGTGTACATGTACCTGTAGCACCATGTGAATGAGGCCCTCCTTTATGTGATATACAGGCTGTGATATACAGGTTTTTCTTTTTTGAGGGGGGGATTTTGTGCGGGATTTTTTCGGTATTTAAAAGTGGAAGACAACTGGGACAATATGGTTCCCAGCTGGACATTGGAGTCCAAGATGCACCCAGACATGGTCACCATGCTGTTCCAGATCCATTTCGGTGGTGTTTCTGTCACTTTCTGACCTTTTCCAATGGACCAGGCACCCTCCCCTCATTAGAGCAGGGGGTCCCTGGTTGTCTCCCATTGACTTCCATTATACTCGGGTGCTCGGCCGAGCGCACGAATATCGCTATGTGTTCGGACCGAGTACCCGAACACCCGAACACTTTGGTGCTCGCTCATCACTAGTAGGCATCCATCTGTATTGTAAAATGCTGTGGTTAAACAGGGATGTTTCATAGAGGGTTTTGGCCAAATGCCATGAATTGGGCGCAGCATAAACTGGTGACAGAGACCCCAATTCAAATGCAGGTTCACTTACTTTTTTTGTTCAGTCACGCAGGATCTGAGCGCTGGAGACCTAATATACATGAGCTGCTTGTAAGGGGTTCAGTTTTATGTGTGGCTACTGAATCTTTTCTGGGGTCCCACTTGAGGATGGTGCAGCAATGAGATGGATATTTACAGTCACAAATAAAGCTTGATGGCTTCAGATATTATTTGAAGTTTGGTGGTTACTATGGGCTAACAAAAAAGGTCTCTCTATGAGGGCACACCGCTTAATAGTTTCAGTCTTTCAACTGGGTGTTGCAGTCTCATTTTTCCGCTAACAAGATAAGAGGCACATGGCATGGACCAGTGCTCTCTGGTCAGGGCCACACTAAGCAGGGTATCCAGCTACTCTATCTTCCCTTCTTGCTGTTTCGATCTCAGTGAGATCGTGAAAACTCAGATCCGGCGGTATATTCTAACCACCAGGTGTTCCCATGGTGACAGTGACGCTTGTCGGGGAGAAGTTTGTGAATATTATTCATAGTGAATCATTGAGTTTTAGAACAACTTTACAGATTGGAAACAAAAAAGACGAATATTCTAAAAAACGAATATATTCAATCTAAAGTCATGATTCCTCCCTGCTTAAGTTGCTTGTGGGCCAATGGCTCATTGGCCCACAAGCAAGAAGCAGGGAGGAATCATGTGTTCAGATGGGAAAAAATGCCGAATATTCGATATAACGAATATTTGTGGTCGGATCGGCTATCAGAAAGGTGTACGTAACCTATCTACAACAAGCAGTAGAATTGTGCCATAACTGCTGCGGTAGGGCAGCCTAAAGGGGGCCACCCTAATATGAAGTGACTGTAAGATGGTGTGGGTGGGTGGGTGAAATCAGCCGAATCGGCGTCAGCCTGGGCCCACAGGTGCCTATAAATAGCCTTGTAATCAGCCTCCCCTCCCACAAATACAGCAAAGGTCTTTGCTTAATACTTGTGGTCGGATCAGCTATCAGAAAGGTGTACGTAACCTCATCTACAACAAGCAGTAGAATTGTGCCATAACTGCTGCGGTAGGGCAGCCTAAAGGGGCCAAAAAGAGCAGACCTTAGTTTAGAGCAAAACATATACATACCATTACGACACCCACTTTGAACGCAAAGACACTACACGATGAAGGTGAGGAATATACCGTACGTACTCACAGAGACTTCTATGTACCTTACCTCTTTGTCACGTGCGCCGGCACGTCGTTCTTGGAGGAAGCTAATGTTGATGCTTTTGAAAGAGTGGTTGGTAATCAGAAACGATTTACTCCTATGTTGAACAACATATGAACATATTACGAGACGGTCTGAATCCTGAGAGCTGCAGGCTAAAACAACAATGGTGAATCTGATGGAAGGGCCTAATTGAAGTCCAACCATTCGCCAAGGGCCCTGTTAATAGTAGCAAAATACTTCACCTATACTTATTCCCCGGCCACCGCTTTAATTATTATTATTTTTTAAAGGACCCAAAAGTTAGAAGATGGCGGATGCCGTCTAACTCTAGTAATGGATTAAGTGAAATGTGTAGACTCACCAGGCCTGGGGAACCATAAGCACGAGTACATGGCTGATCCAATTAACGAGCTAATATTGCCTGTAATGAGGACAGAAAACATACCCACCATACTAGCAGTTGTGACAGGAAATAAGCTTAAGGTCATGATAAACTATGTATGCTGCGCCTACAGTAGTGATAGGACTTGTTGAGTCCATAGACGTGACAGACTACGTATATTGTGCCTTATTATTGTACCTACTACAGGATGATAGACCGGTACCCAGAAACTAGGTGCGACACCAACACCCTCAGCCCGAGTTTGACGATGAAGTAAGCATGTCTGTAATGAAGACATAATGTACACCCAATGCCTGCCGCTATGACAGGACAAGCTTAAGGTCATGATAGACTACGTATGCTGTGCCTGTAGTCGCACTAGGACTTATCGTGTCAGTAACGTGACAGACTTCGTAAGTCGCCTGTAGTCGTGACAGGACTTATTAGTCTGTAGTCGTGACAGACTTCGTAGAATCGCCTGTAGTCGTGACAGGACTTATTAGTCTGTAGTCGTGACAGACTTCGTAAATCGCCTGTAGTCGTGACAGGACTTATTAGTCTGTAGTCGTGACAGACTTCGTAAATCGCCTGTAGTGGTGAGACAGGACTTATTAGTCTGTAGACGTGACAGACTTCAGTAAATCACATGTAGTGGTGAGAGGACTCCTGTGGACTGAAACTGATGCCATAGTATTATTTTTTATTTTTTCCTGAACAACCCTTTGAGAGCCGAAATTTGAGAAACGTGAAAAAATGAGACCACAGGGTCAGCTTCCTGGGAGAATGGGTCTATAATGCAAGGATGGGCAAGAGAAAGTAACAGCGGGGAGCGAGGGAAGCAAGAACCTAGAGAGGGTAAATGGGAGAAAAATGCGAACCCAGGAGAAGGTGATGTCTGAAAAGGAAGGCTTGAGACGACTGCTTGAAAAGAAAACGATGAAAACCCAACAACCTACAACAATAATGCGAGTTAGATTCTAATGCCAAAAGCCATGCATGCGAGCCTCCACAAGAAGAATTGTATTGCGAGCCACAGCTGACCGAGCCATGCGAGCGGGCATGAAGGCAGAAATAGACATGGAACCTACTGTGGCGGACCACGCAGCCGACCTCGAATGGCGGAGTTGTGTGTAAAATGTAAACTGAGAAGCCATGCGTGAGACACTAATGGCGGGGCCAAGCGCGAGAGACACTAATGGCGGGGCCAAGCGCGAGAGACACTAATGGCGGGGCCAAGCGCGAGAGACACTAATGGCGGGGCCAAGCGCGAGAGACACTAATGGCGGGGCCAAGCGCGAGAGACACTAATGGCGGGGCCAAGCGCGAGAGACACTAATGGCGGGGCCAAGCGCGAGAGACACTAATGGCGGGGCCATGCGCGAGAGACACTAATGGCGGGGCCATGCGCGAGAGACACTAATGGCGGGGCCATGCGCGAGAGACACTAATGGCGGGGCCATGCGCGAGAGACACTAATGGCGGGGCCATGCGCGAGAGACACTAATGGCGGGGCCATGCGCGAGAGACACTGATGGCGGGGCCATGCGTGTCAAACTTAAACGGAGAAGCCATGCATCAGAGACTCTAATGGCGTAGCCATGAATGCAAAACTTATGCCAATTTTTTAAAAAAAAAAATTTAAATTTTTTTTTACATTTTTTTATTTTTTATTTTTCTTATATATATATATATATATATATATATTTTTTTTTTTTTTTTAAACCACTTAAGCAGCACCAGTATGACTAGGGGACTCGCATAACCATGACCCCCTTCGACAGTAACCTAGGACACTAACCAGCTTACAACCATATTGTACCCCTAACGAATAACGTGAAGAACGGTCATAGACTCCCGCGGAGCCATGAAGGCTGAAGCAGTCATCGGGCCCCCGAAGCCAAGACTGAACTAGATGACATTACAGTGACGATAAGTAATTAAAATGGGAGCCAGACCTGATGGGATATGCATAGACAATAGTGAACCGAACCCCGTGCCTAGGTAGACATTAAACCAACCGTGAAATTGAACAGATGGGAGAAAAAGCGCCAGAGGCATTACAATTCTCTAAGAGAAGACCCTAATCGTGACAACGCGTGAACAGCTCGTAAAAACATAGTAGGAAACTTACTCCTATTAACCCACTGACCGCTGAGGGACTGTATGGTGAGCTGGGGCAGGAGACCAGTCTGAGTGAATGCGAACCAGGACTAAAGAACAGCACCCAATTTTTTTTTTTTTTTCTTTCACCGAAGTGAAACAGAAAAGTAGGCCTATGGAATGTAACAACCAGCGAGGAAAGAAACGTAAACCTGAAAGAAAGCGGTATCAGAGCGGTGTGCTGACTGCCCTAGTGAAAATACTGAGTAACCATGATGTAGCAATGAAAGGGAAAAATGCAGCTTTAAGTGGAAGCAGAATATAACATCAGATGTAAGAACAGGTGGGTGAATGCAGCTCTGGATGTGAGTGGTGCCTAAAACATGGTATGGGCCCAGCTCTGAGCATGAAGAGCAAGGTATAATGCAGCCGTATGAATGCAATCTAAAGTGAGCAGAGTATTAATGTGATGCAACAGCAAACGCATGAACGCAGCTCGAGTAGTGAATGGAGTATAAGACAAAATGTAAATGCAGACAGACGGACGTAGCTTTTGAAGGTAACGAACCTAACCATGATCATTCGACCATAAGCGCCCACCTCCTTCGCCCCAGAGCACTACAAGTCACTAACCGTGTAACCAAGTCCGATCCTACCGTGAATGCCAGCACTCGCCTGGCACCTTCTGCCATTACCCAGGCGCGAACGAACCTCCACATAATGCTGCAGGTTCTCTTTTTTTTTTTTTTTTTTTAAATGAGTCACCACAACATTATCTAAGAAAATATAAACGTGTTTGAATATAACCCATGATGCAACGCTAATTAATCGACATATAGTGCACTTATAAACCTAGCACAGAACCGCTGACACATGTGTGCCCATAACATACAGTTTATAGATTAAACACACTTACCAGAGCATCAGAACTCAAATACCGGCGCCTTGACCGATCTGCTTGTGTCCCCATATACAGACCACTGATATACATCCACCAACACTTTGCATGTGTGGCTTTAACTGCGGATGTGCCCCCACATGTAAAACAGGTAATAGGAAAACACTTTTTTTTTTTTTTTTACAGGTTCCGGGGAGGGAGGTAAGTACAACCTCTGTGAGGAGCCGGGGCGTATGGGGGGCCCTTTAAAGGGTGTAGGACGGCTAACCAACAAATACCTAAGATGTATGACATGTAAAACAGAACTGTAGGGAATGAGCAATACCTGGTATACAAATATATAGCAAACACATCTATGTACATGCCAAAATACGGAAAAAATTAAGGGAAGAGGCTACAGACTTAAAGCAGCAACACACAATTGCAATCCCATTATAACTCAATTACAGTTACTATTATTATCACTGCTTATCTCATAGCACTGGAACACTACACAGCACAACGAATGTACATACGACGAATGTACATAGGAGACTACAATGACATTTCTTTAGCACAAAAGCTCAAGAAGTCTTTGGTCCTTTTAAGAGACAAGATTTTCAAACGCAGAAAATCACCAAAAGGAGTCAATGGCAGGCTAGTGCCCCCTGCCTTTTTAATATAGAACTGTAAAGGGAAAACAAACAGAATTTATGTCCTGCTCTTTCCAGCTCAGAAATCAGACGGATCCATCCTTGTTTGTCCTATTACCATAAAATAACTTATCAGTCAATGTATCAGACCCCAAAAGCTACCAGAACCCCCCTCCACAGCTTTATAAATGCTATATCAGCTGTGAAAGGATGTAATTAAAACTGCTATGCTCAATTCACAAATGTAATCGACTTTTCTTGAGCATCAAGAATAATAATATTAGTAATTTAAATGTATATGCTGGGGGGGGGGGGGCGGTCTATCATTTCTTAGGAGAAAAGATCAGGTATTTTCTTTAGGTAATTACACAGCATACGCGGGTATATACGGCAAAAATAGACCGTTAGCTGCTGGAGGCAGAAGACATCACAGATATCTTTTAGTGTCTAAAAATGCATGCTAACATTATCTGGAGAATTCAAGATGAAAATACATAGAAAGCTTTTTGAATCACACTATAATGGACCAGGAGGATTACTAGAGTATCAAGTGTCTAAAGGGGGTAGTTCATTAATTCAGTCCTTATTTTGCACTGTATACAAATGACCAGCCGCTTGCATCGGTCTGATAAGGTGCACAAAGGCTCAGTGAGGGAAATGACCTAGTAGATGGAGCTCGCAGGTAACAGTGATACATGCTTCATTAACAGTGACAGATTTTCTTCTAAGGAAAGACAAGACGTAAAAGTCAAAATAGGTCATAGGCACTCACTTGTAAATGGGAATTTATAAATCATTTTACCATATTCTAAAAGAAGGCGTGCATCATAGGGTATGGTGCTATGGCATACGGATAGTTTCCAACGAGCGCGTTCACGCTCCGTGTGCAATAAGTATTTCCCATCCTGAACACTGTTCCTGTGAAATGAACTTGCAACATTGTAATAATTTATGATGTTGTGAATTCTAATCTTACCGCTGATCTACTCTAGACTTACACTGGATTTTTAGATTTTTGCTCCCTTAAAGGCTCGCTAATGAATAATTCTTGGCCCTGTCGTTTCTAAGCAGAGGATCAAATGCATAGTTGCCAACTGTCTCAAATTTGCAGGGACTATCCCTGGTTTTCAGAGACAGTCCAGGCAAATTCGACCTTTCCCAGGTCAAAAATGGGTAGGGATAACAATAAGACAGCCCATACATTGTCAGTTCCAGGCGGAGTTGGGGTTTCCAGGACGGACTTTTTGTCAACATATACGTTGGTAAGTATGCAAATGTAGAGTTCAGGCTGTAGCTTAGCAAGGAAAGGATTCTACGGAAACGCAGCTCCGGATCACAGATTTAGTTGATGCTGTAGTTGTGAGGGGTGCAGAGTAGGGAAGGATGGGACCTGCAGGGGGACTTCTTGTTTCCCGTCATCATAAACTGAAATGGTTGCTTCAGTCCCCGAAAAAATTACCTTATAAAGTATTATGTATGGGGCGAAGTACCCCCATAAGAAAATACCAACAATATCTATGTCCAGTATACAGATCAAATATGTATGCCTGCTGCTGCTGAACTGTTTTTTCTTCTTTCTTTTTTTTTGGGTGGGGAGGGGCTTCAATACTGTCACTAACAACACAGATTATAATCTTCTAGATCAAAACAAAGTTCTGCAGTGGTGCCTCCAACACAACAAAAGCCACAGTGTCTCTAGAATGTGTCATTCACAAATACCCCTATACAGAGTTAGCCATGACCATCAAAAAATGCCACAGTGCCCAACGAATGTGAACCACAATGTGCCCCAAATACAAGCAGCTGCTCCCTTGGCACTGGTCCCTTACATACTTGCATCGAATTGGTGTCCACTCACGTGTCCTTCTCTGTGTCAGGGGTTACCAACAGAAGAGAAGAACTCACTGCACATGTGATCTATGTAGCATCACTCTCCGCTATATAACTGACATGCAGGGGCAGACTGGGAATTTAAAGTGGCCTTGGAAAAATAACTAAAAGTGGCCCCATATTATAGGGGGGTCCAGACTGACAAAAGGGAGGGCCTACACAAGTAGATAGGGCCGCCAATACCATATTGCGACACAAAATACCACCCTAGCAGAGCCAAATACCTCAGTGCAACATAATTATCTGCCCCAGCAGCATCAAAAACCACAGTGCACCACAAAATAATACCCAACAGCCAGGGCCGGGCCGACACAGAGGCTGAGGAGGCTCCAGCCTCAGGGCGCTCAAGCCTCAGGGCGCAGGCTCAGGCTTCTCTCACCAAGTCCCTGCTGCTGCCGTGTAGCTGTATTAGCAGCAGAGCATCCATTTCTGCGCTCTGCTGCTGTAACAGCCGGTCCTGCGCCCCCTAGTGGTGTTCTTCCTCCCTCCTCAGTCTAGTGCAGTGTGCTGCAGCTCCGTACCTTCCCCAGCCCCTGACTTCCTGCCTGTGTGTGCACCAGAGATTCACAACCCCTCCCCAGCACAGAGAGAAGAGCAGCGTCGGGACAGAGAAGGAGGAGGAGGAGGAATACTCTGCATCCTGCCTCTCCCTCCAAGTCACCAGAGACTGTATGTGCAGAAAATGTAAGGGGTTAAAGGGAATGGCAGTAATGTAATGTGCATATTGTGTGATTTTATGTATGTGTGCCATATGTATGTCTGTATATGTGTGTGTGTCATATGTTTGTCTGTATATATGTGTGTGTCATATGTATGTCAGTATATATGTGTGTGTCATATGTATGTCAGTATGTATGTGTGTGTCATATGTATGCCTGTATATATGTGTGTGTCATATGTATGTCAGTATGTATGTGTGTGTCATATGTATGTCAGTATATATGTGTGTGTCATATGTATGTCTGTATATATGTGTGTGTCATATGTATGTCAGTATGTATGTGTGTGTCATATGTATGTCTGTATATATGTGTGTGTCATATGTATGTCAGTATATATGTGTGTGTCATATGTATGTCAGTATATATGTGTCTGTGTCAAATGTATGTCAGTATATATGTGTCTGTGTCATATGTATGTCAGTATATATGTGTCTGTGTCATATGTATGTCAGTATATATGTGTGCGCCATATGTATGTCAGTATGTATGTGTGTGTCATATGTATGTCAGTATGTATGTGTGTGTCATATGTATGTCAGTATGTATGTGTGTGTCATATGTATGTCTGTATATATGTGTGCGTCATATGTATATATGTGTGTCATTTGTATGTCAGTATATATGTGTGTGTCATATGTATGTCAGTATGTATGTGTGTGTCATATGTATGTCAGTATATATGTGTGTGTCAAATGTATGTCAGTATAGATTATCTAACCCAGTCCCCTTCCCCATCAGCCCTTGTCCTACCCCCATCTACCCCACCAGACATTTAGATGTTATTTATTGCTGCTATTCTAATGCTCTGATCAGTAGATGCTCAAGTCAAGCCCTCACCCCCAGCCATTTAGATATGTATGTTATCAATCATCCCCCACCCCGCCTTCCTTGTAATTTGCTGGCCCTCAATATCCATTGTGAGTCACAATCCATAACAGTGCCATCCACGGATCCCCCATAACAATGCGTCATCCACAGATCCCCATAACAGTGTGTCATCCACAGATCCCCCATAACAGTGTGTCATCCACAGATCCCCATAACAGTGTGTCATCCACAGATCCCCATAACAGTGTGTCATCCACAGATCCCCCATAACAGTGTGTCATCCACAGATCCCCATAACAGTGCGTCATCCACAGATCCCCCATAACAGTGCGTCATCCACAGATCCCCATAACAGTGTGTCATCCACAGATCCCCCATAGCACTGTCATCCACAGATCCCCCATAACAGTGCATCATCCACAGATCCCTCATAACAGTGTCAGCCACAGATCCCCCATAACAGTGTCATCCACAGATCCCCATAACAGTGCGCCATCCACAGATCCCCATAACAGTGCGTCATCCACAGATCCCCATAACAGTGTGTCATCCACAGATCCCCATAGCACTGTCATCCACAGATCCCCCATAACAGTGTCATCCACAGATCCCCCATAACAGTGTCAGCCACAGATCCCCCATAACATTGTGCAATCCACAGATCCCCCCATAACAGTGCAATCCACAGACCCCCATAACATTGTGCTATCCACAGATCCTCCATAACAGTGTCATCCATAGATCCCCCATAACACTGTCATCCATAGATCCCCCATAACACTGTCATCCATAGATCTCCCATAACAGTGTCGTCCACAGATCCCCATAAGTGTGTCATCCACAGATCCCCATAGCATTGTCATCCACAGATCCCCATAACAGTGTCATCCACAGATCCCCCATAACAGTGTCATCCACAGATTACCCCATAACAGTGTCATCCATAGATCCCCCATAACAGTTTCATCCATAGATCCCCCCATAACAGTTTCATCCATAGATCCGCCCCATAACAGTGTGTCATCCACAGATCCCCATAACAGTGCGTCATTAATTGATACATTAAACTGTGCATATTTATGTGTGATTACAACAGTATTTAGTAAAGACTCCACAAGTTGAGGGGGGCGCACTTGGGCAGCTCAGCCTCTGTTGGTGGTGGACCTTGTCCCAGCCCTGCCAACAGCACAAAATGCCTCCTCAGAAGCTGCCCCTCTGTGGTGGCCAGCACCTGCTGCTGCGTTCAGGATGGCAATACAGTTGAATTCAGAAATGAGGAGGGCACCTGTGGTGGTACATAACTACTTGACACCCCCAGTGTTAATTAACTCTAGGAGCGACAGATCATTACCTACCTGGCGGACATGAAGAGGGCTCAGGGGGCCTCCTGAGCATCGGCACACCTGGAAATTTCCTTGTAGAGTCTATGGCCAATCCGCGCCTGCTGCCATGTACTGTCAGAACACATAGGAGAAATGTATTAACAGAATTCCGGTGCAGAGTATGCCAGCACAGAATAGTTTGCACTTTTACTGGGAAAATATTGCTGATCTGAAGGTTAGGCAGATAGTAATACTACTGAATCACTGACTGATTTCACACCTACATTTAAAGCTGATCCATGACAACAGGTTTTGGCCCCCTGCTTTCTATACTTCTACTACCACATACGATGGTTCACTCAAAGAGAAATTACTGGTATTGCTTGCATGAGTGACATTTCTAATCTCAGCACATGATGCTCACACATAAGACATCATTATCCAGAACTGCAATTATTATCAAGCTTCAGATGATAGCAAATCTGTGACTTACATACAACTATTATATATTTATAGAGGTTTTCCCACCCACCTGAAATGTGCTACGAACTAAATATAGGAAACCAAAATGAATCATACTGTACAAATGCTTCCATGCTACCTGTCATAAAAAGTCTTTAAAGTTACATGCTCAAATACATTATTTGTCTGTGTATGAATATAATAATATACTACATGAGCAAACTAAACATCTACTATTTGCTATACATGGATAGGGGACTCACAATTATATAGATTTAAAAACTTCAAAGCCCAATTTAGCTAAATGTTGGGGTATTTCCAGTATACCCATCTATGACATTTGAACTGGATACTGTTGTTTTGCTGCTCTGTTCAAAGCCGCTGTGATGGATTATGCCACTTTGACAGAAAGAAAAGTCCAGCGTGCATTATTAACCATTATTTCTAATTAACTTTTATTAACTCTTTCTGGGAGGGAGATGGCTACAAACAGCAGCCCTAAGTTCTCTTACAATCTCCCAGTTATCTATGTTATATACATTAAAGGGCACGCGGCATACATATAAGTTGGCTTGCTTTATGATTTTATTTTCAAAGTCTTGAGTTTGTTAATAAAGACTACGGTCCTTACTAGCTTGATAATAAAGAGTATCTCAAGATTTAATATTTCTGACAACACAATAGTGTGAATATTTACTTTCTATATACTATGCATGACTATTAATGCTGTGTATATTACATCAAATATTTTCTATTATATATTATTTATGTATACATTGAAGTAAGAATATATACTAATATAAGTATCTTGTATGCCTTTTTCATATAAAAATTTTTAAATAAAAACAAAATGTTACACCAAGCCCAGTGAAAAGGTGGCGTCCCAGCCTAAGGGTCCTTAGTGATCACCGTAAAAAAGCATATTGGTCACTACGGGGTTAATATACTTGCCAACAAAACTTTTTATTTCCTTTTGAAAAGTCTTTCCTAATTACACACTAATGGTACAGCAAAATGTGTTGGTTTTACTGCGGACAGTGGCGTACCTACCATGAAAACAGACCACGCGATGGCTATGGGGCCGATAAGAGGAGGACCAGCGCTTGAAATGTTTCTCCTCTTTCCCTTATAATATAATAGATGTAACTCCAGTGTAGACATTCCTAAAATGTCATATCATTTAAAAAACATTCATTATCAAAATCCAATCGGTTTCCCTGGTAAGGAGAATTCTTCTCCAATCCCTGCCTCTTTTGGGTTTATTAAACCGTTCCAATTCCACAACTCGAAAATTGTTGACATTGCCCATATGTACTTGTTTAAAAAATTAAAGGGCAGCAGATTTGTACCTATGAAACTGGCTGACCTGTTGCATGTGCGCTTGGCAGCTGAAGGCATCTGCTGACAGATGCCCTTTCAAGTGTTTGGAAACCCTTGACAAAGTATAAGTGTTCAACATGTTTGGGGAAACCGCTCCATAAATATGTCCCCTATTCTGACGTTAAATTACAGCTTGTGCAGCCAATGTCTGATAATCCACATCTTTTACAATAAATCATGTATACTGTACTACATATGTGCTGTTACAATTAATGTAGATACTTATAGGGTATGTATAACCTGTGGAATGGGATAAAAAATGAGATGTCTTGTCTATGTGTTTACATAGGGTGCACCTACTTGTTCCGCACGTACACAACCCTGATATGTGAGTCATGTTTTATTCACTTCACTGATACTCATGAAAAAGCTTGTAGATAAAATGTTTCTAACCGAAATGGCTTTCTTAGCTACAAAATTACATCCACCTAGAAGAATATGATTCAGATCAGGATCTGATATAAAAGTGGAAAATGTCTTTTTTGATGGAAACAATCTGTTTAAATTGGTGACTATACTGTGTGGAGAAGGTAACTAAAGGTTGTTGTGGCCTGTTATGACAAATGGACAATTTTCCTTTTGAATAGATACATTTATGGTGACGTCTAGAATTAACCATGTCTTTTGTTCTATTTAATAGTTTGGGGGAGTATAACTCACTCAGTAATCTATTATCAAAAACCTCATATCCACATGAGTAATTCTCGTAAATCGAGCATTGGCGAAATACCCTAGTGTAATCTCCCACAGGTAGATTATGAACCAGATATGGAGGATGACAACGTGAAGCAAGGTATCGTAAAATATTGTTTAAATATGATATTTTTATGTATAAAAATATAATAACTGGTTTGTTAATTATCTCCAAATATAGAAACAACCGGAGGACTCATTTGCCAGGATTCAGCAAGAGTTATATAAAAAATGAATAATGCAATTTATTGTCAATCTTCATAAAAGTTGATTACTTACAAAAATAGTTTAGGAAAACATAGTCTAATTGCCCGAGCGTGAATATGAAAGTCCTTGAAGTATCATTGTTGAAGGGTAGGTGCTTCCTTCTCAGCCTCCATGTGTGTCTACAATCATGTTCAGCAGCAAACACCCCCAACAGAGTGAGTATAAGAAGACGACCTCCTTGTCTGTCTCTGTCAATCATTTATACCATAGAAAACAGGCATGTTTTACTAAAGTATGTACTTTACATTGTCATATATGGAGACTTCAGATATAGGTCTTGACATTTTCATACAGACCTCTTGTTGCCAAGTGTATTACTATACATGGTGTCAGTGTGTAATAAAATAAATCCTTTATATTAAATAACAATTAATATTATATCACATATTATTTAACAGGTATTTCCCAATAGAAGTTTATAAGATAATTTAGTTTGTACATTTCTCTTTTTGATGTCAGCTTTCAAATAAATATCTAGAAAAGGTATTGATGAGTGAAAATAATGTTATCTGTGTTATCTTATTGATAAAGGGGTTGTCCGGGTTCAGAGCTGAGCCTGGACATATCCCCATCTTCACCCCTCCGGCCCCCCTGATATGAGCATTGGAGCATTTCATGCTCCAATGCTCTCCCTTGCCCTGCATTGTATTGGGCAGGACAAGGTCTTTTTCGTTTATATTATTACACAGCTAGGTGGAGGCTTCTGCCTAGCAGTGTTTCCAGTGACATCACCGGCTCTGATGGGCCGGCTTTAGCGATAGCAATGCCCTAGCCATTTTACAGGCTAGGGCAGCACAAAGCCTGTCCATTAGTGCCGATGACGTCACCGGGCTCACTAGCCTCTGCCTAGCTTTCCCCACTGAGAGTGGTACATCACTGGTTCATCAAAAAATGCCTTTGCCCTGCACAATTCAGCACAGGGCAAAGGAGAGCATCGGAGCATGAAATGAGGCAGGAGGGGTGAAGTTGGGGATTTGTCCAGGTACAGCTTTGATCTCGAACAACCCCTTTAATATAACATAAAAAAGAAAGCATGGTAATTTCATCTTCTTTTCAAACGAGTGGTGCATCATCGGTGTACCTTCTATAACATATAATATGGTTATAGAATTGACTGTTTTCATAGAATATGTACTGCTGTTCCCAAAATGATATATAGAGATTAGCTAAAGATTAGAAGATCTTTGCTCTCATCAGACAACCTTGAATTAGTAAAAAAAATCTCGATCAAGGCAGAAAAAAAATGATGTTTCAAAATCAACAGTTAAAATGTAATCCTGCAATTGAGATAATTGCCTTAACGCTGTAAATGATAGGACAGAATCTAAATAGTTTTACTATGTGGTATGGATGTGTTTAACGCTGTTATCTCTTGTCAACCATCCATAGTCCTTAGTCCACTCAATATGGGAATTTATATTGATGATTTAGCTATCCTCTGGAAAGGTCATCAATAAAAGATCATAGGGGTCCAACATCCAGAAGTCAGACCCCCTCTGATCAGCTGCTAGGTGAGGCCAGCAATCCACGCACACCGCAGCCTCTTCCTAGGCCATATAATATCACCATACATCTGTCACATGGTCTAGTTGCAGCTCAGCCCCATTCAAAAGATTTATGGGAGTTTGGCAAGACATCGAAAATTGCACACATTACATTTTCAACATACAAATGATATTGGAATTTTGTGTCCTTGCGTCATTATGTAGATACTTAACCACTTTCCTACCGCCGCACCACTTTATAGGTTGTGGAGGTAGGCTGTTAACTGTGACCTGAGCATTGGGTTACATTACGATTTGCAAGTGCCTAGTAGCGCTGCAGATCGCTGTGACTGCCCAGTGATTAGACAGCTGTAGTCACTGTAAAGATCCCGGAGACCACATGTGATCATTGTTACATACTGTTACAATGATCCTCTGTGAAAAAAAGTATGAAAGACTGTTGTAGGAAGTGTTTAATTTCCTTTTTTTTTATAAAAAATAAAAAAGTAAAAAAGAATAAAAAATAAAAAGTTTAGCTATAGTTATTAGTGTTACTTGTAACAGTATAGCAGGCTACGTAAACACAAACAACTTTTTTCCCTCTTCTTTCAGAAAAAAATCAAATATAGTTTTGCGATAGAATATATAGTGGACTTTGTATGTGTAAAATATACAAACATACACATATTTTTTTCCTTTTCTTTCATAATAATAATTATAAAATATAGAATTTTTTTTAGTAATATTTAGGGAGGGGTTTTAAATATACAAACAAATGCATCATTTTTTAAATGATTAAAAACTAGAAAAAAAAAGTCCAAAACCTTAAAATCTACAATTTTCTGTAGGATTAATACCTTAGGGAGTCAACTAAGTTGTCACTTTGAAGGAGTTCCTTCTGGCAGTATAGTTCCATAGAACTAGCCAGGCCCGGCGCTACCAGAAGGCAGACCAAGCGGCCACCTTAGGGCGCACCCGACGCAGAGAAGAAGTGGGCGGAAAAATGAACCTTTTTTTTTAAATGAATCAATTCCCTTTTGTGCGAGTACTCCTAGTCCGAGTAGTTCTTGCGCTGCACTTGTGTGTGCCATGGGTGCGGCCCTGGCGGCAGCTCTCATTCACAGAGCAGCACGTGAGTGAGCACGGCCGGTCACAGGGTCAGAGGGTGTGACCGGCGTGGCTAGTGGCACCGCAGTCCGCGGCGGCGGGCAGCAGCAGGGACTGGAGGGAGCTGGTGGTGTCTCATGCTGTGAGTCTGTGAGTCACACACAGCCAGACTGCCGACTGGAATGGTAGGTGAGCGCACGCACGCAGAGCAGAGTGCATAATGTTTATTAACTTACTTTAACTTACACAACATAAATGGGCGGGGGGGGGACTGTCTGTAGTCTGTGCCAGTGGCAGTGCCATGGAGAGGGAGAAATGTGCCATGGGGGGGGGGAAAGAAATGTGACACACTAGGGGGTCATGGCGGTGATGTAAAAAGGAGGGGGAGAAATGTGACATGGGGGGCATGATGGTTTACATGGGGGGCATGATGGCTGACATGGGGGGCATGATGGTTTACATGGGGGGCATGATGGCTGACATGGTGGCATGATGACTGACATGGGGGGCTGATGGCTGACATGGCGGGCTGATGGATGGGGGCTGGGTGGTAGGGGGTGCCAAATGTAGCTTCGCTTGTGTTGGCAAAAATCCTTGCACCGGCCCTGGAACTAGCAATATAAAAATAGGCTGCCAAAATTTAAAATGCTCTCCAGTCATTTGAAGTTTTGCGTTTAGCCCAGACAGTAGATAAAATACACAAGTAGCATGAATTTTTATAGTGCAATCATAATGTAATGGTTTTAGAAATGTTTTGTCATAACATTTTTTGTAGCAGGATAAAAATTAATGAGAAAGGAAAATATAAATTTTAGGGTGCATTCACACGACCACATTTTTGCGGATAGGATGTGGACACATTCATTAAAATGGGTCCACAAAAAAGGCAGACAAAACATTGCATTGTCCGCATCTGTATGTACGTTCCTGCAAAAAAAAAAAAAATAGAACATGGTGTATTCTTGTCCATTTTGTGGACAAGGATAGGCATTGTTAAAGTGGATCCGCAAAAAAACAGATGCAACACATGGATGTCATCCGTATTTTTTGCTTGTTTCTAGCTGCTACTATTCAGGAGATAGCAGCATCTAAAGCAGCCCTCCCCCCTCCAGTTAGCAACTTTTTCCACTGCCAGAGCTGGACTCGGCAAAACAGTTAGGTGGTTAAAGTGAATGGGTCTGAGCTGCTATACCAAGCAGAGCCTCTACACAATGTATGGCACTGCTCTTGGTGAGCAGAGAGAAGCCTCAGTGCTACAGCGAGTGCCGCTGCCTTCTCAAACAGCTGATTGGTGGGGGTCCCAGGTATCAGACCCCCACCAATAAGATACTGATGACCTATTTAGAGGATCATCACAGAAAACCACTTTATTATTCACCGAAGTGAATATTAATGAGGATGCCGATATCAGGGACCTGAAGTGGCTGGGCCCCTTACTACAGTACAGCCAGATGGTGTCCCTCAACTGTCCCCAGCTGATGGCAATCTTCCTATAGGTATTTAAGGCACCTTTCCCTGTGGGAAGGTGCCTGAGCAAATGGTTGTCTAGCTTGCTAGTTCCCTTAGAAGGTGAACCTGTGTACTGATCTCTGCCCGTTTTCCAGATTTGACCCTTTGATGCCTTCCCATGACCTTTTGACTGTTTACCAGATTGCTCATATGCTGCCTTCCGGGACACCAGCTTGTCTCTGACTATGGTTTGCCTATCTCAGTGCTCCACACCAATGTTTCTTGTCCCCTTGGATCAGAAGTCACTGAACAGAGACTACTCCAGGAGTTGGGGCCTGGTGGTTCTGCTGTAGCAGTGACCAGATCCTTGTTTACGAATGAAAGGGAGAAGACAAATGGTTCACTAGGACAACACACTTAAGCCCCTTTCACATGGGCGAGAATTCCGCGAGGGTGCAGTGCATGAGGTGAATGCATTGCACCCGCACTGAATCCAGACCAATTCACTTCAATGGGCCTGTGTACATGAGCAGTGATTTTCACGCATTACTTGTGCGTTGTGTGAAAATCGCAGCATGTTCTATATTCTGCGTTTTTAACGCAACGCAGGCCCCATAGAAATGAATGGTGCTGCGTGAAAATCTTGGTTGCTAAGGAGACGAGGAATGAGTTACCTGGGACCCCATTTACTTTATTATTTTTCATTATAACATGGTTATAATGGAAAATAATAGCATTCTTTAATTCAGAATGCTAAGTAAAAGATCCATTGTGGGGTTAAAAAATAAAAATAAAAATTTAACTCCTCTCATCTCCACTTGATCGTGCAGCCGGGCTTGTCTTCTTCTTCTTCTTGTAGGACCTGTCTGGAAAAGGACCTTCGGTGACTTGGTGAGCGCGGTCAGCACAGCTGCGCGATCAAGTGGATGAGGTGAGTTAAAAATTTTTTTATTTTTAACCCCACAATAGATCTTTTACTTAGCATTCTGAATTAAAGAATGCTATTATTTTATGTTATAATGGAAAATAATAAAATATACAGAAAACCAATCCGAAACCTGAACTTCATTGAAGAAGTCCTGGTTCGGGTCTGGGTATCACATTCAGTTTTTTCTCACGTGCGTGCAAAATGCATTGCACTCGCGCGGAAAAAACTTAACAACACAGCGCAATCGCAGTCCAAACTGACTGAAATTGCGTGCGCACTCGTGCGGGTTTCCCGCAATTCACCCGGGATGCATCCGGAGCAAATCCAAAATGCCCGTGTGAAAGGGGCCTTAGGAGTAGCCCCAAGTCAAGTCTGTGTAATGACATAGCAGATCCACAACCACTCACGATACAATCATTCAAAACAAACAGAAAACTATATTTTATGGATAACTCACAGATTTAAAAGTCATTCATACTTTTCTAAGCAAAAAGCCATTATAGATTGCCATGAGCAAATTTTACTTTATCCTGTGCAAAAACATGCCTACATTCAATGCTCAGAAACTACACAAACTGAGCAGAAATATTAATAAACACACATATATTTGTCACATTAAGTGGACCAGAGGAGAAAATGACACGTTCTGCACTGCAAGTTTCTGCATGTTATTGAGAAATTATAAAATGCAATGCAGAGCAGCCAAGAATGTAACAGCAGGCATTAGGCCTCCTCCAGCACTCTGGTACCACTAATTCAATTATACAGCTGGATGCCATCCTAATCTTAATCATATCACACAACAGTTTATCTATTAATGTGCAAAAGGAGCTTGGAAGGTTTTCATCAAAGTAAAATAGATGACAGACTGCAGATGGTGAAAAAAATAATACAAAGGGTCGAAGTAAAGAATCCAATTTCCAAGTCCTGATTTGAGCATCCAAGAATGACAAACAAAATCAAGGAATGACCGAAAAAATCACACTAGTTAACTATTGATATTGTTGAAACAGATCTCCAGGACCCCCGATAACATATAATAAGGCTTAGATTCTTATATATTGCATCTTGAGTGTCTGGATGCTATGGGAAAGCTTCTGGTGCATCAATTAAATATATTCACAGCCCCCGACCCTTCCTTAACACCTATCTGGGACGCATACATCAGAAACTTTCCCTGCACATAAGTTAAATGGACTGTAAAAAAAAGTGTACAACTTGCCAAGTGAACTACTGAACTGACAACTGACATCTGCAGCATCCTGAAATGCACTGCAAAGCATTGAATGTGTTAATATCATTGTATTTAATGTTTTATGTGTATGTACTACAAATTCCATAAGGTTGTAAAGGGAGTGGGCGGTCCCATGACGCTAGTCAGGACTGGCTTCACCCTTCTTCTCTAAGAGAAAGATTCTGGAGTTAATTGCTGCCTGCTGAGTAGTGAACACCTCAGAGCAGCAAGAAGCAGCTCCGGTAGTGAGATTCCATTCCCCTACAGCCCATAAGCAACTTATATGTCAGCCCCAGAAGGGAAGAAATCTATAGAAGGTTTAGACGAAAAAAAAGGGATTGTGGACTTTGGCAAAGAAGGTAATAGTCGCAATTCTGGCTACAGCCTCCTCTGCATATGTGAAAACGCTGTAAGCTACAAGCTGCCCACCATAACCAAGGGACAGAAGAGCCTGGTCATACTGTATTCCCCTGAGAATACTGTGGATATCATATACTTACATATCTGATGATAGAGAAACTGCATCCCTTTAGTCCTGAGAAAGTAGAGATTGACCAGGCTGATTGTGAGAGCGAGAAGCTAGCCTCAGGCATGGGATTCAGCCAGTCCCCTCAGGTTCTCCAGATCCGGTTGTTAAAATTACAGCGGCAGCTGGAGATGAGTGCTTCAGTTCCATAGTTTAGCTCCTTAGGCTTTTTAAAAGCTGGGTGGTATGTGTGTAGTGTATATACTGTATGGCCTATTTATGTATGTATACCATGTATATGGTGTATTTATGTGTGTTGCATATATATGGTGTATGTATATGTAAACATGTGTCGTGATGCTGATTGTCCGCCGCTAAATATGGAATTCCAACCCTGGCTAGCCTCCATATACAACCTTTGGGAACTTCTTGAATAGACTGTAAAACCTGCATTTCATGTGACTAGTGCTTGTGTGAATCACCTGCTGACCAGCTTCAGTAAAGTACTGTGTTATACCAACACCAGTCTCATCATTATACCACACTACATTTGCACTGCAAGGTGCTGGCGTCACAACAAACGGGACCCTGCCTTGTACCGTAAAACAGCAACATCAAGAGCACCTCAACCAGCATCAGACAGTAGAACTCCAAAAGCAGAGTGCCCCAAAGGGAAGAAGCGATGCACCCTTCCCATCACTGTATGCTGGTCCAGGTGACTACTGCAACCATCCGGCCACCCACACTCATGTGCGCCCTTGTGACCCAGTCGCTGCATATCCAACCCCACTCCACTGTAAAACACAGCCTAATAATACACATTGGAGGTAATTTATTTAAGCTTGTCTTGTGTAAAAAAAAGTTGCAAAGGGCATTTTTGCAACTACTTCCCTGTGTCCGTGTCGGGGGCCATACCAAGACTGGAACTCCAGCCCAAGCAAATTAACTACTTTTTCACCTGGAAACAGGGGAATAGTAGACGGAAAACTACACCAGCCAGGGACTGGCATAGTTTTTCAGACAGGTGTTTCAGGACTGTCATATATGCACCTAATTTATGACGAGACACATGCCACGTTATAAATTAGCCATATACTACAGAAGCGCAGGGGAGACAACTAAGACCATGGTAAAAAGTTGCGACTTGTTATGTTAATGAGTTTTACTCCAGATTTATCACTGAGACCTTTTTAAAAAGTCACAGAAAAAGTCGCAATCCCATACCAGTAGGAGGGTGGAGTAGGAAAACTGGAGTATATTTTCTAGACAAAAGTGTTATGTTTAAGGGTAAGGCAAATCAAAAAACATGCGACATTTGATAAATGTGGCATAAATTACACCCACAAAGACTCAAGCAAAACTGACTTCAAATATTACCTTCATGATAAATTGGAGGCTGAAGCAGCATGACCTGGCCAAATGGCTGGTGTGGCTGTGCAGGAACCACATTCACCCAGTGGGTTGTAAAGGACATGTATTGTCCCTAATGGTAGTTACAGCTCCACACTTCGGAGCTGCCGTGCACTTTGGCTGACACCGACAGGCTCAAGGACTGGCCCACACTCTGTTCTACATACGTGTGCAGGGCTAGTACTGCCTTTTTGGCAAAGAAATTATGGCTTGGGACTCTCCACCTCGGCTCGGCACAAGCCATCATCAGTTCGCTGAAAGGTGCAGAGTCCACCACTTGGAAAGGGAGGGACTGCTGCACCAGCAACATAGCCAGGAACACATTCAGCTTCTGCACCATTGGATGAGTGCATGCATACTGTTGGCTCTAGGCAATCGCTTCGGTGATTGATTGCTGACTGAATTACTGATGAGGAGGAGGAGCATCAGGACCAGCAGATGATGGGAAAGACAAACAGCTCCCTTCGGCTGAGGTGGTAGAGCCTTGACTGCCTGAAATCAGGTGCGTGCCACTGGGTGATGCTGCATTTTCTAAAGCAGGCTGGACCACCACATCGGAGCCACAGTTCTCCTAGGCCACTTTATGTTGTCTCTGCAAATGTTGATGTAGGGCTGTGGTGCCTGGCCATGCTTAACCTTCTGCCCACAAATTCGGCAAATGGCCATGTTCCCCTCCTCTGGCAGCTTAACAAAAATCTGCCACACCACCGGGTAGGTGATTTTATCCCCAACACTCCGCACTGACTGACTGCTACCGCCGCTGCTACCGTGAACCCCTGCACCACTACTTTCCGGGCAAGTAGGCTCCTGCGAAGCGGCTGGTGTACCCCAGGCACGTTTGGCTCCCGACCTCCCACTGCTGCCACCCTGCTGACTCCTAGCCATGCTAACAACTTGCTGGCTCCGCCGCTGCATAACGGGCAAGCTGCCACCCTCTTCTAGCGATGATGATAAAGTCCCTAATTCACCTGGCTCCCAAGTGCGATCAGCTACATAATCTTCATTAAATGCTGTCTGCACATCACTTATGTCCTCCTCAACAGTCTCTAAGTCAGGAGCCTGACCGCTTGCAACACCAGCTCCCACGCCATTCTCCTCATCGCTACATACCTGCCTACCAGAGGGAGCGGCGGATGTTTTCTCCACATCTTGGCTGACTAGTAGCTGCTGACTGTCTGTGGCTGAAAGCAAAAAAGGGCTTTAGAACATATAACGTCACCGCTGAACGACAAATATGCCCTTACTTTTTTCCACTAATATATGCCAAAAAGGGCTTTAGAACATATAACGTCACGGCTGAACGGCAAATATGCCCTTACTTTTTTCTACTAATAAACGCCAAAGATGGCTTTAGAACATATACTGTAATTGCACCGCTGAACGGCAAATAGGCCCTTACTTTTTTCCACTTATACACGCCACAAAAGGCTTTAGAAAATATAACTGCACAGCTGGATAGCAAATAATATATATTTTTTGCCACTAATACAAGCCAAAAAGAGCTTTAGAACATATAACTGCACTGCTGAACGGCAAATAATGTATATTTTTGTGCCACTAATACACGCCAAAAAGGGCTTTAGAACATATGACTGCACTGTTGAACAGCAAATAATGTATATTTTTCTGCCACTAATAAACGCCAAAAAGGGCTTTAGAACATATAACTGTACCGCTGAACAGCAAATAATATATCTTTTTTGCCACTAATATACGCCAAAAAGGGCTTAAGGGCTTTAGAACATATAACCACACTGCTGAATGGCAAATAATATATTTTTTTTGCCACTAATACATGCTAAAAAGCGCTTTAGAACATACAACTGCACCGCTGAATGGCAAATAATATATTTTTTTTTTTGCCACTAATACACGACAAAAAGGGCTTTAGAACATATAACTGCACCGCTGAACTGCAAATAGGCCCTTATTTTATTCCACCTATACACGCCAAAAAAGGCTTTAGAACATATAACTGCACTGTTGAACGGCAAATAATATATTTTTTTGCCACTAATGCACCCCAAAAAGGGCTTTAGAACATATGACTGCACTGCTGAACAGAAAAATAATATATATTTTTTTGCCAACAATACACGCCAAAAAAGGGCTTTAGAACATATAACTGCACCGCTGAACGGCAAATAATATATATTATTTGCCACTAATACACGCTAAAAAGGGCTTTAGAACACATAACTCAACCGCTGAACGACAAATAGGCCCTTATTATTTTCAACTTATACGTGCCACAAAAGGCTTTTGAACATATAACTGCACCGCTGAACAGGAAATAATATATATTTTTTGCCACTAATACAAGCCAAAAGGGCTTTAGAACATATGACTGCACCGCTGAACAGCAAATAGGCCCTTATTTTTTCCACTGATACACGCCACAAAAGGCTTTAGAACATGTAACTGCACCGCTGAACGGCAAATAATATATATTTTTGCCACTAGTACATGCCAAAAGGGCTTTAGAACATATAACTGCACAGCTGAATGACAAATAATATATATTTTTGTACCACTAATACACTCCAAAAGGGCTTTAGAACATATGACTGCACTGCTGAAAAGCAAATAATATATATATTTTTGCCATTAATACACGCAAAAAGGGTTTTAGAACATATAACTGCACCGCTGAACGGCAAATAATATATATTTTTGGCACTAATACATACTAAACAGGGCTTTAGAACATATAACTACACAGCTGAACGGCAAATAATATATATTTTTGTGCCACTACTACACGCCAAAAAGGGCTTTAGAACATAGAACTGCACCGCTGAACGGCAAATAATATATTTTTTTGCCACTAATACACGCCAAAAAGGGCTTTAGAACATATAACTGCACCACTGAACAGCAAATAATATATTTTTTCCACTAATATATGCCAAAAAGGGCTTTAGAACATATAACGTCACCGCTGAACAGCAAATATGCCCTTACTTTTTTCCACTAATATATGCCAAAAGAGCTTTAGAACATATAACGTCACGGCTGAACGGCAAATATGCCCTTACTTTTTCCACTAATACACGCCAAAGAAGGCTTTAGAACATATACTGTAATTGCACCGCTGAACGGCAAATAGGCCCTTACTTTTTCCACTTATACACGCCACAAAAGGCTTTAGAACATATAACTGCACTGCAGAACAGCAAATAATATGTATTTTTGCCACTAATACACACAAAAGGGCTTTAGAACATATAACTGCACTGCTGAACGGCAAATAATGTATATTTTTGTGCCACTAATACACGCCTAAAAAGGGCTTTAGAACATATGACTGCACTGTTGAACGGCAAATAATGTATATTTTTCTGCCACTAAGAAACGCCAAAAAGGGCTTTAGAACATATAACTGTACCGCTGAACAGCAAATCATATATCTTTTTTGCCACTAATATACGCCAAAAAGGGCTTAAGGGCTTTAGAACATATAACCACACCGCTGAATGGCAAATAATATATATTTTTGTGCCACTAATACATGCTAAAAAGCACTTTAGAACATACAACTGCACCGCTGAACGGCAAATAATATATATATTTTTTTGCCACTAATACACGACAAAAAGGGCTTTAGAACATATAACTGCACCGCTGAACGGCAAATAGGCCCTTATTTTATTCCACTTATACACGCCAAAAAAGGCTTTAGAAAATATAACTACACCGTTAAACGGCAAATAATATATTTTTTTGCCACTAATGCACCCCAAAAAGGGCTTTCGAACATATGACTGCACTGCTGAACAGAAAAATAATATATATTTTTTTGCCAACAATACACGCCAAAAAAGGCTTTAGAACATATAACTGCACCGCTGAACGGCAAATAATATATATTTTTTGCCACTAATACACGCTAAAAAGGGCTTTAGAACACATAACTCAACCGCTGAACGACAAATAGGCCCTTATTATTTTCAACTTATACGTGCCACAAAAGGCTTTTGAACATATAACTGCACCGCTGAACAGGAAATAATATATATTTTTTGCCACTAATACAAGCCAAAAAGGGCTTTAGAACATATGACTGCACCGCTGAACAGCAAATAGGCCCTTATTTTTTTCCACTGATACACGCCACAAAAGGCTTTAGAACATGTAACTGCACCGCTGAACGGCAAATAATATATATTTTTTGCCACTAGTACATGCCAAAAAGGGCTTTAGAACATATAACTGCACAGCTGAATGACAAATAATATATATTTTTGTACCACTAATACACTCCAAAAAGGGCTTTAGAACATATGACTGCACTGCTGAAAAGCAAATAATATATATATTTTTGCCATTAATACACGCAAAAAAGGGTTTTAGAACATATAACTGCACCGCTGAACGGCAAATAATATATATTTTTTGGCACTAATACATACTAAACAGGGCTTTAGAACATATAACTACACAGCTGAACGGCAAATAATATATATTTTTGTGCCACTACTACACGCCAAAAAGGGCTTTAGAACTAGGAACTGTACCGCTGAACGGCAAATAATATATATTTTTTTGCCACTAATACACGCCAAAAAGGGCTTTACAACATATAACTGCACCACTGAACAGCAAATAATATATTTTTTTCCACTAATATATGCCAAAAAGGGCTTTAGAACATATAACGTCACCGCTGAACGGCAAATATGCTCTTACTTTTTTCCACTAATATATGCCAAAAAGGGCTTTAGAACATATAACGTCACCGCTGAATGGCAAATATGCCCTTACTTTTTTCCACTAATACACGCCAAAGAAGGCTTTAGAACATATACTGTAATTGCACCGCTGAACGGCAAATAGGTCCTTACTTTTTTCCACTTATACACGCCACAAAAGGCTTTAGAACATATAACTGCACTGCAGAACAGCAAATAATATGTATTTTTTGCCACTAATACACGCCAAAAAGGGTTTTAGAACATATAACTGCACTGCTGAACGGCAAATAATGTATATTTTTGTGCCACTAATACACGCCAAAAAGGGCTTTAGAACATATGACTGCACTGTTGAACGGCAAATAATGTATATTTTTCTGCCACTAAGAAACGCCAAAAAGGGCTTTAGAACATATAACTGTACCGCTGAACAGCAAATCATATATCTTTTTTGCCACTAATATACGCCAAAAAGGGCTTAAGGGCTTTAGAACATATAACCACACCGCTGAATGGCAAATAATATATATTTTTGTGCCACTAATACATGCTAAAAAGCACTTTAGAACATACAACTGCACCGCTGAACGGCAAATAATATATATATTTTTTTGCCACTAATACACGACAAAAAGGGCTTTAGAACATATAACTGCACCGCTGAACGGCAAATAGGCCCTAATTTTTTGCCACTAATACACGCCAAAAAGGGTTTTAGAACATATAACTGCACCGCACAAGGGCAAATAAAACATAGAAATATTTCCTTGTAATAAACCCAGTTAATGGCTAAATTAAACAGCACTTGCACTGGCATTGTGGGTGATCTCTCCTTCCCAGAGTACCTTGATCCATGTCCTAACATGCAGTTATATGCGGTGCAGTTATATGTTCTGCAGCCTTTATTGGGGTGTATTAGTGGGGGAAAGATGGGGGGCTTATTTGCCATTTAGCAGTGCAGTTAAAAGTTATAAAGCCTTTTTTGGGGTGCATTAGTTAAAAAAAAAAGGCTTGTTAGCCATTGTGCGGTGAAGTGACAAAATTACAACCTTTTTTTGGGTGTATTATTGGGAAAAAATTATTATTTGCCATTCAGCGGAGCAGTTATATGTTCTAAAGCTTTTTTGGGGTGTATTAGTAAAAAAAAAAGAGCTTATTTGCCTTTCAGCGGTCCAGTTATATATTATAATGCCATTTTTGGGGTGTATAAGTGGAAAAAAAAGTATTATTTGCCGTTCAGCGGTGCAGTTATATGTTCTGCAACCTTCATTGGGGTGTATTAGTGGGGAAAAATGGGGAGCTTAATTGGCATTCAGCGGTGCAGTTATAAGTTATAAAGCCTTTTTTGGGGTGTATTAGTTAAAGGGGTTCTGCAGTTTGTTGCAACTGATGATCTATCCTCAGGATAGATCATCAGCATCTGATCGGCCGGTGTATGACACCCGGGACCCCAGCCGATCAGCTGTTTGAGAAGGCAGCGGCGCTGCAGGAGCGCCACGGCCTTCTCACTGTTTACCGCTGCTAGCGCCCAGTGACGTCACGACTTGTATCAAGTGGCGTGGGCGGGGCTAAGCTCCATTTAGTGAACAGAGCTTAGCCGTCACGACTTGGATACAAGTCGTGAAGTCAATGGGCGGGGCGCTAGCAGCGGTAAACAGTGAGAAGGCCGCGCTCCTGCAGCGCCACTGCCTGCTCAAACAGCTGATCGGCGGGCGTCCCGAGTGTCAGACCCCGGCCGATCAGATGCTGATGATCTATCCTGAGGTGAAGTAAAGTGACAAAATGACAATCTTTTTTGGGGTGTATTAGTTGGGGAAAAAAAGTCTTATTTGCAGTTAAGCGGTGCAGTTATATGTTCTAAAGCCTTTTTTGTGGTGTATTAGTGGGAAAAAGGGCTTATTTGCTGTTTAGCGGTACAGTTATATGTTCAAGAGCCTTTTCTGCGGTGTATTAGTAGAAAAAAAGGATTATTTGCCGTGTACAGTCGTGGCCAAAAGTTTTGAGAATGACATATGACACAAATATTAGTTTTCACAAAGTTTGCTGCAAAACTGCTTTTACTGTGGATCTTTGTTTCAGTTGTTTCTGTGATGTACTGAAATATAATTACACGCACTTCACTTTCAAAGGCTTTTATCGACAATTACATGACATTTATGCAAAGAGTCAGTATTTGCAGTGTTGGCCCTTCTTTTTCAGGACCTCTGCAATTCGAGTGGGCATGCTTTCAATAAACTTCTGGGCCAATTCCTGACTGATAGCAACCCATTCTTTCATAATCACTTCTTGGAGTTTGTCAGAATTAGTGGGTTTTTGTTTGTCCACCCGCTTCTTGAGGATTGACCCCAAGTTCTCAATGGGATTAAGATCTGGGGAGTTTCCAGGCCATGGACCCAAAATGTCAATGTTTTGGTCCCCGAGCCACTTAGTTATCACTTTTGCCGTATGGCACGGTGCTCCATCGTGCTGGAAAATGCATTGTTCTTCACCAAACTGTTGTTGGATTGCTGGAAGAAGTTGCTGTTGGAGGGTGTTTTGGTACCATTCTTTATTCATGGCTGTGTTTTTGGGCAAAATTGTGAGTGAGCCCACTCCCTTGGATGAGAAGCAACCCCACACATGAATGGTCTCAGGATGCTTTATTGTTGGCATGACACAGGACTGATAGTAGCGCTTACCTTTTCTTCTCCGGACAAGCCTTTTTCCTGATGCCCCAAACAATCGGAAAGAGGCTTCATCGGAGAATATGACTTTGCCCCAGTCCTCAGCAGTCTATTCACCATACTTTCTGCAGAAGATCAATCTGTCCCTGGTGGTTTTTTTGGAGAGAAGTGGCTTCTTTGCTGCCCTTCTTGACACCAGGCCATCTTCCAAAAGTCTTCGCCTCACTGTGCGTGCAGATGCGCTCATACCTGCCTGCTGCCATTCCTGAGCAAGCTCTGCACTAGTGGCACTCCGATCCCGCAGCTGAATCCTCTTTAGGAGACGATCCTGGTACTTTCTGGACTTTCTTGAACGCCCTGAAGCCTTCTTAACAAGAATTGAACCTTTTTCGTTGAAGTTCTTGATGATCCTATAAATTGTTGATTGAGGTGCAATCTTAGTAGCCACAATATCCTTGCCTGTGAAGCCATTTTTTTGCAACGCAATGATGGCTGCAGCGTTTCTTTGCAGGTCACCATGGTTAACAATGGAAGAACAATGATTTCAAGCATCAACCTCCTTTTAACATGTCAAGTCTGCCATTTTACCCCAATCAGCCTCACATTATGATCTCCAGCCTTGTGCTCGTCAACATTCTCACCTGAGTTAACAAGACGATAACTGAAATGATCTCAGCAGGTCCTTTAACCACCTTAGCCCCCATAGCTTAAACACCCTTAATGACCAGACCACTTTTTACAATTCTGCACTACACTACTTTTACGGTTTATTGCTCGGTCATGCAACTTACCACCCAAATGAAATTTACCTCCTTTTCTTCTCACTAATAGAGCTTTCATTTGGTGGTATTTCATTGTTGCTGACATTTTTCGCATTCTGTCTTAAAAATTTTCAAAAAAAAACTACATTTCTATATAAATTTTTCTCTAAATTTATTGTTCTACATGTCTTTGATAAAAAAAAAATGCAATAAGTGTATATTTATTGGTTTGGGTAAAAGTTATAGCGTTTACAAACTATAGTGCAAAAAAGTGAATTTCTGCATTTTGAAGCAGCTCTGACTTTCTGAGCACCTGTCATGTTTCTTCAGGTGCTAGAATGCCAGGATAGTATATATACCCCCCCCCCCCCAAATGACACCATTTTAGAAAGAAGACACCACAAAGTATTCGCAGGGGGGGCATGGTGAGTTCATGTATGATTTCCTTTTTTTTCACACGTTAGCGGAAAATGACACTTTATGAGGAAAAAAACATAATAATAAAGTTTCCATTTCTGCTAACTTCTGGCAAAAAAATAAAAATCTCCCACGGACTCACTATGCCCCTCAGTGAATACCTTGGGGTCTCTACTTTCCGAAATGGGGTCATTTATGGGGTGTGTTTACTGTTCTGGCATTTTGGGCGGGGCTAAATTGTGAGCAACCCTGTAAAACCTAAAGGTACTCGTTGAACTTTATGCCCCTTTACGCACTAGGCTGCAAAAAAGTGGCACACCTGTGGTATCACCGTACTCAGAAGAAGTAGGGCAATGTGTTTTGAGGTGTATTTTTACATATACCCATGCTGGGTGAGAGAAATATCTCTGTAAATTGTCAACTTTGTATAAAAAAATTTAAAAAGTTGTCATTTACAGAGATATTTCTCTCACCCAGCATGGATATATGTAAAAATACACCCCAAAACACATTGCTCTACTTCTCCTGAGTACGGCGATACCACATGTGTGACACTTTTTTGCAGCCTGGGTGCGCAAAGGGGCCCAAATTCCAATGAGTTCCTTTAGAATTTCACAGGGCATTTTTACGCATTTGGATTCCAGACTTCTTCTCACGCATTAGGGGCCCCTAAAATGCCAGGGCAGTATAAATACCCCACAAGTGACCCGATTTTAGAAAGAAGACACCCCAAGGTATTCTGTGAGGGGTATGATGAGTTCATGTAAAATTTCATTTTTTGTCACAAGTTAGTGGAATATGAGACTTTGTTCAAAAAAAAAAAAAATGCCAATTTCCACTAACTTGTGCCAAAAAAAAAATCTTCTATGAACTCGCCATGCCCCTCATGGAATACCTTGGGGTGTCTTCTTTCCAAAATGGGGTCACATGTGGGGTATTTATACTGCCCTGGCATTATAGGGGCCCTAAAGCGTGAAAAGAAGTCTGGAATCCAAATGCGTAAAAATGCCCTCCTAAAAGGTACTCGTTGGACTCGTCGGCCCCTTTGCACATCTTGGCTGCAAAAAAATGTCACACATGTGGTATCGCCGTACTCAGGAGAAGTAGGGCAATGTGTTTGGGGTGTATAGTTACATATACCCATGCTATGTGTGAGAAATATCTCTGTAAATGACAACTTTTTAAAAATTTTATACAAAGTTGTCAATTTACAGAGATATTTCTCTCACCCAGCATGGGTATATGTAAATATACACCCCAAAACACATTGCCCTACTTCTACTGAGTACAGCGATACCACATGTGTGACACTTTTTTGCAGCCTAGGTGCGCAAAGAGGCCCAAATTCCAATGAATACCTTTTAGGAGGGCATTTTTACGCATTTGGATTCGAGACTTCTTCTCACGCTTCAGGACCCCTAAAATGCCAGGGCAGTAAAAATACCCGACATGTGACCCCATTTTGGAAAGAAGACACCCCAAGGTATTCCGTGAGGGGCATTGTGAGTTCATAGAAGATTTTTTTTTTGGCACAAGTTAGCGGAAATTGACTTTTATATTTTTTTTTTCTTACAATGTCTCATATTCCACTAACTTGTGACAAAAAATAAAATTTTACATGAACTCACCATACCCCTCACCGAATACCTTGGGGTGTCTTCTTTCTAAAATGGGGTCACATGTAAGTAGAGATGTCGCGAACATAAAATTTTCCGTTCGCGAACGGCGAAAGCGGATTTCCGCAAGTGTTCGCGAACGTGCGAACAGTGCGAACCGCCATAGACTTCAATAGACAGGCGAATTTTAAAACCCACAGGGACTCCATCTGGCCACAATAGTGATGGAAAAGTTGTTTCAAGGGGACTAACACCTGGACTGTGGCATGCCGGAGGGGGATCCATGGCAAAACTCCCATGGAAAATTACGTAGTTGACGCAGAGTGTGGTAAGTTGAATTTGCAATGCGATTAATATAACCTGTATTAATCGCATTGCGATTACAACTTAGATCTGAGTTCCTAATAGTTGTATTGCTAGAATATAACGGAAATTGAGAATATAGCGCTATATTCTCAATCTTCGTTATATTCTAGCAATACAACCATTAGGAACCCAGCTCTAAGTTGAATTCGCAATGCGAATAATATAACCTGTATTAATCGCATTGCGACATAACTTAGATCTGAGTTCCCAATAGTTGTATTGCTAGAATATAACGAAGATTGAGAATATAGAGCTATATTCTCAATCTTCGTTATATTCTAGCAATACAACCATTAGGAACCCAGCTCTAAGTTGAATTCGCAATGCAAATAATATAACCTGTATTAATCGCATTGCGATTACAACTTAGATCTGACTTCCTAATGGTTGTATTGCTAGAATATAACGAAGATTGAGAATATAGCGCTATATTCTCAATCTTCGTTATATCCTAGCAATACAACCATTAGAAACCCAGCTCTAAGTTGAATTGATGTGATTAATACAGGTTATATTAATCGCATTGCAATTGCAACTACTAACACTGCAGCTTCAGAATGAATCTAAGATAGATGCCGTCCTTGCTTTTTGATAGGAGGTGGGAGGGTCTGGGAGGGAGACTGATGTACTAGCCCTAAAAATGGCTTTTTGGGGTGCTGTCAGGACGCTGTCCTTACAGCAGAGATCTGATGAGTCTTTCAGGACTGGAGTGGACACTGAATACACTAGCCTAGCTATCAATTTCACTATTAAATCAGCAGCAGCTACACTGTCCCTCCTCTCACTAAGACTGCAGCTTCCGAATGAATGTAAAATGGATTCTGTCCAGGAGATGGGAGGGTCTGGGAGGGAGGGTATGCTGATTGGCTGGAATGTGTCTGCTGACTGTGAGGTACAGGGTCACAGTTTACTCAATGATGACGAATAGGTGGTGGACAGAACATCGCACATGTTCGCCCGCCGCGACGAACGTGCACAAGCTATGTTTGCCTCGAACTGTTCGCCGGTGAATAGTTCGGGACATCTTATTTGCGAATTCAACTTAGAGCTGGGTTCCTAATGGTTGTATTGCTAGAATATAGCGAAGATTGAGAATTTAGCGCTATATTCTCAATCTTCGTTATTAGTGTTGAGCGAACAGTTCGAGAATAGTTCGGGTTCATACCGAATTTTGGGGTGTTCGGGACACGGACCCGAACATTTTCAAAAAAGTTCGGGTTCGTTGTTCGGCGATTACTTCCCGCTTTCTGAAGGTCTGCACAGCAGCCAATCAGCTAGCGTTTTACTTCTTGCCCTAAGAGCCCATCACAGCCATGCCTACTAATGGCATGGCTGTGATTGGCCAAGTGCAGCATGTGACCCAGCCTCTATTTAAGCTGGAGTCACGTAGCGCCGCACGTCACACTGCTCTGATTAGTGTAGGGAGAGGACGCAGCTGCTGTGAGGGCGAGATTAGGCAGGAAAAAGTCAGCAAAAGCACCTAATGAAGTGATCGATCTACAGCTGTGAATGATTGAACTTCTGCTAGTTACTTGCTCACTGGTTTTTAGGCTGCACAGAGCGTTTTTCTGTCACTTATTTTCTGGGGTGATCGGCGGCCATTTTATGACTTGTGGTGCACCAGAACAAGATGCCACCAAGTCCATCAATCCATCAATACTAGTTTTTTTTCTTGCTATATCCTACATCAGGGGCTTGGCTGTGCTAATTGTCACCCCTAGAAACTCAGGAATTTCTATATTTTATTAAGGGGTTAAATACAATTGCCCAAATACCAATCCCTTAAATCTGGTGTTTCAGATTTGGCTAGCCATGTATAATACTGTCTGCTGTCTGGCAAAGGATAGATTATTTTCTGTGGTGAAATTCAATTGTCAAAATAGCAATCCCCTAAATCTGGTGTCCCAGCACTGGCTGGCAAACTATAATAGTGTCCGCAAAAACATATATTTTGTTCTGGGGTGAAATTCAATTGCCAAAATAGCAACACCATAAATCTGGTGTCACAGCTGTGGCTGGCAAACTATAATAGTGTAAAAACAAAGATGCAATGGCACACTGCAGCTAGAGCTCCGTCCTGCCACTATGCTGGATGTTAGATGAGGCATTAGTAAATATTTTGCCAAATTATGTAAGCCACCCACCACTTCACGGTTGCCTCTATGAGTGGTCCCTAACATTAATTCTTACCTTTTATGGGCCATATCAGCCACACAAAATCCAGGGAGTGCAGGTGCAGCATGCATGCCAGATACACTCTGCTTGTAACCCCGTCTGGTGCCATACAGCGTTCATCAGATCAAGGGATGCAATACCATACCAAACTATAATAGTGTCCACAAAAAACATATATTTTGTTCTGGGGTAAAATTCAATTGCCAAAATAGCAATACCATAAATCAGTGGTTTTAGCTGTGGCTGGCCAAGTTTCATAGTGTCCTGCAAATTATGTATTTTGTTCTGGGGTGAAATTCAATTGCCAAAATAGCAATACCATAAATCAGTGGTTTCAGCTGTGGCTGGCCAAGTTTCATAGTGTCCGCAAAAACATATATTTTGTTCTGGAGTGAAATTTAATTGCCAAAATAGCAATACCATAAATCAGTGGTTTCAGCTGTGGCTGGCCAAGTTTCATAGTGTCCTGCAAAGGATATATTTTGTTTTGGGGTGAAATTCAATTGCCAGAATAGCAATACCCTGAATCCGGTGTTCCAGCTGTTGCAGGCCTAGTTTAAATCTGTCCGTAACAGGGTATATTTTGTTCTGGGGTGAAATTCAATTGCCAAAATAGCAATACCTAGCGCTGTTGCAGGCCTAGTTTAAATCTGTCCGTAACAGGGTATATTTTGTTCTGGGGTGAAATTCAATTGCCAAAATAGCAATACCCTGAATCTGGTGTTCCAGCTGTTGCAGGCCAAGTGTAAATCTGTCCATAAAAGGATACCTTTCATCCAGGGCCTAAATACTAGCCCTAAAAGAGATATTCCCTAAATCAGTGGTTACTGCTGTGCCTGGATTAGTGTAATACGCTACATAAATAAATAGGCAGATAGTGTTAGGTGCCTGTAAAAAAAGGCCTGAATTTGAAATCAATACATTGGGCCAAATATTTTTTTTCTTATTGTGGTGCTTGGTGAACGGTAACAATGAGGAAAACATCTAGTAAGGGACGCGGACGCGGTCGTGGTGGTGTTAGTGGACCCTCTGGTGCTGGGAGAGGACGTGTCCATTCTGCCACAGCCACACGTCCTAGTGAACCAACTACCTCAGGTTCCAGTACCCTCCAGAATTTACAGCGATATTTGGTGGGGCCAATGCCGTTCTAAGGATGGTAAGGCCTGAGCAGGTAGAGGCACTAGTCAATTGGGTGGCCGACAGTGGATCCAGCACGTTCACAACATTATCTCCCACCCAGTCTTCTGCAAAATCAAGTGTGCACTGCGCAACGCCATCGGTGGCAAGGTCCACCCAACCACAGATACGTAGACCAGTAAGCACGGCCGGGGACCTATATCTCCCTAACTGCACGCTGGGTAAATGTAGTGGCGGCTGGGCCCCAGGCGGAGAGTTCATTGGCGCACGTCCTTCTGCCGCCAAGGATCGCAGGGCATCATTCTTTGCCTCCTGTAGCCTCCTCCTCCTACTCCAGCCAACGTGGACAAGCTGACATTCATGAAAATGAACCAGGCATGGATCCCACAGGACCTGTGCCTCCCTTGTGCAGAATAGACATTTATAACTGCCTCCCCCTCAACTATGTATTCTTGTACTCCGGGGCACTTCTTTATTGAATCCTCATTTTTTTTAACTTTACCATGATCTTGCGGTGAAACCCAAAGTTGAATGAATCTCTCCTCTGTCTGGGTGCTGGGGCCGAAATAACTGAAAGTGGCCTTCTCCAGTGGTGGGTGATATGACGACGTATTCCTTGCTGTGGGACCTCTCTCCTCTGTCTGGGTGCTGGGCCGAAATAACTGAAATTGGCCTTCTCCAGTCGTGGGTGATATGACGCATGATTCCTTGCTGTGGGACCTCTCTCCTCTGTCTGGGTGCTGGGTCCGAAATAACTGAAAGTGGCCTTCTCTAGTGGTGGGTGAAATGACGCATGATTCCTTGCTGTGGGACCTCTCTCCTCTGTCTGGATGCTGGACCGAAATAACTGAAAGTGGCCTTCTCCAGTGGTGGGTGATATGACGCATGATTCCTTGCTGTGGGACCTCTCTCCTCTGTCTGGGTGCTGGGTCCGAAATAACTGAACGTGGCCTTCTCTAGTGGTGGGTGAAATGACGCATGATTCCTTGCT